>CM051239.1:357210611-357810611 GCA_027917425.1 Gastrophryne carolinensis
CAGAAAAAATCACGAAAAAACCTAGCAACATACCCATACAAATAATATATGAATAAATACATTCAGGAACATCACAACAATGAAGGCCCTAAATAATTACTGGCTAAAAAATAAAGAAAGCACATGTCTCATGGTATACACCCAATATAGTGTAACATAGCACACCAGTAGCTTTACCTTAGGTCAGTAGCTTTACCTTGGGTCATATTTTTTTATGTAGTCTTCATACATTTATTTCTGTTCATTGATATATTTTGGTGGCTCTGTGAATATAGTGTGTGTGTGTGTGTGTGTGTGTGTGTGTGTTTGTATATATTTTTTTATGACCCTTGGCAGCTGTACAATGAGGGCCATTCAGAGTACTCACCAGTGAGAGATGTACACCTCTGATTGACCACATTGCTCAGGAGTTGAACAGGAATGCAGAGGATATGAGTATGAGCACCAGCACAGGGATGGAAGCTTTCTGTAACCCCCCCCCCCCCCCACTAAGCCAAATATCATATGGCAATCATCTCATATGCACGGCAGCCATGGGCTTGAGTGACATTTGGACTCGAGTGACAGACTAGTACAATCACACTGACCTGTCACTCAAGGTCCCAGCTTCAGCTTCCATGCAGATTGCCCACCTCCCAGTGAGTTGTTTCATTTGTTACTGCTCAAACTGGGCTAAGCACAGGGGGAGGGAGGGGTCGATGGAGTGTTACAAATTTCTTGAAGTTTTTCTTTAATGCAGGGCAAAACACATCAACAGCAAACTTGTAATTAAAGAGATGGGATTGGAACTGCGACTCAAAATGTTTGTTCCTTCTGGTCTTCAGCTGTGTGGTGTCCGAGTTCACTATTATTTGAATATTGCTGTTGGGGCCAAGAATGATAATTATTTATATCTGAAATATTTGTGAATCATACATTTTTTTCTTACCAAAATAAGCAAATTTTTCTAAAACAGGAAAGTAGTTTTCTAGTACTATTCAATAATTAAATAAACAAACATTTTGCCTGAAGTTCTCCTTTAATATATTGCTATATATATATATATATATATATATATATATATATATATATATATTGCTCTGAACATGTGTGCACTCACCGAGCAGAGCAGTGTACTCAATGAGCAGAGCTTAGGCTGATGAAGTGGTAATTGGCTACCATGCAACGCGTCAGTGTTTTTTCGCCCTGATGACTGCCTCTACTTATTTGGTGATATAAGCTTTTTATTTATCCTCTGGCTGCTCTTATTTCTCATCACTGCCCTCAACTCCACTGCTCACATTGTTGTCACTGCCCCAATTGGTGGTTAGCAGTGTGTGGGTGACTGTGTGGACCACACACATCGTCCACCCGTAAAACTTGCCTTCTGCATCCTTTGTTTAACCCCTTCACCCTCAGAATGAATTTTTTGTACTGTTATGTTTACACTTTGCACTTTATTTAGCAACGGCACTTTTTGCAGCACTGGATCAATTGCAGATTGTCCTTTTAGACCTTTACTGTATTTTTAGAGATATTTGACACATATCATCAGAGCTTTTGTTTTATGTTTTTTAATCATGTTTAGTGTGTTTTCATCTAGTGTATTGCTGTTGCAAGGAGATTTGGAGCAATAACATTTATTTTTATATTGCATTCTGAGTGCGGCATTTGGTTTCCAGTGGGGTAGCTTTAGCCCCTTGTGGGGGTCCATTCTTTGTCCTTTTTTATGGGAGGGCTTACAATGTTATACACATTCTGGTTGGCAGATTGTGTTTCTCTGGAGTGCCTGTGTTGCCTCATTGGCTGACACCACAGAAAGAGCTTCACTGCCTCGTCAGAAGGTTCTCTAGCTTCTCTGCTTTATACACTCTGTCATCTAACAGGTATTTCCTTACTGAAACCACTATTTCTTTGCTTCTTAATGTGAAACTCCCCCAGCCTAAAAAGAACTACAAATCATCATATATTTCTGTTAATAGATTTATATAAACCTTTAGCAAGTCCCAAAATAGAATAGGGCAGAACAAGCATGAAAAAGGTTAGTTCTGCGCTCTGGCTGGTAAGTGGCTTTTGGCCGGGTGCAAGCCCTAGCTATGATCTAGGCCGGATCGTTTCCTAAATGACAGTTCTGATGTTATAATTATTTTAAGCAGAGCGGATGCTTTGATTTAACTTGAGAGCGTTTATTATAGTTGCTCCTGCGTCAATGTTCTGGATTGTATATTTTCCTCGTTGCATATTTGCAAATTTTTTGTAAGAACCACTTATGTATATCTTTGTGTACTTCAATAAAATTATTGAACGAAAAAGGTTAGTTCAGGATCCAGGCATGGGAAGGCAGGACGGCAGAGTGACTGAGGCACGGAGGAGGGCACTGAACTGCTTATGGAAATGATGTGGATGTCCAGGTACACGGCGATGCACCTTGGTGAGGGGAGGAAGTGTAGCCTAGGAAGAAAAATGGCAGATGAAGACAAAAGTCTAAAGTGAAACCCAGCTGTCAGCTCTACCTATAAAGTCTCCTGCACACATTTGTAATTTAATTCTTGGGTGGAGAATGTCTTTAGGTTCTTAAGATACGGAAAGGAAATAATTGCATTTATGTCCCTAATGCAGTTTTCTAGAGTTCTGAAAAACCGAGCCTGGCCAACCTTCAAGCAAGCCAAGTCCAAGATCTCTCCTCTTCACAGCAGTGACTTCTGTCCAACAAACTGTCATTTAAACATCATGGAAGTCTCATATCCCAAAACCTTGACATCTCTTGGCAGTGCCTTTGGCGTGCAACTTGATAACAGAAAACAGACATCCCAGGACAAGGAAAACAAAAACAAAGAGCAGGGTACGTGCTGTGTACTCTGTAGAGTGTTGCAATGTACTATATACTATGTACTTTAGCTTATGTTATCTGTAAATGAGAAGACTCTTTCTAAGAATGCATGTCAGTGACATTTGCTTGCCACAAAACTTCATTAGAGTTCAGTTTTAATTAAACTATTCTTTCAAATTAGACATTTTACCTCTAACTGAAAGGCCTGCTTTGAAGGCACAAAGTATTGCAAATTAAAGCAGATGTACGGTCTCTAATAATAATAATTTTTTTTATATTCAGTAAAATTTGCATTGCAAAACAAGTACAGAAAAGACAGAAATGCAGAGGAATTAGCATCCATTCACCCGGCAGACACAGGAGATGGCGTGTTGCACATAGCGTGGTGCAAGAGGGTGGAGATAGGTCCATCTCTCAGGGTGAAAAAACGGCACGCATGCATAAAAAATATGGGGGTTAGGTTACAGAAGAGTGGTTGGATCTTGACTTCAACAACATGGAGATAGAATTATCTGCATGGCAGGTAAGCTAACAATGTTTGGTTGTAAACATAGCAAGGACAATTATTTTAGGGAAGAATATTTACTGAATCTGCTGAAACCGGTTCCTGTGGGTGAATATTTCACTGCCTTTACTGTGAAGATTAATTTCACAAGCTGCCACCTAAACCGTTTTTTTTCTTCCAACCACATAAAGCAGCTCCATTACCTGTAAAGTCAACCAAAACCCAGGATTTTGACTATCCTGGGTTTTGATTCTTGCCTCGGGGCACCTTAATGCGGGATGCCCCACTGTGTGAAACCCCCCTGGTCGCCCACTCCAACTAGGCTTTCCCCAGTCCTCCCATCCAGTCAGTGTGCTCGACTGCAAGCTCATCTAGGCTTGTCTAAGGAGCCAAGCGCAGACAACAGCCGCATCCCCGCTGGCGCTGGCACTGACGCTGGCACACGCCTTGCTAAAGAGATAGTGGGGATGTGTCCGCTGCTCGCGCATGCACCATTGGCCCGAGGGAAAAGGTGAGTATACCGGGCAACCTGGGAGATTTCACACAGGGGGAAAGAAATTTGGCGGATTCCAAGGCCAATGGTCATTAATTTTGGTCCATTCTAACGCCCTTCTCCTGTCCCCAAGCCCCGTTGAGAGCATTAGTCTCATTGTGAAATAATTTTCTTGGAGAGCTTGTCACTCTAAGTTGACCATTATTCGCTAAAGTTGGGTAAGCTCCATAACTCACCAAGATATTTTTACATCCCACCACCCCTTTGTGGTTGACAGTTAAAGTAACATTTGGAAGTTTATTTGTAGCATCTTCCTCTGCATTGAGAGCGGTGATGTGATTTGTCTATTTAAACTGCAAATAACGTGCAACTGAACTTTTCCAAACACAATTTGCCATAACAGATAACGCCTTTCCTAAAGTACCTTATCCCTCATACGTCATTTAATTTAAGTTAGTATTGCTTTTGCTTGGCAGACTGGGAACCTCAGGAACATTCATAAGATACAGGTAAAATGAAGGGCATCAGTATTATACAGTTAAGCTGATATTGCACACTGCTCCACTCTTAAACATTGCTACACAGAACTGATCAGGCCCACGGCATTATTGTACCATATCATTTTGTTACTGCAGAGGGTATCTGTCTTAAAATTATATTTCTTTGCTGCTATCTAGGAAAACTGAATCCTATGGTGTACTTACAACATACTATTACAACCATGGCTGCACCATCTGGACATTCGCTGGGTCAGCGTGATGGGCATGGCTTGCGGTATTTACTCAGAGATGAAGATTTAGAGACACAAGATATGCACCATAAATTGTTATGCAAACTACATTCAGCATTGATGGAAGTAGAAGCCTGCGTGTCTCAGATTGATGAGTAAGTATTTCCTATTACAGGGTAGATAAATGCATACATAATGCACAAATGCAAATTGCCTAAAACCACAAACTGTACAAAATGCTAGGAGCCCATTCCGTATTTGCACTGTGAATATTCAGAAAATGCTAAATAAATGTAGCACGGTAGATCCTACCCAGGGAGTGTATAGTGATGGCATGTTCTAAATAGGTTAGGGACCAGGTATGAGTTAGATAAAAAAAATCTGTCCATTCCCCTCCACAACACCCTTTCTCTTTCTATGATTAATAAAATGACAGGGACCCATGAAATGTGTAGGTTGTGATTATACAGACTGGTAACTAGAAAAAAACAACATTTAGGATTCCATTTGAATTCAGTTAGGCTTAAAATCATATTTGCCATCACCACCATTTATGGTTGATTTTCTATATTATTTTATTTCGAAGAGGTTTGCTGTGAGCTAGCTATAACGTGCAATATTAATGGAAGGTTGAAGCACACATTAATTAGGATAGTTCACAAGAAATTATATCAAATAAGTCAAAGAAGGGGTTCTGATAATACCATGTGCATCCATTCTATGCACATTAAACACATCAATAATCATACAAATGGAAAATCGAACACCCAAAGAGAGTACTTGCATTCAAAAGGTTTTTAATGCTGGTGAAAATGCATTGGTGAACAGAGATATTTACATATATAACAATATCAGACGCTATATACAAGATGTGGACCGCAGTGCAAAGGTTAAAAGGTATGGTAACCTGCATACATATCACTAGGCTGCTTTAAAGGCAGATACAGCTGGAAATTCAGTACTGAAATATATCTGGTGAATATCACAAGAAAGAGACTAAGTCTATGCAGCTAGTGGGCAGATAATGCAGTACAAAGTAATAAACAGCGAGATAACTTACAATACAAAGCAAGGCAAACAAGCTGGAATACCGTGTGGACAAAAGAAAACCTCGACGTTTCGGCCGGTACGGCCTTTATCAAGAGAGCGGTGTCTGTTAATTCCAAAGAATAAGCTTATATAGTGATGCAGCCTCCAGCATTTAGACGGACAAATGGCGCCAATCGGCGGCGCTCGTAATGGCGCCTACCAATGACGTCATCGGCGGTCGTCAGATCAGTCCCGGCCACCCAAGCCTCGCTGTCAATCCTGACAGCGTCAGCCGGAAGTGGCGCGCGGGGCTGACTAAGACGCCGCATCCTGTTTGTGTGCAACAGCAAACCAACAAAATGGCGGTGCCATGTGAAGGCGACATGTGCGAGCGGAAGTGACGTCGCCAAGGCCAAATTGATTCAGAGGCGGCGTCCTCAGTAGAAGGAGTCATGCTGGGGCGGAGCATTTAAATGTGTTCAACGCTGGAGAGCTACTGGAGGCTCAGAGCACTATAAAAAGAAAATTAATAAAAAACATATAGTGATGTGGATTAAAAACAGACACCTGGGCATACATACAAGAGTAAATATGCCACAGGGTGTAAAACATTATCGCTCAATTTTCAAAATAGAGGGCAGGGGCTATGTACAGGAATGTCCCTAAGTAAACTAGATACAGGATCGACAACATATCAAGTGAGTAATTAATAGAACACAGAGAAATCCATCTCTTCGTTCAGTCCACCTGGGTGTAAGGTGTTAAGTTGATGGATCCAAAACAGCTCGCGCTGTAGCAATTTCCTCTCAATGCTCCCTCCCCTTTTGGGTGGTTTGACAACTTCAATAACGATAAACCGTAATTGCCTAATATGGTGGCCGGCTTCAAGATAATGCCTTGCCAATGGAGATTCTATTTTACCGTTCCTAATATTAGAGCGATGTTCACTCACCCTCTGTCTTATTTCCCTCTTGGTCTTACCCACGTAGCCCTTGTCGCAGGGGCACTTAAGTAGATAGATGGCGTTTTTGGTACCACAGTTGGCAAAGTCACGGATCTTATAGCATTTGCCAGAACGAACGTAGCTATAACGTACAAGTATGTACATGTTACAAAAAAAGGTATTTATTAAATTTGTGTATGCTGGGACCTACCTGTTCCAAATGTTATTATGGTACTACAAGTTCAGCCAAGACCTATCTTTAATCTTTAAATAAGACGCAAGGCGTATTGATTCCCAACGAGAGACATGCCTGTAAAAATAATGCCCTGTATAAAAAGCCTTAAAGACAAATATCAGTCAAAAATTAAAGAAATGCTATACTCACCTTTCCTCCCCTGCAAAGTGCAAACCGGGTTGATGGGCTGCTGAGCAGCGCTGCCAGCTGGTGCCAGTGTCCTCACTCATGGGAGCGACGGACATTTTTCTGATGCCACGGCTGTAGCCGATTTGACAGCAGATAGAATGCAGACTGCTGACAGGATTGTAGGTAAGTTGTACAGCTGCTTCCTTGCGATTCTCCTTGACAGGTGGGCCCCGTGCACCCAGGTGTGTGAGGAGTGGGGAAGGCACCAGAGGCAGAATCACCCCCCAAAGTTTGGGTCCCTATTGATTACAATAGGGACCAGGTTCGGGTCAAGTTCGGCTGAACTTGCTGAACCCGATTCTCTAGGGGTTCCCCCAACACAAACATACATTTGTTAAATTTGTTCTGAGGTCAAACACCTTTGTGTACAAACCTAAAGAGCGAGAATGGGGTCTGCGCAAGTTCCTACACCATTTCCAGTTCTACACTCCAACTTTAACAAAAACAAGACATGGGCTAATGCCATTGTTCTTTATAGCTGTAATTTTTTTTTCATAAACTGCAACTCCCACTAGTTACTAGGGTAGTGATACTTAACTGGTGGAACAGGGTCCGAATGCGGACCTCGGTGCCAGATTTCCAGACCCCTGTCCTGACAGCCCTGCACTCAGTTGCTTCTGTGTTGCTGTGCTCAGAGTTGCCACCTTTACTTGGTCGGCGATGTAGTGCTTATTCTCCTTGTCAGTGTCATGGCTCCCTGGCACCTAGCATTGCAATATGAGGTACTGCACGTGTGGGAAGTGGCATTGCAAGGTACAAACAAACTCTGTTTCTCAGTCTCTTTGCTCCTCGGTCCAATCCTTTCCCCCCACCCCAGCTCAGCCCCATCTATCCCTGTCCCACCATCTCGTCCCCCCAACTCTGCCTCATCCATCCCTGTCCCCTCAGCTCTGCCCCACCAAGCCCAGTCTCTCTGCCCCATCCAATCCTGTCCTCCCAGTTTTGCCCATCCAATCCCCAGCTTCCAACTTTGCCAATCCATTACTCTTTCTTCCAGCTCTTGCCATCTACCCCCCCCCCAGCTCTGCCCATCCATCCCTTCTCCCAGCTCTCTCCCTATTCCTCCCTGCCCTTCCTGTCTGTCCATCCTTCTTCCTTACAGCTTCTCTCCCATTCATCCCTCTCCCCTGAGCCCTATCTATTCATCCTTGTTACCAGGTTATTGCTAGTAACATTGTGGGCCCTAGTCCATCGTTGTAAATGGCCTGCACAGAAGGCGGGGAGGATAAAAGCAGTGTGCTGCGGGCTAGAGCTCCTGTTTTCTTCTCTCAGGGCCCAATAGGATCTTTGGGTTTAGGTGGGGGGGGGGGGGGGGGGGTAGCAGCCTTTTTTAAAAATGTGCTGAGGAATCTATAGCCCCTCCCCCAGGGGGCTGATTTTAACTATGTGTATATTATGTTCAGCACAGAATCTAGGCGAAGTAGCTCCCAATGTGGGACAAAAATCTGCCCTCCCCCTCTATGGCATATGGACAGCACCACTAACATTGGCCTTGACCCATCTACAGAAAACAGGATGGCTGGGATAAGCCATGCACAATGGCCTTGGCACTTGCGGTAATTGTCCTGCTCGTCTGCCCATAGAGATGGCCCTTAGTCTGTTGATCGCTATGCTGAAATATGCTTCTTTAAATAGTACATTTGACTCTTCCATTGCTTCTGTGGTAGTGATCTCTCTTTAGTTTACTACCCCATTCCTTTCATTCCTCTGGATTCATGTCGCCGCAGCTTCTGCTTCTCTTTCTATTTCAGTATTGCTGCCTTGAATCTGTTCAGATGTCTGATAAATGTGTCTTTCCTCATCACCTGCCGAGTGAAAATGATTTTCATATAAAATATGTATTTGTTTTGATCATGCTGTTGAGCTACTTCTACTACTACGGTGTAAATATAAGGGGGCATTTTATTTACTTGTTCATCCGTAGTTTGATACCATTATTTTATTTCTGGCACTTGTAATTCCTAAAAATATACTGTATAATAAACACAGTGTGTCACAGGAATAGAAGGTTTGGTAATTCACTGACAAAAGAGACATTGTCTTTATTTTTTATCTATAGGGGTTGATTCAGAGCCAGGTGAGAATTCTCACTCCTTTTTTAGAAAAAAACTGCCATTCACTTTCATTGTCTACCTTTCAGAGCCAGGTGAAAATTTACACCCGGTAGACAATAAAAATGAATAGCAGTTTTCTCTCCTAAAAAAAGAGTAAGAATTCTCACCTGGCTCTTAATCGTACAATGTCTACAATTGTTAAAATGATAGTCAATTAAAGAAAAATACATACGACCAGCAGCATCCTATTTCTTAGCTGCAAGCCCACCACTGAGGCTGAGGCTAGAATTAGGGCCTTATTTATCACGAGCTAGCGCCAGGTAGTGTCTGACGAGCGCCAGGTACCGCCAGCTATCGGCGGCTACCGACTCAAGTACGCCCGGCGGCGGTCACAATGACGCATTTATCACGCTAAATGAGGCTAGCGCCGGCGAGAGCGACTGCTAGCGCGGGATTCATCATGAAGCTGCCTGGAACGAACAGCGCCGCTGCAAATTCCTTCACAGCGCCAGGTATGACCTGTCGCTCCCTGGCATTGTCCAATGCATTTCAATGGAGCAATGTTGAATTAATCATAATTAATTGGTATTAATTTTTTTTTTTTCTTTTAATGTCAAAAATTCTGAGACCACTTCTGCAATGTCCTTTTTTTTTTTAAAGTAAAAAAAATTAAAAAAAAAAATTTGTGCAGAATTGATCTTACAGGTCTGATATTAATGTATTCATATTACAAAATGATTCAAAAAACATGTATAATGTTACAATCAAAAAATATGGTTGTTTAGGGGTTAAAAACTAGTTAACACCCATCGCCGCCAGCGCTCTGGGGTTTAAACAAGGAATGGACAGCGCCAGCAAATTCGGAGCGTGATTTTTTATTGAATATGAAGCAAGCCATTCGCTCTGGCCATTCGTTGTCAGGCGCTCACATACAACGCTGAACCTGTGAAACAGCGACCCCCCAGCCCGTATCAACATTACCGCACACCGACTGAGTCGCTGTCATCAAGCAAACGCCGGCCAAGCACAGCGAATACTGGCTGGCGCTGTAAAAATCACGCTACAGTCGCTCATCTGTCGCTACCTGGCGCTATTAATGAATCGGCCTCCCCGTGTTTAATTTTGTTTCTTGGTCATTTAAACTTGATCAGGGAGTAATGCACTGTTTACATGGAGCAATTATCGAATAACAAATCACTAAAGCGACCACAATTAAGCAATAATTCATAGAAAACAGCCGATGCCATCAAACAATGAACGAGAATTGATTAATCGCCATTGTAATGTTTTGGCATCTGAAATCAAGTTGTTCAATCCCAGAATATTTGTATGGATGTTGGTTCTCTGAGTGAATGGTCAATTCTGCTCATGTAAACGGGTCATAAAGCTTTGAAAAGCTTCAGTCCAAAAGCATGACAGCTCAAATAGCTTACAAAGTCCTCCCTCTCCCCTTTGCCCCTTGTTCTCAAACCTGTAGCTACAGATGTAGCAATCGTTATCCGACACATCACAGCTCAGCCGATTTTGATATCGCACAAAGAAGCCATAGAAAAGCTTTTAAGATTTCAAGAAAGTACGATGCACTGGTGCACTAAATGGCTGTCTCTGTACCTTATGGTCTGTTTTGTGAGCCTCAGCACTCTCTTATGCCTGCTAGCTCCAGCACTTTCTTTTCCTACTTAAGGGGTGGACCCACTTAGGACACTCATATTGTGCTCATACGGTAAATACAAATGCATTGACTGGCTTAAGTATTAGACACTGAGCCCTCTTACTGGCAATTGTAGACTGTCAATTACTATCAAGATTACTAACATGCTAGTCTTCATCAATCCAATCCTCTACACCAGATCCATCTCTGATTCCCCCACCAACCATCATACTGAATGTTTACATTACATTAGTATAGCCTTCCCTTACCCACCCCCCTTCTTTTCTTATTGCAACCAGCAAAAAAAATTCCTTGTGCGATCTCTGTATCTGTACTTGGCAAAATAATGTGAATTTTATTTGATCGGATAGTTTAGTGGAAAGTGGTTTAGCTAAAAAAAGCAGACATTTCTAAAGAGTCTAAACTTACAGATGAGCTGAATGTCATACGATACATGCACACTATCTATATAATATATATTTGATTACCAAACATTGCCAGTAGCTTTACATTTTTAACACACTACTGTGATTCTGTGTCATTGGTTAAGATAGCACAACTCCTCCCCGTATATCATATTTATAATATTTCTCATATTTTTTGTGAATATATTCAAGTAAAAAAGTAAATTAAATTCTAGCAAGTAAATAGCTACCTGCACATGAACTTGGGTGCCTAGCATTTGTCTTTGACTTTCCAAAATATATCTAGCTAATGGGGAACATCAGTTTGGACAGGCTAATTATTTATGATGTCCAACTAAACACAAAGTTTATTACTTCTGCATTAGGGTCAGTGGAGGCCAGAACTGATTCTGTTTATTCAGCAACTCGTATTGTTTCTTATATATCACCACACCTTATCTCTTTCTCTACCTATATCTTAGCAGGCAGTTGTTAACTGCAGGGTACTCCTACAGTACCTCTAAAACTGCAGACAGGTAACTTCTTCCCCGTGTTAGACAGTTAGAAACCAACCAAGGGCCAACAAAAGTGCACTTACATCCACCAGTGAGGCCAAACATTTTTCTACAAAATCTAAGGTAGCCTCTTCACGGCTCACAAATAGCAAATTAGCTAGCTAATTATAAACAACTTGCTGTTACTGACATCATGCTGCTGTATTTTTATCTGTTCCTTTTAATACATATATGTGGATGAGAACTTGGTATTCTCGAAAGCTTACCTTCAAATGGTACAAATGGTATCAGTTTTTTTCTTCACTTTGTTCTCTATGGCTAACATGGTACAGCACATTACTGCTAAATCCGTGCATGAACTCCAGTTACGCATATCAATTATCAGTTAATAATATAACACCATTATATACAGATTTTACAAATGTGTTTTCTTTCTGGAAACATCACGGTCCTTGATTCATTGTACATCCATCTGTTTATTATGTATAAAGGAATTGGAGGTCCCCAAGGATCTAGTTAAGGACCTTCACAGGGATAAAAAAGGAAAATCAAGGTTATAGCAGTCAGGGTGTGAAGTGTTGATTTAGCACTTATTGTTCACAGTTCTGGCCTGGTGAACTCTAAGGCAGTTCAGTATGGCAGAGTTTCTGCAGGGAAACACTTTTTTTGATTTAAAACTGATTTAAAACGAAACATTTAGAGTTTTCTTGCTTGCCTTATCTAAATATAGATTTCATACCAACACTCGTATACAATTTTGTGACATCCACCACGGGGGGTATATGCATTGGGGGATTTTAAACAGGGCTAGAATATCAGTATATGCCTGCTAGAACACCAGAGAGCTATGGACGTATTCAGGTTGATTATTCTTCTTGAATTGCATTAGAACGAGAGTCTCCAGGGAGGATCCATCACAGGTTTCCCTGTAATAGCTCCGCCTCAATAGACTGGAGAGAAAAGCTTGTAACATCCAGGGTAGTGCATATACTGCAGCAAACATTAGCAAGAAAGTAAATTGCCTTTAATTAAACCACAGTAGAAAAAATGCACTAATATCCACTAACATGGGAAGCGGATATTTCTAACACATAGGCATGTATGTGTAAAATCACACATTTAACCATCTCCAGTTTATTCTCTCGTCATGTTGGAAGTCTCCCTCAAAATTACTTACTTCCGACTGTTGTGTTTTGAAAGGCATAGCTTTCTTCTTCAGCATGTGCAAAAGAATCCTCTTAAAGTGGACAAACACCCAGGATTTTGACTATCCTGGGTCTTGGTCCACTTCGGTGGGGCACCCCCGATCGGGGTGCCCCGCTGTGTGAAACCCCCCGATCACCCGAAAAACTCACCTCTCCCCGCTCCCAGCGCCGCCGGACAAGCATTTTGACAGCCGCGGACAAGCGGCTCCTCCGCCGCCGCCTCCCGCGCGTCACTCTTGACGCGCGCCCACGCCGGCCATTCACAGATGGCCGGCGCGGGCGCGAGGGAGGCGGTGGCGGCCGGCCGCCGCCGAGGGCAAGGTAAGGGGATTTGGGGTGTTTGGGGGGGTTTCACCCCGCGGGACATCCCGATCTCGGATGTCCCGTGGGGAGGGAGGTGATCGGCCCGGGAATCTTATAGATTCCCGGGCCGATCACGGGAGGGTGATGGTCCACTTTAAAGGAGCGCTATCGTGAAAAATGGCCCAATGATAAAAATCCATACACATTTGCTGGATGGCAAAGGAGGGATCACTTATACAACTGGCATCAAGAAATTTTCAGCCAGGCTTGTCTTTTTTTTTTTACTTTAATGGAATAAAAAGGAGATCAGGGGTGACAGACTCACCTCTCATACCTCTCATTTCACCTCTGATAGACTAAACCTGTCAACCCTGGACATTGTTACTTCCAGAAGAAGAAAACAACAAGCTTGGCCAGAGTTTTATTAAGTTTGGGTGTATGAGTGACCCCTCCTCTCATTAGCCGAGGTGTTTATATGGGTTTTTAATATTACACAATGTCACAATAGTACTACAATTTATATATGTAGCCATTAAAAGTTATGAACATCCTTCCAAACATTATTGCATTCATTTTAGGGTCGGTGGTTGTACAGTGGGAATGTAATTATTCTCTTTTGCTTATTATAAAAATATATTTTCTCTTCCTTCTTTATTGCATTGCTTATGTCAAGGAATTTACAGTAGGTATGTTTTATTAGGTTCTGCTTGTTTTATTACACATTCAAATGATTTAGCCTTTGTGCTTATTTCCTTGTTCTCCATGGATGTCAGTTAACCCTCTATTTCCAGACCCATAAGAACATATTATTTACATGAAAAAAAAAAATAAACGTTTAAAACCAATAAAAGAAAACCACAATCTCCCACAATTTAAACATGTGTTGTTTAAATTGATGACATCATTGAAATCCAATTGCTTAATATTTATTTTACTCTTATAGCTCCATCTAAGCATTGGGTGACTGGAGTTAGAACGTTCAGGCAGACCTGCCATATGGAATCTACATGCGGGTATTATGAAGGATAAGGAGGGAGAAATATGTTATACCCAATTATCTCGATAAACTGACACATTAGACTTCACACATAGATCCAATCTGACCCTGGCATGTCTATAGAAATATAATCTTGACTAATCACCTCTCTAACCCAAGTATTGCCATTATGAACATGACCTTGGTTTGGATATTTTTTTTCTGCACATGTCACATGCCATAATGTTACTACAGAATGCTAGAACCTTTACTGACATATGGATGACTAAATAGAGAAATATTCTTAAAACATATATGGAAAATAAAAATTCCAATGAAAATAAATGTATTTTTGGACAATTTTGTATAAGCTTGAATTTACAATTTCCTTAGGAAAACCTTCATCTAGCAATTTGCATCTAATTTAGAATTCTGTTTATTGTACAGCTTGATAGGTATTCCAAAACATAGGGTCAGCTATCGCTGTGAGTTTGAGAAAAAGTCTGTAAACCAAGAATAATTTTGTTTATAAAAATTGGGGGAGGGCAAATTACTCAACATCCGTGGGGTTCAGAGGATTGTATGCTAACTTATGGTGGGCTGGGGCAGCAAAATCAAATTCATTCCTAATCTCCCTTGGCAACATTTGGTCCAGACAAACTGTTAGATGTAATAACGTGCCATGTTTTGATCAGAATTTTCTTATGGAAACAGTGGAAAAAATTATTGTTTTTTCTCGTCTCATCACATAAGTGAGGAAATTGCACACAAGTCTAAAAAACACACCAGAAATGAATGAGTGTAAGATGTTAGCCTGCTTCAGAGCTGTTTTGACATTTTTTTACTCTTTTTTTACATACTTTATACCCCTGCAATGAAGCCAGTGTCAGAAGTTCTCAGCACATGCCTGCATGTTTTTTTACATTTTTTATGAAGAACATTATTAACATTTACTACTAATAATATCTCTGGGAAATGTTACAACACCATTTCCTTTTAATAGGAAAGCTTCACAGCTTTGACTTCAAACAGATGAGACTTATAAAGATTTCACTCAACTTGGCTCAGCCATGCCCCTTTTTTGCAGGTTGACCCATGACCCTAAAAATGAAAAAGGTTCTTCCTGCTCCAAAGCAGGATCCAAAGTTACAAAGCAGATGCAGGAATTCAAATTAACATGCTAATTTTATTCCCACAGCAAGTAGTAAAAGTAATTTTAACATGGTCTTGTCACAAGTCATGTGGTTTGTGGACTGCCTGGCATACTACGTTAATATTATCTTGAATCACTCTGTTAACAGTTTGTTGGTAAGCAACATTTTAAACCTGGACTGCATATTCTTGATTACTTTGCAGATTGTTGTCTTCCATAACATGCTCTCCCAAATCTGAGCGTAAGACAGAGACAATAGTGGTGGACAGCGATGGTGAGCGGGCAGAGAAGAATGGGAAGAGAGTTTGCTTCAGCATCACAGGAGAGGAGCAGGAAGACTCCGGTCATGACACAATCAGCAATAGAGATTCTTATAGGTAAACATCTACATTATTCAGTCAAGCATACATATGATATCTTTAAACCTGACAATGTTTGGTAGAGTAGGGAAGGGTTGGGTCCAGTTTAATAGACTTTCTGTTGGATTGGGGACATTTCACCTTATATCCTGTATAGTTAAAGGAGGACGTTCATGTCATCAAAAATGCTTGACTCTCATTGGGACCAAAGCATGGCGACCAGCACACAAGGGATTTTGTCTCATCACACACCTCTGCTCCCAACTAGTGTCTGAAATTCCAATTACATATATTCAGTGAGGCTAAATATCTTCATTCTATCCAAAAGCTAAAAATGTGAATAATCTTTAAATAATTAAAATTGGCCATCTCTCATGTTGGGAGAGCCCCTCTATCATATAGTCCATGGGGACTGTTATTAACTAATTGGTGGAAAATGTCTATTGTCTATATGTCTAAAAATAAGAATCATCTGCACCTCACCTGGAGAACTATACTATATCAATCCTCAATGAGTTGCAGAGGAGTTTATGGATAAGATTTGGTAACAGATTTAAACGGCAGAGGCAGACACAGTTTAAGATATAGGGGAACTGTTTTACCTGCTATGATGGTTAAAGCATAATACTTCTTAAGTACACCCTACACTTTCCATAGGAAACCTATCCCACAGAGGTTATATACTCTTGAAGCAAGAAGACTTTAACCCTCATCCCCCCAAGTACCAACGTTAGCTGTACAGGCCAGGTTTCCTATTAGCCAATGTTGGGCCATAAGGGGGGGGGGGGATAGGTGTCTTAGGTCCCCCAGAAGTCCCATTGCACAGAAGCAGGGTTGTCCTAAGTGGCCACCATGTCTCGTCACCAATTTACATTAGCTGCTTTTGCTGTGATTAAGTGACAAAGTCTGCAGTGACCTGTAAGACAAGAAGCTGAGTGGTTTGTGCTCACTGCCATGTCCAGGTGAGTTCTGAGGGAGGTGGGGCAGTGGTGTAATTGGGGAGAGGTTTATTTTAGAGACTTCAGTGTCTCTTCAATCCTACTTATCCCAACCCTGTTTTATAGATAAAGTAAGTGTGGACCAAAACGTTTCTGCTTTTGTGCTTATTTTATCTATTTTGTCTGCACTTATACATTTAGGCCCATAAAAAAAATGTACTTTCCTTCTGGGTTCTGGATGCCTAGCACCAACTTAATGTTAATGTGGTGCCATAAAGATCTCCAGTAGTTTACTTGCAAAAAAAAAAAATCAACTCCCCAAATCATTTGTACATAACTAAAGTACCAGCAGCTTTATCTGCCAAGAATGTGTTTAAGGCTCATCAGCCGCCACTGAAATGTATTAGGTGGAGAGAGAAGAAAAAATTGATTAGGTCACACTGCTGTCTTTCCCTTATCTTGTTCTGCTCTGCAGCAGATTTTTGGGTTCTGCAATCGATATAATCTTTACAGTACCATGTAAATTATTAGCGGATTTTGTCCTAAGGCTTTGGTTTTTATAAACCATTCATGTTTACGCCATATGTACTCTCAAGGTAAGTACTTGTTAGCAATCCAGGTAACAAAGCTATATAAATGCTGTTATTAGTTGAATAGCTTATATAAATGATAAGTTTAAGTCAAATTGTGAATATATTCTTTTTTTGTTGCACAGTGACTGTAACAGCAACCGAAACTCTGTTGCCTCCTTTACCAGTGTATGCAGTAGTCAGTGTAGTTCATACTTGCACAGTGATGACATGGACTCCGGTAAGATCATACATAACATATATTTTACAGTTGTTTAAAGCATCCTTGAGTGAGGTTAGAGTTAGAACAAATTTAATGTATATTTGTTTGCCTGCTCCGATCCTACTTTAGTATATTACCTATTACCTATAGTAATAGGCAATAAGGAGGTAATTAGGTGTCTTAGGGCTCCCAGAAGTCCCATAGAACAGAAGCAGGATTGTCCTAAGTGGCCACCATGTCTCGTCACCCATTCATATTAGCTACTTTTGCCGTGATTAGATGATACAGTCTGCAGTGACCTGTAAGACAAGAAGCTGAAGAGTGGATTGGGCTCACTGCCATGTCCAGGTGAGTTCTGAGGGAGGTGGTGTAATCGGGGGAGGGGTTTATTATAGAGAAGCTCAATACGTATTTGCTTTTGAGCTTATTTTTTCTGTACTTCTGATATTCCTTAGCCCCATAAAAATACTGTACTTTCTTTCTGGGTTCTGGACCAATATGCTGCTCTATGTGCATCTTTCTTGCTACAATATCTTTTTGTGGATATGGCATTTACTATGCATGTGCCCTGATGATGGTTCCAGACACACAGTGTTGTTGGTAGAGATTTAAAGAAACATACCCATGTAGACCTCACAGGTATAAACTAGAGAAGCCAGCTAAAAGTCTCTAATCTCTAATCCCAAATGGGGTGATTGCAGTACACAGTAGGTGACAGTATGAAGTGCTTGTCCTGCTAAATTGTCTACTGCCGGTTGAAATGTGGAATGTTACATATTTTAGTGCATTTCTTTCTACTACAGGCGACGAGCTGCCTCTAAGTGTGAGAATCTCCCATGAAAAGCAAGACAAATTACACAGCTGCCTTGAACACCTTTTCAGCCAAGTGAGTTAAGCTTTTATCTGTCTATACACAAAGATAGAAAGACAATGGCTATATTTTAATATGTTCAAAAACTGCCAAAGAAAAGACTGAAAGTAGTGTTCTAGCCAAATCAGAAATCTGTATCTGATATTCCAGACTTTTTTTAATTAACCAGGATATCAATTTGTATTTAAAATGTTAAATGCAAATTTATATCCTGGTTATTCAAAAATTCCAGATTATCACATACAGATTTCTGACTCTCCTCATTTGGAAGATTGTCCCCTGCCACCCATTGTCCAGTGACACCCAGGGCCTTGGACGTTATTGTGGCAGGAGGTGACTCGATCAGATTCAGAACATACAAAGGGCCTCATTTATTAAGCATTTTTTCCAGACTATGCCACATTGGTACAATTTAGAGTAGTGCAAAATATAGTTTAGAATTGCCATAGCATGTTGCTGCTCCACTAATTCTTTAGCAAATGTGTTATCGCAGGGCAGCTACATGCTCCAGTGTAAAAAAATTACTCATATTTTGCACCACTCTAATTTGCACCAATTTGGCATAGTCTGGCAAAAGTGCTTAATAAATCAGGCCCATAATAGGAATTTGTTTTGGCAGGGAGGCTCAGTACATTGGGGGAAGGTGACAAAAAATTGGCAATAAAACACAACACAATCATTGACGGAATAAAAAATATAGGAACACAAAATGTATTGAGAAAGTTCCTTCCCAGTCCCAGGAGTCGCTACCCAGGCAGCCAATTTTAGAGTAGCAGTGGATAATTCAAGCAGTTAAAAGAGGATCTTCCTGTGCTAGGAGTCTCCTAGCCAAGGCAGCCATTCCATCCAGGCACCACATGGAGGGGGTCTCAGTACAAGGAAAGAAGGGAGGAAGGAAGGGGTACAGAGGCATAGGTGAGAGTTAAATGAAAATAAAAAGATCTACTTGTACTAACAGCTTCCTACTCAGGCAGCCATTTTTCCAAGGCACCACAAGGAGATGCTGTAGTTCAAGCAGGGATATATGAGAAGAAGCTGATAGAGTAGGTCAGTGCTGGTGTTTCAGTCAGATTCACTAACAAGGTCAGGTAATGAAAGTCTCTTTCTTTTGCAGATTCAGTTCAGAATCACAGTTATCTTGCCCGATATATACATTACATACACTGTAGGGATTTGTGGCAGGAATGGACATTACAATGGGTAGAGGGGATAAAAGAGTGCAGACTCAGGGCTTAGGGCCATGGGAAGGAATTTTCCAGTCCCATGAATGAATTCCAAAGTGCACATGTAGGAAGTCCTGTTACAAGAAAGTTGAGAAATGAGTATAAGGTGGAGGTTAAGGTTGGGTTAGGAAAATATTCTTAAACTAAAGTTGAGGAAAAGATTCCAAGGGTAAAAACACATTCACATTCTGCTGGTTGAGGGGTGCAACAGTTCACTAAGGGCAATGTAACGGAGTACAACTTCTTGCTGTATGCACGTTTGTGAGGGGTAGGGACAGACATCACAGATGAGGAGGAGGCTGTGGGAAGGGCAGTTAGAGGGGGTGGAGAGGGCAACAGGGGGCAACTGGAGGTGTGTAAGGTCACTGGTGGGGGACTCCCTGGACACCTGGATGTTACAGAGGGTAGAGGAGCCACAGGGAGCACCTGAAGGGGTTGGAGGAGGTCCCACGGAATACCTGCAGGGGGTGGTGAGGCTACAGGAGCACATGGAGTTGGATGCAGGGGACAAAGGGAGTACCTGGAAGGGATAGAGGGGGTCCACAAGAAGCACCTAAAGGTGGCTGGATGATGCAGTGGGCACCTGGAGGTGAGTGGAGTGAGTGAGTGGTGGTGAGTGCAGTGGGCTGCAGGGAGAAACTAAACAGGCGAAGGGGAACAATGCAGGAAACACCTAGAAATCACTCACCTAATACTGCAGAGGAAGTATGTTTTAAAAAGCAGAGCACTGTGAGTGTCATTTAATCCAGGCATATACACATATATCCATCCAAGTAAAGCATTTCACAAACTCCTTTTTGAGTTGTAAAATCAGAGATGGCTTAAATGGTGTTCTGTCAATTTCTGTTATGGTTTTTGACACCACCTATAATTCTCAGTTTTTTCACTCATTATATCCCGTAGGAAAATCCACGGTTGTCTGGGCCTTTGGGTCTGTATATACCAATGCAGACCGATATCAAGTAATGTAAGCCTGGCAGATGAAATATAATAACTTAATAACTTAATGTCCCATGCTTGCAAAAATAAGGTAACCACTTTTTATAGTTAAGAAACTTGGATGTAAAAGAGGCCTAAAGTGAAAGATTGAATTTAGGGAACTTTATAGGGAACTATGGACAAAACCAGGCCCAATTACCCTTGTGTGCTTTTTGTGCATTTTCAATTGTATAAATTGTGTTCTTGACCTACTTACAAAGGAGAATGTAAAAAAAGTGATAAAGTAGACACAAATCAAATACCAGCAATCACACTGTTCCAGTTGGGAGATCAGGAGAGCGTTAGCCCAAATGTTTGATAAGAGGTGGCAGGGAGCAATGGCACAATATCTAAACATGAAAATGAGATTTTCTTCCCCACTCTGGAGCTTTTTTTAGCATCTGCATGAACCTGGCATTTTAAAATTACTCAGCATGATTTCGTAACGTAACATCCTGGATACTTGTGCAATCTGCTATATCAAAATTATATACTTAGCAGATACGTTTTGCTGCTCTGGAATTAATATATAAAGAGCATATTTATTCCTCCACAAATATCTGTAAGAATGTTTTATCATTTTTCTTTTATCGCTATGGAGTCATCCTGTTTCTTGCTACACTAGGTGGAATCAATAACAAATCTTCTAAGGGGACCGGCTGTGGCACGGGCATTTGAGCTAACAAAATACTTCACACCAGGAAGAGGCCTGCAAGGTACTTTTATTCACATTCCAGTTATCTGTAATATCTTTGAATGCTATAAATTCTTAACATTGTGCACAGAGCTGTATTTGTTAAGTGAACAAGTGTCTTTTCATTTAAGCAGACAGCAGCCTTATGCCCCCTGCCCCCCCCCCCCCCAGGGTTTCCCCAATATAGTTATTGATCTGTTGATATGTATACATTTTAATTTACTACAATACCTTTTTTGTAAATACATTTACTGTGCCCTGATGACGGTTTCCTGCCACATGCATGAACATGAGCCTTAATAGTTGTCAAAGTCCAGCGACAGCAGTCATGTGGCCAGCAGCTGAAACCCAGGAAAAACCAATACTGTAGAAAGCCAAAAAGTTCATGGGGGAGAGGAGGATCATCACTACTCCCTATTAGGCATGTGTTTTGGGTATGGAAAGTACTGGCCAGTAGGTAAAGTTCAAATGTAAATGAATTTTGTACTTGTTAATTAAACCGGTCAGCAACAGGGTGGAACACCAACTGCGGGGAATCAGGATTTCACTACCGGCCCTGAAACTTACTGCACAGAACCCAGGACTCAATCCTGTGGCCTGGTGTCTTAGGACATCCCCAATCTTCTCCAGAGCCCCCCCTCACAAAGAAGCATATGTTTGCTGCTTGAGGGGTTCCAGGCCTAGGAAGGCAGGCAGTGGTTCCCTGGCCCAGCATGATACAGCAGAGTTTAAAAGGCTTCAATTCGATAAAAGTTAGTTAAAAATAACCTTAGAAGCCTGAGAATTTCTCAGTTGCTACTTTTTTTTTACTCCTAAGAAAAGTAAAGAACATTTTACTCCTTTTTACACTGTAGTAAAAAGTGACTTCCATTGTCTTTTTATGTGGTGATTCAGTAATAGTGAAATTCTCAAGCTTGCTTTCTCATAAAATACTACCATGAGAATTTTTTTTAACTCTTATTGAATCAAGGCCAAAATTTCAGTCCAGTGTAGTATGGAGAAGACAGGATGAACAAAGTCCAAAGCCAATGGTCAGGGGCTGGCAGCAAGCAGGGGACAAAGTCCAGTGAACAAAGCCAAAGGTCATGGGCAACAAGCTGGCAATTGTAATCCAAGTCTGTAATGTAAGTCAAAGACTGGCAGCGAACAGGCAGAACAAAACATTCCACTTAAAGAGTGCTGCAGCTCTGTTATCATCACATATTATTTCCTACTTGCAAGGGCCCTGAGCATGCGCATGTGCAAGATGATTAATTTACATGTGCACACTGTGAACGTAAAGTCGTGCATCTGCGTGACATTACAAAATATGCACACATACTATGAACCAGCTTGGATGTAGGAGCTCAGCGGGGTTTAATTAGCACATGTACCCTACTAGATGACCACCACACGTGAGCACTGTGAGATGCAATTAACGTAATGCTTACCATGAGCTGCCACATGCACATGCATGCTGCGTGCATACGTTTGCACATGTCCATGACCACATTTAATTTAAAAAAAAAAAAATCCACGTACACTAAAATTCTTGTCCTCAAACTAAATCAAGTTATTTTATGTAAAAGCACCTCTAATACCCTGTGGGAACCACTGGTTTAAAACCCAACTCCAGCCATAGAAGACGATATAGTCAATTTAATATTCTCCTTGTTTTATGTGATCTTAGGTGAGTACAGTTACTATACAGGGAGTTCTTGCACCAAAAAACGAGGGTTAAGATTGACAGTTAGAAATGACTGCTGTTTCACCCACAATATGGGCAATTTTGGCTACTCCATCTCCCTTACCCCTATTCTAGTTTAACTGGATTTTCTATCAAATTTTCAGGCTGGTCCTGAAATGGTTTAAATAAAAAGGTTTATTGCTACAGCCTACATAGTAGAGATTGCTCAGATGTGTGTGTTTTTCTTGAAAAGGGACAATAACACAAGGTTATGTACATCTGCACTTATTCTCTATACCCCGAGGCTGCACCTTGGTGTTCTTTAGATATACAATGGTGTTTTCCACTTTAAGGCATATCTATAGCCAAGCAAATGTTAAATGCAACGGCTGGAGGATGTAGTCCAAAAATGCATTAGGATGTATATTTTTCATTACTTGTGCTGCCACTTTTTAATCTGGATATCTGCCTCTGGTGCTCCAGTACTTATAAATTATATATAGTGCAGATTACATAATATACACTTCAGCTGGGTAGACAGTCTATTGGCAGCCATGAAAGCTCCAGGCAATTAGAAACCATTTTCCAAAGTTTTATTGTAAAAGATAGCTGTGTCCACATTTTGGTAAAACCGTGCAATTTTTACTATGCTCTTTTATCTTCATATCATTCTTTATTGCTCAATTCCAAGTCAGCCATATGCTGCTATAATTTCATTTTCTTTTTATTCTGGTTTTACTGAAAACAAAGCTTCTGTACAGAGTTTGCATATCAGTAGCAGTCTTTCCTTCATATAATATATATAATTTACACTGTTCTTTCCTTTATGAAGAAGTTTGCAGTGAAGTTTCTTTTTAAGGTCTACAATAATACCAGTGAAAGATGATAAATAAATCCACTTTTAATATCTGTAATAATAACATAGTAATGGTGCAGTTATCTTACTTAATGAATGATACAATAAATGAATATGATGAATTATGCATACTGACTGACTGACTATTACTGACCGAATGAATGAGTTCAGGGCTGTTCAAGTTCCACTCATTGGGGCATCCTGAATTGGGATGCCTCACTGTGGAAAACCCCCCTGGAGCCCCAATACACTGACCTTCTCCTGGAGCCCCAATACACTGACCTTCTCCTGGAGCCCCAATACACTGACCTTCTCCTGGAGCCCCAATACACTGACCTTCTCCTGGAGCCCCAATACACTGACCTTCTCCTGGAGCCCCAATACACTGACCTTCTCCTGGAGCCCCAATACACTGACCTTCTCCTGGAGCCCCAATACACTGACCTTCTCCTGGAGCCCCAATACACTGACCTTCTCCTGGAGCCCCAATACATTGACCTTCTCCTGGAGCCCCAATACACTGACCTTCTCCTGGAGCCCCAATACACTGACCTTCTCCTGGAGCCCCAATACACTGACCTTCTCCTGGAGCCCCAATATACTGACCTTCTCCTGGAGCCCCAATACACTGACCTTCTCCTGGAGCCCTCGCTGCATCTCTGCACCGCGGCCACATCCCAGCTCACCTTTAGCCATTAGCACAGCCGCTCCCAGCCTTTCTGAATGGGCGGTGCAGGCACGCCATGAAGGTGAGCGGGAGATGCGGCCGGCGGCGCACTTGGCTCCCTGCGGCCCCGCTCAGGAACTATTGTGCCAGTTGACTTGGCAACTGTTCTTATGCTTGTGTCTTTTTTGTATATATTTTTTAGTTTTAATGGTCTATAGTAGTGTATAGGTCATGTAGATTATTTAATACAGTTATTTTGAATATTTTGAGTATTCGTGGTGTTGTCAGTTTTCTGACTATATTTAGGTTGTGTTTAGAGCACCCTACTGTTACAAAGTGGTTTGTTTGTATGTTGATAAAGACTGTATTTTCTTATCCGACCAGTGTAACCAATGAACATAAGCAGTTTTGGGCAGGGACATGCCACTTTGTGAGAGACCTATGTGAAGCTTAAAGGGATTGGCCATGATAAAGTGAACACAAAATAAAGAGATTGCCTTGCCACTAGTTGTTCCAGCACTGCCCATCGCTGGGAATGAGGTAAACCACTTCCTCCTCTGCTCCAGCCCCTCCTCACCTATGTGAACTACCAATACAAGGGTGAGGAGCTAGACCAGACCACACCCCCTCCCTGCATTGATGGCTTAAATCTGGATCTCTCAGAGCTGCTATTCAAACCCAGCTAACCCCAGTCTTGGGCACTTACAGATGAGACTGCTCATTAGGCTAATCTGTTGATTATTATGCTGCATCACAGTGCCCAGGACATGCCCGCATAATTCAGAAGAGAGATCATTAGGTGAAACTGTAAACAATGACATCTCAGCTATTTCTTCTTCAATTTGCAAATGAAAAACTGTTTAAGACATTGTCAAATGTAGCCCCACACAATAGGCTAACAGTTAGTTTTACCTGTTCTATCACAAAGGAGTATTTACAAGACACATACAGACCAAGAATAACATAATTTACCCAGTCTTAGCAGTGGGCAGGAAATCATCTTATTTTTTTTCTTACAGAAAGTTCTTCATGATTAATGAAAATAATCTCAGGGAGTTTAATAGGAAGGGTCAGGCCCTATAAGAATGATTTAGGGTCATGCCCTGGGAGCAATAATGTATTGTTCTGGCTTGGGTTTAAACTTGGGTTTGAACTATTTCTTCAGTTTAACAAGTAACAACAAGAGTGGTCAATGAAGTCTCAACCATCTCCCCCATCACCCAAAGCATAGCTGGATCTAGGTATACTTTGAATAAATCTGCCACTTTGGTAGATATACTGTATTCTTGACAATGATGATCCTGTAATACTTTGGTGGTCTAGGGGGTGGCTGCCTAATGGCAGCTCATGATAATTTTCCGCTGGGTATCAGCTGGCAGTGCATCCATCCTGAACAGAGACATTTGTTAGTCCAGAACTGCAAACACCACCCTGGCTGCCGATGTCACAGCCCAACCTTGTGCCCTCTCACACAAAATGAGTAAATGTATAGAGCGGGAGTTGGAGAGTTTGACATTAGACCCGGAACATAGCTAGTGGCTTGTGGCTGTCACAATACTGCCCTCCTCTCAACTACATAGTAAAAACACTAATCCCTGCTTCAGTTTTTACTGACCTCACCAAACCCCCCCCCCCATCCCGGGTGTCTAGTTCCCCAAATGCATGTGTTAATATCAGCAGCTGTTTCTAATATGGAACCTGAAATCAGCATTCATAAAGTCTACAAATCGCAGATATTTTTTTTATTTGACTGAGAAGGATTATTCTTAGCACATTAAAAATGCTTATGTCCAGATGTGAATTTTCTAGCCATCACTCTTTCTGTTTAATATTCTCTATAGAATTTCAACAGGAAATGGAGCCAAAATTAAGTTGTCCAAAGCGGTTACGGCTTCACATAAAGCAGGACCCTTGGAATCTGCCAAGTAGCGTTCAAATCCTCGCCCAGAACATTAAGAAGTTTGTAGAAGGTGAGTTATAAATATTGAGTGACTGACAAGTTAATTAGTGAAAAACAAATTTTCCTAAAGAAAATGATTAAAAATTATATTTTACATCAAGACTGAGCTTGTGTATACATTAAACTTCAGACATCAGAAATCCAGGGGGAACATCCCCCCTTTGTTGGTGAGTAGAGCCAGATTTATAGGTAGATGGTGGATGGTCAGCACAGAGTAACAAGTAACACAGCTGTGGTACATGTGATTAGGGGGTCAGCATAATTAGCAGTATATGGTTTAACCACATCTTGTTATTCATTGTGCATTAAAGCTTGTAGTAATTGTATGTTAGTCTATTGATCACAGGGCAGTTTCTAGTGCGGGAGGGAATACATTCTGCCCCACCTCACCCGTCCATAGTGCTGCTGCTGTTCATTATACATATATTTTTCTGTCCCTCTTCCTTAGAAGCAGTGCGCTCTCCCCATGACTGAGCCCAATATGGGGGCATGAGGGGCCTCTCTTATGGCCTGCACCAGTGTCCCAGGAACATAAAAGTGCCCCCAATGGCTTTGCCACCCAGGGCAGTCGCCCCACTCGCAATATCCTAGAAACAACCTTGATTGATCAAACTGACTTTGTCTGTTCTCAGATGCATGCATTTAGGGCAAACATACCCTGCCGTATATATATAGAATCTGTGTTGTGTGTGTTGTGTTTAGGTGCATTACTGGCTCCCTTACTGTAGCTCATGGTTCTGGGGGAGCACCTGAGCCCCCCCCCCCACAATACAGCAGACAGGGGTGAAAGGGGGGAACAAGGCTTTGTGTGTAGGTATGGAGGAGGAGCGGGTGACAAGCTTCTTCACCGGCGCTTCTGCTTCTTCTTCCTCCCCATGGGCTGGGGATTTCCCTTCTCCTCAGCCGCAGGTGTCAGCAGCGGAGAAAGAGGGGAGACATTAGGCACAGCAGCGCCGCTCTGTGTGTCTCCCCCGCCATGGGGAGTCTTTGTGGGCTGACCAAGAACGGTTTCCTATCCCCTTGCCATGGTGTCAGCTTTTGCCTTTACAATTAGTTTAAGCAATCTCATTGACAGGTCCTAGGCAATTCAGGTAAATCTATGGAATCTGTCTGCATCCAGGAGTAGACCAGTTGTGCATACAGTATATTGCCCAGTGGTTGGTAAACCAGATTGATTAGAGAATAGCCAGCTGTAGACTGCCATGCTTAAAAAATTAATTTAGATTCAACTGTATTCAAACCCATTACTGGGTAGCAAGTTGCTATCCCAAAAGATTTTTCAGTACTGATCACTAAAAAAGAGACCCGCCACTAACCCTGAGTGCTTGTGATACACATCACATGTTGTACTGGAGCAATCAGTCACTACTCCCTGAACATCCCAACAACCCCGCTTTTTTAACCGTCCTGGGTTTTGGTCTGTCCTCCTTGTCCCCCTCCCTGGGTTTGGGATGCCTTGCTGTGTAAGTCCCTGCCATTCGACGGTGTTTCTTATCTTTCCTCGAGCCCTGCTCTTGTCCAATCAGCTTCTCTGGCTGAGCATATTAATGTGCGGCTGAAGAAACTGAATAGAATCCCAGCTGCCCACATCGGCAGCATGCAGCATTACTCGCATCCTTCGGCTATTTAGCTGCAGCGGGCATGGCCGTGTACAGCTGAAAAGGATGCAAGTGACGCCACCACCCGCACATGCACTGTGGGCTTGTTGGAATATTAAGCTTCTCGTGCGATTAGTGGGGTTTCACAGAGCGGGACACCTGGGGAGAGGGAATTGGCCATCCCTGGAGTCTCATGAGGCCGGTTTTGGTATGCTTTAAGAAAATTAAAATATTGGCAATAATACACTTTCACATTCCTGCCCCCAATCATCAGCCGTCTCCATTAATTACAGTGACCGAAAGTTTACAGGGGGGGTGAATGTAGAAGAGGGGTTTGGTTAGATTTGTGTCTGATTTTTTGGGGAGTTCCTAAGGGTGATAAGGATGAGCTTCTGTGGGCTGCCTAAATAGAGGTCCATGCACACTGTTGCAGACATTGGTCTATTGCACTCTGACCACATATTACTGTTTACTAAGAATTGCTTGCATACTACCTGAATTTGCGGGGTAGATTTGGCCACACCTAAAGCAGTGATACTGTGTACTGTGGTGGGGTGAGTATGGTGCACGACAGCCATATTTTGAGGCTATATATACTGCAGAGACAGAACGAGGTCTAGGGCAGGGGTTCCTAACATGTGGTACTAGTTTCACTGGTGGTACTTGAGAGCCTTTCAGGTGGTACACAAAGGTTGCAAGCTAACCTGTACCCTAACCACATCTGCTATCATATATACTTTACTGAAGCCTGATTTGCTGAATAAGTACATAACAGCTCCAAATGTTGATGTAAGCTATCAATGTGGTTATATATGTGCATTTCACAAAGTTTGTGCATTTTAATGCTGTTTTAGGTGACCGACAGCCCACATGTTCCACCGAGGTTCAGAACCTGAACATAGGAACTAAACCCTCCTTCTCAAGGACCACCAACAGGCCAGGTATTGCAGATATCACACTGATGCACAGGTGATGTAATTAGTGCTGAGTCTATAGCTCATTATGAACACAAATTAAATCACCTATGTGCTTCAGTTTGGAGATCTGCAATACCTGGCTTGTTTGTGGCCCTTGAGAAGGGTGGGTTGAGCACATGTGGTCTAAGGTGTCTTGGTTGGGGAGTATAGTGGAGCCATGTATATGGGAAAATGTTGGGGGGAGACTTGAGAAGAAGGAAGTGGAAGGGTGCAAGAATAGGAGTAAGGGTTTTTCGGCACAGGTATTGTGGCTAACCGGGGATTTTTCTTGTGCTCCCTATGGCCAGACCACCTCTGATCCTGATCTACTAACGCTTGTCCAATAAACAGATAGATTGTGGTTTTGGCTTCCACAATTCTCTGTAATAAAATAAGGTCTGGCATGTCCTTCCTATGCTTTGCTCTATTCCCGCAATTGTATAATCATGTTGCTCTGATGTCGATGGTATGACTTGCCATTAGAGATGAGCGAACTTGAAAGTTCGATTCGGGCGATTCGACGAATTTCCCCAAGAAATTCGGGTTCGCCCGAATCGAACTTTCACGAATCGCTCATCTGAAAAAAAAAAATGCCGGCATGGTGGGAGCGGGCAGGCCGGCTACGCCTGTCAGCGGGCCGCCGCCGACCCGCTGACAGCGCAGCCGGCCTGCCCGCTCCCACCATGCCGGCATTTTTTTTTTCTTATTTCAGGGAAAATTCGATCGGCACGAACCAAAAACAATCTGGGTTCGTGCCGAATCGAATTTTCCCTGAAATCCGGAGCGACTTCCGGTTCGTCTGAACCGGTTCGCTCATCCCTACTTGCCATGTTTGATAACATTTCTTTGGGCTGAGCAGCATGTATCCACATGGCGAGGTTTTAGAAAGGCTGCAGTGTAGCCACATACTCTAATGCATCTTGATGGTTAAGGAACGAGTCCGTGGATGATTTATGAGTATGTTTATTTTGCTGAAATCCAGAGGTGATTAAAGCATTGGTTATCTGCTTTCAGCTGTGAGACTTATTCCCATTTGCTGAAGATCCTTCATTTAGAAGAGATGCCCTAAAACATCAAAAAGTTTCTATTGATTAGGCTTCTCAGTGGCAGATGTCTTACTGATCCCAGTGCACAAATGCAGATGGAGATAAAACCATCAGACTGTGGCTACAAGAAATGTACTGACTGTTCCAGAAGATTTCTGACATCGTTTTTTTTAACAATATAAAGACATAAAAGAGCTTGATATATAACTAGTCTTGCCTTATCAGTGCAATGACAAGGAGAACACAAAGTGCTGTAACAGAAAGTTCTCTGAAAGGCAATGCTGAATGTATACAAATTAAATAATCTACCCAATAGAATGAGATATTCAGCACATACCTTCGAAATGAGCACCAAGCCAGGAGTCGCATATATCTGGCAGTTCTACCATTTCCAAAAGGGTCAGCTATGTTATATGAGTTAATGAACGGTCTGACTGGCAAGTCTTGTACAGGATAAGTTCTATAATAGCTAGTAGGGGTCTTTGTGGCTGCAATTACAGGCATACAGACCACACAAATGCTGTGTTCCATCCCACAGTATTGTGAGCTAAGGAATTAGTACCTGCTTTGACACACAATTCACACTCTCAACCAACAGTATTGTCTAATTCAGCCTGTCCATGTCCCTAAACCCCAGTCATAAACCCCCTTAGTCGTGTGATGCACTGGAAACATGGGGAGTCAGGCAAAATATTTGGCGAAACCAGTATGACTTCCGGTGTTCATTGCAACCTGCATCTCCGTGAGCTTTTTAGCGATAACACACGAAAAAGTGCAAAAAAAACAACGAAAAAAAAAAAAACACTTGTACATGTGATGGCACATTGTTACAGTGTAGGTACATTAATTTCATTAATTTTCCTGTGATGTAAGGATATGTTTTTAAAGTTGGGAAATAACAGCACCCAATGGATTATGCTAAAGTTTTCACTATTTTTCTCTGCATAGGCCATGGAGTGCTGTTGTTTCCAGGCTTAAAAACAAATAATCTTACCTCATTGGCAAAGTGATGTGCCTAGCCTGTAAACATGCCCCATCACTGGTACAGGTAATTTTTGGGGAAAAAAGGTAGAAAAACATTTTGTTTGCACTTTTTTGCGTCTAAAAGCTAAAAAGCGCAAGAGGATGCAGGTTGCAACCCACACGGCAATGCACACTGCAAGTCCCACTGGTTTCAGCGAATATTTATCATGACCTCCATGGTCTCCTGATTTATCTCTGCAATTGTGACCATAATGCCTTTCAATTAAAGTCCATTAGGGCATATTAATGCTTTTATAAAGAAAGTGAGGGCTTGTTTTTCCCTACTGAATTGATGTTGGGCTGATCTATTCTTGTTCCCAGCATGGCACAGGAAATTTAGGCTAGATCTATCAAAATATTCCTTGCAGCACTCTAAAATGCATTGTCATTCACAAAGCTCTGATTCATTCTTTATGACCTGGTTTATGGTGCATAAAGTAAAATATTTTTATCTGTCTTCTTTTTTTTTTTGCTTTTTCTAGAGGTGGAAACAAGGATCATTTTGGCGTTACTTGAATACACAGGTAATTATAGATCTTAGATTGTGCCTTCAAATTGTTAGCCTGCAAGGGCAGGGCCATCTCGCCTAGTGTATTTCAGTATAACTGTAAATTTGTGCTTTTATGTCATGTACTGTAAGTTAGTTGTTTTAATGTTTGTAATTTTACATTGTACAGCGCCATGGAAGATGATGATGCTTTATAAATAAACAATAATAAATAATACATTTATTTATAACGTTTTATATCATATTTGAAAGGGACAAGAAGCCACCCAACAAGCCACCCAACAAAGTTAGTATATGTGCTTTGGCAGCACATATACTAAAATTGGAACGATACAGAGAAGATTAGCATGGCCCCTGCGCAAGGATGACACGCTAATTCGTGAAGCGTTCCATAAATATAAATAAACTAAAGACATGGAATGAATTTGATGATATGCAATAAGTAGTAATGTTCAATTAATCATTATGATGCAAGAACCAAAGAAAATGAATGAAACTAGTCTAGAAAAACAGGTTAAAGGGACCTTCCAGGCAAAGAGTTAAATCTTGCATTCACCAGCAATTTTTCAAGGTCCCCAAAATTAACAGAATTCTGAAGAGACCTTCGCATTAAAACATACTTCAGCTCCCATAGCATATTGTGGTAGTTTGAGTTGTTTTTATACATTTTTTGTTTTTTTATGCCTATGGATTAATTAAACATTTTGAATTGCACTAATATTTAGCTATTTATTGTACGTTATCAAATTTATTCCATGTATTTACTTGTTTTTTAATTTGTAACTTATGGGGGGTTTTAATTAGTTATATTGGTATTCTATATCTATTGAGAGTTATTAAGGTCCAGCCACCAATGGCACAATGGGGTGGGAGGTTTAGTTCCCCTTTTTGACATTGTTTTAATAGCCTTGTCTCATGTATAGGTGTATAACAAAGTTGTTTTTTATGTTGTTGTGGGTGGGTTCTTATCCCTATCACATTTTTGCTGGCTGTCAATTAACCCCTTCTGGCTTGCAGTAGCAGCATGTGTTTGCTTTTTATTGCATTAGATTTTTTATGTACTGCTTACCAACTTAAACCGGACCTTCAGCGTGATTTAATGAAAAGCCCAAACTCTTAAAAAAACGGTTCCACAGCATCTAAAGTTAATATATTTTACGTTTTTAGTCACTAACTTATTATTCTTTCCCCCACTGGGCTGCAACTCTGTTCCGGAATATAGGATACGGGCGCCGCCATCTTGACTCAGAAGCATCACACTTACTGAGGAGAGGAGAGTGGGATAAGGTACAGGGGTTGCGGGTTATAACTGTGCTTTGCTCAGACAGAGCAGAGCTGGGGTCAGGTAAAGGTCAGCAGTCCCAGAATGCAGAGCAGCACAGTCAGGAGGCACTTCCTGTTTGCAGGCTGCCTGATAAGAGGGAAGCCGCCATCTTGGATGTTTAAAGGCTCATAACATGCAGTAGATGCAGGTAGGATGATTTTTAATGTGGCCAATCTGTATGTACAGGGTGTGGGAAACATATAAGATAGACTCTTATTCAGAGTGAAGGTCCGCTTTAAGTGAGGCTTTGTAGCTAAATCTACATCTATTTTAATAACCGAGCCATGTGATTCCACCACTTTGGTTCAGGAGCGTTGTCTTTGAGAGGATTTGAAATCTACTGACATAATATTGTATGTATTTGCTGTTTCATTCTCCAGATGTTGAAATACAGCTTAGAAGAGATATGGTCTTCTGCCAGAGCTTGGTAGCTGCAATCTGTGCCTTTTCTGAACAGCTACTGGCTGCATTAAATCACATGTATGACAGCAATAGAGAGTATGAAGCTGAAACGCAAGAGGCAAGCAGACGATGGTTGGAGCAGATTGCTAACGCCGGGGTCCTCTTCCACTTCCAATCTCTCCTTTCCCCAAATCTTGTAAGTAAACTTTGAAATATGGTACAGTGCAGCTTTGTAGTGATCACTGCACTCTCCAAAATAAACTCTAAACAGATTTTTAGGAAAGTTACATTGTTGGTGCACAGGTAAAAGTCCTGTTCTGCTTGTCTGAGGAGGAGGACTAATAGCACCACCAAATTACATCACACAAAAAATGTATTCAGAAATCACACACCTCATACGTGCAAGATGGACTCCCCTTTCTTTTTCTTATTTATTCTTTCTCTTCTCTTCTGATTCTTTCACAAGTGCTTCTATTGTCTCCCCATATCCTGCAGTTTTCAGTTTTATTCCGAAGACCTTTATTTCGTTTATAGGTGCAGATGACCACTTTTTTTGTGCCAGCTTGTTTCTTACCTGGTGGCTGATTTAAAGCAGCAGGTTCCTTTGTTTTCAGGTTTTGTTCTATGCACGTTTTCTGGCTATAGAAAGCTGTCTCTACTCTGCCTCAGTAGAGTCTGTCCATCAATGTACCAATATGTATATATCATTTTTTTTCAAACTATTCATGTAATTTTCAATGTAGTTTTTCTTGGGCTGGGAACAAGCTGATGTAAGTGAGATGAAAAAGAGCCTTATTTAAGAAAAGTCTGCGCCACACAGCACCACATTTATGGCCTCAGCGGTACTCAGCATCTGATTTAACAACTAAAAAAGGCTGATGGGGCCACCAGCTAGCATCTTAGAGCCTTATTTAAGAACCAACCACACAGCACCACACTGCACCACTTTTTTGGTCTCAGTGCCTGCCTAAAAAAACGCTGATGCCGATTATTTTTTGGGGGGTTATTAAAATTGATTTTGATTGCTTTCTTTGCTTAACAATGTGTAATTTGTAGAACAACAAAGCGAGCGTCAAAAAAAGCGACAGTACAAAATGACGCTCACTGGTGGGAAAATCAGCCAGTGGGTCCAATAGCCTGACTGGGAGGCCGATTCATTAATAGCGGCAGGTAGCAACAGATGAGCGCCAGTAGCGTTATTTTCACAGCGCACGCTAGTATTCGCTGTGCTTGGCCGTTGTTCGTCTGTTGACAGCGACTCAGTCGGTGTGCGGTAATGTTGAATACGGGGTTAGGAGTCGCTGTTTGACAGGTTCCGCGCTGTATGGTAGCTAGGGATGAGCGAATCGATCCGGACGAACCCGGATTCGATCCGAATTTCAGGAAAAATTCGATTCGGATCGAATCCGAATTTCCCCGCGATTCGATCGCTCGAAGTTTTCCTTTAACATCCATTCATTTACATTACAGGCATTCTAAGATGGCGGACGGGACATGTCCAGACATCAACCCCGCGCCAGTGCAAGCTGGGACAGTCACATGCAGCCTATCAGCAGCCAGCAAGCCCGGTGACGTCACAGCGCTATTTAAGGCCGGCCATCTTGCTTTCCTGCCTCATTTCTCTATTGCATTCGTGAGAGACAGAACGTTGTGTAGCTGAGGGAGTGAGGCAGTTAGACAGGCAGGGACAGACAGGGACAGGCTGGAGACAGGCAGGAGACAGACAGAAAGTCAGCGAAAAACAGGGAAAGGTAGAAAAATCGGAGGCTGTCAGCCTGTCACAGGGAGTTTTTTTTTTTTTTTTTCATCCAGCCTGACAGGCTTTGTTAGCGTTTTCAGGCTGCTTATACTAACTAACTGTGCATATATACTGAACTGATCTTAAGTCTGCTGTGAGGCATCCCATTCTGTGACTACAGCAGCCTCTGTTTAAGACCATATCACCATTTGCTCTTATTATATTTGAAATTAGCCTGATAAAGACACTTTTGCTCGGCATAGTACTTCTGGACCCTGCCAGGGCATCCCATTCTGTGACTACAGCAGCCTCTGTTTAAGACCATATAACCATTTGCTCTTATTATATTTGAAATTAGCCTGATAAAGACACTTTTGCTGGGCATAGTACTTCTGGACCCTGCCAGGGCATCCCATTCTGTGACTACAGCAGCCTCTGTTTAAGACCATATAACCATTTGCTCTTATTACATTTGAAATTAGCCTGATAAAGACACTTTTGCTCGGCATAGTACTTCTGGACCCTGCCAGGGCATCCCATTCTGTGACTACAGCAGCCTCTGTTTAAGACCATATAACCATTTGCTCTTATTATATTTGAAATTAGCCTGATAAAGACACTTTTGCTGAGCATAGTACTTCTGGACCCTGCCAGGGCATCCCATTCTGTGACTACAGCAGCCTCTGTTTAAGACCATATAACCATTTGCTCTTATTATATTTGAAATTAGCCTGATAAAGACACTTTTGCTCGGCATAGTACTTCTGGACCCTGCCAGGGCATCCCATTCTGTGACTACAGCAGCCTCTGTTTAAGACCATATAACCATTTGCTCTTATTATATTTGAAATTAGCCTGATAAAGACACTTTTGCTGGGCATAGTACTTCTGGACCCTGCCAGGGCATCCCATTCTGTGACTACAGCAGCCTCTGTTTAAGACCATATAACCATTTGCTCTTATTATATTTGAAATTAGCCTGATAAAGACACTTTTGCTCGGCATAGTACTTCTGGACCCTGCCAGGGCATCCCATTCTGTGACTACAGCAGCCTCTGTTTAAGACCATATAACCATTTGCTCTTGTTATATTTGAAATTAGCCTGATAAAGACACTTTTGCTGGGAATAGTACTTCTGGACCCTGCCAGGGCATCCCATTCTGTGACTACAGCAGCCTCTGTTTAAGACCATATAACCATTTGCTCTTATTACATTTGAAATTAGCCTGATAAAGACACTTTTGCTCGGCATAGTACTTCTGGACCCTGCCAGGGCATCCCATTCTGTGACTACAGCAGCCTCTGTTTAAGACCATATAACCATTTGCTCTTATTATATTTGAAATTAGCCTGATAAAGACACTTTTGCTGGGCATAGTACTTCTGGACCCTGCCAGGGCATCCCATTCTGTGACTACAGCAGCCTCTGTTTAAGACCATATAACCATTTGCTCTTATTATATTTGAAATTAGCCTGATAAAGACACTTTTGCTCGGCATAGTACTTCTGGACCCTGCCAGGGCATCCCATTCTGTGACTACAGCAGCCTCTGTTTAAGACCATATAACCATTTGCTCTTATTATATTTGAAATTAGCCTGATAAAGACACTTTTGCTCGGCATAGTACTTCTGGACCCTGCCACGGCATCCCATTCTGTGACTACAGCAGCCTCTGTTTAAGACCATATAACCATTTGCTCTTATTATATTTGAAATTAGCCTGATAAAGACACTTTTGCTCGGCATAGTACTTCTGGACCCTGCCAGGGCATCCCATTCTGTGACTACAGCAGCCTCTGTTTAAGACCATATAACCATTTGCTCTTATTATATTTGAAATTAGCCTGATAAAGACACTTTTGCTGGGCATAGTACTTCTGGACCCTGCCAGGGCATCCCATTCTGTGACTACAGCAGCCTCTGTTTAAGACCATATAACCATTTGCTCTTATTATATTTGAAATTAGCCTGATAAAGACACTTTTGCTGGGCATAGTACTTCTGGACCCTGCCAGGGCATCCCATTCTGTGACTACAGCAGCCTCTGTTTAAGACCATATAACCATTTGCTCTTATTATATTTGAAATTAGCCTGATAAAGACACTTTTGCTCGGCATAGTACTTCTGGACCCTGCCAGGGCATCCCATTCTGTGACTACAGCAGCCTCTGTTTAAGACCATATAACCATTTGCTCTTATTATATTTGAAATTAGCCTGATAAAGACACTTTTGCTCGGCATAGTACTTCTGGACCCTGCCAGGGCATCCCATTCTGTGACTACAGCAGCCTCTGTTTAAGACCATATAACCATTTGCACTTATTATAATTGAAATTAGGCCTGATAAAGACACTTTTGCTCGGCATAGTACTTCTGGACCCTGCCAGGGCATCCCATTCTGTGACTACAGCAGCCTCTGTTTAAGACCATATAACCATTTGCTCTTATTATATTTGAAATTAGCCTGATAAAGACACTTTTGCTGGGCATAGTACTTCTGGACCCTGCCAGGGCATCCCATTCTGTGACTACAGCAGCCTCTGTTTAAGACCATATAACCATTTGCTCTTATTATATTTGAAATTAGCCTGATAAAGACACTTTTGCTGGGCATAGTACTTCTGGACCCTGCCAGGGCATCCCATTCTGTGACTACAGCAGCCTCTGTTTAAGACCATATAACCATTTGCTCTTATTATATTTGAAATTAGCCTGATAAAGACACTTTTGCTCGGCATAGTACTTCTGGACCCTGCCAGGGCATCCCATTCTGTGACTACAGCAGCCTCTGTTTAAGACCATATAACCATTTGCTCTTATTATATTTGAAATTAGCCTGATAAAGACACTTTTGCTCGGCATAGTACTTCTGGACCCTGCCAGGGCATCCCATTCTGTGACTACAGCAGCCTCTGTTTAAGACCATATAACCATTTGCTCTTATTATATTTGAAATTAGCCTGATAAAGACACTTTTGCTGGGCATAGTACTTCTGGACCCTGCCAGGGCATCCCATTCTGTGACTACAGCAGCCTCTGTTTAAGACCATATAACCATTTGCTCTTATTATATTTGAAATTAGCCTGATAAAGACACTTTTGCTGGGCATAGTACTTCTGGACCCTGCCAGGGCATCCCATTCTGTGACTACAGCAGCCTCTGTTTAAGACCATATAACCATTTGCTCTTATTATATTTGAAATTAGCCTGATAAAGACACTTTTGCTCGGCATAGTACTTCTGGACCCTGCCAGGGCATCCCATTCTGTGACTACAGCAGCCTCTGTTTAAGACCATATAACCATTTGCTCTTATTATATTTGAAATTAGCCTGATAAAGACACTTTTGCTGGGCATAGTACTTCTGGACCCTGCCAGGGCATCCCATTCTGTGACTACAGCAGCCTCTGTTTAAGACCATATAACCATTTGCTCTTATTATATTTGAAATTAGCCTGATAAAGACACTTTTGCTCGGCATAGTACTTCTGGACCCTGCCAGGGCATCCCATTCTGTGACTACAGCAGCCTCTGTTTAAGACCATATAACCATTTGCACTTATTATAATTGAAATTAGGCCTGATAAAGACACTTTTGCTCGGCATGGTACTTCTGGACCCTGCCAGGGCATCCCATTCTGTGACTACAGCAGCCTCTGTTTAAGACCATATAACCATTTGCTCTTATTATATTTGAAATTAGCCTGATAAAGACACTTTTGCTCGGCATAGTACTTCTGGACCCTGCCAGGGCATCCCATTCTGTGACTACAGCAGCCTCTGTTTAAGACCATATAACCATTTGCTCTTATTATATTTGAAATTAGCCTGATAAAGACACTTTTGCTGGGCATAGTACTTCTGGACCCTGCCAGGGCATCCCATTCTGTGACTACAGCAGCCTCTGTTTAAGACCATATAACCATTTGCTCTTATTATATTTGAAATTAGCCTGATAAAGACACTTTTGCTGGGCATAGTACTTCTGGACCCTGCCAGGGCATCCCATTCTGTGACTACAGCAGCCTCTGTTTAAGACCATATAACCATTTGCTCTTATTATATTTGAAATTAGCCTGATAAAGACACTTTTGCTCGGCATAGTACTTCTGGACCCTGCCAGGGCATCCCATTCTGTGACTACAGCAGCCTCTGTTTAAGACCATATAACCATTTGCTCTTATTATATTTGAAATTAGCCTGATAAAGACACTTTTGCTCGGCATAGTACTTCTGGACCCTGCCAGGGCATCCCATTCTGTGACTACAGCAGCCTCTGTTTAAGACCATATAACCATTTGCTCTTATTATATTTGAAATTAGCCTGATAAAGACACTTTTGCTGGGCATAGTACTTCTGGACCCTGCCAGGGCATCCCATTCTGTGACTACAGCAGCCTCTGTTTAAGACCATATAACCATTTGCTCTTATTATATTTGAAATTAGCCTGATAAAGACACTTTTGCTCGGCATAGTACTTCTGGACCCTGCCAGGGCATCCCATTCTGTGACTACAGCAGCCTCTGTTTAAGACCATATAACCATTTGCACTTATTATAATTGAAATTAGGCCTGATAAAGACACTTTTGCTCGGCATAGTACTTCTGGACCCTGCCAGGGCATCCCATTCTGTGACTACAGCAGCCTCTGTTTAAGACCATATAACCATTTGCTCTTATTATATTTGAAATTAGCCTGATAAAGACACTTTTGCTCGGCATAGTACTTCTGGACCCTGCCAGGGCATCCCATTCTGTGACTACAGCAGCCTCTGTTTAAGACCATATAACCATTTGCTCTTATTATATTTGAAATTAGCCTGATAAAGACACTTTTGCTGGGCATAGTACTTCTGGACCCTGCCAGGGCATCCCATTCTGTGACTACAGCAGCCTCTGTTTAAGACCATATAACCATTTGCTCTTATTATATTTGAAATTAGCCTGATAAAGACACTTTTGCTCGGCATAGTACTTCTGGACCCTGCCAGGGCATCCCATTCTGTGACTACAGCAGCCTCTGTTTAAGACCATATAACCATTTGCTCTTATTATATTTGAAATTAGCCTGATAAAGACACTTTTGCTCGGCATAGTACTTCTGGACCCTGCCAGGGCATCCCATTCTGTGACTACAGCAGCCTCTGTTTAAGACCATATAACCATTTGCTCTTATTATATTTGAAATTAGCCTGATAAAGACACTTTTGCTCGGCATAGTACTTCTGGACCCTGCCAGGGCATCCCATTCTGTGACTACAGCAGCCTCTGTTTAAGACCATATAACCATTTGCTCTTATTATATTTGAAATTAGCCTGATAAAGACACTTTTGCTGGGCATAGTACTTCTGGACCCTGCCAGGGCATCCCATTCTGTGACTACAGCAGCCTCTGTTTAAGACCATATAACCATTTGCTCTTATTATATTTGAAATTAGCCTGATAAAGACACTTTTGCTGGGCATAGTACTTCTGGACCCTGCCAGGGCATCCCATTCTGTGACTACAGCAGCCTCTGTTTAAGACCATATAACCATTTGCTCTTATTATATTTGAAATTAGCCTGATAAAGACACTTTTGCTGGGCATAGTACTTCTGGACCCTGCCAGGGCATCCCATTCTGTGACTACAGCAGCCTCTGTTTAAGACCATATAACCATTTGCTCTTATTATATTTGAAATTAGCCTGATAAAGACACTTTTGCTCGGCATAGTACTTCTGGACCCTGCCAGGGCATCCCATTCTGTGACTACAGCAGCCTCTGTTTAAGACCATATAACCATTTGCACTTATTATAATTGAAATTAGGCCTGATAAAGACACTTTTGCTCGGCATGGCATAGTACTTCTGGACCCTGCCAGGGCATCCCATTCTGTGACTACAGCAGCCTCTGTTTAAGACCATATAACCATTTCCTCTTATTATATTTGAAATTAGCCTGATAAAGACACTTTTGCTGGGCATAGTACTTCTGGACCCTGCCAGGGCATCCCATTCTGTGACTACAGCAGCCTCTGTTTAAGACCATATAACCATTTGCTCTTATTATATTTGAAATTAGCCTGATAAAGACACTTTTGCTGGGCATAGTACTTCTGGACCCTGCCAGGGCATCCCATTCTGTGACTACAGCAGCCTCTGTTTAAGACCATATAACCATTTGCTCTTATTATATTTGAAATTAGCCTGATAAAGACACTTTTGCTCGGCATAGTACTTCTGGACCCTGCCAGGGCATCCCATTCTGTGACTACAGCAGCCTCTGTTTAAGACCATATAACCATTTGCTCTTATTATATTTGAAATTAGCCTGATAAAGACACTTTTGCTCGGCATAGTACTTCTGGACCCTGCCAGGGCATCCCATTCTGTGACTACAGCAGCCTCTGTTTAAGACCATATAACCATTTGCTCTTATTATATTTGAAATTAGCCTGATAAAGACACTTTTGCTGGGCATAGTACTTCTGGACCCTGCCAGGGCATCCCATTCTGTGACTACAGCAGCCTCTGTTTAAGACCATATAACCATTTGCTCTTATTATATTTGAAATTAGCCTGATAAAGACACTTTTGCTGGGCATAGTACTTCTGGACCCTGCCAGGGCATCCCATTCTGTGACTACAGCAGCCTCTGTTTAAGACCATATAACCATTTGCTCTTATTATATTTGAAATTAGCCTGATAAAGACACTTTTGCTCGGCATAGTACTTCTGGACCCTGCCAGGGCATCCCATTCTGTGACTACAGCAGCCTCTGTTTAAGACCATATAACCATTTGCACTTATTATAATTGAAATTAGGCCTGATAAAGACACTTTTGCTCGGCATAGTACTTCTGGACCCTGCCAGGGCATCCCATTCTGTGACTACAGCAGCCTCTGTTTAAGACCATATAACCATTTGCTCTTATTATATTTGAAATTAGCCTGATAAAGACACTTTTGCTCGGCATAGTACTTCTGGACCCTGCCAGGGCATCCCATTCTGTGACTACAGCAGCCTCTGTTTAAGACCATATAACCATTTGCTCTTATTATATTTGAAATTAGCCTGATAAAGACACTTTTGCTGGGCATAGTACTTCTGGACCCTGCCAGGGCATCCCATTCTGTGACTACAGCAGCCTCTGTTTAAGACCATATAACCATTTGCTCTTATTATATTTGAAATTAGCCTGATAAAGACACTTTTGCTCGGCATAGTACTTCTGGACCCTGCCAGGGCATCCCATTCTGTGACTACAGCAGCCTCTGTTTAAGACCATATAACCATTTGCTCTTATTATATTTGAAATTAGCCTGATAAAGACACTTTTGCTCGGCATAGTACTTCTGGACCCTGCCAGGGCATCCCATTCTGTGACTACAGCAGCCTCTGTTTAAGACCATATAACCATTTGCTCTTATTATATTTGAAATTAGCCTGATAAAGACACTTTTGCTCGGCATAGTACTTCTGGACCCTGCCAGGGCATCCCATTCTGTGACTACAGCAGCCTCTGTTTAAGACCATATAACCATTTGCACTTATTATAATTGAAATTAGGCCTGATAAAGACACTTTTGCTCGGCATAGTACTTCTGGACCCTGCCAGGGCATCCCATTCTGTGACTACAGCAGCCTCTGTTTAAGACCATATAACCATTTGCTCTTATTATATTTGAAATTAGCCTGATAAAGACACTTTTGCTGGGTATAGTACTTCTGGACCCTGCCAGGGCATCCCATTCTGTGACTACAGCAGCCTCTGTTTAAGACCATATAACCATTTGCTCTTATTATATTTGAAATTAGCCTGATAAAGACACTTTTGCTGGGCATAGTACTTCTGGACCCTGCCAGGGCATCCCATTCTGTGACTACAGCAGCCTCTGTTTAAGACCATATAACCATTTGCTCTTATTATATTTGAAATTAGCCTGATAAAGACACTTTTGCTCGGCATAGTACTTCTGGACCCTGCCAGGGCATCCCATTCTGTGACTACAGCAGCCTCTGTTTAAGACCATATAACCATTTGCTCTTATTATATTTGAAATTAGCCTGATAAAGACACTTTTGCTGGGCATAGTACTTCTGGACCCTGCCAGGGCATCCCATTCTGTGACTACAGCAGCCTCTGTTTAAGACCATATAACCATTTGCTCTTATTATATTTGAAATTAGCCTGATAAAGACACTTTTGCTCGGCATAGTACTTCTGGACCCTGCCAGGGCATCCCATTCTGTGACTACAGCAGCCTCTGTTTAAGACCATATAACCATTTGCTCTTATTATATTTGAAATTAGCCTGATAAAGACACTTTTGCTCGGCATAGTACTTCTGGACCCTGCCAGGGCATCCCATTCTGTGACTACAGCAGCCTCTGTTTAAGACCATATAACCATTTGCACTTATTATAATTGAAATTAGGCCTGATAAAGACACTTTTGCTCGGCATAGTACTTCTGGACCCTGCCAGGGCATCCCATTCTGTGACTACAGCAGCCTCTGTTTAAGACCATATAACCATTTGCTCTTATTATATTTGAAATTAGCCTGATAAAGACACTTTTGCTCGGCATAGTACTTCTGGACCCTGCCAGGGCATCCCATTCTGTGACTACAGCAGCCTCTGTTTAAGACCATATAACCATTTGCTCTTATTATATTTGAAATTAGCCTGATAAAGACACTTTTGCTGGGCATAGTACTTCTGGACCCTGCCAGGGCATCCCATTCTGTGACTACAGCAGCCTCTGTTTAAGACCATATAACCATTTGCTCTTATTATATTTGAAATTAGCCTGATAAAGACACTTTTGCTGGGCATAGTACTTCTGGACCCTGCCAGGGCATCCCATTCTGTGACTACAGCAGCCTCTGTTTAAGACCATATAACCATTTGCTCTTATTATATTTGAAATTAGCCTGATAAAGACACTTTTGCTCGGCATAGTACTTCTGGACCCTGCAGGGCATCCCATTCTGTGACTACAGCAGCCTCTGTTTAAGACCATATAACCATTTGCTCTTATTATATTTGAAATTAGCCTGATAAAGACACTTTTGTTCGGCATAGTACTTCTGGACCCTGCCAGGGCATCGCATTCTGTGACTACAGCAGCCTCTGTTTAAGACCATATAACCATTTGCTCTTATTATATTTGAAATTAGCCTGATAAAGACACTTTTGCTCGGCATAGTACTTCTGGACCCTGCCAGGGCATCCCATTCTGTGACTACAGCAGCCTCTGTTTAAGACCATATAACCATTTGCTCTTATTATATTTGAAATTAGCCTGATAAAGACACTTTTGCTCGGCATAGTACTTCTGGACCCTGCCAGGGCATCCCATTCTGTGACTACAGCAGCCTCTGTTTAAGACCATATAACCATTTGCTCTTATTATATTTGAAATTAGCCTGATAAAGACACTTTTGCTGGGCATAGTACTTCTGGACCCTGCCAGGGCATCCCATTCTGTGACTACAGCAGCCTCTGTTTAAGACCATATAACCATTTGCTCTTATTATATTTGAAATTAGCCTGATAAAGACACTTTTGCTGGGCATAGTACTTCTGGACCCTGCCAGGGCATCCCATTCTGTGACTACAGCAGCCTCTGTTTAAGACCATATAACCATTTGCTCTTATTATATTTGAAATTAGCCTGATAAAGACACTTTTGCTGGGCATAGTACTTCTGGACCCTGCCAGGGCATCCCATTCTGTGACTACAGCAGCCTCTGTTTAAGACCATATAACCATTTGCTCTTATTATATTTGAAATTAGCCTGATAAAGACACTTTTGCTCGGCATAGTACTTCTGGACCCTGCCAGGGCATCCCATTCTGTGACTACAGCAGCCTCTGTTTAAGACCATATAACCATTTGCTCTTATTATATTTGAAATTAGCCTGATAAAGACACTTTTGCTCGGCATAGTACTTCTGGACCCTGCCAGGGCATCCCATTCTGTGACTACAGCAGCCTCTGTTTAAGACCATATAACCATTTGCACTTATTATATTGAAATTAGGCCTGATAAAGACACTTTTGCTCGGCATAGTACTTCTGGACCCTGCCAGGGCATCCCATTCTGTGACTACAGCAGCCTCTGTTTAAGACCATATAACCATTTGCTCTTATTATATTTGAAATTAGCCTGATAAAGACACTTTTGCTCGGCATAGTACTTCTGGACCCTGCCAGGGCATCCCATTCTGTGACTACAGCAGCCTCTGTTTAAGACCATATAACCATTAGCTCTTATTATATTTGAAATTAGCCTGATAAAGACACTTTTGCTGGGCATAGTACTTCTGGACCCTGCCAGGGCATCCCATTCTGTGACTACAGCAGCCTCTGTTTAAGACCATATAACCATTTGCACTTATTATAATTGAAATTAGGCCTGATAAAGACACTTTTGCTCGGCATAGTACTTCTGGACCCTGCCAGGGCATCCCATTCTGTGACTACAGCAGCCTCTGTTTAAGACCATATAACCATTTGCTCTTATTATATTTGAAATTAGCCTGATAAAGACACTTTTGCTCGGCATAGTACTTCTGGACCCTGCCAGGGCATCCTATTCTGTGACTACAGCAGCCTCTGTTTAAGACCATATAACCATTTGCTCTTATTATATTTGAAATTAGCCTGATAAAGACACTTTTGCTGGGCATAGTACTTCTGGACCCTGCCAGGGCATCCCATTCTGTGACTACAGCAGCCTCTGTATAAGACCATATAACCATTTGCTCTTATTATATTTGAAATTAGCCTGATAAAGACACTTTTGCTCGGCATAGTACTTCTGGACCCTGCCAGGGCATCCCATTCTGTGACTACAGCAGCCTCTGTTTAAGACCATATAACCATTTGCTCTTATTATATTTGAAATTAGCCTGATAAAGACACTTTTGCTGGGCATAGTACTTCTGGACCCTGCCAGGGCATCCCATTCTGTGACTACAGCAGCCTCTGTTTAAGACCATATAACCATTTGCTCTTATTATATTTGAAATTAGCCTGATAAAGACACTTTTGCTCGGCATAGTACTTCTGGACCCTGCCAGGGCATCCATTCTGTGACTACAGCAGCCTCTGTTTAAGACCATATAACCATTTGCTCTTATTATATTTGAAATTAGCCTGATAAAGACACTTTTGCTGGGCATAGTACTTCTGGACCCTGCCAGGGCATCCCATTCTGTGACTACAGCAGCCTCTGTTTAAGACCATAGAACCATTTGCTCTTATTATATTTGAAATTAGCCTGATAAAGACACTTTTGCTCGGCATAGTACTTCTGGACCCTGCCAGGGCATCCCATTCTGTGACTACAGCAGCCTCTGTTTAAGACCATATAACCATTTGCTCTTATTATATTTGAAATTAGCCCGATAAAGACACTTTTGCTCGGCATAGTACTTCTGGACCCTGCCAGGGCATCCCATTCTGTGACTACAGCAGCCTCTGTTTAAGACCATATAACCATTTGCACTTATTATAATTGAAATTAGGCCTGATAAAGACACTTTTGCTCGGCATAGTACTTCTGGACCCTGCCAGGGCATCCCATTCTGTGACTACAGCAGCCTCTGTTTAAGACCATATAACCATTTGCTCTTATTATATTTGAAATTAGCCTGATAAAGACACTTTTGCTCGGCATAGTACTTCTGGACCCTGCCAGGGCATCCCATTCTGTGACTACAGCAGCCTCTGTTTAAGACCATATAACCATTTGCTCTTATTATATTTGAAATTAGCCTGATAAAGACACTTTTGCTCGGCATAGTACTTCTGGACCCTGCCAGGGCATCCCATTCTGTGACTACAGCAGCCTCTGTTTAAGACCATATAACCATTTGCTCTTATTATATTTGAAATTAGCCTGATAAAGACACTTTTGCTGGGCATAGTACTTCTGGACCCTGCCAGGGCATCCCATTCTGTGACTACAGCAGCCTCTGTTTAAGACCATATAACCATTTGCTCTTATTATATTTGAAATTAGCCTGATAAAGACACTTTTGCTCGGCATAGTACTTCTGGACCCTGCCAGGGCATCCCATTCTGTGACTACAGCAGCCTCTGTTTAAGACCATATAACCATTTGCTCTTATTATATTTGAAATTAGCCTGATAAAGACACTTTTGCTCGGCATAGTACTTCTGGACCCTGCCAGGGCATCCCATTCTGTGACTACAGCAGCCTCTGTTTAAGACCATATAACCATTTGCTCTTATTATATTTGAAATTAGCCTGATAAAGACACTTTTGCTGGGCATAGTACTTCTGGACCCTGCCAGGGCATCCCATTCTGTGACTACAGCAGCCTCTGTTTAAGACCATATAACCATTTGCTCTTATTATATTTGAAATTAGCCTGATAAAGACACTTTTGCTCGGCATAGTACTTCTGGACCCTGCCAGGGCATCCCATTCTGTGACTACAGCAGCCTCTGTTTAAGACCATATAACCATTTGCTCTTATTATATTTGAAATTAGCCTGATAAAGACACTTTTGCTCGGCATAGTACTTCTGGACCCTGCCAGGGCATCCCATTCTGTGACTACAGCAGCCTCTGTTTAAGACCATATAACCATTTGCTCTTATTATATTTGAAATTAGCCTGATAAAGACACTTTTGCTCGGCATAGTACTTCTGGACCCTGCCAGGGCATCCCATTCTGTGACTACAGCAGCCTCTGTTTAAGACCATATAACCATTTGCTCTTATTATATTTGAAATTAGCCTGATAAAGACACTTTTGCTGGGCATAGTACTTCTGGACCCTGCCAGGGCATCCCATTCTGTGACTACAGCAGCCTCTGTTTAAGACCATATAACCATTTGCTCTTATTATATTTGAAATTAGCCTGATAAAGACACTTTTGCTCGGCATAGTACTTCTGGACCCTGCCAGGGCATCCCATTCTGTGACTACAGCAGCCTCTGTTTAAGACCATATAACCATTTGCACTTATTATAATTGAAATTAGGCCTGATAAAGACACTTTTGCTCGGCATAGTACTTCTGGACCCTGCCAGGGCATCCCATTCTGTGACTACAGCAGCCTCTGTTTAAGACCATATAACCATTTGCTCTTATTATATTTGAAATTAGCCTGATAAAGACACTTTTGCTCGGCATAGTACTTCTGGACCCTGCCAGGGCATCCCATTCTGTGACTACAGCAGCCTCTGTTTAAGACCATATAACCATTTGCTCTTATTATATTTGAAATTAGCCTGATAAAGACACTTTTGCTCGGCATAGTACTTCTGGACCCTGCCAGGGCATCCCATTCTGTGACTACAGCAGCCTCTGTTTAAGACCATATAACCATTTGCACTTATTATAATTGAAATTAGGCCTGATAAAGACACTTTTGCTCGGCATAGTACTTCTGGACCCTGCCAGGGCATCCCATTCTGTGACTACAGCAGCCTCTGTTTAAGACCATATAACCATTTGCTCTTATTATATTTGAAATTAGCCTGATAAAGACACTTTTGCTCGGCATAGTACTTCTGGACCCTGCCAGGGCATCCTATTCTGTGACTACAGCAGCCTCTGTTTAAGACCATATAACCATTTGCTCTTATTATATTTGAAATTAGCCTGATAAAGACACTTTTGCTGGGCATAGTACTTCTGGACCCTGCCAGGGCATCCCATTCTGTGACTACAGCAGCCTCTGTTTAAGACCATATAACCATTTGCTCTTATTATATTTGAAATTAGCCTGATAAAGACACTTTTGCTCGGCATAGTACTTCTGGACCCTGCCAGGGCATCTCATTCTGTGACTACAGCAGCCTCTGTTTAAGACCATATAACCATTTGCTCTTATTATATTTGAAATTAGCCTGATAAAGACACTTTTGCTGGGCATAGTACTTCTGGACCCTGCCAGGGCATCCCATTCTGTGACTACAGCAGCCTCTGTTTAAGACCATATAACCATTTGCTCTTATTATATTTGAAATTAGCCTGATAAAGACACTTTTGCTGGGCATAGTACTTCTGGACCCTGCCAGGGCATCCCATTCTGTGACTACAGCAGCCTCTGTTTAAGACCATATAACCATTTGCTCTTATTATATTTGAAATTAGCCTGATAAAGACACTTTTGCTCGGCATAGCACTACTGGATCTTTTTTGGGGCATCCCATTCTGTGACTACAGCAGCCTCTGTTTAAGACCATATAACCATTTGCACTTATTATAATTGAAATTAGCCCTGATAAAGACACTTTTGCTGGGCATAGCACTACTGGATCTTTTTTTGGGGCATCCCATTCTGTGACTACAGCAGCCTCTGTTTAAGACCATATAACCATTTGCACTTATTATAATTGAAATTAGCCCTGATAAAGACACTTTTGCTGGGCATAGGCTTACTGCTGCCTGCCAGGTGCACTTCTGTTGAGGCATCCCATTCTGTAACATAGCATACTCCTCTTTATTTACACTAAGCAGCTCTCTTATTTACACTAAGCAGGCCTGTTGGAGGCTGAGTGTTACTGCTCACTTTTGGTGTGCATTATATTCTGTTTCATATAGACCCACCGCTGCCCGGGGGATCTTAAAATATCACCTACTACCACGCCAGTTAGACTATGTCGGGCAGACAAGTGCCTGGAAGTGAAAAGAGGAGTGGCAGAGGCCAAGATTCCGCAGGCAGAGCTCGCATCAGACTGGGGGCCAGTAGCAGCAGGAGTCACGCTGAGAGACCTAATCTGCCAGTATCTGCTAGCGGTCGGGTCTCATCAACAACAACATCATCACAACTTACGTCTGAGACCCCCAGTCTAGGGTCGGTAGGTTCCTCTGACACAACCCTGAGTTGGCATGCCCCGAGAGCAGTCCCTGTCCTCCCATTGCCTCTGTCCTACGCCGTTCCCTCCCCCTGCGACGTATCCTATGCTTTGGGTTCAGCTCCACTCTTTAGTGAGGAGGACGATCAGATACAGGAGGACAGTCAGCAGCTACTGCCCAGCCAAGAAATGGAGGTGGCTTCTTTAGCTAGGCAGACAAATAGTGATGTGGACAGTGTCGTGGGTGCTGCGAGCGTTCCAGCTCCTGCGCCAGACACTGTTGACGAATCCACGAACATCAGTGACGTACAGCCACAACTCGGTGATGATGATGATGACGATGAAGCCGATCGCACTTGGGAGCCGGGTGAGGAAGGGGCTTCATCGTCATCATCAGGAGAAGAGGGGCGCAGGTTGCCCCGGAGTCAGCAGCTGAGGCAGCAAGGTGGTAGCAGTCATCATGGGGGCACAATTCCAAAGGCTGGATCCGGCCGGGGCCGGGGCCGGGGTAGAGCACCTGCTGTGCGGCAGTCTACCTTATCAGGAGGTAGTGGAGCAGGGGTTCCTGGAGTTGGCAACAGCAGCAGTGAATCAGTGAGGCCAGGGGGTGGGAAAAGTAGCTACTCGGCAGTGTGGCAGTTTTTCCTGAGGCATCCGCAGGAGGGTAACATGGCCACATGCAAGATATGTAGGCAAAAGGTGAAGCGTGGCCAGGGTCCAAATGTTGGCACCACGGCCCTGCGTCAATATATGATGCGTCACCATAAAGCGACCTGGGAGAACCGAGGCTCCCAAGGGGTGGTCCAGTCTGCTTCCTCACCAAGTGAGCTCCCAATTTCTGCCAGCCAAGGCTCCAGCACCTCAGCCGAAGGCAGCTGTGCGTCATACCCATCCTCTGTCGCTCCTGCTCCTCCTCCTCCAAGTCATGCATCCCGCCAGCAATCCATCAGCGAAGCCATGTCCAAGAGACAGCAGTATGCGCCCACTCATCCTACGGCGCAGAAGCTGAATGTGCTCCTGTCCAAGTTGCTGGTGCTGCAGTCGCTCCCTTTTCAGGTGGTGGAATCTGCACCTTTCAGAGAACTGATGGCTTGTGCCGAGCCGAGGTGGAGAGTCCCAAGCCGTCATTTCTTTGCCAAGAAGGCAGTACCAGCGCTGCACACTTTTGTTGAACAGAAGGTGGGCCAGTCCTTGAGCCTGTCGGTGTGTAGCAAAATACATGGCAGCGCCGACATCTATAGCTGTAACTACGGTCAGGGGCAGTACATGTCGTTTACGGCCCACTGGGTGAATGTGGTCCCTTTGCAGCAGCAGCAGCAACTTGGACAGGTCACGCCGCTTCGGCCTCCGCGCTCTCTGCCCATTGGACCTGTGACACCGTGCGACTCGGCCTCCTCATCCTCCGCCATCTCCTCACCCTCCACTGTAGGCTCAAGTCTCAGTGCCCCTCCAGTCTACCATGTGTGCAGGGCACGGAGGTGTCACGCAGTGCTTCACATGGTTTGTCTTGGCGAACGGAGTCACACAGGGGAGGAACTGCTTAAATGTATTCATCAGGAAATCCAAACATGGCTTACTCCGAGAAAACTTAAAATGGGAATCATGGTTACCGACAATGGGAAGAACATTTTGTCTGCGCTGCACCAAGGAAGCCTGACCCATGCCCCCTGCATGGCTCACGTCTTCAATCTGGTTGTCAAGCGGTTTCTGAAGTGTTCCCCCCATCTGCAAGACATCCTAACAACTTCAAGGAAACTTTGCATGCACTTCAGCCACTCCTACACCGCCAAACACACCCTTCTTGAGCTACAGCGTCAGAATGGTATCCCCCAACATAGTCTGATTTGCGATGTTTCCACCCGTTGGAATTCCACCCTTCACATGTTGGACCGATTATGTGAACAGAGAAAAGCCATCACGGATTTCCTGATGATCCAAGCAGATAGGGGGACTCCCCTGTGTAACTTCAATGTCAACCAGTGGCAGCTCATACGTGACACCTGCCGTTTGCTCAGGCCCTTTGAGGATGCCACTTTATTTGTCGGCAGGATTACGGGATGAATGACGTGATTCCACTGCTTCATGTACTACAGCACATGTTGGAAACCATGGCTGGTCAGGGCACTGGAGACATGGCGTTTACATCTTACGGCCACATGAACCCCGTTGGAGCTGAACTGGAGGAGGAGGAGGAAGAGGAGGAGGAGGAGTTGCCCAGCGAAACACAGTTTAGGCTTGGCGAAATGGCTGGTTTATCTAGTCAGCGGACAGGAGAGGAGGAGCAGGAGCAGCCAGAGGAGCTAGAGGTTTTTGAGGAAGGCGAGACAGAGGACCCGGGCACACCGTGGCAGTATGCAGTGGAGATGGAGACAGGTAGTCCATCCGAGTCACTTGCGCAAATGGCACGAAGCATGCTCACGTGCTTGCGTAGTGACCCCAGAATTGTTTCCATCTGTCGGCGGGATGACTTCTGGCTGTCCACCTTATTGGACCCTCGCTTCCGGCACAAAATGGGGGCATTTTTTAAACCCACCGAGAGGGAGGACAAACTCAACTACTACAAAGACATTCTACGTAGGCAGTTGGCCGATGCCTATCTGCGCCATGGTCCATACTCTCGCAGGTCTGACTCGAGGGGACCTCTGCGCTCACCTTCCACTGCCATGGCCGCTGGGGGGGTTGGCAGGAGCAGCAGCAGCAGCTCCATCAGCAGCAGCAGCCTCAGTCTTCAGTCGCTAATGAGTAGCTTTCTACACCCGCATAGTGAGGCTACTCATGAGCAGCAGGAAGACCTGGAGCAGGACCTCAACCAGCAGGTCATGTCATACTTTGACATGACCATGCCAACACACCTTGAGGATCCGCTGGACTTCTGGGCAGCCAAACTTGATTTGTGGCCGCAACTAGCAGAGTTTGCCCTGGAAAAGCTGTCCTGCCCGGCAAGTAGCGTGCCATCTGAGCGGGTGTTTAGTGCGGCGGGGGCCATAGTTACGGCGAGGAGAACTCGTCTGTCAACTAAAAATGTGGAGAGACTCACCTTTGTCAAAATGAATCAGGGATGGATCAGCCAGGATTTCCACCCACCAATGCCTGATGCATGCGACTAGATTCAGCATGGTGCCACGTTTTACACTTTCCAAATGGTGCAAAACATATTTATGTCTTTAGGCCATTTTTTGGGCTCCTGCTGCTGCTGCTGCCAACTTCTGCCAACTCCAGGGTGTGATTCATCCAATTGTTGGGCTCCTGAAGCCAACCCCAGTGTCTCTTTAAAGTAATATTTGGGCTCCTGCTGCTGCTGCTGCCAACTTCTGCCAACTCCAGGGTGTGATTCATCCAATTTTTGGGCTCCTGAAGCCAACCCCAGTGTCTCTTTAAAGTAATGTTTGGGCTCCTGCTGCTGCTGCTGCTGCTGCTGCTGCCAACTCCAGGGTGTGATTCATCCAATTTTTGGGCTCCTGAGGCCAACCCCAGGGTCTCTTTAAAGTAATGTTTGGGCTCCTGCTGCTGCTGCTGCTGCCAACTCCAGGGTGTGATTCATCCAATTTTTGGGCTCCTGAGGCCAACCCCAGGGTCTCTTTAAAGTAATATTTGGGCTCCTGCTCCTGCTGCTGCCAACTTCTGCCAACTCCAGGGTGTGATTCATCCAATTTTTGGGCTCCTGAAGCCAACCCCAGTGTCTCTTTAAAGTAATATTTGGGCTCCTGCTGCTGCTGCTGCCAACTCCAGGGTGTGATTCATCCAATTTTTGGGCTCCTGAAGCCAACTCCAGTGTATATTTGGGCTCCTGCTGCTGCTGCTGCCAACTCCAGGGTGTGATTCATCCAATTTTTGGGCTTTTGAAGCCAACCCCAGTGTATATTTGGGCTCCTGCTGCTGCCAACTCCAGGGTGTGATTCATCCAATTTTTGGGCTCCTGAAGCCAACCCCAGTGTCTCTTTAAAGTAATATTTGGGCTCCTGCTGCTGCTACTGCCAACTTCTGCCAACTCCAGGGTGTGATTCATCCAATTTTTGGGCTCCTGAAGCCAACCCCAGGGTCTCTTTAAAGTAATATTTGGGCTCCTGCTGCTGCTGCTGTCAACTCCTGCCAACTCCAGGGTGTGATTCATCCAATTTTTGGGCTCCTGAAGCCAACCCCAGGGTCTCTTTAAAGTAATATTTGGGCTCCTGCTGCTGCTACTGCCAACTTCTGCCAACTCCAGGGTGTGATTCATCCAATTTTTGGGCTCCTGAAGCCAACCCCAGGGTCTCTTTAAAGTAATATTTGGGCTCCTGCTGCTGCTGCTGCCAACTCCAGGGTGTGATTCATCCAATTTTTGGGCTCCTGAAGCCAACCCCAGTGTATATTTGGGCTCCTGCTGCTGCTGCTGCCAACTCCAGGGTGTGAATCATCCAATTTTTGGGCTCCTGAAGCCAACCCCAGTGTCTCTTTAAAGTAATATTTGGGCTCCTGCTGCTGCTGCTGCTGCTGCCAACTTCTGCCAACTCCAGGGTGTGATTCATCCAATTTTTGGGCTCCTGAAGCCAACCCCAGTGTCTCTTTAAAGTAATGTTTGGGCTCCTGCTGCTGCTGCTGCTGCTGCTGCCAACTCCAGGGTGTGATTCATCCAATTTTTGGGCTCCTGAGGCCAACCCCAGGGTCTCTTTAAAGTAATGTTTGGGCTCCTGCTGCTGCTGCTGCTGCTGCCAACTCCAGGGTGTGATTCATCCAATTTTTGGGCTCCTGAAGCCAACCCCAGGGTCTCTTTAAAGTAATATTTGGGCTCCTGCTGCTGCTGCTGTCAACTCCTGCCAACTCCAGGGTGTGATTCATCCAATTTTTGGGCTCCTGAAGCCAACCCCAGGGTCTCTTTAAAGTAATATTTGGGCTCCTGCTGCTGCTACTGCCAACTTCTGCCAACTCCAGGGTGTGATTCATCCAATTTTTGGGCTCCTGAAGCCAACCCCAGGGTCTCTTTAAAGTAATATTTGGGCTCCTGCTGCTGCTGCTGCCAACTCCAGGGTGTGATTCATCCAATTTTTGGGCTCCTGAAGCCAACCCCAGTGTATATTTGGGCTCCTGCTGCTGCCAACTCCAGGGTGTGAATCATCCAATTTTTGGGCTCCTGAAGCCAACCCCAGTGTCTCTTTAAAGTAATATTTGGGCTCCTGCTGCTGCTGCTGCTGCCAACTTCTGCCAACTCCAGGGTGTGATTCATCCAATTTTTGGGCTCCTGAAGCCAACCCCAGTGTCTCTTTAAAGTAATGTTTGGGCTCCTGCTGCTGCTGCTGCTGCCAACTCCAGGGTGTGATTCATCCAATTTTTGGGCTCCTGAGGCCAACCCCAGGGTCTCTTTAAAGTAATCTTTGGGCTCCTGCTGCTGCTGCTGCCAACTCCAGGGTGTGATTCATCCAATTTTTGGGCTCCTGAGGCCAACCCCAGGGTCTCTTTAAAGTAATATTTGGGCTCCTGCTCCTGCTGCTGCTGCTGCCAACTTCTGCCAACTCCAGGGTGTGATTCATCCAATTTTTGGGCTCCTGAAGCCAACCCCAGTGTCTCTTTAAAGTAATATTTGGGCTCCTGCTGCTGCTGCTGCCAACTCCAGGGTGTGATTCATCCAATTTTTGGGCTCCTGAAGCCAACTCCAGTGCATATTTGGGCTCCTGCTGCTGCTGCTGCCAACTCCAGGGTGTGATTCATCCAATTTTTGGGCTCCTGAAGCCAACCCCAGTGTATATTTGGGCTCCTGCTGCTGCCAACTCCAGGGTGTGATTCATCCAATTTTTGGGCTCCTGAAGCCAACCCCAGGGTCTCTTTAAAGTAATATTTGGGCTCCTGCTGCTGCTACTGCCAACTTCTGCCAACTCCAGGGTGTGATTCATCCAATTTTTGGGCTCCTGAAGACAACCCCAGGGTCTCTTTAAAGTAATATTTGGGCTCCTGCTGCTGCTGCTGTCAACTCCTGCCAACTCCAGGGTGTGATTCATCCAATTTTTGGGCTCCTGAAGCCAACCCCAGGGTCTCTTTAAAGTAATATTTGGGCTCCTGCTGCTGCTACTGCCAACTTCTGCCAACTCCAGGGTGTGATTCATCCAATTTTTGGGCTCCTGAAGCCAACCCCAGGGTCTCTTTAAAGTAATATTTGGGCTCCTGCTGCTGCTGCTGTCAACTCCTGCCAACTCCAGGGTGTGATTCATCCAATTTTTGGGCTCCTGAAGCCAACCCCAGGGTCTCTTTAAAGTAATATTTGGGCTCCTGCTGCTGCTACTGCCAACTTCTGCCAACTCCAGGGTGTGATTCATCCAATTTTTGGGCTCCTGAAGCCAACCCCAGGGTCTCTTTAAAGTAATATTTGGGCTCCTGCTGCTGCTGCTGCCAACTCCAGGGTGTGATTCATCCAATTTTTGGGCTCCTGAAGCCAACCCCAGTGTATATTTGGGCTCCTGCTGCTGCTGCTGCCAACTCCAGGGTGTGAATCATCCAATTTTTGGGCTCCTGAAGCCAACCCCAGTGTCTCTTTAAAGTAATATTTGGGCTCCTGCTGCTGCTGCTGCCAACTCCAGGGTGTGATTCATCCAATTTTTGGGCTCCTGAAGCCAACCCCAGTGTATATTTGGGCTCCTGCTGCTGCCAACTCCAGGGTGTGATTCATCCAATTTTTGGGCTCCTGAAGCCAACCCCAGTGTCTCTTTAAAGTAATATTTGGGCTCCTGCTGCTGCTGCTGCTGCCAACTTCTGCCAACTCCAGGGTGTGATTCATCCAATTTTTGGGCTCCTGAAGCCAACCCCAGTGTCTCTTTAAAGTAATATTTGGGCTCCTGCTGCTGCTGCTGCCAACTCCAGGGTGTGATTCATCCAATTTTTGGGCTCCTGAAGCCAACCCCAGTGTATATTTGGGCTCCTGCTGCTGCCAACTCCAGGGTGTGATTCATCCAATTTTTGGGCTCCTGCTGCTGCCAACTCCAGTGTCTCTTTAAAGCAATGTTTGGGCTCCTGCCCCTCATAGTGATGCCACTTCAACTCTCTTGAATTCAATTGTGCCGCTCTGCGATTCTATTAGCGATGCCTCTGATCTGCATGTGATATTTCTTCAAAGTATTATAACTAACCCAGCACGCATCCTGTGCGTGTTACAGCAAGGCAGAATGGTTTACAACCCTATTGAGGCTCTAGGAGGCTCAGAAATAGCCGTTTTTAATAGCGATTCGTCGCGAATTTATTCGGGTCGAAACGATTTTTGTCGGAAAATTCGGCGAATCAATCGAATCGAATTTTTCAAAAGTTCGCTCATCTCTAATGGTAGCGCATGATAGCGAATGGCCATAGCGAACGGCTCCCACCATATTCATTAACAAATCACGCGCAAAAAATTCTCACGCTGTGAAATGCATGTTTAAACCGCAGAGCGCTGGCGGCGATGGGTTAAAAGTAGTTTTTTAACCCCCAAACAACCATATTTTTGGAAACCAAAAAAAACAAGTTTTTAAAAACATTTTGTAATATGAATACATTAATATCAGACCTGTAATATCAATTCTGCACAAATTTTTATTTTTTATTTTTTTACCATAAAAAAAAAAATCTAACATTGCAGAAGTGGTCACAGAATTTTTGACATTTAAAAAAAAAAAAAAAAAAAACATTAATAACAATTAATTATGAATATTTAAAGATTGCTCCATTGAAATGCATTGGAGAGCGCCAGGTAGCGAGAGGTCATACCTGTCGCTGTTCAAGGTCGCTCGCTGGCGCTGTGGGGTGAGGCTGGAATCATGATGAATGAGTCGCTATCTGGCGCTCTCTCAGACGCTAAGCAGGATCGGCTTGATAAATGTGTGATTGTGGTGGGGAGTCGGCGTTCTCGTGGCGGTGCCCATCATTACCGGCCGCTCACCAGTCGCTACCTGGCGCTATTCCTTGTTAAATAAGGGCCCTAGGCAACAATCAAAAGCTAATTAGTTTCAGAGCAGCGACTGCTAGCACCAATGTAGTACACAGCACAGCGCCAGATAAGACCAAAAGTGCTCTGGAACTGGCGCTATATAGCCACAAAAATGATGCTAAAAGCATAATACATTTGGCCCATAGTATTTACAATCTGTGCTGTTGCTGGTGTAATATGGAAACACATTGCATTAGCATATGGGCAGGCTTATAGTCCCTAACTTATGCTAATATAGTATGCGGCCTCAGTATGCGGCCATGTTCACCTCCCAGGATTTTCTGAAATACAGCATAAAGTAAAAGTTTGTTTCCTCAGATTTGGGGAATCCGTCTTTAAAAATTGAAAAAAACTTGGAACATTAGGAGCTTTAGGGAATGGAATATTACTTTTAACATTATCCTTATCACAAAATAAGCATAAATATTTACCTGTCTGAAGCTATAATTCGTAATCCAATTCGTAATCTACTTTTTTACTACTATGTAATGTTACGATTGTCCTTCTGTGTAAAATGGACAGCTTTAATAGTATTTGAATGCACTATTCTTTCCTGTACTTGCTATCTTGAATAAACATATTAAAAGAAAATCAAAGACATGTGAGACAACCGTCACCTGTAGATAGGGCAAACCAATGTCAAAAGGATAACTGAATTGATCAGCCCCACCTGTAGGTATCACGAGTCCTTGGATGCAAAAGATCATAGGATGAGGCCTGGCCGTGAGTGCTCAGCTCACATGCATATGTAGATCAGTCAAAACGCCAGCCTTGATCCAGTTTAAAAGGATAAAATATCCACGTTTTATTCCATACAAAAATTCCTTAAAAGCATTCCATCCATAAGTATAAGTCAGGATAAAGCATAAGGGAGCAGTTTGGATGCCAACGCTTTTCGGGCACAGACTGATCGTGTCATGATTAAGGGCTGAGTCTGTGCCCGAAACGCGTTGGCATCCAAACTGCTCCCTTATGCTTTATCCTGACTTATACTTATGGATGGAATGCTTTTAAGGAATTTTTGTATGGAATAAAACGTGGATATTTTATCCTTTTAAACTGGATCAAGGCTGGCATTTTGACCAAACCAATGTCAACCAGGCCCCAAAATATTCGATAAGGAAACAGTAAGCCCTGGCTATAAATATATACAGTAAATAAATACGAAGTCTAAAATCTCCTTGCAATCTCCCAGTACCGCTTCGCTGTCAGTATTAATAGCATTGTTTCCTGTAGCTGCTGGCCTCACTCTTAGGGCCCCGGAGATTCTAGATTAGCTGCAGCAGTTTACACAATTACAGTAAGTATTATATACCAAATGAATCCTAGATTTGTTTAGTAACCCATCCTCTGTGCTCCTCCGCTGTGTTGTTAATTCCTGGGATCTGGCAGTACTGACGCTTCCTGCTGCTCGTGTGAAAGGCAATGCTTTTCTAGGAAGACATACATTATTCAGTGATGTTTCGCCTCCCTGTAGTAACGGCTGTGTTTCATTTCTCTCTACTATTTATAGGAGCTGTTATCTCACTTACTAATCTGATACTCACTTGTACTCGTGCTTGTATTTCAGCTCTTACATTGTCTTTATTACTTGTTAGGCTCATTATTCCAAAACCTGTGGCAGACACTTTTATTCTAATTCTTTTAAACAAAACTAATCATTCTGACATATAATAGGCAGGTGGATTTACCCCCAAACAGTCCTAGTGAAGTAGAAAAAACGTCCTAACCTTATTAAAGCATATGCTCATCTATATAAGCTGGGTCAGCGCCACTATCAGGAATGGCACCATAAACTCTCAGGCCCTTATTTAACAAGGGATAGCGACAGGTAGCGAATGGTGAGCGAACGGTAATGACGCTCACCGCCACGAGAACGCCGGGTCTCCTCCGCAATCACACATTTATGAAGCGGATCCTGCTTAGCGACTGACAGAGCGCCAGATAGCGAATCATTCATCATTATTCCAGCCTCACCCCACAGCGCCAGCGAGCGACCTTGAACAGCGACAGGTATGACCTCTCGCTACCTGGCGATCTCCAATGCATTTCAATGGAGCTAACTTTAAATATTCTTAATTAATTGCTATTATTTTTTTTTTTTTTTTTTTTTTTAAATGTCAAAAATTCTGTGACCACTTCTGCAATGTTAGATTTTTTTTAAGCTAAAAAAAAAAAAAAAAAATTTGTGGAGAATTGATATTACAGGTCTGATATTAATGTATTCATATTACAAACTGTTTTTAGAAACTTGTTTTTTTTTTTTCTAAAAATATGGTTGTTTGGGGGTTAAAAAACTACTTTTAACCCATCGCCGCCAGCGCTCTGGGGTTTAAACAAGCATTTCACAGCACGAGAATTTTTGGAGCGTGATTTGTTAATGAATATGCTGGGAGACGGTCGCTATGGCCGTTCGCTGTCATGCGCTCCCATACAGCGCGGAACCTGTCAAACAGCGACTCATAACCCCGTATTCAACATTACCGCACACCGACTGAGTCGCTGTCAACAGCCGAACAACGGCCAAGCACAGCGAATACTAGCGGGCGCTGTGAAAATAACGCTACTGTCGCTCATCTGTCGCTACCTGGCGCTATTAATGAATCAGCCTGCCTATGTCTGTCCCACCTTGTAAGCATGATAGATGGGACCTCAGATTGAACTGTGGCCCTAACCCCAAGGCACCAATACTCTGTATTCAAACTTTATAGACAATTAGGGGCACAGACATTATTTAAAGGTTAGGCCTAGATACAATACAGGCTGGATAGATTCTGGGCCGCTCCTAATGTATATGTGATGGTTTTGCACCTAGTGCGAGCTGGGCCCCAAGGCAACCCAATGTGGTTGCTTTTAGGTTACAGGGGAGGGGCACACACCCTCATTCATCATCAATACCAGCAGTGTTATAACGTGGCAGCAGGAGTAGTTAGGGCAGAGCTGCCATCAGGGTTGCTTGTCTGGGGTCATCACCACAGCCAGACCCCCTCAGGCCCCATCCTGGGGTAGTACCTGTCCTGCCGGGAGGTCAGCCCTAAGCTGGGGACCAGAATCTAAGAGCCTTATTTATGTAGTGTCAGCGCCACACAGCGCACTCAGTGCGGATTTAAGAATCATAAACCAGGCTCGCCGATGCGGCGGCCAGCTAATGCCTTATTTAACACTAGCCTCCAAAAGGTCACAACACTGGGTGCTCTGGTTGAAGCAGTTGTAGGTCAAGATTCCATAGAGCACAATGGGCAGAACTGGATTGAAGTGTTTTATGTTTATAATTATTATTACACACATTTATTTGTACAGAACTTGCATTATGACTTGTCAATAATGGAAACGCAGGACCCAGATGTCGCCAAATGTCTTTTTTTTTTATAGAAAAATCATTTTCAAGGCTTTTTTTTTGTTGCAAATGTGTAATTTGGACAACAACAACTAGAACGCAGCATAAACGCACTGTAAAGTTTCCCCTCTTTGTCACCAGCAGTGATTTCTTGTAACTGTAATTATGATGGTCCAGTCATTAACTGATTGTACCAAGATTCAAAACACAAGGCGTTTCTTGCCATGAGCGGGTCCACCATACTCTCCTGCTCTAGGGTTGCAACACACAACCCTCTGCTCTAATTCCTGAAAACCAATCACCAGGAGCGTAACTTGGGGTGCAACCATGTCTGGGCCCAGAAGGTCAAAGGGGCTCCATCATTCTTGCTCCTTATTATATTTGTACACACTTGGCATCATTTATCAAAAGGAAGCATTATTTGTCTCTGCTGTGGTCAGTCTTTAGTTGTCTAGCTGCATGCAAATGAGAGAATGAGTTTTACTGTATGAGCTGTGAAAGATTTAATGTTTGCATTTAGTTACGCCACTGAAACTTATGAGACGTCCTCCATCCCACCAACAAATTGCCTCTGTTAATTATCCCCCAATCTATTTTCTGCCCATTAATATGGGTGAGATGATACTTCAAACCCCGCACACTTTACAATTGGATTTAGACAGTCTTGCCATATAAGAGAACTGACTGAGCAATATTTTGATTAAAGTAAGCTGTGGCCCTTAAACTTAAACTGGGCAAAAACCCGGGATTTTAAGTAGTCAGGATCTCAGTCCTTGTCTCCTGTGCTCCAATAGATTAGGAGATCCTCTGACAAAATGGATCTCAATAAGCATTCCACCCTGTTCATATGAATAAGTGGCATCAAATGTTTATTGTAGATTATGGAGGTTATTTAAGGTAGTGCTACGTAGCGGTAGGCAGCGCCTGGTGAACGCCGGGCACTGTATGTGAAACCACATTTAAAGTGGACCAACACCCAAGGGGGATCGGCCCGGAAATCTATAAGATTCCCGGACTGATCAGATCCCTCCCCGCGGGGCATCCGAAATCGGGATGTCCCGCGGGGAGGAACCCCCCAGGAGGCCCACAATCCTCACCTTACCGTCGATCCAACGGCGCATGCGCGAGACGCGGCCGCGTCTCTCGCTTCCCTCTAGCAGGGCGCGCTCCGGCCGTTTTGTGAATGGCCGGCTGTGACAGACGCTCTGTCTTTTGGATGTCATCACTATTCAGTTGCCCACCGGGCCATTCACTGGCCTTTTCTTAATTAGGTCATTGTAGTTTGGATTGTATTATAAACTGCCTTTGTGTTAATTGATTACATCACAGGCAATGGCATTGTTCTGATTGAGTGTATTACAGACGCCTATTGTTTTGCTGATTGCGTCACCGGCAGAGTTGGTCTGTGTATTTGTCATGAGGTCCACGGGGGAGGTCCCATTGCATGGAGACTTGTGTATATAAGGCCTAGAGTGGCACTAATAAAAACACTTCACCTTCACCCTCAATACTGAGTTCTGTCTCTTATTGGGGGAAACGCTATATTACAGTTCACTAGCCCTTGTAAGGGCTGTTCCTGTTTCCTCACGGACGACTCTGGAATTCCAGCAGCACCTCTTACGATTGGGAAAAGGACGTCTCGGGCGGTGAAGCCCTCCGGCGATAAGGGTTATCGCTACAATTGGTGGCAAGCGGTGGGATGGTCCTTTCTACCCAGAGAGAGTGCTACCCTGATGGAGAGTCAGTATGACAAGTTGAAAAGGCTGACCCTGAAGGATCTACTCGAGAGCCGGGGAAGGTCAGCTAGCAACCGCCCACGTCAGGAACTGATAGCCGAGCTGATCGAAATGGATCGTGCAGCAGTGAGGACCGAAACCAATATAGAGATCGATGAAGACGCTGCTCTTGTTCAAGCGGTTCGGAACAGATTGTCGGTCTATGGCCCGAATCCATCACAGGAACTGATCGACCGAGTCTTCGCCGCAGCGGAGGCAGAGGCCAGTAAGCGAAGGGAAGATCGGCGACTTTCAACCCAGCAGCCTCTCAGCCTCAGTTACACTGGGGGGAGAAAGATTCCATTTGCAGCATTTAAGTCCTTCCAGGAAAGTGACGACGAGATTGACGGATTTTTGGCCGATTTTGAACGGCAGTGCGCTTTACACCGGGTACCCACGGAGGAATGGGTCACCATATTATCAGGTAAACTATCTGGGAAAGCTTCCGATGCTTTCCGGGCCATCCCTGATGCGGACTTACCACACTACCATCTGGTAAAGGAGGCTTTGTTAGCCCGGTACGCTGTCACCCCGGAAGCCTACAGGCGACGATTTCGGGAATCCCAAAAGAAGGGAGGGGATTCTTACACGGAGTGGGCATGTCGCCTCCATCGTACAGCATCACACTGGGTCACTGGATGCAAAGCCACGACCGCTGAGGATGTACTACAGTTGTTTTTACTAGAACATTTTCTCAATGCCCTGCAACCAGAGCTAAGAGAGTGGGTACGTGACCGGAGGCCTCTAACGCTACCTGAGGCTGCTCGTCTAGCCGACGAGTACACCGATGCTCGCCGGACAGAACAGTCCGCTCCAAAACCACAACCTCCCATCAAATTTCAAGCACCTGTGGCTTCAGCGCCAACTCGTGACTCTGGGCCACATAGGCCAGCGCAGCAACCGAACCTCTCCACAGTTCAGTGCCATCGTTGCAAACAATGGGGACATTATCGCAGTGATTGCGCCCTAGAGCCTCCCCGAAACACGTGGGGGCAAAAGCAACCTTCCACCTCCCGTACTCCTGTGGCACACTGTTTGGAAGCTGAGAGCAGTTCGGAAGAGTATCTGGGGGTACTGTATGAAGCTGATCCCGTACAAGCGGCCATCCAAGACAACCGACAGCACCATTGCCAGGAGGTACGAGTCAATGGGCGCACCGCGCAAGGATTACGCGACACCGGAGCCACACTTACCTTGCTCCAACCTCATTTGGTCAAGAACAAAGACCGCACTGGACACACCGTTGCAGTAAGGGTGGCGGGAGGAGCTGTGTTTCGACTCCCCACCGCCCGAGTACATCTTGACTGGGGCGCTGGATCCGGCAGGGTACAGGTGGGACTTATGGACAACTTACCAGCAGAAGTACTATTGGGAAATGATCTAGGACCAATGACTTCTGCCTACGCTACCTCTGGGCCAGCCAGCGTCAACCCTGTTACAACCCGGGCTCCAGCCCGAGCTGCCGACTCCAGCCCACTGGTCGGGGAGACCCAGGGGTTTCGTCTGCATCACGTCATGTCTGTTACAAGAAGCCAAGAAGAGGATCAGCCATCAGGTTACGTCCTTCCAGAAGGGAAACGTATGCCAAACACTATTTTTGTTGGGGGCATTGGCCGTCGGATTAATCAGCCTGAAATTAAGGATGTTTTTTCAAAGTATGGCGCTGTAAAGAGTGTCAAAATTATTAGGGATGCCTCTGGCGTTTCTAAGGGTTATGGTTTTGTCTACTTTTACGATGATGTAGATGTGCAGAAAATTGTGGATTCTCCGATCAGCTTCCATGGAAAGAGATTGAAACTTGGACCAGCTATAAGAAAGCAGAGCACCTGTGCACACATCCAACCAAGGACTTTGGTGCTGAACTCACCAACGCCACAATATCCCAGTGTTTGGACCCCACCCATGACCGATTCCTATGTACAGCCCACGTCAATGTTTAGTCTGGTTACTCACTATGTGCAGACTTGTCCTTACACAGAACTCTGCCCATAACAAGAGTCCGGACAGCCCCACGTTAACCCGAACAGGGTCAATCCGGGTCTGCCGGGTGTTCCACAAAAAGGGGGCATTGTGACAGACGCTCTGTCTTTTGGATGTCATCACTATTCAGTTGCCCACCGGGCCATTCACTGGCCTTTTCTTAATTAGGTCATTGTAGTTTGGATTGTATTATAAACTGCCTTTGTGTTAATTGATTACGTCACAGGCAATGGCATTGTTCTGATTGAGTGTATTACAGACGCCTATTGTTTTGCTGATTGCGTCACCGGCAGAGTTGGTCTGTGTATTTGTCATGAGGTCCACGGGGGAGGTCCCATTGCATGGAGACTTGTGTATATAAGGCCTAGAGTGGCACTAATAAAAACACTTCACCTTCACCCTCAATACTGAGTTCTGTCTCTTATTGGGGGAAACGCTATATTACAGTTCACTAGCCCTTGTAAGGGCTGTTCCTGTTTCCTCACGGACGACTCTGGAATTCCAGCAGCACCTCTTACGATTGGGAAAAGGACGTCTCGGGCGGTGAAGCCCTCCGGCGATAAGGGTTATCGCTACACCGGCGCAGGCGCGCTCCCTGTTAGAGGGAAGCGAGAGACGCAGCCAATGACAGCGCTCTGGTATGCGCGTCCAAGCGGCTTTGGACGCGCATACCAGAGCTGCTCTGAGCGCTGTCATTGGCCGGACGAGGTCACGTGGGAGCGGGGAGAGGTGAGTTTTTGCGGCGATGGGGTGCCCCACCTAAGTGGACCAACAGCCAGAATAGTCAAAATCCTGGGTGTTGGTCCACTTTAAGAAAGTGAATCTGGTGAGCGCCTCTAACAGCGCCATGTAGCATCACATGTATTACTGGAGGTGGCTCAGCATATAGTGCCGGCACTCTAGGGTCAGGAGCGCCAGGTATTACCTTTCACTCACTGACGCTCTTCCATACATTTCAATGGGGTATTATTTCGTTGTAGTAAATAGCGTGTTGGGCAATTAAAATGCAACATCAAATTGCTCAAATCATTGTGTGACCTCTCCTGCAAACAAACACTTTTATCATTTTTTTTTTGCAGAATTGTTAGTGCAGGTCTGGCACTAATGTGTCATTGTTACAGTGTTAAAACAATGTCATTCCCTGTGTTTTCGCTTTGTTACTGGTGGATATGTGTTCAAAAACAGACTTTGATCACACAGCTTCTGGCGCTCTATGCTACAGCGCCCAGCTTTAGAGCGCCGACGCTCTGTGTGTCTAGTGTTTTGTTAAATATGGTGTGGTGCGCCAAGTGCTGGATGCACTGTGCTGGCGCTACCTATGGCTTGCTGCAGTGTTCTCTTAGATGTAGTGTAGTCTTGGAGGCTGATTCATTAATAGCACCAGGTAGCGTCAGATGAGCGCCAGTAGCGTTATTTTCACAGTGCACGCTAGTATTCGCTGTGCTTGGGCGTAGTTCGGTTGTTGACAGCGACTCAGTCGGTGTGCGGTAATGTTGAATACGGGGTTAGGAGTCGCTGCTTGACAGGTTCCGCGCTGTATGGGAGCGCATGATAGCGACTGGCCATAGCGAACGGCTCCCACCATATTCATTAACAAATCACGCTCAAAAAATTCTCGCGCTGTGAAATGCTTGTTTAAACCCCAGAGCGCTGGTGGCGATGGGTTAAAAGTAGTTTTTTAACCCCCAAACAACCATATTTTTTGAAAAAAAAAAAAACATGTTTTTACAAACATTTTGTAATATGAATACATTAATATCAGACCTGTAATATCAATTCTGCACACATTTTTTATTTTTATTTTTTTACCTTAAAAAAAATATCTAACATTGCAGAAGTGGTCACAGAATTTTTGCCATTAAAAAAAAAAAAAAAAAATTAATAGCAATTAATTATGAATATTTAAAGATTGTTCCATTGAAATGCATTGGAGAGCGCCAGGTAGCGAGAGGTCATACCTGTCGCTGTTCAAAGTCGCTCGCTGGCGCTGTGGGGTGAGGCTGGAATAATGATGAATGATTCGCTATCTGGCACTCTGTCAGTCGCTAAGCAGGAGCGGCTTGATAAATGTGTGATTGCGGAGGGGAGCCGGCGTTCTCGTGGCGGTGAGCGTCATTACCGTTCGCTCACCATTCGCTACCTGGCGCTATCCCTTGTTAAATAAGGGCCTTAGGCGCTTTGACCTTAGGACACCACCTAGCGTTCTCCATTGGCTCTGCAGTGATTCTGGGAGAGCGATTCTACAGAGCCCACCACACATCACATTCATCTATGCTGGTCAGGATACTACAGCGACCACTACGCTAGGTTACAGTGCTTGACACCCGCTTAAAGCGTCTACTAGCGGTCGCTCTACAGAAGCTCACATGGTGATACGTGGCGTTAGTAATAAATCAGACTCCAAGTCATGCACCTCACCCTGGCTGCTCCCTCCGGCTGCGCAACCTGCCCCCAGCCATTTAGATAAGGGATGAATTTACTTTCAATACCAGGGATTTTACTCAGTGGGTATCTCTAATCAGTATACCCTGGGGAGAGCCTTCACCTGACCCTGCAGGCTTCTAGAATCTAGGGCCAGGAGTCAAGGGTTTTAGTCCCTGTTTAGGCAGTCTGGGTAAAACAGTATAAAGACTGTACACATTTAGATTCTCAGGTTTGTAGTAAAAGTATGTAAGAATCCTCAATGTTCGGCTAGTATACTACAGTTCCAATAGCCTAAGGCTGATGTGAAATGTAATATAACATGCTTAAAGTGGAACTGAATCCTCCTTGTGAGAGAGGGTTGTGAGAGAGCCTACCCCTTTATACCATCAATGATCCCTGCATTGGAAGGATACTCACCTTTTCCTAGCAGAGCTCCATCCATGGGGGGGGGGGGGGTGCATCCTAAAGTATGACATTCCTGGGATGATTGTTAAAAGGTCCACTTCAATCTGAAAGTGAGACACAGGAAGGTTTTGACAGTGAAGGTTCTTATGATCATCTGATAAGAAAAGAGATCAGACGTATTTATCTTGGATGAATATTATTCCCATTAGATTCGGTGGCAATGTGAATGGCAGGTGTCAAAAATTATTATTATTATTATTCCATTTTGCTCATTAAATGCCAGATTAAACATATATTTATTATTATTTATGGCGTGACTTGCAGAGACACTGCTGTGATATGGGTACACTGTGTCTTCCTAATTAATCCGGATTTTCTGGCATGATCTCTCCTGCAGACGGACGAGCAGACCATGCTGGAGGACTCGCTTATTGCCTTGTTGGATTTGGAAAAGGTCATGTTTTACTTCCGACAAGCTGAGCAAGGACCAGTGGTGGCAAGTAAGTGGAATCAGATTTTTATTCTTTAGAAATTGGACCAAAATGGGCTACAAACAGTTTACATAAGATGCACGGAGCTCTATTATTCCAGATGGTAAACAATATTGACAAAGTAAGAACAAACACTTAAAGTGGAACAAAACTCATATTCAAAATTAGGATGCTACTAAGGGAAGAACTCTAGTCTGGGTTTTTACACCCCAACTGAGAAGAAAGATCAAGCCAGGTTTGATTTCTTTGGCTCTGCCCACACCTCTGCGTTGCACGCAGTTGCAACAAAGAGGAAACATTGCACATTATTCTAGATGGGATAGTTCACACATCTGCGCTGCGTTGCGCAGCACATTAAAAAAGACACTGCAGACACCTTTTCCAGTACAACGTTGTAAAATCGCAGATCAATAGAAGTCTATGGTAACGTAAGCGCAATGCACTTATAACGCAGTGTACCTGTGTTGCTTTGGCATTGCCATAGACTTTACCATTAAATTACCATTAAATACCATTACCATTAAATTATTATGCAAAAGTGTGTTTTTTTAAATGAAAGGCATTTCTAACACATCAAAAGCATAATGTTTCTTTTGATACAATGCCCCTCTGGCATATTTACAAAACACCTTCTCTTAACGCATTGTAGAGGTGTGAAGAGAGCCTTATACTGGAAAGTATATAATCCAGAGCTCACAGGTTTTTGAGTGTACATTTCAATTTCACAGGAGGTGAGTTGCTTACTACCAACTGCTTACAGATGCATTAAAGTGGACCAACACCCTGAGGTGATCGGCCCGGGAATCTATAAGATCGGGATGTCCCGCGGGGTGTAAACCCCCCAAAACCCCCGAAAAACCTTACCTCTCCAGCCGCTGCTTCCGCCGCCGCCTCACTCGCGCTCCTCTAGACGTGCCCGCGCCGGCCGTCTCTGAATGGCCGGCGCGGGCGCGCACACGTCAAGAGTGACGCACGGGAGGCGCCGACGGGCAAGCTGCTTGTACGTCGCTGTCAATCAGCTTGTCCGTCGGCGCCGATTGGACGGCGCGGCCACGTGGGAGCAGGGAGACGTGAGTTTTGGGGGCTTTCTGGGGGGTTTCACACAGCGGGGCCCCCCCGATCGGGGTGCCCCGGGGAAGTGGACCAATACCCAGGATAGTCAAAATCCTGGGTGTTGGTCCACTTTAACCACTTTAACATCTGCCCAAAGCATTGCATGTCGAAGTCAAAGGAATCTAAACACACCAGAGGTATTGCAGCATAGTTTGTTTGGCCTCATTGAGCTGTTTGCCCCTTTAAAAGCTGAATGAAACATTCCAAACCTTCCAGATATGAAAGAAACAAGCTTTACTTTTTTTATTTTTGATTTTTTTATATTACTGGGCCATTTTTTAGCGATGCCGCTTTCGGGAGCCTTTTAAAATTAGGACCGGCGCACTAGGCGCATGCAAATTCTTACTGTATGCCAAAAATATAAAGCTCAACTCCTGCTAATACTTAAATTTTAATTTTTATAGAGTGTGGCAGGACTAAAACGACTTCATTGTTCTTTATGCTGTTTTTAGCCCTAATAGGGAAAGCTAACCAGAGCAGTTTCTAGGAAAATAGCGCTCAGTGCAGGAAGGAAAAATTCGCCTCACTTCTCAACCATCCTATGGTGCTACTGCTGTCCCATACAGGTACGGGCCATGTTGTGCCTCCACCTTAGCAGCAGGTAGTGCCCCCTCCCCATGAGTCCAATATAGGGGGGATGAGGGGTCTGTCTTATGGACTGCACCACAAATAGTGATCCAGACTCATCTGCAGTAAACAAGATCGCTCAGATAATGGCCTTGGCACCCAGGGCCCTGCTCACCCTTCCCTAGAAACAACCCTGAAGCTAGCTTTAAAGTCTGTTTGGTCACTGAAGACAAAAAGTTAGCTTAAAGGACATCTGGATGCCATATAATATAAATTGTCCAGAGTAACATAAAATACATAGGTGTCATCATGACCAAAACTCAGTGACAAGCATGAAGTTTGACATTCCTAAGCCAACAACACTCTTCTGAATTACTTTTTTAAATCTGAATGATATAGCATTGCCAACTACCAACTTTAATCTAGATCTCCGCTTGTGTATCCTGCTTTCTTATTGAAGAGGATGTCACTATGAGGCCGATTCATTGATAGCGCCAGGTAGCGACAGATGAGCGACTGTAGCAGTATTTTCACAGCGCCCGCTAGTAGTCGCTGTGCTTGGCCGTTGTTCGGTTGTTGACAGTGACTCAGTCGGTGTGGCGTAATGTTGAATATTGGGTGAGGAGTCGCTATTTGACAGGTTCCGCGCTGTATGGGTGCGCATGATAGCGAATGGCCATAGCAACCGGCTCCCACCATATTCATTAACAAATCACGCTCCAAAAATTCTCGCGCTGTGAAATGCATGTTTAAACCCCAGAGCGCTGGCGGCGATGGGTTAAAAGTAGTTTTTTAACCCCCAAACAACCATATTTTTGGAAACCAAAAAAACAAGTTTCTAAAAACATTTTGTAATATGAATACATTAATATCAGACCTGTAATATCAATTCTGCACAATTTTTTTTTTTTTTTACCTTAAAAAAAAATCTAACATTGCAGAAGTGGTCACAGAATTTTTCACATTTTAAAAAAAATAAAAAAAATATTAACAATTAATTATGAATATTTTAAGATTGTTCCATTGAAATGCATTGGAGAGCGCCAGGTAGTGAGAGGTCATACCTGTCGCTGTTCAAGGTCGGACGCTGGCGCTGTGGGCTGAGGATGGAATAATGATGAATGAGTGGCTATATGGCGCTATCTCAGTCGCTAAGCAGGATCGCTTGATAAATGTGTGATTGTGGTGGGGAGCCGGCGTTCTCGTGGCGGTGCCCGTCATTACCAGTCGCTACCTGGCGCTATCCCTTGTTAAATAAGGGCCATAGCTTTTTGATGAACCTTCTGTTCATCCTTCTGTTCTGGAAATGTCTACAACAGGAGGATCACAAACAACCAAATGAAGATTAAGATGGATTTAGCCCTTACTCATGCAATAGGAGACAAAACTCCAGTGCTTGAACTTTGGCTCAATCATAAGATGATTATAAAGTTAGAATTATAAAACACTAATTGGGCTCTCTACCTACCTCCTCAGATGTGCCTATCACATATCAGGCAGAAGGAAGTCGGCAAGCCATGAAAGTCTTCTTCTACATAGACGATTATCATTTTGAACATCTTCCACAGAGACTGAAGAATGGAGGAGGATTTAAAATCCACCCTGTACTATTTTCTCAAGGTGATCTCCTTTTCATTAACTTTTTTATTAAAAACGTTGAGTTTGTTGCCTCTGAAAATGAAACGGCCATTTCCAAAGACCTTCGTTATCCTTGTAACCATGAATTAACAAATTGCATTTTTCCAGATTTGAGATTTTAATTCCATTACATTTGATAAAGTATTTAATTCCAGGCATATAAAATATTACAGCCTACATACAAAGTATAGTTGTTTAATAAATGATGTCTCTTTACTTGGACTATGATGGGTACTGTGAGATTATTGTGGTCATTATTTACAGAAATGGCACCTTCTACTTGAAGGCTTTCGGTGGCTGTTAATGTCTGTATTTAATCAGTATAGCAAACATTTAGCGGTCATATACACATTGTGTACCATCTAAGACTATCATTTATTATTATTATTATTATTTGAGCTAATGCATGGCAGCAAATGTGTTTTTAGGCTGATGCAGAGTTTATTAAGGTGGTGTATGTGACATAGCTGTCCTGAATGGAAATAAAGGGGGCTGTGTACATCCCTGTGTGTAGTGGGGTTTTGGTCTTTGTATAAAGGTTGAAATGAAACAGAGGTGGAAAGGGGCAAAAAATCTGCTGGCCCTGCTGAGGTGTGCCCAAAAATGGACTGCTCAGTCAGTGCACAACACAGCTGATGCTACTATGAGGCCGATTCATTAATAGCGCCAGGTAGCGACTGTAGCGTGATTTTTACAGCGCCAGCCAGTATTCGCTGTGCTTGCTTGATGACAGCGACTCAGTCGGTGTGCGGTAATGTTGAATACGGGCTGGGGGGTCGCTGTTTCACAGGTTCAGCGTTGTATGTGAGCGCCTGACAACGAATGGCCAGAGCGAACGGCTTGCTTCATATTCATTAACAAATCACGCTCCGAATGTGCTGTCGCTGTCCATTCCTTGTTTAAACCCCAGTGCGCTGGCGGTGATGGGTGTTAACTAGTTTTTAACCCCTAAACAACCATATTTTTGGATTGTAACGTTATACATGTTTTTGGAATCATTTTGTAATATGAATATATTAATATCAGACCTGTAAGATCAATTCTGCACACATTTTTTTTTTTAATTTTTTTTACTTTAAAAAAAAACCGAACATTGCAGAAGTGGTCTCAGAATTTTTGACATAAAAAAAAAAAAAATATATATATTACCAATTAATTATGATTAATTAAACATTGCTCCATTGAAATGCATTGGACATCGCCAGGGAGCGACAGGTCATACCTGGCGCTGTGAAGGAATTTGCAGCGGCGCTGTTCGTTGCAGTCGGCTTCATGATGAATCCCGCGCTAGCTGACGCTCTCGCCGGCGCTAGCCTCATTTAGCATGATAAATGCGTCATTGTGACCGCCGCCGGGCGTACTTGAGTCGGTAGTCGCCGTTAGCTGCCGCTACCTGGCGCTCGTCAGACACTACCTGGCGCTAGCCCGTGATAAATAAGGGCCTATATATCAGTGCAGCTACAGATCCTGGGCAGGGGTGGGAGGGCCTCATAGATGTGTAGAGGGAGCCTCCGCACTGGGATCCCCTGGCGTGCGACAGTGGTGCACCAGAATTTCTAGCAGTTTTAGCAAAACTTTCTATCTCTCTATTTCACATTTCCTCCTACTTGTTGTTTTTTCCACATTTCCTCGGTTGTTCTCTCTTTCTCACATTCAGTCTATCAATTTTGTTTTCATATTCTCTGCATAATTTCTTTTTCCACTTTCCCTCTATCCATCCTCTTTTCCACCTGTATATGTTTCTTTTTCCATCCATCTTCCACTTTTTTCACATTTATTCCTGTGTTTACTTATTTCCACATTTACTCTCACTTTTTCCCACATTTCCTCCCTCCTTCTTTTTCTCTTTTTCATATTCCCCAAGCTCTCATTTTCACATTTCCTCCACCTTTCTCTTTTATCATTATCTCTCCATAATTCTCTCTTTTTCACACTTTCTCTGCCTCCCTTTTTCCACTTTCCCTCCATCTTTCCTGTGTTTACTTATTCCCACATTTGCTCATTCTCTCACTTTTTCCCACATTTCCTCCCTCCTTCTTTCTCTCTTTTTCATATTCCCCAATCTCTCATTTTCACATTTCCTCCACCTTTCTCTTTTATCATAATCTCTCCATAATTCTCTCTTTTTCACACTTCCTCTGCCTCCCTTTTACCACTTTCCCTTCATCTTTCCTGTGTTTACTTATTTCCACATTTGCTAATTCTCTCACTTTTTCCACATTCCCTCCCTCCACAATTCTCTCTTTTTCACATTTCCTCTGCCTCCTTTTTTCCACTTTCCCTCAATCTTTGCAGTGTTTACATATATATATATATATATATATATATATATATATATATATATATCCACATTCGCTAATTCTCTCACTTTTTTCCACATTCCCTCCCTCCCTCCTTCTTTCTCTCTTTTTCTTATTTCCCATTCTCTCATTTTCACATTCCCTCCATCTTTCTCTTTTATCATAATCCCTCCACAATTCTCTCTTTTTCACACTTCCTCTGCCTCCCTTTTTCCACTTTCCCTCCATCTTTCCTCTGTTTACTTATTTCCACATTCCCTCCAAATTTCTCTTTTCTACAGTCTATCTATAATTTCTCTGTCCACTTTCCATTCTTCTTTCACTTTGTCCACCCTCTATACATCTTTCTCTTTTCCACATGTCCTCCTTTGTTTACACGTTTCCACATTTTCTCAGTCTCCCACTATTTTCCACATCCCCTCCCTGCTACCTCTCATTTCCGCAATATCCTCATTGCTTTCTTTTTTATTATTTATGTATTACATGATCTTAATCTCTTCCTCATGTCCTTCCCTCCTTTCTTATTATACTTTATTTCTATAAATCCCTATTGTTGTCTGAGAGTTGATGTATGTATGTGTTTGGGGAGCGGCATCCTACAACCTTGCTCAGATCGCCCTCCCACCTAAGGCCAGTGATTCAGTGCTCGAAGGTAGAAGAACTAAAATGACCCTACCTACCTGACATGACCCTACCTACCTGACATGACCCTACCTACCTGACATGGACCCTACCTACCTGACATGGACCCTACCTACCTGACATGACCCTACCTACCTGACATGACCCTACCTACCTGACATGGACCCTACCTACCTGACATGGACCCTACCTACCTGACATGGACCCTACCTACCTGACATGACCCTACCTACCTGACATGGACCCTACCTACCTGACATGGACCCTACCTACCTGACATGACCCTACCTACCTGACATGACCCTACCTACCTGACATGGACCCTACCTACCTGACATGACCCTACCTACCTGACATGACCCTACCTACCTGACATGACCCTACCTACCTGACATGACCCTACCTACCTGACATGGACCCTACCTACCTGACATGGACCCTACCTACCTGACATGGACCCTACCTACCTGACATGACCCTACCTACCTGACATGACCCTACCTACCTGACATGACCCTACCTACCTGACATGGACCCTACCTACCTGACATGGACCCTACCTACCTGACATGACCCTACCTACCTGACATGACCCTACCTATCTGACATGACCCTACCTACCTGACATGACCCTACCTACCTGACATGACCCTACCTACCTGACATGGACCCTACCTACCTAATATGGACCCTACCTACCTGACATGGACCCTACCTACCTGACATGGACCCTACCTACCTGACATGGACCCTACCTACCTGACATGACCCTACCTACCTGACATGACCCTACCTACCTGACATGACCCTACCTACCTGACATGACCCTACCTACCTGACATGGACCCTACCTACCTGACATGACCCTACCTACCTGACATGGACCCTACCTACCTGACATGACCCTCCCTACCTGACATGGACCCTACCTACCTGACATGACCCTACCTACCTGACATGGACCCTACCTACCTGACGTGGACCCTACCTACCTGACATGACCCTACCTACCTGACATGACTCTACCTACCTGACATGACCCTACCTACCTGACATGACCCTACCTACCTGACATGACCCTACCTACCTGACATGACCCTACCTACCTGACATGACCCTACCTACCTGACATGGACCCTACCTACCTAATATGGACCCTACCTACCTGACATGGACCCTACCTACCTGACATGGACCCTACCTACCTGACATGGACCCTACCTACCTGACGTGGACCCTACCTACCTGACGTGGACCCTACCTACCTGACATGACCCTACCTACCTGACATGACCCTACCTACCTGACATGACCCTACCTACCTGACATGGACCCTACCTACCTGACATGACTCTACCTACCTGACATGACCCTACCTACCTGACATGACCCTACCTACCTGACATGACTCTACCTACCTGACATGACCCTACCTACCTGACATGACCCTACCTACCTGACATGACCCTACCTACCTGACATGACCCTACCTACCTGACATGACCCTACCTACCTGACATGACCCTACCTACCTGACATGGACCCTACCTACCTAATATGGACCCTACCTACCTGACATGGACCCTACCTACCTGACATGGACCCTACCTACCTGACATGGACCCTACCTACCTGACATGACCCTACCTACCTGACATGACCCTACCTACCTGACATGACCCTACCTACCTGACATGACCCTACCTACCTGACATGGACCCTACCTACCTGACATGACCCTACCTACCTGACATGGACCCTACCTACCTGACATGACCCTCCCTACCTGACATGGACCCTACCTACCTGACATGACCCTACCTACCTGACATGGACCCTACCTACCTGACGTGGACCCTACCTACCTGACATGACCCTACCTACCTGACATGACCCTACCTACCTGACATGGACCCTACCTACCTGACATGACCCTACCTACCTGACATGGACCCTACCTACCTGACATGGACCCTACCTACCTGACATGACCCTACCTACCTGACGTGGACCCTACCTACCTGACATGACCCTACCTACCTGACATGACCCTACCTACCTGACATGACCCTACCTACCTGACATGGACCCTACCTACCTGACATGACTCTACCTACCTGACATGGACCCTACCTACCTGACGTGGACCCTACCTACCTGACATGGACCCTACCTACCTGACATGGACCCTACCTACCTGACATGACCCTACCTACCTGACATGACCCTGCCTACCTGACATGGACCCTACCTACCTGACATGGACCCTACCTACCTGACATGACCCTACATACCTGACATGACCCTACCTACCTGACATGACCCTACCTACCTGACATGACCCTACCTATCTGACATGGACCCTACCTACCTGACATGGACCCTACCTACCTGACATGGACCCTACCTACCTGACATGGACCCTACCTACCTGACATGACCCTACCTACCTGACATGGACCCTACCTACCTGACATGGACCCTACCTACCTGACATGGACCCTACCTACCTGACATGACCCTACCTACCTGACATGACCCCTACCTACCTGACATGGACCCTACCTACCTGACATGACCCTACCTACCTGACATGACCCTACCTACCTGACATGACCCTACCTACCTGACATGGACCCTACCTACCTGACATGGACCCTACCTACCTGACATGACCCTACCTACCTGACATGACCCTATCTACCTGACATGGACCCTACCTACCTGACATGACCCTACCTACCTGACATGGACCCTACCTACCTGACATGGACCCTACCTACCTGACATGGACCCTACCTACCTGACATGGACCCTACCTACCTGACATGACCCTACCTACCTGACATGGACCCTACCTACCTGACATGACCCTACCTACATGACCCTACCTACATGACCCTACCTACCTGACATGGACCCTACCTACCTGACATGACCCTACCTACCTGACATGACCCTACCTACCTGACATGACCCTACCTACCTGACATGGACCCTACCTACCTGACATGGACCCTACCTACCTGACATGGACCCTACCTACCTGACATGGACCCTACCTACCTGACATGACCCTACCTACCTGACATGGACCCTACCTACCTGACATGGACCCTACCTACCTGACATGGACCCTACCTACCTGACATGACCCTACCTACCTGACATGACCCTACCTACCTGACATGGACCCTACCTACCTGACATGGACCCTACCTACCTGACATGGACCCTACCTACCTGACATGGACCCTACCTACCTGACATGGACCCTACCTACCTGACATGGACCCTACCTACCTGACATGGACCCTACCTACCTGACATGGACCCTACCTACCTGACATGACCCTACCTACATGACCCTACCTACATGACCCTACCTACCTGACATGGACCCTACCTACCTGACATGACCCTACCTACCTGACATGACCCTACCTACCTGACATGACCCTACCTACCTGACATGGACCCTACCTACCTGACATGGACCCTACCTACCTGACATGGACCCTACCTACCTGACATGGACCCTACCTACCTGACATGACCCTACCTACCTGACATGGACCCTACCTACCTGACATGGACCCTACCTACCTGACATGACCCTACCTACCTGACATGACCCTACCTACCTGACATGGACCCTACCTACCTGACATGGACCCTACCTACCTGACATGGACCCTACCTACCTGACATGGACCCTACCTACCTGACATGGACCCTACCTACCTGACATGGACCCTACCTACCTGACATGACCCTACCTACCTGACATGGACCCTACCTACCTGACATGACCCTACCTACCTGACATGACCCTACCTACCTGACATGACCCTACCTACCTGACATGACCCTACCTACCTGACATGGACCCTACCTACCTGACATGGACCCTACCTACCTGACATGACCCTACCTACCTGACATGGACCCTACCTACCTGACATGGACCCTACCTACCTGACATGACCCTACCTACCTGACATGGACCCTACCTACCTGACATGGACCCTACCTACCTGACATGACCCTACCTACCTGACATGACCCTACCTACCTGACATGGACCCTACCTACCTGACATGGACCCTACCTACCTGACATGACCCTACCTACCTGACATGGACCCTACCTACCTGACATGACCCTACCTACCTGACATGGACCCTACCTACCTGACATGACCCTACCTACCTGACATGACCCTACCTACCTGACATGGACCCTACCTACCTGACATGGACCCTACCTACCTGACATGGACCCTACCTACCTGACATGGACCCTACCTACCTGACATGGACCCTACCTACCTGACATGGACCCTACCTACCTGACATGACCCTACCTACCTGACATGACCCTACCTACCTGACATGACCCTACCTACCTGACATGACCCTACCTACCTGACATGGACCCTACCTACCTGACATGACCCTACCTACCTGACATGACCCTACCTACCTGACATGACCCTACCTACCTGACATGACCCTACCTACCTGACATGACCCTACCTACCTGACATGACCCTACCTACCTGACATGACCCTACCTACCTGACATGGCCCCTACCTACCTGACATGACCCTACCTACCTGACATGACCCTACCTACCTGACATGGACCCTACCTACCTGACATGACCCTACCTACCTGACATGACCCTACCTACCTGACATGACCCTACCTACCTGACATGGACCCTACCTACCTGACATGACCCTACCTACCTGACATGACCCTACCTACCTGACATGGACCCTACCTACCTGACATGACCCTACCTACCTGACATGACCCTACCTACCTGACATGACCCTACCTACCTGACATGACCCTACCTACCTGACATGACCCTACCTACCTGACATGGACCCTACCTACCTGACATGGACCCTACCTACCTGACATGGACCCTACCTACCTGACATGGACCCTACCTACCTGACATGACCCTACCTACCTGACATGGACCCTACCTACCTGACATGACCCTACCTACCTGACATGACCCTACCTACCTGACATGACCCTACCTACCTGACATGACCCTACCTACCTGACATGACCCTACCTACCTGACATGACCCTACCTACCTGACATGGACCCTACCTACCTGACATGGACCCTACCTACCTGACATGGACCCTACCTACCTGACATGGACCCTACCTACCTGACATGACCCTACCTACCTGACATGACCCTACCTACCTGACATGGACCCTACCTACCTGACATGGACCCTACCTACCTGACATGACCCTACCTACCTGACATGAGACATGGACCCTACCTACCTGACATGGACCCTACCTACCTGACATGACCCTACCTACCTGACATGACCCTACCTACCTGACATGGACCCTACCTACCTGACATGGACCCTACCTACCTGACATGGACCCTACCTACCTGACATGGACCCTACCTACCTGACATGGACCCTACCTACCTGACATGACCCAACCTACCTGACATGACCCTACCTACCTGACATGACCCTACCTACCTGACATGGACCCTACCTACCTGACATGGACCCTACCTACCTGACATGGACCCTACCTACCTGACATGGACCCTACCTACCTGACATGGACCCTACCTACCTGACATGACCCTACCTACCTGACATGGACCCTACCTACCTGACATGGACCCTACCTACCTGACATGGACCCTACCTACCTGACATGACCCTACCTACCTGACATGACCCTACCTACCTGACATGGACCCTACCTACCTGACATGGACCCTACCTACCTGACATGGACCCTACCTACCTGACATGAACCCTACCTACCTGACATGACCCTACCTACCTGACATGGACCCTACCTACCTGACATGACCCTACCTACCTGACATGGACCCTACCTACCTGACATGGACCCTACCTACTTGACATGACCCTACCTACCTGACATGGACCCTACCTACCTGACATGACCCTACCTACCTGACATGACCCTACCTACCTGACATGGACCCTACCTACCTGACATGGACCCTACCTACCTGACATGGACCCTACCTACCTGACATGGACCCTACCTACCTGACATGGACCCTACCTACCTGACATGGACCCTACCTACCTGACATGACCCTACCTACCTGACATGACCCTACCTACCTGACATGGACCCTGCCTACCTGACATGGACCCTGCCTACCTGACATGACCCTACCTACCTGACATGACCCTACCTACCTGACATGACCCTACCTACCTGACATGGACCCTACCTACTTGACATGACCCTACCTACCTGACATGACTCTACCTACCTGACATGACCCTACCTACCTGACATGGACCCTACCTACCTGACATGACCCTACCTACCTGACATGACCCTACCTACCTGACATGGACCCTACCTACCTGACATGACCCTACCTACCTGACATGACCCTACCTACCTGACATGACCCTACCTACCTGACATGACCCTACCTACCTGACATGACCCTACCTACCTGACATGGACCCTACCTACCTGACATGACCCTACCTACCTGACATGACCCTACCTACCTGACATGGACCCTACCTACCTGACATGGACCCTACCTACCTGACATGACCCTACCTACCTGACATGGACCCTACCTACCTGACATGACCCTACCTACCTGACATGGACCCTACCTACCTGACATGGACCCTACCTACCTGACATGGACCCTACCTACCTGACATGACCCTACCTACCTGACATGGACCCTACCTACCTGACATGACCCTACCTACCTGACATGGACCCTACTTACCTGACATAGACCCTACCTGGTATAGCGTTACCAGGTAGGGGTTAGATCCACTTCAATATAATGTACATGCTGGGAGATCTGTATAGGAATGAATCCAATCATTGTTAAAATTGTGTTACTTTAATCAATTCTGTTTTAAGAGCAAATAGTTGACTGTAGAATAGTAGACAATGGAGTCTGCTATATAAGCAGTTTATTTTCAGGTACCTTATGACCTTATAAGAACTTTTCAGACAACAGCAATAACAAGACAGCAAGCAGCCAACCTGACCTGTGCCTCTCCTCCATTTCCTGCAGGACCAGGTAGCAGCTGTAACAGGGCTCCAAAGTTTGTCCCTCCTTTTAAAGGGCCAGTCTATCCAGACTGCTCATTTTTTAACCCCCCTTGTCCTGTCCTGCCACCCTCCCCTAATCTAAAAATGAGAAGTCTGTTTGGACTGGCCCTTTAATCCTATTCCTGCATGGACACACAAAAAAGTAGTTTAACAGCCAATCTGCTTTTTAGAGCTCCTAGTGCAAGCAATCATAGCAAGTCACAGTGGGCCCACAGGTGGCTCTGACCACAGCAGAACATACTCAAGGCTTATACAGCTGCACCTTGACATGCTTCTCACAGCTAAGCCATGCACACAAAAATTAAAGGGAAGCCAGCAGCTTATCTTAGAATACATATGACATTTGCATATAATCTAAGAGATGGCTCATTTTATACAGTAGTATCCATAGAGGATACATCGAGAGGAAACAAGTGCGCATCTGGATAGGGACTTTAAACTGGTACATACAGATCGCCCACATTTAAAATCATCCTACCTGCACCTACTGCCTTTTCTGAGCTTTCAAACATCCATGTCTTCTGACTATACCACCCTGCATTGTGGGATTGCTGTCCATTTTCTCACCCCAGCTCTGCTCTGTCTGTGCAAAGCACAGCTACAACCCCCCCTCCTGCATTTTTCACCCCTCTTCTCTCCTCATTATGTGATGCTTCTGAGGCAAGATGGCGGCGGCCATATCAGTCCTGAACAGAGTTGCAGCCCAGTGGGGAAAAAAATAATAAGTAAGTAAGTAGACTAAGTAGTAATAATAAGTAGTAAGCAAGTGACTTAAACCTGAAAAATATATTAATTTTAGATGCTAGGGAATAATTTTTTAAGGGTTTGGGCTTTTCATGAAATAATGCTGAAGGTTGGGTTTAGGAGCTTATCTGGGTTTTTCTAAATCATACACATTAGCAGTATCTAAATTAAATAAGCAGTACGTTCACCCGGGAATATGGCAAAGACCCAATCTTCAGTAGGAAGATGCATTTATTTGTATACCATGATTAGTATTTGGATTTTTGCCCTGTATAAGATGAAGCGTCTGACAACGCATGGCTAGCACAGGGTGTACTCTCAAATCTAAATTGTCCGTGACTCAACAGTCTGTGCTAGATGTAATCCTATTTATGCCCTGTTAGCGTCGCTTCTCTCTAAAAGGCCCTGCATTTCATGGCTGCTTACCTATGGTTTGTTATATCAGACAGTGACAATAAAATCAGGACAGCGTAAGCCTGTAGAGGGGTTTAAACTACACAGGCAGAAAAACTAAAAGTGTAATATATTTTCCCATTTCAGCCCTGGAGAGCATGGATGGCTATTATTACAAGGATAACGTTTCTATAGAGGAATTCCAGGCTCAGATTAATGCCACTTCCCTTGAAAAAGTCAAGCAGTACAACCAGAAACTAAGGTACCTCCTGATTTTAAGACATCCTATATTTCTGTATCATAAAGCTGATAATATAAAAAATATTAACACCTCCACCTGGTATCGTCGTCGTAATGTCTGCAAGAGTAAACCTGTCACATATTTATCTGGCCTTAGCTCACAAGGCGCCATCTGGCTTCCTCGCAAAAGGAGTTTTGGAAAAGATCATGCAGGGGCATTCTTGCCAACAGTCCTGGATTATGTGTGGTTGTCCTGTGCACCAGCAAGCCATATATTTGCCCCACACATTCCCTGTATGCCAGCTTCTCGGCCTGATCCTACAACTGCCTTTATACACGCAATAGTGCAACAGGGCCAGCATCAGCACCCGGAAAACTGGGGCAGATAGCAGGGCCTACTATGCCTTGAGGGGCCCACTTCTGTTGGTCAAATATTTCACGGCAGGGGGGACCTCTGAGGTTTTCCTCAGGTTCTTTTCAGTGCCCCTTTGTGTGAAATCTTCAAGAAATCCCACTAAAACTCATTTTTCCCCGCTCCAATGGCACATGCATGGGCTCCATGCATGGGCTCCTTCAATCGTGTTTACTTGCATTCGGCAGCGGCCTCTGATTAAAATAAATGGGGTTTGCGCGCTGCCGCGTCCCCGTATCCCCAGCCTTGTACACTTTCCTGTCCCAGCTGGGACAGGAGCACATGCATTTAAAGCATATAGAGCTGCCTACCTGCTGAATAACGTAGTCACGCTCCCTGTGAAACCCCTCCAAGTCGCCTACAAATCTTACATTTTACACAAGCCCCACGGCACATGCGCAATCGACACTGACATCACTTGCCTCTCTTCTGAGCTTTGGTAGGCCCCTCCCTCCACAACTAAATGACTGCACGTGGCTGCAAGTGATGTCGCGTGCCACTCGATTCCCTCCTGCTGCTCTGGCAGCACAATGGCCTCAAGAAGAGGTGAGTAAGCCCCCTGAACAGCGGGATTTCACACAGCAGGGCAACCCAAGCTCGGGTGCCTCAGGGGGAAGGACCAAAACCCAGAATAGTTAAATCTAGTTAGTCTTCAGAGGAGATGTCTAAGGGGGCATGATAAGCTTGTATAAATGCAATGTAAAAATGACTGATACAAAAAATATAGGGAGAATTATTTTACAACAAATCCCTAAAAAGACAAGGGGACAACCCATCTATTTGGAGAAAAAAAGATGGGTTGGACCTGACTAACATGAGAAATGTGAAACTGTGGAATAGTCACACAGCCACAGCAGCTTCAAAAAGGATTAGATATTTTTTCGAAGATAATAGGTGCCTGTTACCATTATCTGGCATCTGTATGTAAGTATAACATTTTTCTCTACCCCTTCCTTTGATTGAACTTGATAGACATATGTTTTTTAACCGTACTATGTAATAGATAACAACTAAGTTTACATTCACCCCATCATACCAGCGGATCTCTTAAACTGCCTCTTACAGAGCTAAGCACTCTTGAACCATGGCTTAAAGAGGCACATCGGGCCTAAAATAAAAGGGGACGATTCCCCCCAATCGGCCCCTACTTAGACGGTGCCATCCGGCTGCTTCAGGGACCGATCGTCACCCCACTGCCAGCCCTAGCCGTGCTCGTCAATGTCCCACGGTGCAGCTCTGCTAAGTCTTGTGGGGTTTCGGTTGTCTCCATTGCATCCCATTCATGGGCATTGCGCAGGTGCAAAATTGGGGGCGGCATACAGTGCCTGATAGGATGTAAGAATGCCAGGGACCCAAAAGATGTATACCCCAGCGAGATGAGTAAATACTGGAAAAAATGGGCAACCATACCCTAGTTGCCCCTTATAGTGACCCTCCCCTTCGTGGATATATGGTCAGGCTAGTATTTACCTCTGCTGAATCCAGGTTCAGGCTCCACCCGGTGTATTTATATCAAGCCTTTGGCCATAACCACACTTCTATTGTTTAAGGTACAAATTTTATTCTGTTCACGACAATTAATTAAAAGGGACCATGTCCCATAAAAATTATGTTACACAAATATATGCAATTCTTACATGTATACAATGCTTGTCTCTATCAAGTACATACACATAAATACATTACTTGCCCCCCCATTTTGGTGAGTTAATAGTTTTATTATGTGTCCTGTTGTTGATTCTTTATACACCCTTTCGGACAGACATGTTTCGCCTGCTGCTCCGGCTTTCTCAATGTCCTTATGGGTATATAGGGGAGCAAACATTAATCCTCATTAGTAACATATTAATCTTTGCATAATCTATTTTTTAAAGATAGCATATGGTATAATCTATCATTAATTTACCTTTAAAAATTGAATCCAATACATTGTTTACTGTCTGATATGTTGTAGGAAACTCGTTTCCAAAGTGACATATTCTATAACCAATTGGTTATAGAATATGTCACTTTGGAAACGAGTTTCCTGCAATCTACCAGGTAATTCTATAGGATTACATCTATCTCTGGATTTAGCTGAGGGGGCAATATTTTTACCCCGTTCAATATACCATAAAAGCACTATTCTATTTTATTTAAAGGGCCAGGACGGAATATATTTCTAAACTGACAGTGGCGCTGTCACGGGGACCACCTTGCACGGGACTACCTTGCACTCACCTGTCCTCCGGTCCCACGCCAGCTGCTCTCGGTCGGCCGGCGTGCGGGCTGGGCGGCGTCTCCGTCAGGCGGCGGCTCGGCATCTGCTCTCCCCTCGGCTGTTTCCGTCGCCAGCGGCTGCTCGGGCGGCTTCCTCTCCGGCGGCGTCGGGAGCGGCCGCGCCACTGCCATCTCGGCGCGCTCCCGGCGCGCAGCTTCATGCACGCGCGCGCGCGAGAGGCTTCTCCATTTATGCTCCTGCGCACTGTGAATAGCGCCGCCGGAGGTAATTAGTTCTGGGCCAATGAGCCCAAGGTCGTTTAGTTTGAATGGGGCAATCAGCCTCAGGGTTCCTGAATTGCACCAATCATATCCCTCTCCCTGTTCCATCATTCCTATAAAGGTGTTCCCTCTGCAGTTGATCCTTGCCCGTGATAGCGTGCTGCTGGGTGTGATTGAGATCTCTGTTTTCCCTTACGAATCTTGCCGTGTATGACCATTCCTGATTGCCGCCTGGACCGACCTTGCCTGTTTTTTGACCACGATTCCTGCCTGCTCCTCTGTACCGCGTATCTCTGATTCCCCGGTGTGACCCTTGGCTAGCCCTGACTATTCTTCTATCTAAACCCTCCTGTACCGCGTTTCCTTGGATTGATCTCCTGTGTATGACCCCTGCCCGATTGACTCTACCCAGTCTCGTTCCTGGTTCGTTGCCTTCCCCTGCATAAGTCTGCATCCTTTGTGCTAACAAGTCCTGGGGGCAACCGTGTCCGGTGAGGCGTGTCCTGCGTCCCGGCAAACTTGTCTATAGGCGAAGAAAGCAGCGGAGATTGGGGGTTGCTGACTTATTGGAAGGTGGGCGTCCCACGGGACCTGACAGGCGCCTTTCCATGTTCCTCTTGGAAAAATAATGTTTGTATACACATATACAACATATCAGACAGTAAACAATGTATTGGATTCAATTTTTAAAGGAAAATTAATGATAGACTATACCGTATGCTATCTTTAAAAAATAGATTATGTAAAGATTAATATGTTACTAATGAGGATTAATGTTTGCTCCCCTATATACCCATAAGGACATTGAGAAAGCCGGAGCAGCAGGCGAAACATGTCTGTCCGAAAGGGTGTATAAAGAATCATTTGATCCAACAACAGGACACATAATGAAACAATTAACTCACCAAAATGGGGGGGCAAGTAATGTATTTATGTGTATGTACTTGATAGAGACAAGCATTGTATACATGTAAGAATTGCATATATTTGTGTAACATAATTTTTATGGGACATGGTCCCTTTTAATTAATTGTCGTGAACAGAATATAATTTGTACCTTAAACAATAGAAGTGTGGTTATGGCCAAAGGCTTGATATAAATACACCGGGTGGAGCCTGAACCCGGATTCAGCAGAGGTGAGTAAATACTGACCAATTGTGAAACTCTTACAGTGACTGCAGTGTATTGGCGTGTCCGGTATAATAATCGGGCACTTTTTTGTGTGTAGTACTTGGAGTGGAAGCACCATCTTGAATTCAGAAACTACAGAAAGTTAACAGCAGCTCAATTTTGACTTCGTCTGTTTCACAGACCACACTTATGTTGTTGTTAGAATGTATCTCTGGAAATTCTGCTATTCTAATTTTTTCTCAGCTAAAGGTAATGCCAGCAACAGTGTATGAAGCAACCAGCTGTCTGAAATGCTCTCTTACTTCAATGCCCACTGTTTCTTTGATTGATTGACTGATTGAGCTTTTAACATAGAGGCAGCATGCTGGCATTACCCTTATTGGATATACTGTGCAGCATTGGGAAAACTCTGTGTACTGCTTAAACTCATGGTCTGAGTTTTATTTTCATTTTAAACTGAGACTAGACCATACACCTGTCCCTTTTTTGGCTTAAAATGGAAAGACTGTGTCAATCTCTTTCATAGGAATATTAAAAGTAGAACTGCCAACATTTTGTCTTGAAAGGGGCTATAGGGATCCCACTGGAATCCATGGCTCAATGCACCCATTATAGTAATGCCCAGGGTAGATTAGCAGTTTGGGCACTTGCGACTGTGGACCAAAATCAGCCTGGGATTTCGAGCCCTTGGCTAGTCTAAGACCAACCCTCTAAATGTCTTCTGAGCACGACCTGTTGTGTTTCCCAGCTGGTCGAAAGGTGTGCTCCATGGTGGCCAAAGTTTAAGCATTGCAGGACTAATTATAGGCCTGCAATCCTCTTACATCTATTGTACTGAAGATTTAGTGTTATAGGGGCACATATTGAGGCATGATGCTGAAGCTTTAGCACTGGGGAAGAGCATGAGCTTGGGCTTCTTACCTATGGAGGTACAGTGGGGCCAGGAACATGGGTCAGGGAAATGCAGCTAACAAGACCTACTCCCCCCCATCATTAGTGAGCCATGCATTAGGGAGATGTTCACATTTACGCAGCAGATGTCAACTCAACAGCCATAAGAGCCATGTGGCACTGTAGTTTGCTGCTTTTTACTGTCTCCGCATCATACAGAAGTAAAAGGTGATAATCTGCTAAATTCATGTGCAACAACAGTAGGCGAATTATGCCCAGCCCACAACCACCTATAGCATTGAAGGGGCAGATTGGGGTAGGAGCAGAGTGATTACCATGATGTAACCATGATCTAGGAGCTATAGCATTGCATGGAGTGACCAATGGTTGATCCGGCAACTTTTAATGCAATCAGAGGCGTAGCTAGGGGGGAGCAGGTGAGACACTTGCCCCGGGTGCAGCAGGTCAGGGGGTGCCTTTTTGAAACTTTGTCCCGGGTGCCAGAAAGCCTAGCTACACCTTTGAATGTGATGGTATTGAAACTTTAGTTTTGTAGGGCCAAATAATAAGGCAGGGGTTGGTATGGTCTCCCTATAGCTCTAATACTAAGGCTATATGCAAAGGTGTATTGTCTGGGGGTCGTAATGGGGCTGGGTATTGAAGGACTGCTGGGGCAGCCTTGGGAGACACTGACTGGAAGCTGTGTTAAAAGCATCAGTGCACCTACAGGAGTAAGGTAAGCTACACACTGGAGACTATGCCCAGCATGCCCCAAAGCAATGTGGCCACTGGGAAAACTATCCCTATGGTCCACCCCTGGTTATGGCCCTTGCAGTCCTTGCAAGAGAGCTGCAAGGAAAGTTTTAAGACTGCTTTAAGTTGACCAAAAGTCAAGTTAGATATATCATTTCTGAGGGGACAAGAAGACAGGAATCCAGAACCAGAAACATCAGGTCAAATCAGGACACAGTAGGGCAGTAATAAATCAAGCAAGAAAACAGAAGCCAAACAACCACCCTGATTGTGGCAACAGACCTCTTTTAATAATTTTAATTCTCAAGAAATAAAGTTGCTGTCCTACTAGATGTTCTGTAAAAGAGCTTTTTGTTTGTGAAGGCACAAAAGGCCTATAACGAGTACAGCAAAGTGTAGCTCGCTTCCAATAGCTCTCACACAGGAACATAATGAACATTAGGAGTCCGGGTCTCTGCCCTGCTGTTTGGTACATTTAATTAGCTAGGAAAATCCAAACCTCTGAATGGAAAGCTAACCTCCAGTGACTGAGGATCTGCTGAAAGCGACGCCTGCTTCCTCCACTTTCAAATAGTCCCCTCGAGATCCATTAAAAGCTTGTCAAGGATGTTGCTCTTTTGATTAGCTAAATGGTCTTGAGATAAATGAACATCCATAGAGTTTCTGAGGAACAATAAAAGAAATATGGTTTAAATGATAAGTCTGGGTGGAGGAAACGTTTACAATGAATGTACGTTTTACTCCACAAAGTAATCCATTTAATGCACTCTTTATAAAGTTATACAGTGCATAGGAACACTTTATCCCGATAAGGCAGCAGCATGCTTAGCGGACAGATTTATGTATTTATTCTGATAACGAGGTTATGGTGTCCTGTGTCGGTTGGATAAATCATTGATATTTGTGGTTTGCCAGGAACATTTAATATACGGCTGCCCCTACATGATTTTTCTGTTAGAACAGTTTTAACCATTGCATGTAGAAATGGGCAAAAAGATTACAAGTTTTATAATGACTAATTATGTTTGCCATAATATGGTACTGAGCCAGAGTGTGGCGTAACTAAATGTGACAGGGCCCTGGTGCGAACATTAAATTGGGCTCTTTCAGGGCTCATATAGTAACATTTTTCTGTATTTTAACTGGATGCAACTAAAGACCGAAACAGCAGCGAGGAATGGTGCTTCCTTTTTCTAAAGTATGCCACGTGTCTGGGGTTCCTAGCTCCAGGATAACAGCACCTAGTTTTTAGAAGAACAAAGTAGAAGAGTAAGGAAGAGAATAATATTTAGAGGCTAATTGATTATAAAATGTTGGGCTACACTTCGTCTGAGACGCTCAGCAGCGCCTCCACGGCAACTCCGGCGCTATAAACTGTAGCACTCCCAGCCATGCAGTGCTCGCAGCGCACAACTTTTATATGCCCATGCTCTAGTGACCCCTAGGGCCATCCGGGAGTGCCGCAAGTTGAAAGTATTTAAGAAAAAAACCTAGCACTTGCAGAGGCGTTCAAAAACGGGATTCTAGGCACACCGCTCATGTTGGAATACCAATTTTTAATTCTTTGGGGTCATGGAATTTTTTCTTTAAAGTGGACCAACACCCACCGGTGATCGGCCCGGGAATCTATAAGATTCCCGGGCCGATCACCTCCCTCCCCACGGGACATCCGAGATCGGGATGTCCCGCGGGGTGAAACCCCCCCAAACACCCCAAACTCCTTACCTCAGTTTCGGCGGCGGCCGGCCGCCGCTGCCTCCCTCGCGCCCCTCTAGACGTGCGCGCGCCCGCGCCGGCCATTCACAGACGGCTGGCGCGGGCGCGCGCACGTCTAGAGGGGCGCGAGGGAGGCGGCGGCGGAGCCGCGGCTTGTCCGTCGGCGCGGGGAGAGGTGAGTTCGGGGGGTTCGGGGGGGTTTCACACAGAGGGGCACCCCGATCGGGGGTGCCCCACCGAAGTGGACCAAGACCCAGGATAGTCAAAATCCTGGGTGTTGGTCCACTTTAAATGGGAAATGCATTGGGGACACTTGAATGACATGACGCAGGTTTCTCATGGCCCAAATCACAAGTTTGCAGCGCAACACAAAAGTGCTAAATATGCATCCAAAAATAATTCCAAGCAGTCCAGAGGTCTCGTGGCACATGCACCAGCCCAAAAAATTAATAAACTCATTATAAAATGCCAAAATAATTGTAACCATTCAAGCCGAAATGTACGGGATAAGGTCACACAGTGCAGGATGAGTGCCTGGTCTTAACTGGCACTGTAAAGAACTCATAGCTGGCACTCATCCCATCTCCAGCGCTGTTAATAGATGGGACACTGCCTGGCACTATCACAGGCGCTCTGGATTTTTGACTTGATAAATACACCTTTTTCACTGGGACCTGACATCACCTGCCACTCATCCGGCACTATGTGGCCTTAGCGTTTCCTAAATAAACCTCTTAATCTTGATGTTTGGCCATTAAGAAAACCTATATAGCCTCCCATCAGTTCTCCAAAGTACTTATCACTCCGCCAGCAAACATTTCCTAATTTTTGGGTAGCACACCATATACACTTGAAGCAGCCCCTTTAAGGAGTAAGGTCAAGGTAGGCCCTAGTAAGGAAAGTGAATTTGGCTTCGGAGGGACCTCTAATTTCCCTTAGAACAGTGTTCCCCAACCATCTCCTCACAAGCATCAGTAGAGCTGTCTATGTGAAGATCCACAAAACCTGGCCTCAGGGAGAGTGTTGGGGAACGCTGCCTTAGCAGTTTAGCATTGAATAATCTATGCATGAGGAAAGCCTAACAGAAGGGAGCAAGTTCAATACGGCCTATAAAGAAATATAAAGTGGTCTGTATGAAAGATGCACTCTCTCACAGCCAGCATGACTGAATGTTAGAATGTTAGTTTAAATCGGACCAAACCCTATATTATCTGTCCTGGGAGTCTAAAAGTCAGATTCCCTCTGCATTCCGATTTGGGATGCCCTGCTGTGTGAAACCTCCCCAGGTTCATAGTTTAGTAACATCACAGCTTATGCTGGACAGGGAAGGAATGCAGAGCTACATACATTTCAGTATGCAGGGAGAAGGATATAAATTGCTATCGAGGTCCTTTTTTTAAAGTGGACCAACACCCAGGGGGGATCGGCCCGGGAATCTATAAGATCCCCGGGCCGATCAGATCCCTCCCCGCGGGGCATCCGAAATCGGGTTGTCCCGCGGGGTGAAACCCCCCAGGAAGCACACAATCCTACCTTTTCCACGTTCCAGCGGTGCATGCGCTTCCGCCGCCGCCTCCCGCGCGTCCCTCTAGCAGGGCGCGCTTCCTCGCCGGCCGTTTGTGAATGGCCGGCGTGGGTGCGCTCCCTGTAAGAGGGACGCGCAGGAGGCGGCGGCGGACGCGCTCTGCTTGTCCGGCGCTGCCTCTCGCTTGTCCGGCGCTGCCTCTCGCTTGTCCGCCGGCGGGGATTGGCTGCAGCGGTCACATGGGAGTGGGGAGAGGTGAGTTTTCGGGGCTTTCTGGGGGGTTTCACACAGCGGGGCACCCCTGATCGAGGTGCCCCACTGAAGTGGACCAAAACCCAGGATAGTCAAAATCCTGGGTGTGGGTCCACTTTAAGTAGTTCTTCCTGGTGAACAGATTTTGTGATAGACATTGCTTTATGTTTTCTCCTAAGGATGGATGTTGGACAATTCTATTTTGTTTTCCTAAGCATCTGTCCTCATTTTGAATGAATGGACACAGCATGGTGAGACTTCTCTTGTTCTGCATGCGGGGTGTAATTTATGGTATATATTCCTCTTCTCTATGTGTGGCACCGCGCGAAAATGCAGCTCCTGAATGCTGGCTGTAATTCTCAGAATCGCTTTGTATTTTTTATGTATAGACACCATACTCTCCTGCTTCTCTGAGCACTGCATGGTGTGCATTCTTCTTTTGGATTCAGCACATTTTTCCTTTGTTCCTTATAAGACGTCCTGTATTGTTTACCCTATAAGACACACCTGCCAATAAGACGCACCCAGGATGTGCAGGAGAAAAATAGGAAAAAAAATATTCTGAACCAAATGATGTGCTAAAATCCCTCCCCCTTTAATCACTCTAATCAATACAGACAGTATGGAAAATTCCCCCAATCACACCCTTACAGACCTCATATTACAGGCAGTGAGCAGTATCCCACATTAATGGCAGTGAGGGGCATCCCACTTTACAGGCAGTGAGCAGTATCCCACATTAATGGCAGTGAGGGGCATCCCACTTTACAGGCAGTGAGTGGTATCTCACATTAAAGGCAGTGAGGGGCATCCCACTTTACAGGCAGTGAGTGGTATCCCACATTAAAGGCAGTGAGGGGCATCCCACTTTACAGGCAGTGAGTGGTATCTCACATTAAAGGCAGTGAGGGGCATCCCACTTTACAGGCAGTGAGTGGTATCTCACATTAAAGGCAGTGAGGGGCATCCCACTTTACATGCAGTGAGCAGTATCCCACATTAAAGGCAGTGAGGGGCATCCCACTTTACAGGCAGTGAGTGGTATCTCACATTAAAGGCAGTGAGGGGCATCCCACTTTACAGGCAGTGAGTGGTATCTCACATTAAAGGCAGTGAGGGGCATCCCACTTTACAGGCAGTGAGCAGTATCTCACATTAATGGCAGTGAGGGGCATCCCACATTACAGGCAGTGAGCAGTATCCCACATTAAAGGCAGTGAGGGGCATCCTACTTTACAGGCAGTGAGTGGTATCTCACATTAATGGCAGTGAGGGGCATCCCACATTACAGGCAGTGAGCAGTATCCCACATTAAAGGCAGTGAGGGGCATCCCACATTACAGGCAGTGAGCAGTATCCCACATTAAAGGCAGTGAGGGGCATCCTACTTTACAGGCAGTGAGTGGTATCTCACATTAAAGGCAGTGAGGGGCATCCCACTTTACAGGCAGTGATTGGTATCTCACATTAAAGGCAGTGAGGGGCATCCCACTTTACAGGCAGTGAGTGGTATCTCACATTAAAGGCAATGAGGGGCATCCCACTTTACAGGCAGTGAGTGGTATCTCACATTAAAGGCAATGAGGGGCATCCCACTTTACAGGCAGTGATTGGTATCTCACATTAAAGGCAGTGAGGGGCATCCCACTTTACAGGCAGTGAGCAGTATCCCACATTAAAGGCAGTGAGGTGCATCCCACTTTACAGGCAGTGAGCAGTATCCCACATTAAAGGCAGTGAGGGGCATCCCACTTTACAGGCAGTGAGTGGTATCGCACATTAAAGGCAGTGAGGGGCATCCCACTTTACAGGCAGTGAGCAGTATCCCATGTGACAGACGCTCTGTCTTTTGGATGTCATCACTATTCAGTTGCCCACCGGGTCATTCACTGGCCTTTTCTTAATTAGGTAATTGTATTTTGATACTGTTACAGGCAATGTCATTGTATTTTGACTGCCATTGTGTATTGTTGATTACGTCACAGTCAATGGCATTGTCCTGATTGATTGTATTACGGCCTGCTATTGTTCTACTGATTGCGTCATCGGCAGAGTTGAGGGATTGTTTGCCCTGCTGCTATTGGTCGGTGTGTGTGTCATGCAATAGAGACTTGTGTATATAAGGCCTAGAGTGGCACTAATAAAGACACTTCACCTTCACCCTCAATACTGAGTTCTGTCTCTTATTGGGGGAAACGCTATATTACAATTCACTAGCCCTTGTAAGGGCTGTTCCTGTTTCCTCACGGACGACTCTGGAATTCCAGCAGCACCTCTTACGATTGGGAAAAGGACGTCTCGGGCGGTGAAGCCCTCCGGCGATAAGGGTTATCGCTACATCCCACATTAAAGGCAGTGAGGGGCATCCCACTTTACAGGCAGTGAGCAGTATCCCACATTAAAGGCAGTGAGGGGCATCCCACATTACAGGCAGTGAGTGGTATCCCACATTAAAGGCAGTGAGGGGCATCCTACTTTACAGGCAGTGAGTGGTATCTCACATTAAAGGCAGTGAGGGGCATCCCACTTTACAGGCAGTGAGTGGTATCTCACATTAAAGGCAGTGAGGGGCATCCCACTTTACAGGCAGTGATTGGTATCTCACATTAAAGGCAGTGAGGGGCATCCCACTTTACAGGCAGTGAGTGGTATCTCACATTAAAGGCAGTGAGGGGCATCCCACTTTACAGGCAGTGATTGGTATCTCACATTAAAGGCAGTGAGGGGCATCCCACTTTACAGGCAGTGAGTGGTATCTCACATTAATGGCAGTGAGGGGCATCCCACTTTACAGGCAGTGAGTGGTATCTCACATTAAAGGCAGTGAGGGGCATCCCACTTTACAGGCAGTTAGTGGTATCTCACATTAAAGGCAGTGAGGGGCATCCCACTTTACAGGCAGTGATTGGTATCTCACATTAAAGGCAGTGAGGGGCATCCCACTTTACAGGCAGTGAGTGGTATCTCACATTAAAGGCAGTGAGGGGCATCCCACATTACAGGCAGTGAGTGGTATCTCACATTAATGGCAGTGAGGGGCATCCCACTTTACAGGCAGTGAGTGGTATCTCACATTAAAGGCAGTGAGGGGCATCCCACATTACAGGCAGTGAGTGGTATCTCACATTGCGCTACATGACACTTCAGCAGCGCTATGTAGCACCTGTCGCTCAGCAGTGTTATCCTGTACATTTCAATGGTGTTTTTTTTGCTTGTGTATAAATTGTGTTTTAATTAAATATTTTTCTCAATTATAGGATTAAATTGTTGTGTGGCCTCTCCTTCCCAGCAACCAAACACTTATATTGTTATTGTTTGATTTTTTTATACAGAATTGTATGTGTAGGTCTGTCGTTGCAGTGTTGTTACAATGTCATTCCATATGTTTTCGCTCAGGTGCTGGTGTATATGTGTTTAGAAACAGAATTTTTTCATATAACTTCAGGCGCTCGGTGCTACATCACCCAGTTTTAGATCGCTGACGTTGGTTTTGTGTTTGATTTTCTTAAAGCGGACCTTCACCCCGAATATGAGAATAACTTATATGTTTTCCCCACCCTGTACATACAGATTGCTCACATTAAAAATCATCCTACCTGTATCTACACCATGTTATGAGCCTTTAAACATCCAAGATGGCGGCTCATGGAACATCAGGCAGCCTGAAAACAGGAAGTGTTTTCTTACTGTGCCGCTCTGCATTCTGGGATTGCTGTCCTTTCCCTGACTCCAGCTCTGCTCTGTCTGTGCAAAGCACAGCTATAACCCCACCCGCTGTACTTTATCACGCTCTCCTATCCTCAGTATGTGATACTTCTAAGCCAAGATGGCGGCGCCCGTATCCTCTCGCCACGTCTCTGCACCACAGCCGCATCCTGGCTCACCTCTAGTCTAGGGTGCACCCGAGCTCGGGCTTTCTGAATGGGCGGCACAGGCACACAACGGCTAGAAGGTGACCGGGGGGTGTGGTGCCACTCAGCTGCTTCACCATCCAGGCGGCTGAGCCATCAACAGAGCCGAAGGGAGCTAAGTGAAAGCGAGTGTGCTGATTAGTTGAATGGGCCCCTCAGCCAATCAGCATGCTTGTTCTCACCCGAGTCTGCATCGTGGGAGCAAGAGGAAGATCTAAGGGCATACACACAGCGGGGCATCCTTGTATACACCTCGAAAAGTGAAAATCGGGTGTGTCGTTGCTGTTTAAGAAGACCATTTAAATTTTGCCTTAAGCTATGTAGTGGACACAGCAAGCAAATGGAAGAAGGTGCTCTGTTTAGAAGAAAACGAAATGCTAAACACAACATGTGTAGGAAAGGTAACACTGCACATCACCTTTAACACACCATCCCCAACATGAAACATGGTGGTGACAGCATCATGCCGTGAGGATGCGTTTGTTCAGCAAGGACTGGGAGTCTGATCAGAGTTGTTGTTAAGATGGATGGAGCTAAATACAGGGCAATCCTGGAAGTAAACCTGCTAGAGGTTGCAAAAGACTTGGGACTGAGGCAACCCTCCAGCAGGACAATGACCCTTAACATAGAGCCAAAGTTACAATCAAATATTTTAAAATTAAAGCATATGCATGTGTTGGAATGACCCAGTCCAGAATTAAATCACATTGAGAGTCTATGACATGACTTGAAACTTGCTGTTCACAAATGCTCTCCATTAATCTGACTGAGCTAGAGCTATTATGCTGTCAGCATCTAGATGTGCAAAGCTGGTAGAGACATACCCCAAAACACTGGCAGCTGTAATTGCAGATAAAGGTGGTCCTGTCTTAAGCTATGTAGTGGACACAGCAAAGAAGTAGAAGAAGGTGCTCTGTTCAGAAGAGACCAAAGCTTCTGGCCGAAAAGCGCCATTAAAGAAAGCGAATCCGGTGAGCAGTTCTAACAGCACTATTTAGCGTCCAATGTATTATTACAGGTGGCTCAGCGTATAGTGCCGGCGCTCTAGCTTCCAGAGCGCTCAGTGTCGCTCTCCCATACTTTTCCATGGCCATTCATTTGCTTGTGTTTAAACAGCGTGTTTGACAAGTTTTTTTTTTTTTTTTTTTTGCTCAAATCATTGTGTGACGTCTTCTGGCTGCAAACAAACACTTTTAGAAACTTTTTATATTTTTATGCAGAATTGTCATTACAGGTCTGGCACTAAAGTGTTAATGTCACAGTGTTAAAACAGTGTCATTCCATGTGTTTTCACTTTGTTACTCGTGTATATGTGTTCAAAAACAGACTTTAATCACACAGCGTCTGGCGCTCTATGCTATAGCGACCAGATTTAGAGCGCAGATGCTGTGCATGTGTCATTTTTTTTATAAGTAGGAGCCTAGTGCCGGACACACTGAGCTGGCGATACCTCTCACTGCAGTGTTGTACTGGTGTTAGAGCGCCCAACACACATCACATTCATCAATGCTGGCCAGGTTACTACAGTGACTGAAGTGCTCTGTTACAGCCCCAGTTACCCGCTTACAGCATCTACTAGCGGGCGCTCTAAGCGCTGCTATACAGACGCTCATCTGCCGATACCTGGCGTTAGTAATGAATCAGCCCCTACGTGTTTTCCATATGCAAGGCGGGAGGGGTTGCTTGAAATACAGAAGAAAGGTCTGTCCCACAGAGACAGACTTCACTTGAATATTAAAATAAAAGTGTGCGCTTATTTAGTCATTTCACAAACAATAAATGTTTGAGGTAAATTGATAATTGAATTATATTCTCTTTCAAGGAGCAGCATTGCTTCCTCCTGAAACACCCCCAAAGACTTTGTTTCAATTCACTTTAGTAAACGGGTCAATATTGGCTTCCAGCCAGCATTTCCATTAGGCATTTCATACAGAACGTCAGCAGGCTTTCCAATTAAGGCAAGTGCCCCGTGTATGTGCGCCCTTTGGTTTCTCATGTGAGGAGAGGATCAATACTGTGTAAAATGGATGTGCTTTAAAATTCCAAGGAAAGTTCATTTCAGTACAACCTGCCTTAGCTATCTTAGCTTTTACATGGCTTTCCTGTAGATCAGAGCAGGCTTTTCGGGCCTAGCTAAAGCCACTGGCCTGAGGTCTATAAGACTTTAGGGCCAGCGTTCTCTTTGTATGAAATCGGGATGGCTCTCTGTGTGTATACACACATTCCCACGGCGCGTATCCAGGCCATGGCCGCATCTCTACAATACCTTTATCTGAGGTGCACGTGGGTACACAGGGGAGCATTGGTGCGACCAGCAGCCCGCACTGAGCTCAGAGCTGCATAGTAAAAGATCAAATGAAATGAATGAAAGACAGCGATTTGCTGGCCGCATGCACGGAGGGATCAACTCACCTTCCAGTCCCTCCCACACCGCAGGCTCGAGCTGAATCAACGTCACTCGGCGATGGCAAAGCCGCCTGGGTGGATAAGCACCCAAGTGGTGCCAAAGGGAGTTGAGTGCACTGCCAGCCACATCCCCTGCTAACCCTCCAGGGGGGGCCCATTGAAAGGGCCGGCCTTTGGGGTGTGCGAGGGCGCTTGACCAGCGGCAGACTGGGAGGGCACCGCCACAGCTGGGTTCCACACAACGGAGCTTCTCAATTTAGATTCCAGTGGAGGAAGTGCTGGGTTTTGTTCTGCTTTTAAGTTCCCCACCCCAGCTGATCCTATCCCTGGAGCATCCCAATCTGTGATATCCTACTGTGTGAAACCCCCTGGGATCGTTGGCATACCCACTATGCAAGCAATTCCACCCCTGAGTTTTGGTCCACTTTACAAAGGCATCTCAATTTGGGATTCCCCTGTTTGTGAAATAACCCCCCTGGTTTGGCCGTTAACTCAAACTGGCGATCCCACACTGCATTCTCCAGTTAGAGGAATGTAATGAACAAAGGGGGGCATCAAAAGTCAGGAGAATCTACATTCGTTTAGACACTGAGGTCATGTTTAAAGGGTTTTAGTACGCATGATCCTTAGGGGGCATCCAAATTTGGGATGTTTCCTCGGTGATGTGACGTGACTTTACACCACAAAGGGGCCCACTGAGACCATGCCGCCCAAGGGCCCATATAAACCTGGAGCCAGCCCTGATCAGTATAATGAAAATGAACAAAGGGGGGTGGGAGCAGCTCAATCACTATTTATACAAAATTATCAACATTATTATTCAGGGCCTGGGAACTAATTTACCGCCCAGTTTAACCCTCTCATCAACTAAATATCAAGCAACAAACATGTCTAGCTATGTGGAAAGACAGAGATTTGGTTGCATATATCTGCAGATACATGTGGAAGCCACACTGCCCCGGCAATGAAAATGATGGCGATAGTTCCATGTTAAGCTATGTCACAAGGCCTGTCCCCTGCACAGACTCTGCTGGAACATTTATGCATAGAATTTAGTGGTAAAAGAATGATGATCCTGGGCTGTTTTTTTGACCTAGGTTACTTTTCTTTATTTCATCACAGGGAAATCTTAAAGAGGAACTTCGGAGACCCTGGAGTCTATAAGACTCCTGGGCCTCCGAGTTCCTGCTCTTGGGGTTTCTTGAATTGGGATGCCCCACAGTGTTAAACCTCCCAGATGCCCAGATACACTCACCCCCCGAGCCCTTGTCATGTCTCTGTGCTGCGGCCACATTCCCGGACACCTCTAGCCATGCGTGCGCATGTGCCCGGCCTTTTTGAATAAGCGGCACAGGCACGTGTGATTGGGGAATGCGGCTGGCGGTGCACTCTGCTCCCTTCGGCGCCGCTCGGGTGCTTAGCTGTCAGCTGAGGCGAGTGACAGCGAGCTCAATGATTGGCTAAGCCAATCAGCTCGCTCGCTTTCAGCTCAACCCTGCGCCGTGGGAGCGACTGGAAAGTTGATCAGGCGACCTGGGGGAATACATACAGCGGTGCATCCCAATTCAGGATGCTGCCGCACGGAGGGACAACGCAAAGGAAAGTGAAATTCCTATGTGTTGCTCCTCTTTAATGTTACAGATCCTTTACCTGTATGGAAGGATGTTTCTCTGTAATAATAATAATAATAATCACAATGCTGCTGTGCACAAACCTAGATTAGACTTTCAGGCTGATTCATTACTAACGCCAGGTAGCGACAGATGAGCGTCTGTAGAGAGGACTTCAGAGCGCCGCTAGTAGTCGCTGTGCTCGGCCATAGTTCGTTGTCTCAGAGCTCCTCAGTCGCTGGCCGGCATTGTTGAATACGTTATGTGATTCGCAGTACTACCCTGTTGGAGTGAATGATAGCGCCAGCTCAGTGCGACTGACTCACACCACATTCATCAAAAAAACAACCTCAAACAGTTCCGGTGCTCAAAATTGGGTCGATGTAGCCCACAGCGCCAGAAGCTGTGTGATTAAAGTCTGTTTTTGAACATGTATCCACTAGTAACAAACCGAAAACATATGGAATTACATTGTTATTACATTGTAACATGAACACTTTAATACCAGACATGTAAGGACAATTCTGCATAAAAATATTATTAATCAAAACATTTTTAAAAAATATCATTTTCTAGGCCAGGATACATGTCTGAAAGATTTGAGTTTTTAACAAAAAAAAATTGGGATCAGGAAAGGGATTTAAGGATCGTCCATAGAAATGTATGGGAGAGCGCAAGGTAACGACAGGTTAGACGTGGCGCTCTGCAAGGCTGAACGCCGGCACTGTGCGCTGAACCTGGGATAATGATGAATCGTACGCTAAATGGCGTTGTTCCAGTCACTCACCAGAATCGCCTTCATAAATGTGGACTGTAGACCTGTATATAGCTAGCTAGCATTTAGTATTCCATAACACCAGTCTGGCCAGACAATACTCTCATTTATCACTTTTAATGGCAGAGCACATTGTCCCACATCACAGTCTTACATTTCTTGCCAGCATTTGGCAGCTTTTTTTTTTAAGTCATTTGTGACTTGATCTCACTCAGAGGCTCTGATGCTTCTCAGGAAGATAACTTTTTTTTAATATAAAAGAAAATCGCAAGGCTTGACATGGGTGTTAGATGAGGGACTTCTGAAAGATTTGCCATCATAGTTCTTTTTGATCCATAAATGTTATTCTTATGATGTCGACATGGCTGTCAAAGCTGCAACTATATTTTTAGCTAGAAGGAAAAGGGAAAAGAAACATGGCAAAAGATGATAAATGAATGAGTTCAACAATATCCAGGAAGGAAGTATATTTCATAGAAAGAAGGAGATCTTCAGTGGAGGTCATGAACAGGAAGTAGAGGCAAGAGCTTTGATATGGAAACTGTGACAGGGACAGGCTTCCCCTGATAAGGCATTATACAATAGATACACTTAGAATAAACATTAAGACATCCTAAAGGTAAGACAATGCCAAGCATCTTTATGGAGGATCGCAGCCAATGACATTGTTTTGTTTGCTTGTATGCTTAACCCACAATTGGCATACTGTCCCTAATTTCCTCCTCCTCTAATTAAAGGACCAACAGTCAAAAAAGACTTATACCAGACCAACACAACAAGCAGTGCTCATATGCATCACTCCCCAGGGCACTTTAGATTGATGCACAAAAAAAAATTCCTGCTGTAGTAAATTTTAGAAACAAAACGGCAGTTTATGCATTTGCAGGCCGCCTGCAAACAGGAAGTGCTGCTCGGTTTCCTGTTACTGTGCATTGTCAGTTATATCAATTGAATCCAGGCAGCAGCATGGCTGAGATGCTTGGAGAGGAAGCTCCAAAATGGCCACTACCTTTCTTTTCCAACTGTGCCAGGCTGTTGGTCCGGTTTAACTTCATCCGGACCTTCACCATGATTTATTGAAAAGCCCAAACCCTTAAAAAACGATTCCCCAGCATCTAAAATTAATATATTTTACGTTTTTAGTCATTTACTTATTATTCTTTCCCCCACTGGGCTGCAACTCTGTTCAGGACTCTAGGATACGGGGGCCACCATCTTGACTCAGAAGCATCGCACTTACTGAGGAGAGGAGAGTGGGATAAAGTGCAGGGAGCGGGGTATAGCTGTGCTTTGCTCAGACAGAGCAGAGCTGGGGTCAGGAAAAGGTCAGCAGTCCCAGAATGCAGAGTAGCACAGCCAGAAGACACTTCCTGTTTGCAGGCTGCCTGATGCTCCATGAGCCGCCATCTTGGATGTTTAACATAACATGCAGTAGATGCAGGTAGGATGATTTTTAATGTGAGCAATCTGTATGTACAGGGTGGGGGAAACATATAAGATAGGCTCTTATTCAGAGTGAAGGTCCGCTTTCAGTTCAACCTTAGAAGCTTTCTGCTTACAAAGATGCATTTCATGGATTCATTTATATTCTTTATATCTAACTACATATTTGAATCTCTTACATTTGGTTGGCCAGGCATATGATATCCAGTGGGCATGGCCAATTGTCGGGTGGTTACACTGACACCCTGATGATGGCACTGTACTGTCTAATATTTTATATAGAGCAACAAGCACAAAATAGGAGGTTCTCATCCATATCTGCACATTATACCAGTGATATTTACAAAATGAATAAAAAAAGTGTGCAACTGGTATTCCAAATACAATTAAAAGTATACCCAAAAGTGGGGTTACAAAGGCCACAATCTGATACAAGAGTAACAGCATTAAAGTCAGTAATATACATATATATAGTGATTCAAAGATAAGGTATCAAGGTGGCATTAGGCAAGTGGACAATAAAACTTTAGGGAAAAGTATCTTCTCATGTAAGCCATCTTGTTATTTTGACCCATGTACTCATTGATGTATATTTGTTTATATTGTTCTGCTGCATCACTGTTCTCTTGTCCACTCACCTGATGCTACCGCGTGGCCAAGAAATTTTGGGCCTTATTTATGATGTGCTCCATTTAGCGTCTTTTTTGTGCATATAGCGCCAGTTCTGGACTGCTGGCATTTGTGTCTTATCTGGCATTGTAGACTGGCAGGCTGATTCATCACTAACGCCAGGTAGCGACAGATGAGCGTCTGTAGCAGGCATTTTCACTAGTAGTCACTGTGCTCGGCCGTGAGTCGCTAGTTCATAGCGACTCAGTCACTGTTCAGTAATGTTGAATACATTGTGAGGAGTCGCTATCTGACCAGTACAGCGCTGTATGGAAGCACATGTTAGCGACTGCTCATAGCGACCGACTCACATCATATTCAGCAAAAAAAAAGCCTCACAAATCTGTGGCGCTGAAAAATGCTTGTTTGAAGCCCAGAGCGCAGGAGGCGGTGTGTTTAAAGTGTGTTTTTCAGCATCTATCCACTAGTAACAAAGCGAAAACATATGGAATTACATTGTAACATGAACACGTTAATGGCAGACCTGTAATGTCATTTCTGAAGAAATATATAAAAAATTAAGAAATTCTGAAAAAACTTTTTCAATGGCAGAAGAGGTCATAGAATTATTTGTGATTTTTTGAAAAAAAATAAATAAACAAAAACCCTGTTTAAAGAGAAGAAAAGGATCATCCATTGTATGTATGGGAGAGCGGCAGGTAGCGAGAGGTCATACCTGGCGCTGTGCAAGGCTGAACGCCGGCGCTGTTCGCTGAGGCTGTGAAAATGATGAATCAGACGCTACATGCCGCTATCCCAGTCGCTAAACAGATTCTGCTTGATAAATGTGTAATTGCGTGCCGAGTCCGGCGTTCACCAGTCGCTATCTGTCGCTACCTCTCATTAACCAGCCACTACCTGACGCTATCCCTTCTTAAATAAGGGCCTACATTGGCTTTAGCAGTCACTGCGGAGAACGCTAAATAATTAGCTTTGATTGTTGCACTATGTATTGGCCAGTCTTTTTCAGCACCTGTTGGACCCGGCTGCTGATTATCCCAGTGCCAGTGAGCACCATTTTGTACAGCAGTTTTTCCAGTGCTCATCAGCATATTTATGAATTTTTCCCCGCGTTGATCAGTGTTTCTTCATTACAATTTCTGCTTGGGGCAAAGGGGACAAACTTTACAGTGTTAAGCAAAACAAGCCATTAAAATCAATTTTAATAGCAATTTTAATAGCACCCCCCCCCCCCCACAAATTCATTTTGTGACATCTAGGTTCTGCGTTTCAATTATTGGCAAGTCCCAATGCAAGTTCTGGACAAATGTGTGTAATAGTAATTATAAGCATTAAATACTACAATCCAGTTCTGCCCATTGTGCTCTATGGGATCTTGACCTACAGTGGCAGGTTTCATCTGGTGCTGCTTCAATCAGAGCGCCTGGTCTGATTGAAGCAGCACCATTGAAGCTTGGTGTTAAATAAGGCGCTAGTTGACAGCCGTGTCGGCTTTAGTGTTTTTTTAGTTGTTAAAGTCGACTAAAACCCAGGATTACGATTATATTGGGTTTTGGTCCTTTCTCAGATTAGGGGTGCCCTACTGTGTGAAACTTCCAAGATCGCCAAAGCCATGCGTAGTCACTCGTTCCAATCAGTGGGAGCGTGTCACCGCCGGGCACGCGCCCTGCTAGAGGGATAGCAGAGATGCGGCTGTGGCCCACGCATGTGCCTTTGGACCGGAGAAACAAGGTAAGTGTATGGGACGACCTAGGGGGTTTCACACAGTGGGGCATCCTGATTTTGGGTGCCCCGGCGGTGTAACCAATTATTATTATAAAAGTCTTAAAGGAGCCACAGCAATCAACCCTGTTAGCTTGCAGACAACCTAAAATCTGTCTCCAATTATTATTATAAAAACATCAATAAAAATATCAATGATTAATATAACTGTTCACTGTAGGTTCTAGGTTGTGGGTCACAAAAGGAATGACACCAATGATTGTATATAAAAAGATTATATTGTGCACAGACTTATGATACAGGACAGCAGTACATATGTAGAAATACTACAAAATATATATAAAATTAGGGGTTAAACACATTACCCCTAGACAGTATAGGTATCACAGGGACTACACAATACATAATACAATTCCTAAAATGTACTATTTCTATTAACAATTGCCAACTAGGCCTAAAAATAAAATTCTGTGATTACTCACCTGTAGAATTGGTATTATGAGTATACAGTACGTCCTGCTCCAGATAGATTCATTACACTTGGGTATTACTCCGCCAGATGGCGCTGGACTGCAGAGACATCGAAAATTGGCTCCTCCCGGCCCCTCAAATACCCAGGGACCTCCCACAATCCCCAGCATTGAAAAGCAGTTAATGAGAAGCCGGGAGAATGAAAACAACCCCAAACTGGTAACTATAACAATGATAACAATCACCACATAGGGGATCCAAGACAATGCAAAACCAAGGGTGGGGTGGAGCAGGACGTACTGTATACTCATAATACCAGTTCTACAGGTGAGTAATCACAGAATTGTATTATTCTTAGTATACAGTACGTCCCGCTCCAGATAAGAATCATTACACTTGGGACATCCAATAGCAGTGTCCATAAAGTAGGGTGGGATCCCCAAAGGTAACAGCAGACAGTTTAAACCACTGCCGCCTGCAGAACCTTGCGGCCAAAAGCAGCATCAACTGAGGCCCTAACATCAACCTTGTAAAAATTTGAAAAGGTATGAACAGAAGACCAAGTAGCGGCCTTGCAAACTTGTTCAACAGAAGCCTGGTGCTGAAAAGCCCAAGAGGCACCAATAGCACGAGTGGAATGAGCAGTAAGGCGGAAGGGAGGATTCTTCCCCTTAGCAGAGTAGGCTCGTACTACAGCCTGACAGATCCATTTGCTGATAGTAGACTTGGCAGGAGCCAGACCCTTCCTAGGACCAGAAGGGACCACAAAAAGAGCATCAGTTTTCCTGAAAGGTGCAGTAGCCACCAGATAGTACTTCAGACACCTAACCACATCCAAAGAATGCAAGACCCTCTCCTTAGCATTACTAGGATTAGGGCACAATGACGGAAGAACAATGTCCTGACTCAAATGAAAGGCAGACACAACCTTAGGCAGAAAATCTGGCTTGAAGCGGAACACCACCTTGTCCTGGTGTCTCTCATAGTAGGGGGGCTGAATGGAAAGCGCCGCCCACTCAGACAAACGTCTAACAGAGGTGATAGCCACCAAAAAGACAACTTTAAGAGTAAGAATGGCCAGGGCAGCATCCTGCACAGGTTCAAAGGGAGCAATCTGCAAGGCTGACAAAACCAGGTTCAAATCCCAAACAGGCACCATTGGCTTACATGGGGGATGCACATGATTAACCCCCTGGAAAAAAGTCCTGATCAGAGAATGCTGAGCAAAGGACTTCTGGAAGAAAACAGCCAGGGCAGAGACCTGGCCCTTCAGAGTACTGAGTTGGAGCCCCATCTCCAACCCATGCTGCAGGAAATCCAGGATCCTGGGAATAGAGAACACACGACAGGGAAGAGACTTAGACTCACACCAGTCAATGTAGGCACGCCAAACCCTGTAATAAATGGAAGAAGAAGACTTCTTCCTAGCCTTTATCATGGTATCAACAACCGAGATAGACAGCCCCTTCTCCATCACGATGGAAGTTTCAGCAGCCAGGCCGTCAAAGCCAGAGTTTGTAAATTGGGATGGCGTAGTGAGCCCTGAGTGAGCAGGTCTGGCACCCTGGGCAGAGCGTACTGATCTACTGCCAGCTGCACCACGTCTGCGAACCACACTCTTCTTGGCCACCTGGGGTCCACCAGAATTTCTGGCACCCCCTCCAGAGCAATCTTGCGCAGAACCCTGCCCAGCAGGGGGAATGGAGGAAAGACATACAGGAACTGAAAGTCCTGCCATGACATTGCTAGGGGATCTGTGGTCAAGGCAAGAGGATCTTGGGACAGGGAGACAAAGACCGGGAGCTTGTGATTGTGACGGGAGGCAAACAGATCCACATCTGGTTGGCCCCAACGGTGACACAGAGATTGGAACACCCTGTTGCAGAGGGACCATTCTCCCTGGCGAGAGGTCCCCCTGCTCAGAGAGTCTGCCAGCAGATTTTCCACCCCCGGAATGTACACCGCTGATATGCAGGGAACCTTGGCCTCCTCCCAGGTCAGGAACAGAGACACTTCCTGGAGGGCCCTCTTGCTCTGGGTCCCTCCCTGATGATTGATGTAGGCAACTGCCGTCTGGTTGTCCGAGCGCACCTGAACAGTCAGGCCCCGAAGGTGATGAGTCAACTGAGCCAGAACCAACCTGATCGCCCGCAGCTCCAAGACGTTGATAGGTGTGTGGGCCTCCTGACCTTTCCTGGAACTGCAGGGACTTCCAGAAACCCCCCAACCTGATAGACTGGCATCCGTGGTGAGGATCTGCCCCCCAACAGGTTCCTGGAGTCCAGCCACCACGAGAGGGACCGCCTGACCAGGGGGGAAAGCGCAAGGACCCGGTCCAGGGACGCAGGGTCCTTGTCCTATACTGACAAGAGGTAGAGTTGCAGAGGCCTCAAGTGGAACTGAGCATCAGGGACCGCCTCGAAGCACGCCACCATCAGGCCCACCAGCTGCATTCCCTGGCTGATGGAGGGATGATGACAAGATAGCAGGAACTGGACCTGCGCAATCAGACTGTCCACCTTCTGCTGAGGAAGAAAAATCCTTGCCTGAACTGTATCCAGATTCATTCCCAGGAATGAAGTCACCACGGAGGGAGACAGAGAAGACTTGGGGTGGTTGATCACCCAGCCAAATGACTCCAGGGTGGACACCACCAGCTGAGTATCCAACTCTGCCTGATGTAGAGACTGGGAAGTGATGAGAATGTCGTCCAGGTAGGGCAGCACGCGGATGCCCTGAGACCTGAGCAGAGACATCACTCCTGCCAGCACCTTGGTGAACACCCTGGGAGCTGAAGTGAGACCAAAAGGCAATGCCACAAATTGGTAGTGTTGATCCTCCAGAGCGAACCTGAGGAACCTTTGATGACCTGGAAATACAGGAATATGAAGGTAAGCATCTTTGATGTCCACAGACGTCATGAAATCCCCTGGGCGCAGGGGACTGATGGCAGAGCGCAGAGTTTCCATGCGAAAGCGCCTGCACCTGACAAATTTGTTGAAGATCTTCAAGTCCAGGATGGGCCTGACTGACCCATCTTTTTTGGACACTGTGAAGAGGTTGGAACAGAAGCCCTTTCCCTTTTCTCTTAAAGGGACCTTGCAGATTACCCCCAGCTCCAGAAGGCTTTGCACTGCCTGCACTAGATCCTGAGCTGACACAGGGTCCTGAGGAATCCAGGATCTCATGAACCTTGGGGGGGGGGGGGGGGGCAGACAGCAAACTCTATCTTGTAACCGGAGGACACTACCTCCTGAATCCACCAGTCTGAGACATGAAGCCTCCAGACGCGAGCAAAGTGCTGAAGCCGTCCCCCCACCTGGATGGGTGAAGGCGCCCCATCATGCCTGAGGGGGCTTGGGAGAAGACTTAAGCTTGGAGCCCCAGGCGGAGCCAGGACGTCCACGTCCTCTGCCCCTACCCCAAAAGTCCCCCCGGGCCCCAGTAAAGGAAACCCCCCTCCCTTGTCTAGCACCACGGTAGGGGGAGGAAAAGGAGCCCTGACCCCGAAAGGGCCGAGACTGCCGCCTGCGCTGGGGTAACCTGCCTCCCTTAGCAAATAGGTCCAGGCGGTCCCCAAACAGGCGTAGTCCTTTGAAGGGAAAACCAGTGAGGTTTTTCTTGGCAGTGTTGTCAGCAGCCCACTGGCACAGCCAAACCGAGCGGCGTATAGCCACCACAAGGGCAGAGGTTCTGCTACACATTCTAATGGTGTCGTCCAAGGCAGAGAGGACATAAGTCACAAAAACATCACAACGAGAGAGCGCATTAAACTCCTCACTAGACACATCATCAGGGGAACCATCAAGGATACTTCTGAGCAGGGTCCTAATAGCCACAGCCGTAATGGCAGAGGCCCAGACCGGGCGCAGCACCGTCCCCACACACGCAAAAGCATGGGACGCCAGCTGATCAATACGCCGGTCCTCAGCATCCCGCAGAGTCAGGGGAGTGCATAACAGAGGTGTTAGATAACCCTGGGACTGGGGCATCCACCTCAGGAGGGGATGACCAACACTTCACCACATCAGCAGGAAAGAGGTACTTCCTATCCCAACTCTTAGGTACACCGGGAAGCCTGCTGGGGCGTTCCCATTCCTTGAGCACAAGGTTATTAATATGGGCTTGCTCAGGAAATTCCAAGCGTGACTTAGCAGTATGAAAAAGTTCCCCCTGTTGCCTGGGGGCCGCAACATGGGGAGAAATAGATAGAACCTCAAAAATCTGAGCCAACAGTCTATCAGTATCATCTGGGGCCCAGGGGTTAGAGCCAGAATCGTCATGACCCCTAGGCCTCTCATCAGATGACCCTGAGTCAGAGAATAGCTCCCCTTACTCCAAAGAGGTATAGCCAGACATTTCCAAAAACTCATCAGCTTCCATAGGGAAAAGGGTGACATCAGGCGTTAAGTGCCGCTTTTTTGCAGAGGCCTTACGCGCCAAGGTATTAGCAATTAACTTCTCAACACTAGCCAGTCTGGAATACACATCAGGCTGAGAATCCCCACTTGTATGCAACTCAATGGGAGTGAGATTTAAGCTTGGGGGAGTAGGTGAAGTGAAACGAGGCGCAGACCGAGCCACTGGAAGGCCAGATTGCAGCGCAAGCACCTGCTCGGCACAAGGTACACAGACCCGCGCATTGTCAGCGCTAATAGGGGACACCCCACAAGCTACACACAGCCGGGCTTGTCCCCAAAGGTACCCCGAGCACATTATCCTGAGACGCCTCCATATGGTGATTATAGCGGCACAATAGGCCGATAGGGATTGACGCTATAAAGCAACCCGGGATGTCCCAATAGCCCGCTAGGGAAGTGGGAGTAATTAACGCTAGGCCTCACAAGTTAATTAACTAAATACAGGGAGTAGGGCCGGGAGAAGCCAAGAGGGTTCGGCCCATCTGAAAGACATAAGCAAAGGGGAGCCGTAAGCGTACAAGTAAATAACAATGGTAATAAAGCCACCCGCGAGGGCACTCACAGACCGCGGTAGGTAGAAGCCTGTCGCGTAGCAACCGGAACCAAGAAAAAATGGCGCCGGGTATACCTCGAGGGGCGGGCCGCAGGGACAGTGACGCGGAACGCGCCAAAAGCGGGCGCCGCCCCCCCCCGAAGAGTGCAAAGCCATACACGTGACAAGCAGCCAATGACGGCGCACCAGCGCCTGAGGTAACGCCGCCGCCAAGCACGAAACACAGTGGAAGCGCGCACGGCAGCAGTGCAACCAAGTGCAACCAAGTCAGCGCGGCGACTGATACCAAGCATAATAAATTAATGTAGTGAAGCACAAAGGCCAATACACATACACCCCCCCCCCTCGAGGGCTACACGGGAGAGCGAGGGAGGACAGCGGCCACCTAACAGGACCCACCGATAGACAGGGGCAAGGGGCAATAGTGCGGGAGGGGCATCCCATAGAGGCTCACCATATGCCTATACCGCCTACCCTTTGGTGGGGGATTGCGGTGGAGCAGCGCTCCTAAGCACCTGACAGCGGTGCTGCCTACCTTCACCCGACCAGCGCAGCCAAGGCTGGGAGGCACATTAATAATGGAACGGGTGGGAATAGTCCTACAGGGCCGCAGGCTAATAGCCCCGCTCACTTGCGAGAAGAGAGAACCATCTTCTGGGGATTGTGGGAGGTCCCTGGGTATTTGAGGGGCCGGGAGGAGCCTATTTTTGATGTCTCTGCAGTCCAGCGCCATCTGGCGGAGTAATACCCAAGTGTAATGAATCTATCTGGAGCAGGACGTACTATATACTAAGAATATTACTTGCTCATAGTTAACAAAGCAGGGCCCTCATGCACACGCATCCTTACTCCTCCTTGGTCCCAAATATTACGCAAAATCTTTCCAGGACACCTCACTTCCTTAGAGGGGGAGGGAATCGATTGGCCTGGGAATCTTATAGATTCCCGGGCTAATCGTGATGGGTTTTGGTCCACACTGAGTGCTGCTGAGGCCAAAAAAGCTGCGCTGTGTGTCGCTAACGCTTCTTAAATAAGGCTTTATATCTACCAGTAGGCATTTGGGCTTCATCTTGCCCATACCCAGTGATTTTTATCACCTTCCTAGAGGTTGCTGGGATCTGTTTCTGATATCACTGGGGTATGTAAGTTCTCCTTTTCCTGTCTGCAGTAAGGTTTATTTATGGTTTTGTTATGTAGCGACTTTCTGCTAGGTTATGTCTGATGTAAAGTTCTAGCCTTTTGCTTATGATACATTAAAGTCTTTGTTACCTGTCAGTCACACAAGTTCAACTGTCACCGTCACAGCCCTGCCCCCATGCCAGCATCAAGGAAGGATTTGGAATTACAGGTGAGCTGTTTTATTATTTTAATGCCCAAAATGGCATAGCATTGGGGGGGGGGGGGTTCCAACAAGCTCGCTCGGACTTCCTCTTTAACTGACAGACTTTAGAATGAAACAAAAACAGTATATTCAACCCCTGCAGTTGGTACACCTTTACTTTTATCTAAATATGGACACAAATTCCACTACTATAAGTGTTTTACTTTTTTTTTTTTATAATTGTTCATACATGTTTTGAAAACATACATGCACATGCATTAAGGTTATACTGCAATTATTGTAGTGTAAAATGCTTTAATTAAAGAAAACAAGTCATATTCATCTTTTATGCCTCGCTGTTGGTCTGTCCTGCTCTGGCTCCATAAAACTTACGAGGCCCTGACATGCAGTCCCACCGTTTGCATAATCATCCACTGTTCACTGGTGGCATAGGGGACCAATGGGGCCACCTCCTCGTCACAAGGCTTCAAGCATACCCACGATATTTCCTGCCCATGGTCCTGGAGGTCACCAGTGAGTGGGAATGCTGGGGGACTGGTAGGTTTTACTGACCGGAGCAGGACTAGTACCATTGTTTGGTATCCCCTGCTTTAAAGTGGACCAACACCCACCGCTCTATAAGATTCCCGGGCCGATCAGCTCCCTGCCTGCTGTGTGCCAGCTCCCTGCGCTGTGTGAAACCCCCCAGGACGCCCGCAAATCCTACCTGTTCCTCGTTCCAACGCCGCCGCCGCCTGTCGCGCATCCCTCTAGCAGGGCTCGCACCCGCGCCAGCCGCTTGTGAATGGCCAGCGCGGGCGCTCTCACCTTGTCCATCGACGGACCTTGCTTGTCCGTCGGCGGTGATTGGTGGAGCGAGTCACGTGGGAGCAGGGTCAGGTGAGTTTTTGGGGCTTTCTGGGGGTGCCCCGCGGAAATGGACCAACACCCAGGATAGTGAAAATCCTGGGTGTTGGTCCACTTTAATCCCCTGTTTTAATGTTAGTCTTACTAGCTACTGGGAAGCTATATGGCGCCCCCTAGTGTTCGTATTGATGTAAAATGTCTATGTTTGTTTCTGACTTCAAGTCTCAGCAAATAATTAATAGGCTGCAAAGAGGATTCTGTTTCTAATTAACAGTCCTTGCCTTTAGGAGTGTGTGTTTATTTGTACAGTACCTGTTTCACTTTATAATTGAATTGCTATTTCATTAAAATAAAGCAGTTGGTAGTTGATATAGTGATATACCAGTTTCTATATTTATAGGGATATAACAGTATTGAGTTGAATTAACATGAGCTGTAATAATAATTGGTGATGCATGCATTTGCTTTACAGGGCTTTCTACTTGGATAAGACAAATCTGCCTCCTAATACTACATCTAAAGCTGCCTTCATTGACAAGGTAAATGACCTGTATAGAGAGCCAGCATAATTTCAGCATGCCGCGTGCTTTGCATTTTCAGCATAAGAGTGTAAGTCACCCACATGCATGACAACCGAGTCTATTATGCTTGTCATCAGTGCACTTGAGATATGCTTTTAGTTGCATATATGTGAGGGTGGGGGCAGGGCATCCATAAAACTCAGAAGTCAGAAGCTGCATATGTGGCTTTGGAAGGTGGATGACAGCAAAGCAAATAAAAAGCCAAAAGCAGATAATAAGAAACTACTCAACCTGCCCTTCACATAGATGATTACCAATGGTCTCCTGTGTCAAACTAGTCTCGGCTCCAGTCTGTAGCCATGGCTCAAATGCAAAGACCGCAGCTCATCTAGCTTGGCAAAAAGAATAGACATGGAGTCTACAGAACGGGATCTAGTCCAGTCAGAGCTGTTTGCCTTACGACAAATAGCTCTGATTTTTTACAGTGGGGAGTTGTAAGATAGGCTGAGGATACGGGGGATGCGGCAGCGCGCAATACCCATTGATTTGGATCAGAGCCCTTTGTCGAAAGGAAGTAAACACAACAAAGGGCTCTAATTGGGACGAGACACACGCCAAGTGAGAAGAGGTGAATTTTACTGTGCTTTCTTGGGGTTTCATACAGCAGGCCATCCCAATTCGAGATGCCCCGAGAAACAGAACCCAAACCCGGGAAAGTCAAATTCCGGGGGTTTGTTCCACTTTAGATATTGCTTTGAAAGTTGAGGGGGCACTAAAAAGGTTAGTAAGGCATGGTATGGGTTACTACCCATAAACTTGATATAATTATTTGATTAGCTTTACATATATATTAGTTGTTTTATTTATATATTTTTGTTTCTCAGAATGTAGCCGCTTCCATGAAAATCTATATATGTATAGTATATATGTAAATGTATATACTATATGATTTACTTTGTTTCAATTTCTTCTGTAGCTGATGAGACCGTTGAATGCTCTGGATGAGCTGTACCGGTTGGTGGATTCATTTATTCACTCCAAACGCACAGCAGCCTGCGCCTACACAGCGTGCAGCGCCTCAGGGGTTGGTCTGCTCTCGGTGTCTTCAGAACTCTGCAACCGGCTTGGAGCATGCCATATTATAATGTGCAACAGTGGGGTGCACAGGTAGGGACCTTTATTTTCTTACCTTACATGTAATAAATTGAATGACCTAGCCAGTATATTGTGTTATAGCACCAACACAGTTCCAGGCAGGGGTGTAGCTTGAGGGGGTGCAGAATAAGTTGTCTAAAACCTCTGTTCCCTTGTGATCTGCCTTTCAGGAGAGATACACCATTGAGTCATAAGACTAGGTCATAATTCTGCCACACATTTACGCTTTTATCACTAAAGTTCAGGATTTGATTTGACTTCCTGCTCTGTAATTTGCAATCCTGAGACTGTCACTCAGCCAGTTGCCCATGTCTCATTGATATATACAAAATAGCCAATGCATTTTTGCATGGAAAATTTGCAAACTAGAAATCGCAAAAGCAAATGAGACCAGACCATAATTGATCCATGGAAATGTCTGCTGCAATCGATAGATCAAGTAGAATTCTTTATGTGGTCTAGTGTCATATCATTTTGGCTGCCATAACATTACTCGTTCATCACGTTACTGTCAGCATGTGGAAATAGAAATCGTCCACAAATAAGACATGGCTCACACAGCCCGAAAGATAAACCGAGCGACCGATTAGCCAACAAATATTCTGCGCAGGTTGTCTACTCGTATGCGAGTTGTACGCTCATTTGTTTGCTCAACTAACGGTTGATTTATCTGTGTTTGGAAATGGGACATAGGCTTCTGAAACTAGATAATACAGATGATTTTAAAATAAAATGCTTAAAGGAAACGAATTGTGAGAGCCTCTACTTTTATATTATGTAGTCATTATCATGCATTTGCCTATTCTTCATCATTAAATTGTTCATACTTGAAGAAAGAAAGTGAGCCGGCATTGTTAGGTCATAGTAATGATCAGGCAAGTGTTTAATATTCTTGTCCCTATAGATCTCTACGTATAAGTAAGGCAACGTCCCCCCAGCTCAGCACTGCTCCTAATATTCAATATACAGAGAGCACATGCACCTTAGATGAACTACGCTTGTCTCCTCTTCTCGTTAGAATGGCGCAACACCATAATTGAGAAAAATGTTTTGTTGATTTTGTTCTAATTTCTTAGATGAGATTGCTTTTCAAACTGGATTAAAACTGTAAGTGTTCTTGTTTCTTCCCATTAGCTGTAATAATGTGCAGGCTTTGGATCGGAATTGACGCTATGCTTGCCAGTTATAGATGAACTCTGGATAAGTGTAAAATAATACAGATGTCAGATGCCTTAATTTACCTATGTTGCATTTCCATAAAAATCAGATAGATCCTTTAGAACCATTATCGCATGACTACTTTCTCATTGGCGACTGTCATAACTAAATGTGATGGGAATCTGGTGCGAACATTTAATGGGGACCTTTAAACCGGACCAACACCCATCTTACAAAACATGGGTGTTGGTCCGCTGCGGGGGGGCACCCTAATTGCTCGCTGTAAAGCCCACAAACCTTACCTAATAACTCACTCTCTCTAGGAAATGCAGCCCCGTGATTGGCTGGTGGCTGTCACATCTCCTGTGCTCAGGCTTCTGCTTTGCCAGCTTTCCGTTGGTAAACAGTAATGTTTGACCACAGATTCTCAGTTGGATTAAGGTCTGGGCCCATTCCAGTACAGTACATTTACACGTTTCTCCTTAAACTACTCAAATGTTGCCCTAGCAGTATGCTTTGGGTCACTGTCCTGTTTGAAGCTGAACATTCGTTCCAGTCACTGAAAGACCAAAACAGACAAAGAGAATATCCTTGTGTTAACACTATCCCCTCGTTTGCCAGTCTCTGGTGCTGAAGTGCATCCTTAGCATGATGCTGCCCCCACTATGTTTCACTGTGGGAATGGTGTTCTTGGGGAGATGAGATGTGTTGGTTTTGCTCTATACTAAGCTGTTTCCTTTCCGGTCGAAAAGTAAAATTTTGGTCTCATCTGACCAGAGCACCTTCCTCTATACATTTGGGGAGTTTCCCACCTGCCTTCTGACAAACTCAAAACAAGCTTTCCTATTTTAGCCTGTAAGTTAAAGCTTTTTTATTACCACTCTTGACTAGGTCTATGGAGTGTATGGCTTATTCTGCTCGTATGGAGAGATACTAAAGTCAAAACTGGTGGTGATTGGTCTCTATGAGATCCTGTCAAGCAGTGAAACTTGCACATTCTCACAATCTCCACCCTGTGTACTTCTGTCAGCAGTCATTCAGCTCTGCCTGGTGTGGGAAACAAGTACAATAGAGATACCAACCAAGGCCCAAAGCATGTGCCATCAGATTGCCAGACTGAGGCGAGTTAATGAAGACAAGGATAGAACCAGGAGTTTCACACAACAGGGAATTACAAATCACTATTCGCCGGGGGATGGAAGAAAACGGGACTTTTTCCTGAGTTTTGGTCCTTTGTAGGATATTAAAAGGACTATGAAGGCAAAAATAAAGAATAACATTTCTCCCTCCCCAGCATCCTTCCAGCCCAGTCCTCAGAAACATGCTCATTTTTTAGATCAAGCATGCACGCTCCCTAGGATTCCTTGGATGCCTCATCCATTTCTGGCAATGGAGGGGTGTGCCAACTACTACCTCAGCATGCCTCCTCTGTAGGAGGTGGTGGGAGGCTGTGTGTACAGCGATGGGCCCAAACTCTGAAATTGGTTTATGTAGTATTGCCAATAATCTGAGGTGTCTATACATTGGCTGACAGTTTGCTTCTTATTTGATTACCTGTTACAGCTGTCACATTGTTGTGAATTTGCTCCATAGATACAGAAGATCCGTGCCATGAAATGCCTTTTTTATACCAAGTGATAATTTCACTCAGCTCATATACTGTAAACGAAAGAATTAGAACAGTTAATGAAGCTGATATGGAAGGAATTAATTGCCTCTTTATGAATAAAATATAATTAAAGTCGTAATTATGTAAGCAATAATTACTTCATGAGAGCTAATTGTTCAGTAAATGAAGACAAGAGAATGCAATCTCTTGTCACATTGTCAGCAGAAATCCATTTTTGTCCATTTTTAAAAAACTGTTCAAAAGGCAGGCTTTCAGCTGTTCACAACCAACCTTTTTTTGTGAAAACTCACAAAGAAAGGTAAGCAAAAATATACAGTGTTGAATCAACCCTATAAAGGCTAAATTCAGGTCAAACTAAACTGGGCAGACAGAAAGGGTTGAGCACTTATGGGACTCTAGTGCTGTCCAGTTATTAATCCAGTATGTAGGTTCTACTCTGCTCTCTGCATTACTGCCTATTTCCCTTCAAGCTCCATTGCTCCCAGAAAGACCAGCAAATGCCGGTAGAAAGGAGGACAAGTAAAGCGGTCAGAAGCATAGTGCTTGTCAGGAGCCATGTCTCATGAGTCTGTAAGGGAGGGGGGTCTAGAGGAATTCTAGCTCTTTTTTGGGGGAAAACCTTCAAAGTTCTAAAAAGGAGTCCTCCTGTCTGGCACGCGAATTACAAATGCTTGTTGGCTCCTGGGCTTTAATAATTACTAAAACAATATCTCTAACCAATGGGGTCATTGCTGGCAAGTGACGTGGTCGAAGCTTGCACAGCGGAAGTGCTGAATAGTATGTAAATGAATCCTGTTCCTTATTTGCTGTGTTATCTCACAGCTAATGGCAGAGATGCCATAGGGAAGGTTAGAAGAATTACAAGTGAGCCACATTACTTTAAGGCAAGCTAGGCACCAGCCCACAGCCCACCTCACCTTTTGTGTTGTGCCAGAATGCATTGTTTCCCGTCTCTGAGCTGCTCCCTTTAAGACCCCTCATATCGCTGCCTCCTAATTCTCCCCTTAGCCCCGCTGTATCCAGCTACATTGCTCCCTGCCCAGCCAAGACAATGGGGGTGCATACCAACCCATGCTACAGTATCTGCCTCTACAAAATTAAAGCTTCAGTGTTTGCATTCATTTGTGGCACAGTACAAAACAATACTCCACACCGCTGCTGTTTTAAGAGCATTGGGCTTTATTAAAGTGGACCAATACACACACCGATCGATTCCCTCCCCACGGTGCATCCAAAATCGGGATGCCCTGCTGTGTGAAACCCCTCAGGTTGCCCCATACACTTACCTTGTTTCCCGGTTCAACGGCGCATGCATGAACCGCGGCCGCATCCCCGCAACCCCTCTGGCAGGTCGCGTGCCTGCGCCAGGCATTTGATCAGTGTCCCATGGGGAAAAGACCAAAACCCAAGATAGTCAAAATCCTGGGTTTTGGTCCACTTTAAGGGAAATAAGGTGGGCAGAAAAGGGTGCAAACAGGGCACCATGTATAGGGGGTTCTGGTGCATGGCATTTCAGAGATGTCCCCATTGTGAATGTCCTGGGGTCATCCTCTGCAATGGAGCAGGGGTGTAGGTTGGAGGAACCTTATAAAAATAGAATAGGGGAGGACAGTGTTAGGATAGGTGGGAACCTGATTCCTAAAGGTAAATTTTGGTTTTCTTTCTATAGAGGTGATACAAAGTTACTCATCAGATGCCTGTGCAGTTTGGTATCCCCAGGTGTTGGTGTTGTTGGTGGGTTCCCTTCTCCTCTTCCTCTCTTGCGCCAGTTGGAGTTCATTTAGGGTGGTCCGGGGTCTCCTTGGCTACTCTGGGTCATGCCAGTTCCTCTCCTGCAAAACAATTTGGATTAATTTTTTCTTTAGCATGACATTGGAACAATAAAGTAAGCTGATTATTGCATCGGTGCCTGTCTGTGTCTTAGGGAGGTATCCCACACCCTACTCATATCCAGTATCCTTCCACTCTAATCACTGACAGATCTGACCATTTTAACACAATGTCCTTGCAATACTATGGCCTCAGCAATGGAGAGCACACATTGATTGACTGGTTGTGCAGAACATTGGGGCGGGTATCAGTGGAGATGTTGTGGGCTGGCACAGGACCTGTAAAATCCTGGACTGATTTCCATCCCCAGACTGCTTCTGCTATCAGATGAGCATCATAGTGGGCTTTGCTGGTATATAGGAATGTTCATGCAGCCAATGAAAAATGTGTATAATGTGACTAATTTTCCATGTGATCTTCATAATCATAAGAGAATCTTGAGGGCCAGCAGTAAGCTAACCATATGATTCAGTAAGTGATGTCTGTGTGCTCCTGTTATTCTAGCATGATCCTTGCGCTGATTTGATTATGCCTGGCAGAAAGCAAGCACAGCAATTCTGGATGATCTAGGATTACGGGAGAGGTCTTCTATAGATTGCTTGGGGGGTTGGAAAGGACCCGCAAGCGTATTTGTGGTCTTGGTTTTATTACTCAGGGGAGAGGACTGTATTTCAGCAAGTGACTGCTCTGCGTTCTGCACATATTACCACAACTTTTCATTGACAAGTCGGATTATTTAGGGAACCTGAGAATTCTTATTGAAATTAAATAGAATACATATGGCGAATTAATGGAAATAGCTTGGAGGATGAAGGACACATTCTGCAGCTTTCTGCTGGTTCTGTTTCATTTGAAAGTCATTAAATGCACTAGGTTATGGCTTATGGAGCCCGATGTATCATCTATAATACTGGGGGAATCTTGAGCTTATTCCTTTTTTGTTTCCATACAATACAACATGCTGGCAGTTTTATAGTGCAAGGTATAGCTTGCTTTAATAAATGAAACTGTAAAGCCGCGTATATATAACACAGCAGAAAGCAATTCATTCTGTTATCTACTCAGCTCAGGTCTATTCACTATATCAGTCCTCCAAAGCTATAAAAGCCCCTGACGTGAATGGCAAGATGTATGTATCTGTGGCTGCTGGGTCACAGATAACATGATGGTGGTTACTGCTAGGAATAAGTGAACCAATTCTAATGGATCAAAATATGCTACGAATTTCAAGGGACTATGGATTGGTGGGTACCCCGAGGGATGAGCAGAACATGCATAACGGATCAGAATATGCTCTGAATTTCATGTAAATATCGATTTGGCACAAATCCACGACAACCAAATGTTTCCCTAAAATTGTAAAAAAAAACTCAACTGCCAACCTCGATATCCATAGATAGACTCACGAGTAAGCGGAAAGGGGATGCCATCACTACCTGTCACTCACAGTTACATTATGAGTGCACTCAGGCAGCTTCATCAGAAGCCACCAGTTCCTCAGCCCAAGATGTGGGTGTCACTTCCAGAGTTGGAGCGTCACTGTCGGATGTCTCCTTGCCTGGCAATGTTGCTTGCACGGGACTGGAGCCTGTCACATTAAAGTCTGGTGGAGCTCAACAGGTGGGCGTTTCGGCCATCACTGGAGCTTTACCTCCTGCTTCCCCTCTGTTCCATCTGGACACCGGTCATTAGGATGGAGGTGCCGCACCACTTAGGAGACCAGAGCCAGGATTTACAGGTGACTCTAGGGCTCGTAAGAGAACACATCTCCTGCCACCACATTACCTGGCCCCATCTCTCCCCCTGCTCTCCTCTCTGTCCTCCACCCTGCTGCAGAGCAGGAAGTAGAGGGATAATTCCGCATGGACATCACATGGCACTGGATAGCGAAGCTGCTGGTGAGTTTTTCCTTTTTTGAGCTCTTCATTAAAAATTTGATCTGGAAGGATTACATTTTTTGGAGGATAAACGGTGAACCATCTAGTTACTGCGTCAGATTAGGTAATTGTGTATTGCCCTTGAATGCTCCAAGCACAATCTCAAAGCTGGATAAAGCAGGGGAGATGTGATGAGTAGGACTTTCGTGACCATTATTAAATGTTTTGAAACAGTACATGGAAATCCTCTTTAGCCTAGCATTTCGGGGGACGTAGCTATTCTAGCATGCCTTAATCCCCCATAAAGACTTATGGCAGTAGCAGCAAAACTGAGGAAACCAATTGCTATAGTTAAAGAGATTGTAACCCCAACAGCAAAAATTAAGCAGCAGGGGTAGAAGCCATAGCAGGGCTTTAAAGTTTGCCCCTCCTTTCAATTCAATTTTTCAGGACAGCAGAAAAAGGGTGTTCTATCAGCCCCACTGTCCATTGGAGCTCTAGAAACCAGTGAGCACAGGTAAGCCACGGTTGTCCCACAGCTCTGATCACAGCAGAGTACACACATGACTTATAGAGCCACGCCATGACATGCCATTCCTAGATCACAGCTCTCCAGCTTCCCAATATACACAGGATATTTATGTATAATCTTAGATTTCGAGATGCTTTGTTGAGCTGGGAGGGACTAGAAACTCTAGAAGTTAGGGAAACTTGTTCTCATCATTTGTGGAGTGGATGGAAATTGCAGAAAGTAGCAAGGAAACAGCCTATTACTGGTAACCCAGAAAGCATGGAGGCATTGGACAGTCACCTGCACTGGGCCTGATTAGGGAGACATGGGCCAGGCTGTTCTGCTGTCACCAGAATCTATCCATGTGCTGGAGTGGATAGAGAGTGCCTATGAGTGTAAGTTTGTAAACCAGCAGCAGTCTTAATAAACTTGCCAATATTTATGGAATACTATGTACGAATGAATGGGGCAAGCCCACACCCCACAGCCATTATTCCCCACTATTGTAAATGATTATATAAAATGTGCTGTGTTGTTTGTGCATTCATCTATTTAAAGCCCATATTTACTGAAAAGAAAATCTGTAAGTCTGATAAATGTAGACAGCTTCATCTTAATATTGCAGCTCACTGGAAAGAAAGCGATTTTGTGTCTTTACAGTAAGCATTGTTATTTATTACTCATATACATCCATTTTATATATAACAATGCTGCAGACAGTGCTGGGGCAATAGATCAATGCAAATACAGCTCACTTAGCTAAATTGCCTGCTATAGGAAATCACATTTGTAAATTCTATCAGTTTTAAGGAAATGATTCAATAAAGAAAACCTTACAATGTATGGATATCAGTCATGGCAGTGTCTGGTGAGGTGAGTCATTATTGCTAGCATTGCATCAACATTGAACACTTCTGTATGGGACTGCTCCTATCATTGTAAAATCACTATATATATATATATATATATATATATATATATATATATTTATATTTATGTAGGGGTCTGGGTACAACTAGGACCATGTCAGTTAACTAATAAGAACCCATACAAATAGAATAATAAGACATTAAGCCCCTTTTGTGGTTTCCAACCATGGAAGTGCATAGACCAATTAAAATTATTTTTTCCATGGGGCCACATGAGAAACTAAAAATATTGTGGAGGGCCGGGCCTAAAAGGCTAAACTCAATTCTGCATAATATAGTTGTATTTCTTTATAAAAAGCAGTAAATAGCATTGTTTTGACAAGCTGGTACGAGTATATATTATAGTTAAACAATAAAAAAGTGAGGTTGTCTTACAAAAAATGTAATTTTTTAAATACACCACATTATGTGTGTCCAGTGAGGTTTCACACAGCAGACTGGGATGCACCAGAGGCATGATACTTGTAACCCAGCCCTGGATTCCTTCACACGCCAAAGGGCTGGTTTACATGGGTTTTGGTCTGCTTTAAAACATTATGACTAAATCAGGTTAGGATGGAATAACCCCCCTCCTATACATCATTAAAGTAACACAGCGCTGCTCACACTTTTTACTCAGTAGCAATGTGAAAAATGTCGGATTCCCTCACATAAAAGCAGAACAAAAATACCATTTTGTGAGTACTCACCTGAAAAATGGATATTGTCAGTGTGCCACACACCCCGCTTCCCCTTTAATTCTTACTCCACCGCCAGGTGGCGATGTTGCAGAGAGAAGTCTTGAAAACGAGCCCCCCTTCCGGCCTATATATACCTGGCACCTCCCACTTAACACCAGTGATTTAAAAAGCAGAAAGACAAGGTACCAGGAAATCCAATGGTAACCTCAAAATAAAGAAAAAGCTTCACCATATAAAGGAACCGGGATACCGAAAAGGGCGGGTGAAGCGGGGTGTGTGGCACACTGACAATATCCATTTTTCAGGTGAGTACTCACAAAATGGTATTATTCTCAGTGTGCCACACACCCCGCTTCCCCTTTAATTCTTACGATCGGGACATCCAAAAGCAGTGTCCACAAGGGATGGGTATCCAAAGGCAAAATGAAGCATAACTTAAATGACTGCGGTCTGCAGAACTTTGCGGCCAAAAACAGCATCCGCTGAGGCCCGCACATCAACCTTGTAAAACTTAGAAAAAGTATGAACAGAAGACCAAGTAGCAGCCCTACAAACTTGTTCAACAGAAGCTTGGTGCTGAAAAGCCCAAGACGCTCCAACGGCGTGAGTAGAAAGAGCAGTGATACGGAAAGGGGGAACTTTCCCCTTAGCAGAATAGGCCGCAATAACGGCCTGACGTATCCATTTGCTAATGGAAGTTCTGGCCGGCGCCAAACCCTTCCTAGGCCCACAGGGCACAACAAAAAAGGCATCAGTTTTACGAAAAGGAGAAGTAACAATTAAATAGTACTTAACACAGCGTACTACATCCAAACAATGCAAAACCCTCTCCTTGTCATTCTTAGGCTTAGGACACAAGGAGGGAAGAACAATATCCTGATTCAAATGAAAAGCAGAAACAACCTTAGGAAGAAAGTCCGGTTTGAACCGAAAGACCACTTTATCCTGATGCCTCTCAAAGTAGGGCGCCTGAATAGACAAGGCCGCCAACTCCGAGACACGCCGAACCGAAGTGATAGCTACCAAGAAGACAATCTTCTGAGTCAGGGTAGACAAAGCAATATCTTGCAAAGGCTCAAAGGGAGGAGCCTGAAGAGCGGAAAGAACCAAATTCAAGTCCCAAACAGGGAGTAATGGTTTCCTGGGAGGCCGCACATGCGTAACCCCCTGGAAAAAAGTTTTAACTTAAGGATGAAGCGCAAAACGCTTTTGAAAAAAGATAGATAAGGCAGAAACTTGCCCCTTCAAAGTACTCAGCTGAAGACCAGAGTCCAGCCCTGATTGCAAAAGCTCCAGAATCCTGGAGACCGAAAAGACCCTACAAGGCAAAGATCTAACCTCACACCAAGCGATATAGGCTTTCCAAGTCCTATAGTAGATGATAGAAGAAGACCTCTTCCGGGCACTGATCAGAGTCTTAACGACCGAGTCAGAAAGACCCTCCTCCTTCAAGATGGAGGTTTCTGCAGCCAAGCCGTCAAACCCAGCGTTGGTAAATTGGGGTAACACAGCCGACCCTGAGTGAGCAGATCGGGCAGAAGAGGCAGAACGAGCTGGTCCACTGCCAGCTGAACGATGTCTGCGAACCATACTCGCCTTGGCCACCTTGGGGCCACGAGAATGGCGGAAACCTTTTCCAGAGCCAGCTTCCGTACCACCCTGCCCAACATGGGTATCGGAGGAAACAGGTACAGAAACCCCAGATCCCCCCAGCTCAGGGACATGGCGTCCACTGCCAGAGCCAGAGGATCCTGGGAGAGCGACACGAAGTTCGGGAGCCTGCAATTGTGACGAGAGGCAAACAGGTCCACCTCCGGCATCCCCCACCGGAGACACAGTGACCGAAAAACCTGAGGATGGAGAGCCCATTCTCCCAGACGGGAAGAGCCCCTGCTCAACAGGTCCCCTTCCATGGTGTTCCACCCCTGGTATGTAAACCGCTGAGAGACAAGGAACATGGGCCTCCGCCCAGGTCAGGATCAAGGACACCTCTCTGAGAGCACCCAGATTGCGAGTCCCTCCCTGATGATTGATGTAAGCAACCGCTGTTCGATTGTCTGTACGGATCTGGACCGGAAGGCCCAGAACATGTTGAGTCAGAAGAGCAAGAGCCAGACGGATGGCTTTCAGTTCCAGAATATTGATGGGTAAGTGGGCCTCTAGAGGTCCCCACTGCCCCTGGAACTGAAGATCCTTCCAGAATCCCCCCCATCACGAAAGACTGGCGTCCGTGATGACAATTTCCCAAAGAGGAGTCAGGAAAGACCTGCCCCTCGAGAGATTGGTCGAGACCAACCACCACTGGAGGGACTGCCGGACCCGGGAGGACAACTGGAAGGGCCGATCCAACGACCGTGGTCGCCGGTCGCAGGACGCCAACAGATGAAGCTGCAGCATCCTTGTGTGAAATTAAGCGAAAGGAACTGCCTCGAACGAGGCAACCATCAACCCTACCAGCCTCATCCCCAGACGGATGGACGGCCGAGGACTGGAAAGAATGACCCGAGCCAACTCCTGAATCAGATAAACGCGGCTGGGGAACGTAAAATATCTCACCCTTTGGCAGAGCGACTGCCTCAGGTGGATCCAAATTCAAAATTTCAAACATTTGAGCCAAAATGGAAGGGGTGTCAAGGGACACCCCCGTAGCCTGATCGCCAGCAGCGTCAATCCCTAGCTGGTCTGCAGGCTCATCCGACTCCTCAAGGAGTTCCCCCTCCTCATCAGGGGGACAATCGGACCAATCCACTATTTCACACGTCTCATCCTCCGAAGCAGGTGTTGCTGGAGAAAGGTGTTTCCGCTTCGCTGTAGTCTTCTGAGCTACTTTGGCGGAAATTATTTTCTCGAGGTTGGCCAATCGTGCACACACCTCGGATTGCGAATCCCCACCCTTGACAATGTCACATGGGGACCGGAATAAGGGAGGGGGGGTAGGAGATGACGGAAGTTGCAAGGAGCCAGAAGCCGGAGCGACAGACTGGCGCGCAATGTTCTGCTTTGCACATGGAATGCATAATATGACATCATCGCCTGGGAGCGGAACCCCACAACCCCCCCACAGCCTGGATAGCCCCGAAGAGCCGTTTCCAGTATTGTTGGAAGCCTCCATATGGTGAATTTATGGTATTCGCAACAACCCAGGGTTTTACGCAATAAGCCACCCGGGATGCCCCTTTATAATTAATGTCCAGGGAAAGGGAGGATTTAAATTTAAAAAACCTTAGGAAAAAATTTAGAGTAATTTAGAGTACTAAGACTAGCCAGGTATAACAGAACCGGGAGAGCCACTGCAGTGAGGGGATCCCAGGATCTGTGTGGGAAAAGAGACAACAGTCAGACCCCCAGAAAAAAAGGCAGCATGCAGCATAGTCATTCATAACAGAATAAAAGGCAGCATAAATATCAAAAGCAAAGCCCCAAATGGCGGTGCCGCATGCAGAGAGGGCGCCCCGACGCCCTCGGAGTCAGTGGGGGGGGGGAAGATGCAACTCACAACACAGCCCTAGCAGTTCAGGCCACGTGAGCGCTAGCCGCGGCGCTGAGCCTGAGACTGCCATCACTCTTAGTGAAGGGAGAAGGGACCGTAACGGGAGAGAAATGGCCAAAGGGGAACCACGGGACAGGGGCATCCCAAATCCGGATCACCATGCCGGATAGCCGTATTGCCCCACGTGTGAGGTCGAGCGGAGGAGATAAGCTCCTAGGCACCTATAGTGCCATCTACCGTTGCCCAGTGAGCAGCCTGGGCTGGGAGGCTTCCATTAACCATCTAGGTAAAAAAAACAATCAAAACTGGGCAGAAATAGACCCAAAGGGGGTTGCCGGGGTAAAACCCCGGCTACCTGCAAGCAGGAGACTTCTTTCTTCTGTCTTGTCGCCTCATGCAGAGAGAAAACACTGGTGTTAAGTGGGAGGTCCCAGGTATATATAGGCCGGAAGGGGGCTCGTTTTCAAGACTTCTCTCTGCAACGTCGCCACCTGGTGGTGGAGTAAGAATTAAAGGGGAAGCGGGTTGTGTGGTACACTGAAAATACCCAGAGCGGCTACTGGTCTTCCCCCTGGAAATCCCAGATCGGGATGCCCCCAGGGCCGGATTAAGAGCATCCCGGGCCTGGTGCTGTAGATTTTGACGGCCCTTTTTATCGAAGTATACTATTACAATGTACCACCTAAAGTGTTCCACCAGTTGGGTATATTATTCAAAACGAGAATCAATAGAGCAAACAGCACATTATAACTTACTGTTTATTATGTAATGGTTAATTTAGTCAGTAGAAGAAACACTTAGACTTGGTTAACTGCTGGAACGGGCACAAAAACATCATATAGCCTTATAGCCATTACAACACTGAAATTTATTAGTAATAGAAAAATCATGGCACTGTTAATGGTACACACACTGGATAAAAACACACTTACATAGTGAATCTAAAAAACGGGGGCCCCCCCATGCATGCAGCCTCCTCAGCCACACTCTCATCCCACTCACTCCTCCTCCTCTCTGGCTCTAGAAAACTACTTAGGGATATAAATGAACAAAACACCTCCGGGTGTATAACTTGTAACTATGTCCCAGCGCTGTATAAATCTGATTCAGAAAGTGTTCAACACCTATGTGGGCTCGGCTGCCACCGTTGATTGAGCAATACTGGGGTTAGCCTTATAATGGAAATCCACCGTTGCAGGCCTGTTAAATTGGGGGATCCCCTCTCTCCTCAACTGGTACCATAGCAGCTCTATTACGCTTAATGATCATCCAATTATGGCTCGAAAATCGGCCTTTGTGTGACACCTTGATAATAGTAACCGTCCACCGCTACACGAGGTTAATATGCCATTGAATAAGCACTCTAACAGATACTTAGCTGCGCTGTGCGATCCTGTGCTCTGGCACTCGCGGTTACGCTATTCCGGGAACAGCCTCCATGCTTCAAACATATCAGCAGGTTATTGCCGCCTGCGTTAGTCAGGCAAATCCGCGGGCTGGCGTGGTCCCAACAGCAACAGTGCGTTAAACAGGCATCTCGGCAAGCTGGCGGGATTCCAGCGGCGTCAGCGCTCACACAGAGCCGAAGGATGGAGGAGCGGGGAAGATGGTGGGCCGGCCGTCTGCCGACACGTGTTTTCGCTCCGCCCACCGGAGCTTCGTCAGGGTGGGGGGCGGGCATAAACGCAGGTATTTTGAACGCTGAGAATCCAGTCCCCTTACTATCCATTAGCCAATCGCCATAATCCTGGACCCGTTCATCTGGTCTTATTAGCACAGCCAGACGGACTACGAGTCCCAGCCGTCCTTGACCTTTCGTATGCCACAATCCCCTGCGACAGCAAATGATCAAAGGCTATTCAAATGTCCAAGAAAACACACACGGTGGGGCCACCAAAATAGGTCTCCTTTAGGAGCCATTTTATGCTACTGTTTCACAGATCTACTTAATGAATATATCTACACTTACATTGTGGCTTATAACAACTCATACGTTCTGACTGCTATCTTGACACACACTCACTTACATATATACTCCATCCAATGCACCCATATATATATATATTTTATTGGTCGATCGCCAATTCTAGTCATTTGCAGTGGTACACTAGAAAATACCTAGAATTTAGTCATACTGTGAGAATTCCCAAGAAGAGAACTTACCACTGACACTCCCAAAAATCATAAAAGCTAGAATGAATCAGCATGCCACTAACTACACCAAACTAAGATGTCCTTACCATGTCATATACGGCTGGGAGAGAAAACATTGACACCACAGCTAAAAATAAAAACAAAAAGCTGTAAGCCATTGCTGATATAACACGGGAAACAGGGCAACGTTCTGAGTTCTCATATTTTATTGGCAACACATTTCACATATGCATCCTTAAGATTGTCACGACCACTGATATTTCTGTCTTGTATGGATCTGGAGTCCGCTGGGCCCCAAAGCAAATTTTGGACCAAGCCCCCCCAGCACATTATACAAAATTATTATTATGGGGCCCCACACACACCAGTCTGCTACCCCTCCAACACACACACACATACGACCCTTCCTATGAAACCCTTCCAGCACACACAAACACACACACACACACACACACACACACACACACACACACACACACAATTTTGAACCCCTCTCTGCTCCCCGCACATACACAATCTGTAACCCCTTGTGTGCACAAACACATCTGTCACCCTCCCCCCATTGCACACACACATATCAGAACTCCCCCAACCATGCACACACACCAATTTGTCAACCACCGCTGCACACACACACAAAGCAACATCAACCCCCACACCCAAACACACAGGCAAGCGTATATGCACACACAGATACACAAGCACACACACTAAGTCATATCTACTTACTACACCCAAACACAGAGCTGGTATAATAGAGAGATGGGATGGGACAGAGCTGGCAAAAGAAAGATGGGATGGGGCATAGCTGGGAGGAGATGGGATGGGATGAGACAGAGCTGGGAGAAGGGAGATGGGATGAGACAGAGCTGGGAAAAGAAAGATGGGACGAGACAGAGCTGGGAAAAGATAGATGGGATGGGACAGAGCTGGGAAAAGAGAGATGGGATGGGATAGACCTGGGATAATAGAGAGATGGGATGGGACAGAGCTGGCAAATGAAAGATGGGATGGGGCAGAGCTGGGAGAAGAGAAATGGAATGGGACAGAGCGGGGATAATAGAGAGATGGGATGGGACAGAGCTGGGAAAAGAAAGATGGGACAGAGCTGGGAAAAGAAAGATGGGATGGGACAGAGCTGGGAGAATAGAGATGGGATGAGACAGAGCTGGGAGAAGAGAGATGGGATGAGACAGAGCTGGGAAAAGAAAGATGGGATGGGACAGAGCTGGGAGAATAGAGATGGGATGAGACAGAGCTGGGAGAAGAGAGATGGGATGAGACAGAGCTGGGAAAAGAAAGATGGGATGGGACAGAGCTGGGAAAAGAGAGATGGGATGGGACAGAGCTGGCCCCATATTTAAAAAAACAGTAGAAAAATTACAAACAAGACATTTCATGTTAAAGCCTAAACTCTGCTGCAAAAATATATATATAATTTTCCTTAAAATTCCTGCAAAAATCATGGTTAAACATGGCGTAAAATGGTGAAAAATGACTTGTCAACAGAGGGTGACAAAACTTCAAGTAGGCTGGCAATTAAAAGGGTTAATACCTATGCATGTGGCATATTGTTCTGCTCGGGGGACCTTGCACTTTCAGATTTAGCTTGTTTTTTCTTGCTTGCATATTGATATTTTAAGAAAACATGTTTTTTATTCAGCTTTTACATACATTTTTTTTAGGGAAACCCTGTGCAACCTAAGAATTCTTCGAGGGATTACTTCCAGAAAGATGATCCCAATACAACAAGCTGGGTACGCTTAGAAAGCTTAACATGTGTACTTTCATGGAATATATGGTTTATGGGGCATATTCCGAATGTATAGTCTTGTTTTGGTTGAAAAATTGCAAGGTACGCACTTTGTCTACAGAGCTGAAATTACCACGCTAAAATCACCGTTATGAGCATGCTTTACTTTGTGGTGTTTGGCAACTCTTCCCTTGACAGTACCTATGCATGTGGGGTATTGTTCTGTTCGGGGGATGTTGCTTTTTCAGATTTTACTTTTTTCTTGTTTGCATATAGTTTTTTTTTTAGAAAAATTTGGCTTTGATTCTTCCTTTTTATTCTTTTTTAGGGAAACTCTGTGCAACCAAAGAATTGATTGATTGATTACTTCCAGAAAACTGTACTCACATAAACAAGCCTGGTAAGCCTAGAAAGCTTGAGGCGTGTACTTCCAGAGAATATATAGTTTGGTGGGGGGTATTTCAAATGTAAAGGGTTGTTTTTCTGGAGAGACTGCAAGGTGCACATAGCGCATATCACAGTTGTATTTTATCTGAAAATCTCCTCAAGCTGTTTCAGTTTAGGGGAGTCTTCTGGGCAGGAAAGGGTGTCTATTGACAAACTTACATTTTTTTATTACAAAAAAACACTACAAATTGCAAAAATAGATTTTTAAAATTTTTTTTGCACATATTTCACCCAAAAGTATTGAGAATGCACTAAAAAAGGGCCATACAAGACATTGCATGTTGAATCCCAGACTCTGCTGAAAAAAACAATATATAATTTTCCTGGTAAATCCCTGGAAATCCCTTCAAAAATCAAGGATGAACATGTGTAGCGCAAAATAGTGAAACGTGGTCTGGCACTTAAAGGGTTAACACAGTTGGGCATACCAATTTGGGATGCTCTAGGGGCAGGCTAGTGGCCAGCTCTGGAGTCTTATACTTATACTAGAAATTTAACTTTCCTAGTGATTTGCAATGCCTCGCTGTGTGAAACCCCAGGGATCCAGGACTCATCTTTACGATGATCCCATTATACATGCCCATGCCACTGGTCAATCATTAACTTGTGCTCATTGCAGCTTTACTAGCCACTCTGACATGAGAGCAGCTTAGTAAGGATAAATGAAGCGTGGGTCGCTTCCCCGAGTATCCACCTAAAACATTCAGACATGCCTGGTGTGGGTAGGCAGATCAGCAGAGACAAGCCAGGGATGTGGCTTAGGCATACACTGTGGGTTTGCCAACAAGGTGAGTATAAACAAGGATCTGGGGAATTTCACACATTGTGGCATCCCAAGTCGGGATAGGGAATCACAGTGCTTATAGTTTCTCTTTAAAATGTAGAGTGTCAGCAAATCGCAATCCTGACACATACATTATTGTGCAGAGCATCAGCGGAACCTGGCCCAAAACGTCAGTTTTACTGGGTGACATGGGGGGTTTTACATGGTGGGGCATCCCACATTGGTATGCGGTATGCTCATATTCTGGCTGTCACCTGTGTGATTCTCCTGTGCATGACATAGGCATGGTCATGTGACCCCAAGGCAGGGAGAATCACACAGTTGGTAGCCAGGATACGAGCCTACCACACATCTTCTGCTCGCGCTCTCTGCAATCCTTATAAGCGCCCAGCACCTTGCACAAGGGGCGCGCAGCTATAGTAAATGTTAGTATTAAGTTTTAGTGCAGCCAAACAGACCCGGTTTCAGGCCAGGGGAGTGAATCCGTTGCCTCTGGGTACCTGGCGCCCCGAGCAATAACTCGGCCTGTCCTGCACAAGAAATGGGCCTGCATCTGGGTGGTTTCCAATTGCTCTCTTTGGCTGAATGGTGGTAGTGGAATGCATGGATTTCTGAGCATTGGCTCATTCGCCAACATCTTTATGGACCAAATATTACTAGAGCATGTGACTTGTAATTACGCACTCTGTGACACGCTAAACCACACCCCTACCATGCCCATTACCCACAAACTGTTTAAAACTGTCCCACTTTGAGGACCCCCAAAAAAAGTCAGATTAGCCTTAGGCATCTCAATCGGAGGTCACTCAAGTTCAAGACAAACTTAAACTCCAGCGAAATACTCACCTTTCCCCATTTCTTCAGTGGCTGCAGCCACCAGCTTCAAGCTCACTGTCCCACCTAAAACCAATGGGATTGCATCTTGACAAAGGAAATAAACTATTTGATGCTTTATGGTAGGTAAGGGATCCCATTTTGCTTGAAACCTATTGCCTGCTTAATAATGTTGATTGTTCTTCTTAAACGGACTGTAAACTCAATGGCACTAATGAGGCAGCAAACAGACTACATTATATCTCTCCCATGTGCCACTTCTCCATTTCCTGCATTGCCGGGTAGGAGCTGTATCAGGTCTCCAAAATTTGCCCTCCGTTCAGTTACATTTTCCAGGACAAGACAAAAAAATGGTAACACCTGCTATGCCCCTTGATGCTTTCAGTGTAAGCAAGCCACAGTTGTCCCACCTCTGTCTCAGACAAAAGCTGCACCCTGACATGCCCTTCCCAGCTCAGCAACAACCCAGCAATTGAAGCAAAGAAAACATCTTTAAGAATACATAAGCTATTTACATACAATTGGTGATACTTTGAAATGGCTTATTTAACACTATTCACAAGGGGGATAAAGCTGGAGGAAGTTAGTGTGTGTCTGGGCAGGGACTTTAAGTCATTTTTCTTTTATTGGGGTCACCTGGCAATCAAATTATCGTAGGTGTTTGATTTCAGTGATCCATAGAGCCCTGCCATACATCAACATCCATGAGTTTTAGTGAAAAACTAAAAAAGTACATCTATATGACATTATAGTATATTATATATTGCCTAATCATTTGGAATGCAGTGTACTTTATAGCAGAGCTGTTCAGGTCTGGTAATTTATCCTAGATGTGTATGTATTTTTCAGAAAGCCATGGAATTATGGACTATACATAAAGTGTGGTAAAGCTATAGGTATAGATGGAAGATAAGACAAAAGGGTTACCTGTTTGGTCGACATGGCGGCAGCAGCAGCTATCGCACTTTCTATCCACGCTGCGAGATCACAAAAGGGTGCAAAGGGGCCTCACCCCCTTTGAAGAGCTGTGCTCTGGTAGGGATGATGTAAGTCACACCCTCTCGTATATCTACAAGATACTGATTAACCCCCCAGACTTAGCTCCACCGCCATTTGTAGGAAAGTGGGAGAGAGATGTGGGTAGGACCTCCACTCAAAAAGTATCGTGGCTCTTTGCTGTGTCATCTCCTAAACGCAGCCAAGATGTGTATTGCACAATTGTGGAAAAAAGAGGATCCCCCCACCCTAGCAATGTGGACCTTAAGAATTAATGAAATTATGAGGTTTGAAGACCTCATGACGCCTGGGGAGGATGGTTATGAGAAATACATGGCGACTTGGTTCCCGTGGATGCAATATACTGAATCTGAGGATTACAAGCGCGTCATCGCGAGAACATAGGCTTCCGTTTTGGAGGTTATTTTGCTCTTCATTTTCCCCTTCCCTGTTTTTCCCTGACCCATTTGATCCTCCCCCCTTTCTATCTTCCCCTTGTTGTTTCTCCCCGATTACATTAAGTGTATTGAAAAGTTCAAATAGAAGATTCACTATTTAGATGTCTAGTGCTGTCGTGATAATTTCTTTATTGCCCCCGGAATCTTCTTGGGAGGCATTTGGGTTGATTCAAAGAAACATGTAACAGCTTGGATTTGGGTGCCGATCATCCTATTTTTCACGTCCGCTCGTGCGTTCGTATGAACTTGCGAGTGATTCAATAAGCAAATACGTTTCTATCCTAAAATATACGTCCGTTCGTATGTTATCTCCCGAACTTGCCTCAGTCAGTTGACAATCGTAAAAATCACGTTCATGTGCTCACTTGTTGCGGCGGCAGCCTGTTTTTTCTGCTGCTTCCATCGTCCACCTCTTCCAATTACTTGCGTTTTCCTCTGGTTTTCATTGGTTTTTGGCCTCTTAGATTCGTGCGTTCGTATGTTTATAAGATCTTGCGCATGCGCACCCTCAACCAGAAACTTACCTAAACCCCTTAGCGCTTGCATCCAACTTCATTTCTCGGTCCATAAAACTTACCTAAACCCCTTAGCGCCTGCATCCAACTTCATTTCTCGGTCCATAAAACTTACCTAAACCCCTTAGCGCTTGCATCCAACTTCATTTCTCGGTCCCTAAAACTTACCTAAACCCCTTAGCGCTTGCATCCAACTTCATTTATCGGTCCATAAAACTTACCTAAACCCCTTAGCGCCTGCATCCAACTTCATTTCTCGGTCCATAAAACTTACCTAAACCCCTTAGCGCCTGCATCCAACTTCATTTCTCGGTCCATAAAACTTACCTAAACCCCTTAGCGCTTGCATCCAACTTCATTTCTCGGTCCCTAAAACTTACCTAAACCCCTTAGCGCTTGCATCCAACTTCATTTATCGGTCCATAAAACTTACCTAAACCCCTTAGCGCCTGCATCCAACTTCATTTCTCGGTCCATAAAACTTACCTAAACCCCTTAGCGCCTGCATCCAACTTCATTTCTCGGTCCCTAAAACTTACCTAAACCCCTTAGCGCTTGCATCCAACTTCATTTCTCGGTCCATAAAACTTACCTAAACCCCTTAGCGCTTGCATCCAACTTCATTTCTCGGTCCATAAAACTTACCTAAACCCCTTAGCGCCTGCATCCAACTTCATTTCTCGGTCCATAAAACTTACCTAAACCCCTTTGCGCTTGCATCCAACTTCATGTTGACGACCCTAAAACTTACACAAACCACATAATGTACATATGTCTATATGTTTCTAAGCGTGTTTTTTCTTGTTTGTGTAATTGTTTTTTGGTGCGCATATTAGAAAAGACACATTTAGGAAGTCTTAAAATATAATTTATTTAAATTATTTTGAAATTTTTTTTTTTTTTTCGGTTAAACATATTTTTAAATTTTTTGTGTTTTGTTTAAAACATCTTTTTTTTTGTAAAATTTTTGGTTTTCAAACACATTAAACCTTTTTTTTTTGGTTTTCCAAACATATTAAATTTTTTTTTTTTTTTTTTTTAAAAACAGAGATAAAAGGTTTTTTTGTTTTTTGAAAACAAAAAAACCAAAAATGTAGAAAAGATTCTAAAATTTTAAAAACATTTAACAAAAGTAGCCAGGACCAAGGGCACTAATCCTCCTCCTCTTCTTCATCTGTTGGCCCCAACGTCGCCTGTATGGCCAGCAGCTCGGCCACCAACTCCTTTATTCTTTTTTTTTTGCCAGCCAATGTTTTTGGGATCATCCCTGTAACCAATAGAGAAATAAACATAAATAGGAGTCCCAGACCGGTTTGTATGCTGGAAATAGATTTGGGGTTAATCAAATACATGTAAATGCCTGACATATGTCATTCTTCCAAGGGATAAAGTTAATGCATTTCCCACAGGTAAGTCTTTAAACTCCTTAAAGCGGACCTTCCACATTATTTAATGCAAACCAATAACTATTCCCAAATGATTCTGCACCAGATCAAAGTAAATTTGGGATGTTTTTTGATTACAGCGCCGCCATCTGGACTCTGAAGCATAACACTTAATGAGGAGTGGAGAGTTGGATAAAGTACAGGGGAGTAGCTTACAGTGGTGCGTTGGGAATCCAGAGCATAGCTGGGTTGAGGGAAAGGTCATCACTCCCACAATGCATGGCAGCACCTTACTTTTTACAATCTGTATCCCATGCTGCCTGTAAATATTGCGCATTCCATATTCCGCAATATTGGTTTTGTTCAGTCTAATAACATGCATTAGATGGCTGAAGGGTGTTTTTCCATGTTTCTAATCTGTAGGTACAGTGTGTTGGCTAATTCTTATGTTCTTAATACAAGTTAGGGTCCTCTTTAAGCTAACGAAGTGCCCACATGAAAGTGTGAACTACACATTGGCTACGCCTTTAGTTATGTGTGTGTTATTAGCTAACCAAACATTAATATGAATAATGGCATGGAGACTTACGGAGTTGGTGGCCGACAGATGGCTGGTTGGGGCCAACAGGCTGCCCTTGGTCCTGGCTATGCTGTGAAGAAGTCCCTGGAGAAACATGTGACATTTGGTTAGTACTTGTATAGAGTCACTATTCCCAACATATCTGGCTCCCAGTCTGGCTGACATCACTCACCTTCGCCAGGATCAACTTCCAGCATCTCTGCTGCCTCCTCCTCCACTATCTCACCCGCACCAGAAGCTTCTACAAATACATAATAAAGGATAACTTAGTTTTTGGCCTGCCATGTATATCTTTGTGCCTATACATGAAGAGTGACATACCAGAGCCTTCCCCATGCCTGGCCAGGTATGACTCCACGCCCACGCGGTTGGGCCCCTCCTCTGTGGTAAGGTCCAGGGGCTGGTCTGAGGAGGCCACAGAGGAGGGGTAGGTCCGTCGCCCGGGAGATCCACCACCTTCACTCACAGATGCAGACTCATGCAGCACTGGTCGGCCTGTACGCCTCCGGGTGCGGCGAATTCTGAAATCCATTTCCAACACTACCAAAGAAAAGTCATTATAAATAAAGGCATAACTTATACATTTGGAACATATACCATGCAATAGCTTTGTACTTACTTGGGAAATGGATTCCAAAAAACCTCCGCACCCGGGGCATGTGCAGACGTTTCAGGTCCGACCAATGCTGCATTATCTGGGTGTGAGTGAAGGTGGTGCTGGTGACACGGTGTATCTCCGCGATGATCTCCCGGGCGATGTCCCTTTTCTCGCACACATTGGGCGCGAAGTCATACCGGCGCTGAAGCATGATCTGAAAAACATAATGGACACAGAGCTTTTACTTTTACACACAGACCCATATGTGTTGCATCACAAGTTGAGAATTTCATGTCATTAACACACACATTTAGAGTGGCAGCCATTTTTGGGGAGTGCCTTAAAGCGGACGTTGACTGTGAATGAGAGTCTGGTCTTATGTTATATGTATCACACACCATGTACATAAAGATAATAGCCAACATCAAAAATCAGGCCACCTGCATCTATGGCATGTTAGGATGGTTTAAACATCCAAGATGTAGGCTTATGCTTAGGCTTTTGGACCACGTGTGTGGCTTCCAGTTGTGTTTTTATGGCTTAGGAAAACAGTGTTCCTCAAACATCCGCATCAAGGTCCGAGACAGGCCAGGTTTGCCAGCTAGCCCCGCTACTCCACAGGTTAATTAACTGTTGCTAAGCCTGAGCAATTGCCCTAATTAGGACATCAGCATAGACAGGGGAAAACGTGGCCAGGCTCGGCCCTTGAGGATGAAGTGTGAGGAGCCAGTTATTAAACATTAAGAGACCCCAAACTAGTTCCAAACGCATCATTTACATTTAGGCCATCATTGACTATTAGATTAAAATGCACAGGCAGCCACTTACCAGCATGAGGATCTCTTCCTGTTGACGGGTGAAGATAGTGGGCGCCATCTTTATGCTTCTTCAAGGCAGCAGATAAGTGAAACCCCAGCGGTTTCCTGGTTCCGCTCGAACGTACGTTCGTACGAGCGCGTAGTCGTGCGCATAGGCGTCACACGCTGGGCTCATTATTTAAAGGTCCCTGCACCCAAAGCTCATTCTCTTTGAGCATTTGTGGAAGATGGCACCTAAAAAGGCAATCTCCAAGCGACCCCAGCAAAGCCAGACCGCGGAGGGCCCAACAACCAGGTCCCAGCAAGGTAGGATAAAGCTGCGATCCAAGACTACTACCTCTGCCCCACCAAGGGACACTGGACCCTCTGGCAGCCAAAAAAGGGGCCCCAAGGCACGTGCCCCTGCCGCCAAAAAACAGGCAACAGCAGCACCCACCACCTCTGCCCCCAGAAGAGGCCGGCCAAGGGAGCCCACACCGGCCATGGGTTCAAGTAGGGCAGTTCGGCAACCCAGGCCCCGCAGCAGGGCCCGAACCCCATCCAGGGCCAGAAGCCCAGCCAGGGCCCGCCGAACCCCATCCAGGGCCAGAAGCCCAGCCAGGGCCCGCCGAACCCCATCCAGGGCCAGAAGCCCAGCCAGGGCCCGCCGAACCCCATCCAGGGCCAGAAGCCCAGCCAGGGCCCGAAGAACCCCATCCAGGGCCAGAAGCCCAGCCAGGGCCCGCCGAACCCCATCCAGGGCCAGAAGCCCAGCCAGGGCCCGCCGAACCCCATCCAGGGCCAGAAGCCCAGCCAGGGCCCGAAGAACCCCATCCAGGGCCAGAAGCCCAGCCAGGGCCCGCCGAACCCCATCCAGGGCCAGAAGCCCAGCCAGGGCCCGCCGAACCCCATCCAGGGCCAGAAGCCCAGCCAGGGCCCGAAGAACCCCATCCAGGGCCAGAAGCCCAGCCAGGGCCCGAAGAACCCCATCCAGGGCCAGAAGCCCAGCCAGGGCCCGCAGAACCCCATCCAGGGCCAGAAGCCCAGCCAGGGCCCGAAGAACCCCATCCAGGGCCAGAAGCCCAGCCAGGGCCCGCAGAACCCCATCCAGGGCCAGAAGCCCAGCCAGGGCCCGCCGAACCCCATCCAGGGCCAGAAGCCCAGCCAGGGCCCGCCGAACCCCATCCAGGGCCAGAAGCCCAGCCAGGGCCCGAAGAACCCCATCCAGGGCCAGAACCCCAGCAAGGGCCCGCAGCAGGGCCAGAAGCCCCTACAGGGCCCGCAGCAGGGCCAGAAGCCCACGACCTGCCACCAGCCGGGAACAGAGCCCCCGACCTGGCACCAGCCGGGAACATAGCCCCCCAAGAGGGCCCAGAATGTCCACCATGACCACATCTACACCTGGAAGTTCGGTGGCCAGCCACGCAAGAACACCCAGTCCCTTGGCCAGTCCAGTCCAGTCATTGGGAAGCCAACAATCCGGCCATTCCCCTACCCAGCCCCAGGCCATAATGTCACCACATGTGTCTGCACACATGGAGGAGCAGCCAAGCCAACCATCTGGCCGCACATTGCGCCGCGGCCAGTTGAGTGGGAGATTCTCCCATGACCAAAATATGGCATTGGCTAGTGGCCTTACATTATACTATGACGAGCTCTATGGGAGCAAATCAAAACACACCACAAAGCAGCGCAAGATGGAATTGTTTGAAACCATCCTACGACAAGTAAATGCAGCGGGGGAAGAGAGGAAAGATGTGTCCCAAATTCAGAAGAAAATCTCGGATCTGAAGTATGCTGTACGGCAAAAAGAAATTAAAAGGCATAATTACAGGTAAATAAATGATGTCTCCAAATATAAGGTTTAGGATGTACTGTATGCACCTTTTCTGAGTACCAAACGATTTTCTCTTTTCAGCCTGAAAACTGGAGGTGGCTTTCCATCAAAATTGGAGTTTACCCCTGCTGAGGAGATTGTGCTGGGACTTCTCCATCCGGTCGCGGTCGGTGGACATGCTGGTCTAAGGGACACAGACTCACCGACCCGTACCCACGGTGAGTACTCTTAAATCTGCATGTTTGCCTGTTTGCTAAATAATCTAAAGTTCACTAGTAACAAGATGACGGGATGGCCCTATGGTTTGCCTTGCTTGGCCTCGCACTACTGTGCCTGTTTGTGTCCTCTTTTGGTCCCTGTGAATCACACATTTAGGACCACATCCATTATGGCAAAGATCAAATTTCCAATTGTATTGGTCAAGTCATGAAGTTTCTCCTGAAAAGTGATATATTTAGAATCAATCACAAAACACACATCATTATGGATGGGTTGCCTATTTGTTGTGTGAGTTGTGTTTGAGTTAACAATTTAATTACCCACCCCCAAACATATCTGACCTAGAGCAGCGAGACTCAACTGGCGGGCCGGGGTCCCAATGCGGACCTTGGCACCAGATTCCAGGACCCCTGCCCAGACAGCCCTGCACTCAGTTACTTCTGTGTTGACGTGCTCAGAGCTGCCCCCTTGATCGGCGATGTAGTGGTTGTTCTCCTGCCCAATGTCATGGCTCCCTGAAACATAGCATTGCAATATGAAGTACTGCACAGGAAGTGGCATTGCAAGGTACACAGTAACTTGGTACATCTTTCTCTTGGCACAATCGTGTCCCGCTGCCCCTGCTCTGCCCCATCTGCCACAGTCCCCCCATGCACCCCCCCCCACATAAGCCCCATACATTTGTAACAGATTTGCTCCATCCATCCCATCACCATCAATTCGTGAACTCCCCCTTTAGCCATCCAATCCCTGTCCCCTCAGCTCTGCCCCATCCAGCCCAGCAAGGGCAAGCAGCCTTTATTAGTTTGCACTTTGAAATCTCAAGCCCCTCCACCAGTGTGTTTATTTCTAACTAGACACCCCCTGCGTCAGCCCCATGGCCAGACATTCACCTCTCACCACATACCTTTAAATGGACCTTTACAAGAATTGTTTGAGTACCCCGGACCTAGCGAATGGTAGTCTTAATCCAAAAATGTGCGTTGCAAGTTGTATGCTGACTGGGTACACTTCCTGACTTAGAACTGAGGTCAGTTAGCAGTTTTCGCGAGGCATTGCACCTATCTAAACTTGCGTGTCTTTTAACAAATGTCCCCATTGCTGTAGAGTTGCTTAATATTACAAATAGTGGTTTATTTGATTACCTATCCAAAAAATGGTTATGTGTGTGTTTACCTTGTTTGTTTTTCTCTTCTTCAGCCCAGCATGATCCCTCAGCAAGGGTAAACTCACCCCCCAGTTTGGTTATGCCTACCAGGTCCGTACAGCATAGGAGCCCAGATCCGAGATTTCCGGTAAGTTAATTTAGTACCATAAATACTACCAAGTGCTTAAGCATGTGTTAAACTGTGGGAATCCCAAATTTGGATGCCAACTTACATTTTTTTTTTTATATGTCCCTACAGACCCGCACACTCATGGAAGAGATCCAGGAAATGGAGGAAGATGATGTCTCCATGCAGGGCACGTCGGATGACCTCCCCCTGGGTCCCAATTTGGAACTGCTCCATAATGTTTCTCTGGCCAATCCTCAGCAGCAGAGTGAATCTCCATCCATTGTGCATGCACATGGGGAGACTGACACAACAGTCCCCAGTGTTCACTCTGCTGCTGAGGATTTGCAAAGCAGGCCTGTTGCTGTTGAGGGGACGACACCACGCGGCAGGGCACGCCCAAGAGCCAGGGTAATTGTGCGGCAGACTCCATTACGCCGCCCCACAATTTCCCAGGGGAGGCAGAGTGCCCTGCTTCAATTATGGACCCAAGAAAGGGACTCTTATGAGGCACAGCTCGCTACAGAGCGTGAGGAAAGGCATGCCGACATGGTGAACATCAATACCAGCTTACAGGGCATCCTCGCGGAGTTGCGTACCCTCAACAGCAACGTGGTAACTGCAAGTAATGGCATCCAGTCAGCCATGGCTGAGATGACCAATATGCAGAGAAACATTGTGGAGCAGTTTCAAATTCACAATGCTGCCATGGCCCAGGCTAGGTCCCATTCACATGGACCTCCACCTGGACCTCCACCTGGGTATTATGGGCAGCCACCCTATTAAGCCATGGTTGTGTGGGACATCTTTTCTCTTAACCCCCACTGTATTTACTTGTCCTTTGAGGTTTCAAACAATCCATTTTGTGTTGCTCATGCAGGTTGTGTTTTGTATTTGCTCCCATATAGCTCCTTAGAGTAATGCTTAAGGCCACTAGCCAATGCCATAGGTCTATGTGGAGTGTATCTGGCCACTTATGGCTTTAAATATGTATTTGGTTGGTGCTCCTCCTGTTTGCAGACATGTTTGTGTGACATTATGGCCATGCCCAAATATCCCTGGGCCCAGGCAATATTAATGACTGGACTAGGCTGGCCTTTGGACTGGGTGTCCTTGTTTGGTTGTGCCACTCACTTCCAGGTGTAGATGTGCTCGATGTTTTTTTTGTTATGTCATCCATTTGTAACCACAGATGTATGTGGACTGTTTTCTGTTAAGCACAATAATTTTAACTTTCCTAAGTAAAAAAATCTTCGCACTTACAATACTTGTGGCGTTTTTAGTGGGAACACATTTTAAACAGCTTGGGCTAAACCAGATAATTTGGGTTTGAAGAGGTGTAACAATGCAAATATCAAGCTAAGGAAACTACATGAAATACATTAGGCAACAATTAAGGTAAAAATGTTTTACTTTGAGGTAATGCCACATTACGGCAAAACAACATATTTAACAAAAAGGCTAACACAGACACACAGAATGTTGATACACGAAATAAAATTAACTAAAATGCTGCAAGATCAAGTTTGCTCTAACTGATTGGGCAGACTCACTGGGTGGCCCAACAAAATTCTCTCCATCATCCTCTAGGGCTGTAGAGGGCAGGCTATCCACATAACGTGGGACACGTTCCAGTATCGCAAAATTGTGCAAAACAGCACATGCCATGATTATGTCGATCACTTTTTTTGGATCATATTGCAGGGCGCCCCCAGTATGGTCCAAGCAACGAAAACGGGTCTTCAACAGCCCAAAGGCCCTCTCCACAACAGCCCTGGTCTTGCGGTGCGCACGGTTGTACGCTTCCTGAGAGGCATCCTGGGGCCGCAGCACAGGCGTCATGAGCCAGGGTAGAAGTGGGTACCCGGAATCACCTTAAACAGACAATTAAATGTAATCAAAATTAAAAAGGCAACACAACAAACACAAAGAATTTTACATATATCATAATGATGTAAGGTAAAGGGCCAAAAAAAACACCCAGGGCACATTAGCAAAATAACTATTGCCACTAATGTAGTACATAATTAAAAATGGCACTTCAATATACCAATTAATTAACAAACATCTGCACGGCCAAGGGTAGTTGGAATTTAAATATATTTTTAGGTTTCTGACATGTTACAATTAGGATGCTGCTGAGGGGCTATCAACATTTATATGAAAACTACAATGTATGCAGTTTAAGTCCACTTTGCCATTTAAAGACCAATACTACAAAAGGAGCAAAAGCTCACAGATCCTTGGGTATAAACTCCCAACCAATATATTTAGGGACATGGAACTTACAGACATTCTAACTAAAGGGAAAACATTCTGAAGGACAAAGCGAGGCAAGCATTTTGGTTTGGAGTTCAGAATATATGACCCAACAAAAAGGCAGTTTCTGGCTTATGTAAAGAATTCAAATACAAAAATATCAACAAATACAAGATTAATCCCACATTTAAAAGCACACAAATAGGACACACTTACCAAGCAGCCATGCACCCGAAAATTCACCTGCCTCAAATCTCCTAAACAACCCAGATCGCCTGAGGATATACGAGTCGTGCGACGATCCTGGGTAGCCGGCAAGGACACTCATAAAACGCATGTCCGGACCAACCACGGCCTGGACATTAAGGGAGTGTCCCATTTTTCGATTCCTTAAGGCAAAAACATACAAAAAGGGTAATTGATATTTGAAAAAAAAAAAAAAAAAAAAAAAAAACATGTCTGCACTCTATTGGGAAAGACTAATGAAAAGCCTAGATAAAGCAGCTACACAAATGAGGGATAAACAAATATGCTGCCGCAAAGGAAAACAGGTTACATTACACGTTGGCCAACATAATAACCAATCTCAATACCTATATATATACTCGTCGGCAGCCCTAGGTACGAGTGCCACATGTGTGCAGTCAATAGCACCAATAACGTTGGGCATGTCGGCCACATTATAAAACCCAAGCTTAATGGCGTTTCTGGCTGCCATATCATCCGGAAAATAAATATATTTTGGAGTTATGGCAGCCATGCCTTCCAAAAATTTAGATAGTGCGCGGCTCAGCGTAGGCTGTGACATCCCCACGGAGAGGGCACCCAGCCTCTGGAACGAGCCGTTCGCCAAAAATTGCAGGCAGCCAAGCATCTTGGTCATACCTGAAATTGCATGCCCCTTCCTTGTGGTGCGGGCTAACCATGGCCGCAGCTCACTATATAATTTATGGAGGGAAGCGCGATTAAGCCTGGTCAGCTCGAACAGCTCAACATCATTCATGCTATCGATGTTCATGCGACGACGCAGGGGCAATCTGCTCTCAGACATCTCGATCAACTCAATGCCAAAAAGCATAAGCCCTTGATGTGCCACAAACTCGCTCCTCTCCATCCTACTCCCGAGGCCAAATAGCTGCCGGCAAACATTTCGTAAAGCAGCTCTTTAATGGGTTTCAAAACAATTAGCAATCACCTCTCTGAATTGGTCGCAAGCCCATGTGAAGGACGTAAAAAATAGGATCGGACGCAAATAATACGATTTGGACGGGAAAAACACACGAACTAACGCAAAATATATGATTCTCGTACGAAATGCGTATGTTCATATACGTCTATGCGCGAACGATCGTGCGAATACGAAATGGGCAAAAAAACAAGAAAAAATGACAAACACCCACCCAAACTTACGATTCTCGATACGAAATCAATTAACTTTTGCTCTTTGAATCGAGGGGATTGTCTATTATTTAGTGTCCTGTTCCTGATTGAAGTTTCATGAAGCAATGTTATGTTTGATGTAATATCTCATCTTCTGATGGATATGTCTAAACCTTTATCACTCTTGTAATATTGTGCTCTCAAACTTGTGTGTTTTGCATAAGCTTAAATAAAGAATTTATAAAAAAAAGAAGGAAGATAAGACACACAAAGTGATTTATATAGTCAAGGACCCAACTCACAGTGGGATGAAGGTGACACATGGCGCGGTTATCCTGCACAAGCCTAAGGAAAGTCAGGGAGTTGAGGAGTATAAGCAGCGTCGGGGGTCCACTCACAGGGAAGCAGACTTTTTCATTCTGCTAAAAGCTTTACAATCTAATCTCAGGGAATGACTTTATGTGCCGCAGAGCTGTTCACATCTTTATAAGTGTGCTTGATTCCCTTGCATAGGCAAAATCCTACCATTAGCGGTTTTATGCCGTACCGTGGCAGGAAATAAATTCTTCCGCAACCCAATGCGGCTTTCATTTCATGTCTTCTTTTGGAACTCTGGAAACAAGTTCACCAAGCTAAACTTATATATAAAGATGTTAATGCTATAAAGTATCATGCACATTTATTAATCTTTGAGGGAGGTCTGGGCCTGAATGTCCTTCATCCCAAAGCCGCCTAAAAAAATTAATTAAAGCCTGAAATCAGAATTTCTTACTCACCCGTCGGTGATCATCCAATGCCCAGGCAGGTGCTGGGGCTGCTGCACAATCCGAGGGCCCACCTTTGTGTTTACTTTTATCCTTTTCTTTTTCTCTTTCCATTTATTCTTGGTTCTTTCTTTCATCTGTTGTTTCTGCTATTCCTTTTCTTTCATCTTTACTTCTATTATTTCTGTCAGTAATTTTATTCTCTCGTTTTTTCATTCTATTCTTGCCTTGTAGTCATTTTCTTTTTCACCTATTCTTTGTTTTTTTCATTCATCTGTTATGCCATTCCTTTTTTTTCTTCTTGCCCTCTATTATTTTTTTCTGTCATAACTTTTATTCTTTCTTTATAGCTTTCCTTTTCTTTCTTTTATCTGTCAGTCCTTCTACCCTTTTTCTTCTTCCAGCTCTTTCTTTTTTCTCTATTGCTCAAGGGCCTGTACCTGGAGCCGGCCCAGCTCAACATTACTTAACAAAAGAGGATGCCAGTACTTGAAGTGCCCAGGGCAGCATGAACACTAAATATAATAATACATTAAAACCATTGAATAATACAAAATAAAAATAACTTCTAAAGTGGGCCTTCAGAGATGCCCAGTTTACCACCACCACAGTGTGAGAGGAGCCCAAGATGCCCAAGATGCTTTACATGCAGTCCCTGGCACCAGTCTAGGCCAAACCAGTCATAACATTTGGTCTTTCATAAGTCCGTTGTGGCAATTGAAACATATTAAATACATTCAAACTTAGAATTACATTAAGCTTTAGATATTTGGAGGGTGTTAGTCATGGTTTTTGGGTTAAAGGAACTGCTTTAATTAGTTGTGTTGGGTAAACAAGGACCACCCATGATGAGAGCAGGAAGAATTATAATAAAAATTAAAACAACCATGCCATAAACCACCATATATTGCGCTGTGAGTGCAGCACTGTGTGCTCTGGTTCTGGGTAGAGCTGCAGGGCTTGAGTGACATGTCAATCATATTATCCCTGCAGAGCTGCTCCACTGCAGCGACAGTGATGGTTCGACTGAAATGTCACTTGACCTGAGTTTAGTTCAAAGCGGTGCTTGCAGGCTGAGAGGTAAGTATCCTTTGTTTAACTTTTAAGCCTGGACTGTCCCTTTAACTATACTCACCTATTCCATGCTAGATCTCCATATGATGGTGGCTCAGATACTGGGAAACACACTGCAGAGGCTGGCATATAAAGGTACCAGGTGCTTCAGTGTTGGCTGTGGCTTCCAGGTTCCCTATCTCCCTGAGGTCTGGTCTGGTGAAAATAACTAGCTTGGTTGGGGCAGTGGGAGATGGGTAGCAGCTAAGGAAAAGCCCAGAGGCATAACTTAATGTGAGCGGGTCAGATTGCAGCCAATAAATGAAGTCCCAGCATAGCTGATAGCTGCCCTTTTCCTATCACATTCAGCCCATAGGATTCAAGTGTGCAAAATTAGCTTTAGCAAAATAAACTAAACTAAATATAAAAACAGCAAATAAAAATGATTCTTCCTTTCTGGATATGATGCAATATGAGCATAAAAGAGAAAATAAGACATCATGGTCCCTTATACATTCACATGTATCTTCTTCATCCCCTGTAGTTCTGCCTCCGATGTAGCAGGCCTCCCTTTGGCACCACTGCTACCAACCATTTAATCCGGACCAAATAAGAAAAATGAAAGGTAGTGGCCATTTTGGAACATCCTTTCCCAACATCTCAGCCATACTGCTGCCTAGATTCAACTGACAGGAAGCCCAGCAGCACTTCCTGTTTGCAGACAGCCTGCATATCCACAAGCCGCCATTTTGTTTCTAAAATTTAGCACAGCATGAATTTTTATGTGCAGCAATCTAAATTGCCCTGGGGAGGGATGCATATGAGCACTGTTTTTTTGTGTTGGTTTAAGTCACTTTCAATAGCAGTGCATGGTATACAGGAACAAAATGCAAATAAGAACACAAACACAGACACACACACTCTGCAAGTGAAGGAAGTAAAGAAGTATCTGTGAAGGCTCATGTCCTGCAGTAAAAGGAGAGACACTTAGGCCCTTATTTAACAAGGGATAGCGCCAGGTAGCGAATGGTGAGCGAACGGTAATGACGGTCACCGCCACGAGTACGCCGGCTCCCCTCCGCAATCACACATTTATTAAGCCGATCCTGCTTAGCGACTGAGATAGCGCCAGATAGCGAATCATTCATCATTATTCCAGCCTCACCCTCAAAAATTCTGTGACCACTTCTGCAATGTTAGATATTTTTTTTAAGGTAAAAAAAAAAAAAAAAAATTGTGCAAAATTGATATTACAGGTCTGATATTAATGTATTCATATTACAAAATGTTTTGAAAAACATGTTTTTTTTTTTTTCAAAAAATATGGTTGTTTGGGGGTTAAAAAAACTACTTTTAACCCATCGCCGCCAGCGCTCTGGGGTTTAAACAAGCATTTCACAGCGCGAGAATTTTTTGAGCGTGATTTGTTAATGAATATGCTGGGAGCCGTTCGCTATGGCCATTCGCTGTCATGCGCTCCCATACAGCGCGGAACCTGTCAAACAGCGACTCCTAACCCCGTATTCAACATTACCGCACACCGACTGAGTCGCTGTCAACAGCCGAACAACGGCCAAGCACAGCGAATACTAGCGTGCGCTGTGAAAATAATGCTACTGTCGCTCATCTGTCGCTACCTGGCGCTATTAATGAATCGGCCTCATATAATCGGTAAGTATCTGTCTCATCAGATTTAATTTAAATATACTATAAAAAATTAAATGGTTTCAGATCTGCTCCACAATTCTAAGTTCCAATGTAGAGCTGTCATACCATATCATTAGATATAACAATATCATGTTATATCTGTGTAATAAATGTTTCAGTATTTTCAGCTGATATCTGCTGAAACTGTTAAACTCTGCGTCACCTGTAAAGAAAATTGCATGTTTTAATCAGAGCGGCTCACGGCTGCAAGCGTGCCTCCTGGCCTGCCCACTATAAATAATAAAGGTGGCAGTTTCAAACCACAATTTTAAAAATTGGTTAAAACAAGGCATAAAAAATGAAACTGACTTTCAATACAGGGAGTAATGAAAGTAAATGGACGTTTCTTATTAAACCGTTGCCTTCAGCAATGACAGAAATGTCACCCTTCACTGATCGGATCCATAGTAAATATGCTGACAAATGATCACACCAGTTTTATTCAAAATGACCCAACAAGCATGGTATGTATATATATATATATATATATATATATATATATCTTTATATATATATATATATATATATATATATATATGTATTGTCATATCTGGGCCATATGTATACATAGACTTCAGAGAGATTTTATTAAATAAAGTATATTAGTAAAATATTTATTTTTCTGTAGCTTATTATATAATTTAATTTTTGAAGAGTTAAAAGATAGTTGTACTTTAATATTTATTTACTGTATGCATTATTAATTTATGAAAACACACTATTCAGAAGCCTCTCCATATTTCTCTTTCTCTATTTGGGAGCAGCATGAGTCTTTAGATACTGCAGCGTGTTTCCTAGCCTCCTGTGAGACAGCGCTCCACAAGGTGAATTTTGACTATCCTGGGTTTCGGTCTTTGCCCCCCCCCGGGCAACCCGATCAGGGGTACCCTTTTCCGGTCCTACGGCGCATACGCAGCCCTCTCATCCAATGAGCGTGCTCGGATCCGCTCAAGCCCCTTCATCCAGAAGCTCATCTAATGCAAGCGCACTGGCGACCGCATCCCCCACTACAGGGAGTGTGCCAGCTCCTGCCATTCACAAATGCCTGGCGCGGGCATGCGCCTTGCCAAAGGGATAGTGGGGATGTGGCGACTGTTCATGCATGTGCCGTTGGAATGGGAAGCAAGGTGAGTTTTCATGGTGACCTGGGGGGGTTATCCCATTATCCCAGCCTCAGCATACAGCGCTGGCGTTCAGCCTTGCAGAGCGCCACGTACTACCTCTCGCTACCTGTTGCTCTCCCATACATTTCAATGGACGTACTTTTATTTCTCTTTAAACAGGGGGTTTTTATTATTATTTTTTTTTTTTTTAATCTCAAAAAATCTTGTGACCTCTCCTGGCATAGAAAAAGCCATTTTTGAAAATATTTATTTATGTTTTATATATTTATGCAGAATTGACATTACAGGTCTGGCATTAATGTGTTCATGTTACAATGTTATTACAATGTAATTCCATATGTTTTTTCGCTTTGTTACTGGTGGATACATGTTAAAAAAAACAGCCTTTAATCACACAGCCTCTGGCACTCTGGGCTACAGCGAAGCATTTTTGAGCACCGGAGGTGTGAGGCTGTTTTTTTGATGAATATGTTGTGAGTTGGTCGCACTGACCAGTCGCTGACATTCGCTCCCATACAGCGCTGTACTGGTCATATAGCGGCTCCCCACAATGTATTCATCAATGCTGCACAGCGAATGAGTCACTCTAAACTAGCGACCCACGGCCGAGCACAGCGACTACTAGCGGGCCCCTGAAATGCCTGCTACAGACGCTCATCTGTTGCTACCTGCCGCTAGTAATGAATCAGCCTGCCCGTTTTCACCGCCAGACATGCCTAGTCACCCGGTTTTCCAGGGAGTCACAAGGTTTTGTTCCCCCCCCCCCCCCTCACCGGTCACTCTGTGAACAGCTCATTTCACCCTGCAGTGGGGCTAGCTGGAAGAAAAAATGTTGCTGTAGGCAAGCACTCAAAGCCCCTGCTCTGGCAGAATGAAAGGTGGCTTTACAGAGGCTCAAGGACTGTTCTAATTCAGATCTTTTGGGGTGTTGTTCCTGTATAAGGCATCCTGATTTGGGATGCCCATTGTCTGAATACCCTGCACAAAGCAGCTGTATTTATTTTTTCTATGAAGCCAGACACTGGAGGCTGCTGCACATGGCATGTCTCCACCAATCAGAGGCATGTGTCCCGTTCCTGTGTCCCCTGACAGACTGTACATGTGAATCAGTAATTAAACCTCATGTGCCTCAACCAACTCGCTCAACCCTACTCTACCCCATTCTCATAAGATATGAGAGGGGCGTCAATCCAATTAGTAAGGGGACACTCATTTAGAGATACAGGAGTATTTAGATGAGAGATGAGGCGAATCCTGTCAAGTGCGGTGAATTTTCGAGGGATGTATCCACCCCTCCCCCCCAAAAAAACAGAAATATGTGGGAAATTAGTATTCTATATACAGCAGAAACCATAAGATTAATAAAAATAATATTCTTATCGCTCAGTTTATTTGTCGTGATGCTAATAGTTCAATAATTTATCCTGGTGGTTTGTATCGTTTGAGGTTTTAGCTATTGATCTGTTATTGTATCTTTCTGGCAATAAAAAAGTCACTAATCTTGATTTAATATCAGCAATAAAATGCATGAGATATAAAAAAGGGCACATCATGGAGATTTGAATGCACTGAGGTTTCTATTAATTCAGTGACCCGGAGTGACTAGAGCAACAGCAGCCTAACCCTACAGCACTAAATCCTTGCATCACATTTGTTTTCAATTAGTTGTTACGGGATCTGAAAGTACTTTCCAGTACTTTCTGGGCATAGCAAAATCTTCATGCCCCCTTCTCCCCAGCAGCCAACTGACTACATAGAATTTCCTATTCTATTGATACATCTTGTGCTGATGATTTGATACCTTTGTCCTTTTCAAAAGTATAAAGAATATTGAGTCAGATCAGAAATAGTTGTTGCTTATACCCAGGCACCTTAGTATAACTTTGAAACAAATTGTAGGTCAATAGTTCAGCTTTTTGTAAACCGCTTCAAAGCAGAACAAAACCCCAAATTGGACATGTGGCTGGGGTCTAACCTAGGGCGATAGCCTTGGTCAGATATGGCAAAAGCTGGCAGCTGGATATAGCACTAGGGGCCTTATTCATGAAGGGATAGCGTCAGGTAGTGGCTGGTTAATGAGAGGTAGCGACTGGTGAACGCCGGACACGGCACGCAATTACACATTTATCAAGCAGAATCTGTTTAGCGACTGGGATAACGCCATGTAGCGTCTGATTCATCATTTTCCCTGCCTCTGCGAACAGCGCCGCCATTCAGCCTTGCACAGCGCCAGGTATGACCTCTCGTTACCTGACGCTCATACATTTCAATGGACGATCCTTTCCTTCTCTTTAAACTGTATTTTTGTTTTGTTTTTTTTTAAATCTCAAATAATTCTGTGACCTCTCCTGGCATTGAATAAGCAGTTTTTTCACATTTTTTTTATTTTTTATATATTTCTTCAGAAATTACATTACAGGTCTGCCATTAAAGTGTTCATGTTACAATGTTGCTACAATGTAATTCCATATGTTTTCGTTTTGTTACTAGTGGATAGATGCTGAAAAACCGACTTTAAACACACCGCCTCCTGCGCTCTGGGCTTCAAACAAATATTTTTCAGCGCCAGAGATTTGTGACGCTGTTTTTTTGCTGAATATGGTGTGAGTCGTTCGCTATGAGCAGTCGCTAACATGCGCTCCCATACAGCGCTGTACTGGTCAAATAGCGACTCCTCACAATGCATTCAACATTACTGGACAGCGACTGAGTCACTATGAAGTAGCGACCCACAGCTGAGCACAGTGACTACTAGCGGGCGCTGTGAAAATGCCTGCTACAGACGCTCATCTGTCGCTACCTGGCGTTAGTGATGAATCAGCCTGTAGGTCAGCTATAGGGCTAGGCACTGGATGGAGTCAGATATGGCCCTGGTCGGCAACAGGGCTTGGCATTAGACATGAGCAGATGTGGCAGTGGTTGGAAACTGTGCTTGGCACTGGATATGGTCGGATGTGACACAAGGTCAGCAATAGGGCTTGGCACTGGAGAGGGTCAGATGTGGCACAGGTTGGGAACAGGGTTTGGCACTGGATATGGTCAGACAGCCACTGGCCTGGCCTGGTACTGAATGTGGGCAGTAAAGGCAGAGGTCGGCAATAGTCAAGGAGCCTAATTTAAGACTAGTGCCAAGTAGTGCCATGTGAGTGTCTGTGTAGCGGAGCTTAGAGCGACCGCTAGTAGACACTGTAAGCGGGTGTTGGGCGCTATTACCTAGCTTTGCGGGTGGACAAGTGGCGCTGTAGTATCCTGTCCAGCATTGATGAATGTGATGTCTGGAGGGCACTGTATAAGCTCTCCCTGATTCACTGCAGAACCAATCGCGAACGCTAGGTGGTGTCCCGAGGACAAAGCCCTCTAGACTACGCTACACCTAACAATAGGACAACGCTGCAGTGAGCAATAGGTAGCGCCAGTTAAGTGCGTCCAGCACTCGACACTGAAGTCCGTTTTCAAGAAAAAACTACACACAACCAGCGCCGGCGCTCTAAAGCTGGGTACTCTAGCATAGTGCACCAGAAGCTATGTGATACACATATACATACAATTCTGCATAAATTTTTTTTAAAAAAAGCAATAAAAGTGTTTGTTTGCTGGGCAGGAGATGATTTCAGCAAAAAAAATTAAAATTTTCTTCAGCAATACGCTATTTATACACAACCAAATGAAACAGTGCTACTGAGTGAGATGTACTACATGGCGTTGCTGAACATACAGCGCCGGCGTTATACACTGAGCCACCGCTAGTAATACATGTGACGCTACATGGCGCTGTTAGAGGCGCTCACCAGATTTGCTTTCTTAAATGTGGTTTTCACATACAGCGCCCAGCGTTCACCCGACGTTATGTGCTGCTACGAAGCACTACCTGGTGCTAGCCATTCTTAAATAACCCCCTAGTGTGTTTTGAACAGAAGCTGATTGTATGTGAGCATTGTGGAGCATGTTTAATTCTGTGCAAACTTTGCAGAGATTCTTTATATTGTTTCCTATATTTATAGAAAATCAAATCAGGTTTTTCAGTTAATGTAACAATATGCTTTCTGTTTATCTGAGATATATATCAAAGTTGCAACACGCCACTTGTAGCAAATTAAAAGCAACCATTTATTACTAAAAGGCAGTGCATGCTATTTTTATGTCCTTGACAGATTAATTCATTTTGTTTTTATACTGAGCATAAACCAGGCTGGTGTTAAACAACTGGATGATGTTCTAAAATTAAAAGGACGAGACTATCTTTTCAAATGTAATTGTATTGGGTTATGTCACTAGGTAGCACCGTTAGTACAATGCTGGAAATCTAAATTTAAAGCAGATTGATATTCCTATATGCTTAGGGGTGTAACTATAGGTGGGGCAATTTTAGAGATCATATTAGGACCCTTAAGGTCAGCAGGCCCCACCATTGTTGGTGCCCCACCAATCCCACAGACAGGCTGGGGATAGCTGCACTATGATCAAGCAAAAACACATGGAATGACATTGGGAACTTACAAATGACATGACACATGATTGGCAGTCATGAAAACCCAAGTTAGCAGAAGGTAACCTAAGTACAATAATGAACGAAACAAAAGAGTCAGAACAGGCCAGGAATGCCGTGTCAGTTGATTAAGCAGGAAAAAAAAATAACCAGAAGCCACCCAAAGTAAAACGGAACTGGAATGGCTAATTAAAGTCAATAGGAGAGCGACATTGAGCGTCTGATGTGATGTGGAGCTGTAGGGAACGCTAACAAAGCACTTGGTTCTTTTGCTACATGGCGCTAGGAGAGGCGCTAAACATTTATTTGCATCATATATATGACTTGCCGGTGGCGCTCATGAAAAACATCTGCTGCTACGTGTCTCTAAGTAGTGTTAGCGTTTCTTAAATAAACGCCTGAGTTACATCTGCATATACAAGTTAGCACATAGTATATGTTGTGGAAAAGGGTAGGATCTGAGCCCCCATAATTTGCTACCTATGATATGTAATGTTAGTCTGGCCTGATGGCCGCCCCCCTTTGCTCCTGCCTGTACTTCCCTAATGGTGGCCCTAATACAAAATATATATAAAAATAAAAAATAATTGAAAAAAAAACTCCAATTTCCCTTCGGTTTGCTTTATTAGAATTGTATTATTTATTATGTAACATGTGTGCTACCCAATCACTGTAGCAGCTGTAATTTTTGGTGTACTGGGAGATTTTTTTCCTGAATCGTAAGGTGTTTTTTCTGTCCACTAAAACCCTTACGGAAATGCCTGGCCCCCTTGCTTGTTCTGTGAAGGCTTAATAACTGGCTGCCAATGAAGGTCACTGTCAGAACCAGCCTATTTGGACTGCCCTGTGAGTGGAGTTCTATTTAAGTATTTTGTCTTAAAGTGATACTGATACTTGTAGTTGTAGGGTTACTTGTGTTATGTGACTGATGTTTTAAACTGCTCAGTAATAAGCATTTGAAAAAGCTAATTCCCAGCTTGTAGTTTTGATGTACAGTATTTCAGCAACAATCAAATGATGTCTATTTCTATTGAGTAACACCCCTACTATCAAGCTTCCCGCTTCTTGCTGCATCATCCTAAAATCTGTGTCTGTGCTGAACATTTGTGTAACAGCCACCCACCTTTTAACAGCAAAGTTTACAATTTCCTTAATATACAGAAAGCATTAAAGTCTCTGCCCAGGCATTAAAAATAAATACTTACCTACCAGCCCACAAGATCGATCCCCCAAAGTCCCCCGACAATAATACTTTACATATAATAAACCTTTAACCACTGGTTTTGGTGACCAGTTTTGGGCATCGTTAAAAGAACTGGGCCTTACTGTTTGCTTTTATGAGGCCTGATTGGGAAAAGGCTGTTAACTTGGCCAGGAAATTTTTTATGACACAGGAAGCATAGTAAAAAATCAAGCTTTAAACATGTCTTATCGATCCGTCTGTGCTGCCAAATACTTAATTAGAAGCCTCCCATTATTACACTGTCAGTATGTAGGTCTTGAACATTGTTGTAAATTGTGCACTTAAACAAAAGATTTTCAGTTATTCCAAAATATAACTCTGTTAGCGGAAAGATTATTTGAAGCTCATTTGGGTTATATATATTGCTGAATCTTTCTTTTAAAGCCATTTAAACATCTATTTTATTATTCCTTGAGCCCTCACATCCCATGTAGAATCTGGACCAGTTTCAGCTTCTGAGCTAATGTTATCCAGTGCAGATGGACCAGCAAGAAAACTCTAGAGCAGGGGTCCCCAACCAACAGGTCATGTTTTGTGGATTTCCACATAGCTGTCTATATAGCTCTGCTGCTGCATTAATTACTTCACCTGTACATCTGTGCGAAGATCCACAAAACATGACTTGTTTGTGGTTCTTGAGGAGGAGAGTTGGGGAACCCTGCTCTAAAGCACAGGTGTCAATCCTCCTTCTCAAGAGGCATCAACAGGCCAGTTTTTCATGGAAGTACTATAATTTTTGCTCAGACAGGTATAGAGCCAGCTTTGCGGAGGCCTACAAAACATGACCTGTTGGTGGCCCTTGAGTAGGGGGTTTGCCACCCCTGCTCTAGAGCAGTATTTCCCAACCTTCTTCTCAAGAGTCACCAACAGGTCATGTTTTGCAGACCACATAGACACACAGGTCAAGTAATTAGATCAGTAATAAAGTGCCAACTATGTGGACATCCACAAAAAAACTGCTTGATAAGGTGACTGTGGCTGCTACAGCTCTTAGAGGTGGTCCATCCTCCCACAGTCTTGTGGCATCTCTGGATTAGAACAGTCAAGCTGGCAGTTTGTGTGACAATAATATATTACTGGTAGTAAATTGACTCGATCGAAACCAGGGTCTTGAGTTTTCTTCCTCGGGAAGCAGTGTGCAACTCTGTGGTTGGACATAAACTTACTTCAATCCAAAGATCCCACAACACATGCACCAGCCTCCTGCAATTATCATTCTATGCCATGCATTAAAATGAACAGCATAGAATGTTTATTGCGGTCTATACCCTGCACCTCCCATTGGCCTCTGTTTCCAGCTGTGTACACTCAGCCTTCTAGCTGTTCAGGTATGACTGGGGCTGCCACGTACAGCAGATGGAGCCATAAGATTGGGGAAATTACCTTATTGCCTGTTCCTACAACACTGTTGGTGGCATCTCTCTATCTGTTATCCATGCCCGCACCAGTCATACTGTATCTGAATGACCTTTAGACTGTAGGTCCGAGTGTCAAGGGTTTTGGTCGACTTTAAAGTAGACCACTGCTAGTCTTACATTATGTATCTTATTAAATAAGAATGTTATTATAGCTTTGGCTGTTGCACATTTAACCTTTGTGGCTCAAATGTAATGATTATTTTTGTATTTTCCTGCAGAAGCACATTAAGCGTCACTCTTGAACAAGCTCTTATTCTTGCTCGAAGTCACGGATTGCCCCCACGTTACATCATGCAAGCCACAGATGTCATGAGAAAACAGGTTTGTAGGATTTTTTTCCATTGTTAAATTAGAAATCAGCATGAGCTGCACTGTATACTGCCATGGTTGAGCAGCCTGTGTTTTCAGGTTATCATATAAAGTGAAGCTGTGTGGTGCACTATAGCTCCCTATGGTTGAAGCAGATGCCTTGGCCTGTGAAATATGAATTTAAATTTTATTAAAATGGAACTAATGCCCCTTAGCCTGGCACCCGTGCTGCTCCTCTGGCGCTCCAGATCCTGGGCGACTCAATCTTGGCTGGAAGATACAAAGCTGCATCCCCCAGCTCTGTGTGCGCTCCCGCCCACCCATTCAAGTGAATGGGCAACAAGAGCATGCATGGAACCTGGGCATGTGGCTTTGCTTCTTTACGTGCGGTGGCCACAGGAGACTGGGAGGACGACGTGGGAATCTGGCTAAGGTCTGGGTTTTTTTTTCATTGTAAACCCCCGTCCTGCCTTAGCACCAGGGTAGTGTGGCAGGGTAGGGTCCTTTTTAACTGAAGTCCGGCTTTAAATTAAATACCAGATAATTACAATTTGAATACGTTTTTAGTTTTCATAACAGCTCAGAGCTATGGCAGTCACAGTCCTTTCCTTGCACTCATCCCTTTTCATGTGTTGCACCATGCAGACAAGCCTGGAAAACCCTAAAGGTCAGTTTCATGGGGCACAAGATAAGCACACATAGGCCTTGATTCACTAAGAGTTGAAAAAATGTAATGGTAGTAAAAAATTTAGTTCATTAGAAAAAAGCCTGAGAATGTCACTTTTAGTGAATCATCAGATAGGAAAACAATGGAAGTCAATTGCACATTTTACTACTGGGAAAAGTATTAAACCTTTTACCCCTTTTTACCTGTAGTAAAATGTGCCATTGACTTTCATTGTCTTCCTATCTGGTGATTCACTGAGAAATTCTCAGGCTTTTCTCTCATGAATTGAAATTTTAACTACCATGATAATCTTTTTCAACCCTTGCTGGATCAAGGCCAAAATGTGAAGACACATAAGCACAGTCCAGGCAAGTAGTACTACCTGATTTTGGCCTTACACTGTATTGTCAACTTAAAAAGCACCCCAAATCAATAAATCTAAGATCCCATGACGCTATGTGACCCCACATGTACCTGTGAATCTAGACTTACTGCTGCCTGAGGCAAAAACATCTGCAAGAAAAATACTCCAGTTGCCTTGGTGTATTACTACAGATATACATTGACCATGATAAATGAGAACCTTCATAGAGAAATCGAAGAATACATTCTAAAAAAAGAAACACAGGATATCATGTTGTACCCAGAGATACCACATAATAAACCACATTCAGATACAATGCAGGTGATACATTTATGCAGCATGTTTTACCTTTTCTGCATGTAATGCAGGTGTATGCCTGGGGGTGGGAGATGCAGGGTTAGTGCCCAGGGTTAGGGTTGCAGCGAGATGCCCGGAGCTAGGGCTCTGGAGGGATTCCTCCCTGGGGGGAGGGTTTTAAGGGGTTGCACCATTGGGGGGGGGGGGGGGGGTAGAAAGGTGATGTCCTTGGTGTGGGGAATACAGGGGGTGCCTAGTTGGAGGTTGCATAAGATGCCTGGAGGATGCCCGGTGGTTTGGGTTTGCAGGGGGTGCCCGTGGGTTGGAAATACAGGAGATTCCCAGGGGTTGAGAAAGGGGATGTCGGAGAGTTGGAATGCAGGAGATGTTGGGGGGTGGTTGGAATGCAGGGGATGTCTGGGAGTTTGGATTATAGGGGATGCCCAAAGGGGTGGGAATGCAGGAGATTGGAATACATGGAATTCCCATGGGTTGGGAATTCAGGGAATTCCCAGGGCTTGTTAATGCAGTGGATGCCCAGGGGGGTTGCAATGCAGGGGATGCACATGGTTGTGAAATGCAGATGATGCCGGGGGGGGGGGGGGCATTTCTGGCAACTGGGGATGTCCAGTGATAGGGAATGTAGAGGGATTCCCTAAATTTTGGAAGATAAAGAATGAATACAGGGGATGCCAAGGGGGTTGAAAGAAGAAGAAGGGTTGCAGCATCCCCAAGGCCAGTGCCACTTAAGGTTCTGATTTGGTTCTGAAGTGGACCAAAACCCAGGATTTTAAATATCCCAGGTTTTAGTCCATCCCCCTGGGGCATCCCAATTTGGTATGCCTGCTGCATAAAACTCCACCAGTCGCCCATTTCTCTTACCCTTTTTACAAGACCATATTGCAGGTATACCTTTACTCCAATCAGCTTCATCAGCCACCCATATTAATGTGCGGCTGGAGATGCTGAATGGGATCCTACAGCAACACCTGCATCCCACAGCTGTGCGTGGCCATGCCAGTCATTCAGCATCTCCAGTGCTGTGGGCTCATGGTGGTGTAAGATTTGGAGCGACTGACTGGGGGGTTCACACAGCGGGGCACCCCAAATTGGGATGACGCAGGATGGTAATTCAACTGGACCTAGTGTCTTTTAGACCCTAGGCCTTACCTAACACACAAACACCTTGCAATAGCCACTGGGGCCCTGCTAGATAAGATGCAATGACTCCAAGTGGCCCTTCAAACCCCCCGCCCGCCTGCCCAGAGACGAGAAAGGCACAGCATCACCCTCTCCTTTCCTGTCAAGAGACTCAGAGGCCGATTCATTAATAGCGCCAAGTAGCAACAGATGAGCGACAGTAGCGTTATTTTCACAGCGCCCGCTAGTATTCGCTGTGCTTGGCCGTTGTTCGGCTGTTGACAGCGACTCAGTCGGTGTGCGGTAATGTTGAATACGGGGTTAGGAGTTGCTGTTTGACAGGTTCCGCGCTGTATGGGAGCGCATGACAGCGAACGGCCATAGCGAACGGCTCCCAGCATATTCATTAACAAATCACGCTCCAAAAATTCTTGCGCTGTGAAATGCTTGTTTAAACCCCAGAGCGCTGGCGGCGATGGGTTAAAAGTAGTTTTTTAACCCCCAAACAACCATATTTTTTGAAAAAAAAAAAAACTTGTTTTTCAAAACATTTTGTAATATGAATACATTAATATCAGACCTGTAATATCAATTCTGCACAAATGTATTTTTTTTTTTTACCTTAAAAAAAATATCTAACATTGCAGAAGTGGTCACAGAATTTTTGACATTTAAAAAAAAAAAAAAAAAAAAAATTAATAGCAATTAATTATGAATATTTAAAGATTGCTCCATTGAAATGCATTGGAGAGCGCCAGGTAGCGAGAGGTCATACCTGTCGCTGTTCAAGGGCGCTCGCTGGCGCTGTGGGGTGAGGCTGGAATAATGATGAATGATTTGCTATCTGGCGCTCTGTCAGTTGATAAATGTGTGATTGCGGAGGGGAGCCGGCGTTCTCGTGGCGGTGAGCGTCATTACCGTTCGCTCACCATTCGCTACCTGGCGCTATCCCTTGTTAAATAAGGGCCTCAGCTATCTAATCCCGTTCCTGGCAGGGCCCCAAACCTCATGCTGGTTTCAGTGAATATTGCAAGGTCCAGTGGGCTCCTGGGTTTGGGGGTGGGGCCCTGCACCACCAATGAATCAATCTACAATCCATACAATGCTACAGCAGCGCCCAGTGGGGCTGTGATGGTGTGCCGCCAGGTCTTTGCACCAGTTGGTCCTCTTTAACATAACTTCCAATGGACATCCCAATTTAGGTTGCCGAACAATGTGAAACCCCCTTGTTCTCCTGTATATACCCCTTGTTCCCCTGGAAACCCCCTTGTTCCCCTGTATACACACTTTGAGTCTTAATTCCATGGTGCATGCACAGGCCTTCAGTGGCATCCTTGTCCTGCACACTTGCCTAGGTTCTGCCAGCATGGCTGTGCATGGAGTTCGCATGGGATGCAGGGAATGCCCCAACCCTATAGCCCTTTACACTCTTGAGCCAGGCCACATGGTTTTAGTCCTCTTTACAGGGCGTAAAAGCATTTGTAAGGAATTTCCTTTCTACTGTAGCAAGAAATATTTGTTTAACAAGTTACACTATATTTCTTAAAAATTTGTAGTGCAGCTGCAGTTTGGCACAAGATTGATTTTACATTTCATATAATCATTTAGCATCCAATTAACTCTACCTCCAAGTACAATTCCAGTGGGTGAGATGTCTCTCCGCATGGCAATTTAATTGCACATTTTAGTGATTTATAGTGGAAAAGGGATTCAGAATCTCTGAAAAAAAACATCATGGTGACATCAGCACTTATAGTAATGGATACGCCACTAATGCAAGTTTTGGCAATGCTTGTTAGCGCTGATGATTTAATCAATAGTCTAGACGCACTTGAGTAAATCTGCTTGAAAAGCAGTAGAATGCGGGTATGTTTAGAAATTATTGGAATTTGATTGGTTGCTTATTTGTTAGCATATTTCTGTCACACATCCTTATACTTAAATGCAACAGATACCCGGTATTTCTAGTAATGGAATAGGGTAGCATTTTCACAATGAAATGGTCAAAGACCACCAACCAGGCAGAAAGGAATGTGTTAAAGTCCTGATTTGGGATGATCACTTAGGTGAGGCCTCATAATAAGAACAAAAATGTTATATTATACAAAAATAATACTCACCTGTTCCAGTGATATGAGTGTGTCCCACATGACCACTGGCAGCCAATAGGGTTTGTTGGCAGTGAAGGGAATGTGCCAGTGTGGATCCCGAGAAGCCATGATTCAGAAGTTTTATAACCTATTTCCAGGCTTCCCAGGGGTTGAGGAGTAAACATATTTTGGCCCTGGAAAAAAATCTTACTGACTCCGCTGTAGCATCAGTAAGAAAGGAGGCTGACGAAAAAAGAATAGGTAAGGCCTTCAGAATCTCATTAACATCTGTCTGTTTCAAAAGACAAGCCTTATGTTGTTGTAGCCAACAATTTAGATTCCCGGTGACACAAGTAGAAGCCAAAATTGGCTGAAGAGTGCCAAACCTTTTTCAAAAGAGTATCCATTTAAAGGGTCCTTAAGGATGCCAAAATCCTCAAAGGCCAAGTCCACCACCTTAGAGAAGGGAGCATCCAATTTAGGACAATTGTCCCAAATATGAGAGTCCACCTTAATAAATGGGTAGCACCTCTTAAGAGCACCTGTGTTGTGAATGGGAAAGGTCATAGGAGTATCAGGAACAAAATCTGGATAAAATCCATTATGTTTTGACCTAGGAGTACTACTCCTATCCTTAATCCCCATAGAGAGATGAACTATATGTAAGAAATATGACAAATCTTCTGGGGGAAAAAAGACAGTTTATGGGAGTAGCTGAATCAGAGCCTGAGCAAAGCACCTTTTCTTCTTCAGAGGAGGGTCTCACGTTCCCCTCCGAAAAAAAGGTATCAGAGACCTCTTATTCCTGTCCTTGTGAAAAGAGGGGATGGCCTGCTGACTCCTTAAATCCAGACGAGTCCTGTAAGGTTTTAAGGGTTTCAAAGGAGGAGGTGATCCTCATCATATCTGACATGCTGGGGTCACACTCCTTACTCACAACTTTATCCGTACAAGACTTGCAAAGAGACTCCTTATATGAATCTAGCAGCTTAGTTTCACAAATCAGCATCTCCTACTCTTGTCCTTCACCTTGGAGGCAGATTTAGCAACTTCCAAAGCAGAGGGCTTAGTGGACTTGGTCTACAAAACTCAAGACAAAAAGTAGGAAGCCGTGGGACACTATAAGGTTCAAACCTAACAGTAGGGCTCAGAACCAAATATAAGCAGAAATACAACCCAAATTAAAATTGCATTGAGCCCATGAAAAAAAGAGGGACTCACCGGAGCAGACCTGGACCCCTTCTTCCCAGACTGAGTGGACGACAGAGTATCAGATGGAGTTGTATCAATAAGGTTGGTAGAAGATCGCTGGTTTGAAGCAGCAGTTCCTGCAGTTGACCCCCTCATCCTAGCCGACCGCAATAAAGCCAGGAGATGCAGGTACACGCCCATATTGAAGCACCCCAGCACACCCCCCTACATCCCGGTGAGCTTTTTAGCAATGACACACAAAAAAAGTGCAAAAAAAGACTTTTGCCCTTAATTTTCCCCCAAAAAAATCACCTGTGAATCACCCGAGGACACATTTTTACAGTTTTGGTACATTTTGCAATTATGTAAAGGTATATATTTTAAAGTTTGAAAATAACAGCACCCTATGGGCTATGCTAAAGATTTCATTTTTTTCTGCATAGCCCATAGGGTTCTGTTGTTTCCAGACTTAAAAACAAATACCCTTTCCTCATTGGAAAAATAATGTGCATAACCTGTACAATTGCCATATCACAGGTGTAGATAATTTTTTGGGGGAAAAGGCAAAGAAAAACATTTTTTTGCACTTTTTTGTGTCTAAAAGCTAAAAAGCTCACCAAGTGCAGGAGCTCACACATGTGACCTTCTCCATTCTGTAATCTTTTATAGGTGAGAGCCACTGCTTCATTTTTGATATATTTACACTAAAATGTGAAATTTTATGACCTCTGGCTGAAGCTCTTTATCCATGAATTAGAAGTGGATGGTATGTAGTATGCCTGAGATTAAAGATTGGGAGTAGGGCCTGAATTGAAGTTTTAAATATAAAGGAATCTGCCCCCCTTCTCACTTATCCTATGGTGCTGCTGCTGTCCTATAAAGGTATGTGCCATGCAGCGCCTCAACCATAGCCGCCATTAGTGGCCCTCTAAATATGGGAGATGAGGGGCCTGCCTTACGGCCTGCACCACTATTAGTGGTCCTGGTTCATCTGCGGAAAATAGGATGGCTGAGATAAAGGCCCTTCTTGTCCTCCCTTACAAAAAGCCCTGGTGCCATTAATGAAGTCATTCATACCTTGCACTATTGGGAACAGCATTATCAGATCTGCTGACGATCAAACACCCCAATTAAGAATTGAAAAACTCTATCCAAGTCTGTTGGACTGAGGACTTTTGGGCTTATCGAACTCTATGGGCCCACTCTACATTTACCTTCAAATATTAAACATTTATATTTACGGTTTATGTCCTTATCACACTAATTGACTATACTACAATAGTGGATACGCCTTATTCTTTTGCTGTAAAACATTACCTTCCACTCCTTACTTTCTGCTTTTATGGATTAATGGTTGTTATGGTAAAGTAATAATTACTATCCACCTGTGTGAATGAGCAATGAGTGCTGGGACTGATGGCACCATGTTAACCAGACACCCAGGGCAAGCGCCTTGTGGGCCAACCCGAGCCTACTCCAAATATTTTGCTCCTTAGTAAATAACTTACCGGTAACTTCCAACATTTAATGCAAATTAACTCAATTTTCCTTTCTGGAGAACATGAGAGAGGATAGCCCACAGCATTGTGGTTGTTCTTCCTTACCCATAAGTTATAACTGAACTACACTGCCAAGGGGGTAGGTCGCAGGTAGAGATGAGCAAACTACTTTGACAGTGCTCTCCGTCACAGGGAGGGACTCTTTATACCCCATGGAGTGAGATGCCAGGATAAGCCCCCCTTTTTAATCCTGAAAAGTAAAAAACAAAGGGACGTGAAGCGTTTTGGTCTGCTGCAAGAAGCATTGCCAGAACTGGCATTAAACCACTGTATGAGGCGGACAGACGGCCAAATCAGAGGAGGCGACGACCTACTTAGGACAGTCGAGTGAGTCCTGGCTGTGCCATTCTGATGCTTTGTTGCTGCCTGGCCATCATATCCACAGTTCATCGGGTGGCCATGGGAAGCTCCCTTTTACCCGGCAGCCTTGAGAATGAGTAAGCAGGTGAGCAGGGCTGGGAGGGGGCGGTTCTGCCACACTGCCTGTTATAGGGGATTGAGGGGGGAGATCAGGGTTATGCCACATTGCCTGTTATGGGGTAATTGGGGGGGATTTGGCTGCACTGCCCATGGGGTGATTGGGGGGGAGTCAGCCACACTCCTTGTTATGGGGTGATTGGGGGGAATTATGCCACACTGCTTCTTATGGGGTGATTGGGGGGGTCTGCCGCACTGCTTGTTATGGGGTGATTGTGGGGATTCTGCACACTGCCTGATATGGGGTGATTGAGGCGCTTTTGCCACATTGTCTGTAATGGGCTGATTGGGGGGGGGGGGGGTTCTGCCACACTGCCTGTTATGGAGTGATTGGGAGGATTCTGCTGCACTACCTGTTATGGGGAAATTTGGGGTATTTCTGGCAGTTTTGGGGTGGTTGAGGAAAGGGTCTGCTGAGATTCCTCCACACTGCCTGTTATGGGGTGATTGGGGGGGATTTTTCACCTTGCCCGCTGTGGGATGATTGGAAGGGATTCTGCACACTGCCTGTTATGAGATGATTGGGATAGATTTTTCACATTGGCTGTTATGAGGAGATTTGGGCGAAGAGGATTCTGCTACACTGCCTGTTATGGGGTGATGGGAGGACTCTGCACACTGTTATTTATCTGGCTGTGACCAAAGTAAAGTCCTGGACGCATTTTTTAACAACATTCCACCCCAGGCCATTGTCATTCACTGTGATATTGGTAGGGGGCAGTGTAATTTCCATGACTTTGCTCTTAGCAGATCTTGGCTGAAATAGGTGAGCCAATATATATATATTCCGGTATATATACAAATATATATTGTTGCCATCAAATGATGCCACTTTTATTTGTCAGCTTTACAGCCAAATTTTTGGCTACGGGTGCTGCTTATTGCTATAGCCCTAACCTAATAACAAGGAATTAACTAGATAACATAAATATAATGGTGGATTTAAGTGAAATGATAAAATGTGTAAATTTAAAGAGCTGTTATTTTAATTTACATGTAAATTCAGAAATTAAGGCCTAAATAATTCAAAATTGACTTTCATTAGCGCTAATGGTCTATTGTAAGAATGCATTATCACCAGCATTAATGTCTATGCCATTAATGGCATCTACAAAGAAGAGATCAACAGAGGCATTGGTAAAGTGATACACTTAGGGTACCTATCCTTGGCCTTTCACCCTTTAGAAAATCAAAAAATCTACTTTTAATGAAATCATATTTTACTGTGTAAGGTACATTAGTATTAGTATTTTGAAATGAACAGAATAATGTGGAAACAAATTCATAAATAAGTGACTAAAAATTGCATGTGCTGGAGTTCCCCACAAATACAAACCTATTCAATCGATGTATCAGACTGAACTGAGAATGATTTGCAATTGTCACTTCTTCTAGCTGACTTGCAAGAAAACACAGCAATCCTAGTTGCTTTGACTTGCTACAATATGTTAGACAGAAAAAGAAAGAAAGACAAGGAGTAATAGGTAATTGAACTTACCATTTCAGTTCTGGAGAACTGCTCCCATCCAACCACATCTCTGTCCTTTGAGCCAGCCTGTGGGATACAGTAGTATTCACTCCAATATCTGCCTAAAGCTTTGCATGATGGGTAAAAGCATCTATGCACATCTCAACTGCAATAGCAATGGGCCATTTAAATTAGAACAAAACCCAGGATTTTGATTAGCCCAGGATTTGTTCCGTGCCCTGGGGGTATCCCGATTGTGGATGCTCTGCTGTTCGAAACCCCCCAGTTCGCCCAGTAAAACTCACCTCTCCCTGATCCGATAATGCTTGTGCAGGCTCTCTTCCATTCAGAGGCATTTGCAGTGCCTATGCCCTTCAGTAGATGGCTCAGATGTTCTGCAATGGGGAGCAAGAGTGTCCACATTCCCAGCGAGAGCTCCTCCAATTATGCGACACACAGCGCAATAGATAAACTGAGAGCTGGACTGAACTGAGGCTGCCCAGGGCTCTAAGCCTTTACCTGTGGCGATTCACATGTGGGAGCCCCTCAACATTTATCCACATGCACTCACCACAATACAACAGATAAAAAAGAAATGGCAAGCAGCATCATCAATTTATAGCTGGGCTGGGTGGTGCAAACTGGGCTGGGAAATTATTACAGACAAAACTAAAAGGAAGAGCCCAGCACTCAAATACCCAGCAGCCTGCAACTTTTATTTTTCATCTATTTTTTACCACTTACATGGAGTCATCCTACACCGACTCAGTATGCTACTACAACAGATAAACAATGACCTAGATGCAGCAGAACCTTCATAGATTTTGAATTGATTCAGAGCCTTGGCGGTCTCATCCAATCAGCATTGTATGGCCTGTGTATTGATGCACAGCATACGGCCATGTTGAAAACAGAGACAGGCATAAGAAAGCTGGAGTGGCCACATCCCCGGCCCCCCTTGTGGTCTGTGTTGCACTTTCACAATGTAAGTGATTGCTGGGGCGATCGAGGGGGGTTACACAGTGGGTCTTCTTTAATTGGAATGCCCTAGGGGCACTTGATAGGCTGGCCACGGACTCTAAAAAAGGGTATAAAAGGTAGTTGGTCCTCTTTGAAGTCCAGACATGAAGCTGGTCTATCCTGCTTCGATTCTCTAAAACTGACAGATTTCCGAAATTGAGATCCATGATTTTCCCAGTCACTGGCGAATCCTGGGACCAATGACACCCCCCCCCCACATCTCTCGACTTGAGCAGGCCCACCCTATCCACTCCGATGAGGAGGGCATGGAGAGGCTTTGCATGATTCACAACTGTTATGACTGGTAGTGGAATACATGGATAGTCTGAACATTGGCTCAGCCACCAACAAATTTTATGGGGGTGGGGCTACTTCTACTTACACATAAGTAGCATATAATGCTGTGGATATGTGTTCCTTAATATACGGTAAATAAGTCACACCCCTAAACTGCAACCCCACAAACTGGTTTAAACAGTCCCACTTTGAGCCCCCCAAATATGGTAAGTTTAGACTTCCCCTTTAACTCACTAAAACGGATTTTAAGGCTAATTTTTTGTTATTAAAGCAAAAACAGGCTCACTTTAATAATTCACTTTTGAAGACTTGTCCCAGATTTAATTTGCTCCAATATTTTCCTCCCCACAGGGAGCACGAGTGCAGAACACAGCCAAGAATCTGGGTGTAAGAGACAGGACTCCAGCATCTGTTCCAAGGTATGGTGCTCATATTACTTAGTGAATTGTTCATTTATGTTTGAGTTTTGTTTTACTGGAGGATACAACAGATTTAAAAAAATGGTTTTAAATAGTAAAAATAAACTTGCGTAAGATAAACCAAAGTCCTGGATTATGCACCGCCGGGTTCTGGTGTGCTGTGTGAAACCCTCAAGAATGACGCCTTGAAAAACTGCAGTGGTTGTGTGCGCAACTGCATGAAGTGGACTTGCTCAATGCATGTGATAAGCTCATTGCTGTGCAGGGGAGGCCTGGGCATGCACTGTGGGGGCAATTAGGCTTGTGGGGTGAGGAGGGCACCCTTACACAGCATGGCATCCTAAATCCAGATGCCACTGAGGAAGGCTTTTACTTTGCTCTAGCAGTGTTCCCCAACCCTCTACTCGAGAGACACCATATGGTCATGTTTTGTGGTTCTCCACATACAAATATTTACTCAATTTGTCAGATTTGTTTTCACTGGGCATCATTTAGAGAAATGAAGCACAACTTGTCTCAGCTGTTTCAGTCTTTAATTGTCTTGTTCCATCCAATTAAGTTAAAAGACAGAAAAATGTTTGCTCTATTAGCTTTGACAGGGCCCCATCTATTGTGGGCACTGGAAAGAGCCACAAAAATGGGGAAGTTTTTAATTTATGGTGCAAATACATTTTGAATGTGTAAATGGCAGCAGATCAGGTTGGGGTACAGGTAAGTCTGCAGGCTTGCTGAGTACCACATGATGAGATCTTGAGTACCACCAGATGTAATAGTACCACCAGCTGGGAACCCCTGCGTCTCTGCCATGGGATCGTGGAAAAGGTGAGCCTCCTCGCCGATAGTGTTGGGCGACGGAATTTTGAAAGTTCATGTTCCCAAACCTGAAAACTGTCTTCAGCCAGAAGTCTGTGTTCAAGGTTGGCCTGTACCCAGAAAAGGTGCTGTACAACTGATTTTATCCCCACGATCCCGTTCTCGTCCATGGTTAGTGTTCAGAAAGATGGCTGTCCCCATGAGTGAGGTCACTTGCTTACAATGGGAAGTGGCCATTTTTCTGAATTCCTGCCACTTCCTGTACTCTGCATTTGGGGAGCCCCCTCCGCCCCCCACTCCTCACCTGCCCACCTGGGTTTCCTTAGGCTCCTAACTCGCTGTTAATTTTAAATAAATGCTGGCGGTGGGTAAGACGCGGGGGGACAGATGGTGGCCCCCTGTCATTATTGGATCCCAAATTTCGGGTCCCCATTTATTTCAATGGGGAACAGGTTCAGGTCAAGTTCGGTACCCAAACCAAACTTTTGGCCATAGTTCGGCCGAACACAAACGTGTGCCAGTTCGCCCAACACTACTTACCGATCAACAGGAATACACACAGCATAGCATCCCGATTTGGTAAAAATCCTGGGTGGACTTCCTTCTTAAGAGAAGAAGCCAGAGTTGTTTCTAGATGCCAGAACTCATACACTATAAGCAGACTGTTGCGCGTTCTATAACACATTGTAAGGCTGAGCGTACCAAATAAAGCAGGACATAATTTTTATGTGATATGACATTTCATTTGAAATCAAACCAAGATCAATGTCCCCGATGTGCTGTCTTTTACTGTAGATTAGAGAGCGAGCTGCGCTACAGAATGTTTTATGACTATTTACAAAAATAGCAAACCAACAAAGGCAATAAAGCAGCGGGAGGAATCAGCAGGGCTCAGCTGTAATGAAGGGAAAGTCTGACCAGTGAAATGAATGATGGGCTGAATGGACCTTTACTCTCATTATTAGAGCTTCACCTAGAGGCTGGTGTCTTTAACCAGCCACATTCCCCTCCATCACACTCACTTTTCCAGATCTGCAGACTGTGATAAGCTTCTCGGTGGGAATAAAACAATGTTTGAGAAACACCTAGTGATTAAATAAAATCTAATTATAGACAAAGAAATCTTTGCTCAAGCAATAATAGCCTTAATGTTAACTAATAACACCACAGGCGGTGCAGTACTTTGAAGTAGTAGTTAGTGATATGAGGCCATATCTTACTCATTGTTTATTGGGAATATTTATCAGTCCCTAATGCATCAGCTTTATGAGATTTGAAGAGATTTGTTTTTACCAATTACTAAAGTCTACAAGAAGAACATTTATAGTAATAAAAATCCCACCTAAGCTAATAAAGTTTCTGAAAATATGCAGTCAGCATAGATCGGAAACCCTTGATCTACACACCCTGTTCCAAGTCAGTGGCTCACAAAGTAATGGAGCAAATAGAGGACTAATACAGTCACCCCTTTTGCCAATCTTGCCCCTTTCCATTGGGGACAGAAAACACCTATACACACTGACGGCTGCCACCATTCTTCCAGCATCCCACCCTCCCCCATTGGCACCAAACCCAACATAGGTGTGCTTTAAAGTGATTGGCCCTCCAAGAAAAAAACTATCTATCACCCAAGAGCTTCAAAAAAGGATTAGATGCTTTTTTCACATTAACTTTCCCCACCACCCCAACTCAACCCTTGGTTGAACTTGATGGACATATGTCTTTTTTCAACTGTATTTATTATATAACCTTTTGTCCCGTGCAGCTGGTTGGTCTGATTCCAGTTACCAGCTACTCAATTGATCACTGGATCCAAGCCTGTGCCTCCTCGTGCCCGATCATGGGGTTGGGATTGAAGGAGCACCAACATGCCCTCCCCATTGTGCCGAGGCCTTTGTAACAAATGGAGATGGAGTGGCCACAGCCCTGTGATTGATGGCAGGGGGCACATACCACACATGGAAACACAGGGGAATGGAGTTCAGGGCTGGATCCAGCAATTGGTTACAGCTCGATGGACTAGGGCAGGATCAGCAGAACGGGACAAAAGGAAAGTAACCTTTTGTTTTTGTTATTGTGTGTTCAGTCACTTTAAGAAAGGAAAGTAGTAATACACACAAAATAAAAGTAGTGCTGGGTTAAATACTACAGGGAAAGGTAACTGATCCTAAAGAGGGTCAAACCCCTCATAACCAACTCTAAAAGATTCTAGGGCTGAGTTAAAGCCTGCCCTAAGGACATCTGCATTTTGGAACCCAACAGTGTGAAACCCCCAGAATTGGCATATATTCACCTACAATACTTATATAACATAAAGAGAGTCTTAGGGTGTACTTATTATTGCCACGACATCATGTGGCATTCCGAGCTCACACACAATGGGATCAAGGTGACTATATGCCAATTCCAGAGGGATTCACTCAGTGTGACTCCCCAAATCGGGGGTGGGGGGGTAAGCCAGGCTTTGTTCCACTTTAAATGCAATTCGTTACAATCATGAGCAGGTTTAGAAACCACATGGACATAGGTAAAGGAATTTAGGAAGGCCATGATAAATGAGCAAGGCAAGCAGAAGGGTGGAAGGAAGGGTATAAGATGCACAGATAAGGGTTACATTTTTAGTGATCCATAATGGTCATATTGTACTAGGAATGATGGATAGTTTATTCAAGATTAGACAATAAGCCTTCATTTCCTTCATAACAAAAACATAAAAAATATATACAGGGTTTTATTATTTGTAAAATAAGTACCAAAAAGTGAAAGGGTGAAAATGATGGGCACACCTGGAAAAGAAGTCACAATAAAAGAAGGGGGCGTAGTTATAGATGATATCTTCAGCATGTACTTATTGATTGACTGGACATTGCTGTCAGTAGAGACCTGGACAAATTTTGCCTTGGATTTAGGGGGATTTAGATTAGAGTCTGGTATTTAGACCCTATTCCATCTTGACCTGCTTTCCACCAGCCCTATATAGATAAGACTGTCACAGGTGGGAAAATAGTTCAGGCTGCCACAGGAGTTCATTACCACCCTCTAAGAATGTTTGCTCCCTTGTTACTGGAAAACCCCCTCTCACAGTATATGTCCAGGCATGTGACATATATATACTTAACAGAAGGATAATGGATGGATCACTCGCACATCGCAGTAAGCTGTAACACTTTTTACATTGTAACAGCAGGGCACCTGGCTGCTATACTATATAACACAACAGGGATCAGCCATTGTTACAATGTAACAGCAACCACACGCCTGGATTTTTACAATGTAACAAAGCAGGGAGCTAACAATACTTCTGTCTTGCTTGTTACATTGTTCAGCGTGACAGCAGCACAAGTTAATTATTTACTCTCAGTGCTGCTGCCTTTGTACAGTCTCATATTCCGTTGTATTTGGATGTCATTTGCTACGTTCTCCCCTTTCAACAAAAATATAGGGCTTGGTATAGGGGTGACTATTAGATTAGCAATTTATCTGATCTTCATTAAGAAAACTGCAAGCTGTACTGAGGTTAAATGATGAATGGGGTAAATATCTTTCTGTCGGAGGCCCTGAAAGAATGCCTTAGGGAGAGTCCCTAAATGCTTTGAATCAGTTTGGCTTTGCCTATCAAGCAGCAGCAGGCTGGCAGGAGTTGTAATCCAGCAGTTCATCATGAGAGGAGCAGCAGAGGAAAGGAGTATTTATTAAAAATATAGGAAATGAGTACCTGTAATAAAAGTGCCCAAACTGAAATATTTCCATGGACTATCCAGCCCTAATCCGCTCGGCAAGATCTTCCTCTGCAAGGATCTTATTTTATATCTCAGCTCCCAAACAGGTTTCTACTCGGATTGATTCATTCCCTCTGTAGAGATGGGCTGCAGCAGATGAAAACATAGAGATCAGTAAATTAAAGACGTTTTACATAAAATATTTATAGTACTGTACAGTATTATAGTATCTTGGAACTTCTAATCATGTGTATTTTGAAATACTCAGTGTTGAAATATAAATAACATAAAACCAAGAAGAGAAGTTCTTGTTAAAATTTTCAGTTAAAGGGACTGTCCAGGCAAGGGCAATAAAAAGGCAGCAAGCAGCTCACCTGATGCCTGTCCCATGTGCCTCTCCTCCATAACTCAGAGGTTCTGCCTGGCTCAATAGGAGTAGTTTGTCAATCAAACATCTGCTGTGCACCCCCGACCTTCTGTCCCTCTGGTTAAATATCATACAGGATTAATATTTGTCTGCATTGCATGTCCCAACTTTGGGGACTCAGAATTAAGAGTAGGGACCACACTAAACACAGAGTGCCTTGCCGGGGCAGTGTGGCTTCCACATGTCGCTGCAGATATATGCAACCGAATCTCTGTCTTTCCACACAGCTAGACATGTTTGTTGCTTGATATTTAGTTGATGAGAGGGTTAAACTGGGCGGTAAATTAGTTCCCAGGCCCTGAATAATATTAATAATTTTGTATAAATAATAGTGATTGAGCTGCTCCCACCCCCCTTTGTTCATACAGGATTACTCAAGATTCCAGGGTCCACAGCTAGCCCTCCCCCAGGGAATCCAAAATCTGGATGCATTACATTGCGTGAACCCCCTGGGGGTGCTGGTGGCCACATCCTTAGCATCTCTGTAGCTGAGACATGCTCCCATACTCAACAATTCAGATAGACTGGGGGCAAGAGCACTTCCCAGTCTACAGGGAAATGGATTTAAATGACCACCAGTGGGCAACAAGGTTCATCATGCATATTTTTTGCCTGTCTTCACTGGCTCCCTTCTGCCGCTAGGCTGTGGGACACAAAATATAAATGTGTTAAAGGGCAGCAGTGAGAAAGTAAAAAAATATATATTCACCTTACCGCCCGGAGACTTGATCTGGCTGTTCCTATGCCTGTTTGACAGCAAGGGAGTTTGCCGAAGGCAAGAACCCAGAACTGGCTCAGTAGACACTATCACTCACAGAATGGAGAAAGGGGCATGTGCTAGGATTGTCTACATCTGATTTGGGACACATAAGAACCAGCAGAGTATAAACCCTAAAGCCAAGTCGAACTAAAAGTCAAGTTTTTTTATGGGGGGTTAAGTGAGTAAGGAATTTTTGTTTGCCCACAGATGAACCTTAAATTGACATTGTGCCTAATATATATCGTTTCATTTTAACAGGTTATACAAACTCTGCCAGCCACCCCCTGCAGATGATGACTCCTGAATCCGCTCACTGTAAAAGGAACCAGATCATTCAAATACATTAAAATACAACTACGCTGACTGCTCTTGTAAATGTAGATGTTGGGTCTATAGGAGACCAAGATGCTGCATTAGTCAGGTGGATGCACAACAGTTACTCCATCCTGTAGAGCCTAAGCCAGCAGCCTGAACTGTACACTGGAATCCCCATGGATGAAGCACTTACGTGTTGTAAAAAATTCAGCAAGGACAATGGACTCTAAAAGATTGTGTATCAATGTCAGTGTTCACCTATAAAACAGGACCCGTTCTATGTCTTGTATTAATTTCCTTAGTAAAAACTAAAGTATTATTTTTCAAACAGAAAACTTTTTTATCTACTTTGGTATCAGGAAACAGCTTAATATTTTATATTTGTTATTTGTATAACACGTTTACATACCTTGTGCTGTATAGATTGTGTAGTTTTAGAATTTGTTGCTAAATAAAAAAATATGTTAAGTATAGTTTCCAGCCTAATATATTTTTTAACAAAGCATTAACACACATGTTCTTATTAAATATGGGGCTGGCATTTCTGAGCGACAGCTACAAACCTTTGGAGGCCTGACCATTTAGCTCAGGGGTGCACCGATCTTTAACAAAGAGATATAGCTGCTAAATTAAATGAGGTAGTTATTAGAGATGAGCGAACTTTTGAAAAATTCGATTCGACTGATTCGCCGAATTTTCCGACAAAAATCGTTTCGACCCGAATAAATTCGCGACGAATCGCTATTAAAAACGGCTATTTCTGAGCCTCCTACAGCCTCAATAGGGTTGTAAACCATTCAGCCTTGCTGTAACACGCACAGGATGCGTGCTGGGTTTGTTAAATAATACTTTGAAGAAATATCACATGCAGATCAGAGGCATCGCTAATAGAATCGCAGAGCGGCACAATTGCAGAGAGTTGAAGTGGCATCACTATGAGGGGCAGAAGGAGCCCAAATATACACTGGAGTTGGCCTCAGGAGCCCAAAAATTGGATGAATCACACCCTGGAGTTGGCAGAAGTTGGCAGCAGCAGCAGGAGCCCAAATATACACTGGAGTTGGCTTCAGGAGCCCAAAAATTGGATGAATCACACCCTGGAGTTGGCAGAAGTTGGCAGCAGCAGGAGCAGGAGCCCAAATATACACTGGAGTTGGCCTCAGGAGCCCAAAAATTGGATGAATCACACCCTGGAGTTGGCAGAAGTTGGCAGCAGCAGCAGCAGGAGCCCAAATATACACTGGAGTTGGCCTCAGGAGCCCAAAAATTGGATGAATCACACCCTGGAGTTGGCAGGAGTTGACAGTAGTAGCAGCAGGAGCCCAAATATACACTGGAGTTGGCCTCAGGAGCCCAAAAATTGGATGAATCACACCCTGGAGTTGGCAGAAGTTGGCAGCAGCAGCAGCAGGAGCCCAAATATACACTGGAGTTGGCCTCAGGAGCCCAAAAATTGGATGAATCACACCCTGGAGTTGGCAGAAGTTGGCAGCAGCAGCAGCAGGAGCCCAAATATACACTGGAGTTGGCTTCAGGAGCCCAAAAATTGGATGAATCACACCCTGGAGTTGGCAGGAGTTGACAGTAGTAGCAGCAGGAGCCCAAATATACACTGGAGTTGGCTTCAGGAGCCCAAAAATTGGATGAATCACACCCTGGAGTTGGCAGAAGTTGGCAGCAGCAGCAGCAGGAGCCCAAATATACACTGGAGTTGGCCTCAGGAGCCCAAAAATTGGATGAATCACACCCTGGAGTTGGCAGAAGTTGGCAGTAGTAGCAGCAGGAGCCCAAATATACACTGGAGTTGGCCTCAGGAGCCCAAAAATTGGATGAATCACACCCTGGAGTTGGCAGAAGTTGGCAGTAGTAGCAGCAGGAGCCCAAATATACACTGGAGTTGGCTTCAGGAGCCCAAAAATTGGATGAATCACACCCTGGAGTTGGCAGAAGTTGGCAGTAGCAGCAGCAGGAGCCCAAATATACACTGGAGTTGGCTTCAGGAGCCCAAAAATTGGATGAATCACACCCTGGAGTTGGCAGGAGTTGACAGTAGCAGCAGCAGGAGCCCAAATATACACTGGAGTTGGCCTCAGGAGCCCAAAAATTGGATGAATCACACCCTGGAGTTGGCAGGAGTTGACAGTAGCAGCAGCAGGAGCCCAAATATACACTGGAGTTGGCTTCAGGAGCCCAAAAATTGGATGAATCACACCCTGGAGTTGGCAGAAGTTGGCAGCAGCAGCAGCAGCAGGAGCCCAAATATACACTGGAGTTGGCTTCAGGAGCCCAAAAATTGGATGAATCACACCCTGGAGTTGGCAGGAGTTGACAGTAGCAGCAGCAGGAGCCCAAATATACACTGGAGTTGGCCTCAGGAGCCCAAAAATTGGATGAATCACACCCTGGAGTTGGCAGAAGTTGGCAGCAGCAGCAGCAGGAGCCCAAATATACACTGGAGTTGGCCTCAGGAGCCCAAAAATTGGATGAATCACACCCTGGAGTTGGCAGGAGTTGACAGTAGTAGCAGCAGGAGCCCAAATATACACTGGAGTTGGCTTCAGGAGCCCAAAAATTGGATGAATCACACCCTGGAGTTGGCAGAAGTTGGCAGCAGCAGCAGCAGGAGCCCAAATATACACTGGAGTTGGCTTCAGGAGCCCAAAAATTGGATGAATCACACCCTGGAGTTGGCAGAAGTTGGCAGCAGCAGCAGCAGGAGCCCAAATATACACTGGAGTTGGCTTCAGGAGCCCAAAAATTGGATGAATCACACCCTGGAGTTGGCAGAAGTTGGCAGCAGCAGCAGCAGCAGGAGCCCAAATATACACTGGAGTTGGCTTCAGGAGCCCAAAAATTGGATGAATCACACCCTGGAGTTGGCAGGAGTTGACAGTAGCAGCAGCAGGAGCCCAAATATACACTGGAGTTGGCCTCAGGAGCCCAAAAATTGGATGAATCACACCCTGGAGTTGGCAGAAGTTGGCAGCAGCAGCAGCAGGAGCCCAAATATACACTGGAGTTGGCCTCAGGAGCCCAAAAATTGGATGAATCACACCCTGGAGTTGGCAGAAGTTGGCAGTAGTAGCAGCAGGAGCCCAAATATACACTGGAGTTGGCTTCAGGAGCCCAAAAATTGGATGAATCACACCCTGGAGTTGGCAGAAGTTGGCAGTAGCAGCAGCAGGAGCCCAAAAAATGGCCTAAAGACATAAATATGTTTTGCACCATTTGTAAAGTGTAAAACGTGGCACCATGCTGAATCTAGTCGCATGCATCAGGCATTGGTGGGTGGAAATCCTGGCTGATCCATCCCTGATTCATTTTGACAAAGGTGAGTCTCTCCACATTTTTAGTTGACAGACGAGTTCTCCTCGCCGTAACTATGGCCCCCGCCGCACTAAACACCCGCTCAGATGGCACGCTACTTGCCGGGCAGGACAGCTTTTCCAGGGCAAACTCTGCTAGTTGCGGCCACAAATCAAGTTTGGCTGCCCAGAAGTCCAGCGGATCCTCAAGGTGTGTTGGCATGGTCATGTCAAAGTATGACATGACCTGCTGGTTCAGGTCCTGCTCCAGGTCTTCCTGCTGCTCATGAGTAGCCTCACTATGCGGGTGTAGAAAGCTACTCATTAGCGACTGAAGACTGAGGCTGCTGCTGCTGATGGAGCTTCTGCTGCTGCTGCTGCCAACCCCCCCAGCGGCCATGGCAGTGGAAGGTGAGCGCAGAGGTCCCCTCGAGTCAGACCTGCGAGAGTATGGACCATGGCGCAGATAGGCATCGGCCAACTGCCTACGTAGAATGTCTTTGTAGTAGTTGAGTTTGTCCTCCCTCTCGGTGGGTTTAAAAAATGCCCCCATTTTGTGCCGGAAGCGAGGGTCCAATAAGGTGGACAGCCAGAAGTCATCCCGCCGACAGATGGAAACAATTCTGGGGTCACTACGCAAGCATGTGAGCATGCTTCGTGCCATTTGCGCAAGTGACTCGGATGGACTACCTGTCTCCATCTCCACTGCATACTGCCACGGTGTGCCCGGGTCCTCTGTCTCTCCTTCCTCAAAAACCTCTAGCTCCTCTGGCTGCTCCTGCTCCTCCTCTCCTGTCCGCTGACTAGATAAACCAGCCATTTCGCCAAGCCTAAACTGTCTTTCGCTGGGCAACTCCTCCTCCTCCTCTTCCTCCTCCTCCTCCTCCAGTTCAGCTCCAACGGGGTTCATGTGGCCGTAAGATGTAAACGCCATGTCTCCAGTGCCCTGACCAGCCATGGTTTCCAACATGTGCTGTAGTACATGAAGCAGTGGAATCACGTCGTTCATCCCGTAATCCTGCCGACTGACAAATAAAGTGGCTTCCTCAAAGGGCCTGAGCAAACGGCAGGTGTCACGTATGAGCTGCCACTGGTTGACATTGAAGTTACACAGGGGAGTCCCCCTATCTGCTTGGATCATCAGGAAATCCGTGATGGCTTTTCTCTGTTCATATAATCGGTCCAACATGTGAAGGGTGGAATTCCAACGGGTGGAAACATCGCAAATCAGACTATGTTGGGGGATACCATTCTGACGCTGTAGCTCAAGAAGGGTGTGTTTGGCGGTGTAGGAGTGGCTGAAGTGCATGCAAAGTTTCCGTGAAGTTGTTAGGATGTCCTGCAGATGGGGGGAACACTTCAGAAACCGCTTGACAACCAGATTGAAGACGTGAGCCATGCAGGGGGCATGGGTCAGGCTTCCTTGGCGCAGCGCAGACAAAATGTTCTTCCCATTGTCGGTAACCATGATTCCCATTTTAAGTTTTCTCGGAGTAAGCCATGTTTGGATTTCCTGATGAATACATTTAAGCAGTTCCTCCCCTGTGTGACTCCGTTCGCCAAGACAAACCATGTGAAGCACTGCGTGACACCTCCGTGCCCTGCACACATGGTAGACTGGAGGGGCACTGAGACTTGAGCCTACAGTGGAGGGTGAGGAGATGGCGGAGGATGAGGAGGCCGAGTCGCACGGTGTCACAGGCCCAATGGGCAGAGAGCGCGGAGGCCGAAGCGGCGTGACCTGTCCAAGTTGCTGCTGCAAAGGGACCACATTCACCCAGTGGGCCGTAAACGACATGTACTGCCCCTGACCGTAGTTACAGCTCCAGATGTCGGCGCTGCCATGTATTTTGCTACACACCGACAGGCTCAAGGACTGGCCCACCTTCTGTTCAACAAAAGTGTGCAGCGCTGGTACTGCCTTCTTGGCAAAGAAATGACGGCTTGGGACTCTCCACCTCGGCTCGGCACAAGCCATCAGTTCTCTGAAAGGTGCAGATTCCACCACCTGAAAAGGGAGCGACTGCAGCACCAGCAACTTGGACAGGAGCACATTCAGCTTCTGCGCCGTAGGATGAGTGGGCGCATACTGCTGTCTCTTGGACATGGCTTCGCTGATGGATTGCTGGCGGGATGCATGACTTGGAGGAGGAGGAGGAGGAGCAGGAGCGACAGAGGATGGGTGTGACGCACAGCTGCCTTCGGCTGAGGTGCTGGAGCCTTGGCTGGCAGAAATTGGGAGCTCACTTGGTGAGGAAGCAGACTGGACCACCCCTTGGGAGCCTCGGTTCTCCCAGGTCGTTTTATGGTGACGCATCATATGTTGACGCAGGGCCGTGGTGCCAACATTTGGACCCTGGCCACGCTTCACCTTTTGCCTACATATCTTGCATGTGGCCATGTTACCCTCCTGCGGATGCCTCAGGAAAAACTGCCACACTGCCGAGTAGCTACTTTTCCCACCCCCTGGCCTCACTGATTCACTGCTGCTGTTGCCAACTCCAGGAACCCCTGCTCCACTACCTCCCGATAAGGTAGACTGCCGCACAGCAGGTGCTCTACCCCGGCCCCGGCCCCGGCCGGCTCCAGCCTTTGGAATTGTGCCCCCATGCTGACTGCTACCACCTTGCTGCCTCAGCTGCTGACTCCGGGGCAACCTGCGCCCCTCTTCTCCTGATGATGACGATGAAGCCCCTTCATCACCCGGCTCCCAAGTGCGATCGGCTTCATCGTCATCATCATCATCATCACCGGGTTGTGGCTGTACGTCACTGATGTTCGTGGATTCGTCAACAGTGTCTGGCGCAGGAGCTGGAACGCTCGCAGCACCCACGACACTGTCCACATCACTATTTGTCTGCCTAGCTAAAGAAGCCACCTCCATTTCTTGGCTGGGCAGTAGCTGCTGACTGTCCTCCTGTATCTGATCGTCCTCCTCACTAAAGAGTGGAGCTGAACCCAAAGCATAGGATACGTCGCTGGGGGAGGGAACGGCGTAGGACAGAGGCAATGGGAGGACAGGGACTGCTCTCGGGGCATGCCAACTCAGGGTTGTGTCAGAGGAACCTACCGACCCTAGACTGGGGGTCTCAGATGTAAGTTGTGATGATGTTGTTGATGAGCGCGTCAGCCAATCTACCACGGCAGATGCGTTACTGGTGGAGACCCGACCGCTAGCAGATACTGGCAGATTAGGTCTCTCAGCGTGACTCCTGCTGCTACTGGCCCCCAGTCTGATGCGAGCTCTGCCTGCGGAATCTTGGCCTCTGCCACTCCTCTTTTCACTTCCAGGCACTTGTCTGCCCGACATAGTCTAACTGGCGTGGTAGTAGGTGATATTTTAAGAACCCCCAGGCAGCAGTGGGTCTATATAAAACAGAATATAATGCACACCAAAAGTGAGCAGTAACACTCAGCCTCCAACAGGCCTGCTTAGTGTAAATAAGAGAGCTGCTTAGTGTAAATAAAGAGGGGTATGCTATGTTACAGAATGGGATGCCTCAACAGAAGTGCACCTGGCAGGCAGCAGTAAGCCTATGCCCAGCAAAAGTGTCTTATAATATAAATATAATAAGAGCAAATGCTTATATGGTCTTAAACAGAGGCTGCTTTAGTCACAGAATGGGATGCCCTGGGCAGGAATGGACCTGGCAGGGTCCAGTAGGGCTTTGGCCAGCAAAAGTGTCTTTATCAGGCTAATTTCAAATATGATAAGAGCAAATGCTTATATGGTCTTAAACAGAGGCTGCTGTAGTCACAGAATGGGATGCCCCGGGCAGGAATCGACCTGGCAGGGTCCAGTAGGGCTTTGGCCAGCAAAAGTGTCTTTATCAGGCCTGATTTCTATGAGAATAAGTGCAAATGTTTATTATGCTATTAAATAGAGGCTGCTTTAGTCACGGAATGGGATGCCAGTGCCACAAAAACCAGAGAGCATGCACAGCAAAAGTGTCTTTATCAGGCCTGATTTCTATGAGAATAAGTGCAAATGTTTATTATGCTATTAAATAGAGGCTGCTTTAGTCACAGAATGGGATGCCAGTGCCACAAAAACCAGAGAGCATGCACAGCAAAAGTGTCTTTATCAGGCCTGATTTCTATGAGAATAAGTGCAAATGTTTATTATGCTATTAAATAGAGGCTGCTTTAGTCACGGAATGGGATGCCAGTGCCACAAAAACCAGAGAGCATGCACAGCAAAAGTGTCTTTATCAGGCCTGATTTCTATGAGAATAAGTGCAAATGTTTATTATGCTATTAAATAGAGGCTGCTTTAGTCACGGAATGGGATGCCAGTGCCACAAAAACCAGAGAGCATGCACAGCAAAAGTGTCTTTATCAGGCCTGATTTCTATGAGAATAAGTGCAAATGTTTATTATGCTATTAAATAGAGGCTGCTTTAGTCACAGAATGGGATGCCAGTGCCACAAAAACCAGAGAGCATGCACAGCAAAAGTGTCTTTATCAGGCCTGATTTCTATGAGAATAAGTGCAAATGTTTATTATGCTATTAAATAGAGGCTGCTTTAGTCACGGAATGGGATGCCAGTGCCACAAAAACCAGAGAGCATGCACAGCAAAAGTGTCTTTATCAGGCCTGATTTCTATGAGAATAAGTGCAAATGTTTATTATGCTATTAAATAGAGGCTGCTTTAGTCACAGAATGGGATGCCAGTGCCACAAAAACCAGAGAGCATGCACAGCAAAAGTGTCTTTATCAGGCCTGATTTCTATGAGAATAAGTGCAAATGTTTATTATGCTATTAAATAGAGGCTGCTTTAGTCACAGAATGGGATGCCAGTGCCACAAAAACCAGAGAGCATGCACAGCAAAAGTGTCTTTATCAGGCCTGATTTCTATGAGAATAAGTGCAAATGTTTATTATGCTATTAAATAGAGGCTGCTTTAGTCACGGAATGGGATGCCAGTGCCACAAAAACCAGAGAGCATGCACAGCAAAAGTGTCTTTATCAGGCCTGATTTCTATGAGAATAAGTGCAAATGTTTATTATGCTATTAAATAGAGGCTGCTTTAGTCACAGAATGGGATGCCAGTGCCACAAAAACCAGAGAGCATGCACAGCAAAAGTGTCTTTATCAGGCCTGATTTCTATGAGAATAAGTGCAAATGTTTATTATGCTATTAAATAGAGGCTGCTTTAGTCACGGAATGGGATGCCAGTGCCACAAAAACCAGAGAGCATGCACAGCAAAAGTGTCTTTATCAGGCCTGATTTCTATGAGAATAAGTGCAAATGTTTATTATGCTATTAAATAGAGGCTGCTTTAGTCACAGAATGGGATGCCAGTGCCACAAAAACCAGAGAGCATGCACAGCAAAAGTGTCTTTATCAGGCCTGATTTCTATGAGAATAAGTGCAAATGTTTATTATGCTATTAAATAGAGGCTGCTTTAGTCACAGAATGGGATGCCAGTGCCACAAAAACCAGAGAGCATGCACAGCAAAAGTGTCTTTATCAGGCCTGATTTCTATGAGAATAAGTGCAAATGTTTATTATGCTATTAAATAGAGGCTGCTTTAGTCACGGAATGGGATGCCAGTGCCACAAAAACCAGAGAGCATGCACAGCAAAAGTGTCTTTATCAGGCCTGATTTCTATGAGAATAAGTGCAAATGTTTATTATGCTATTAAATAGAGGCTGCTTTAGTCACAGAATGGGATGCCAGTGCCACAAAAACCAGAGAGCATGCACAGCAAAAGTGTCTTTATCAGGCCTGATTTCTATGAGAATAAGTGCAAATGTTTATTATGCTATTAAATAGAGGCTGCTTTAGTCACAGAATGGGATGCCAGTGCCACAAAAACCAGAGAGCATGCACAGCAAAAGTGTCTTTATCAGGCCTGATTTCTATGAGAATAAGTGCAAATGTTTATTATGCTATTAAATAGAGGCTGCTTTAGTCACGGAATGGGATGCCAGTGCCACAAAAACCAGAGAGCATGCACAGCAAAAGTGTCTTTATCAGGCCTGATTTCTATGAGAATAAGTGCAAATGTTTATTATGCTATTAAATAGAGGCTGCTTTAGTCACGGAATGGGATGCCAGTGCCACAAAAACCAGAGAGCATGCACAGCAAAAGTGTCTTTATCAGGCCTGATTTCTATGAGAATAAGTGCAAATGTTTATTATGCTATTAAATAGAGGCTGCTTTAGTCACAGAATGGGATGCCAGTGCCACAAAAACCAGAGAGCATGCACAGCAAAAGTGTCTTTATCAGGCCTGATTTCTATGAGAATAAGTGCAAATGTTTATTATGCTATTAAATAGAGGCTGCTTTAGTCACGGAATGGGATGCCAGTGCCACAAAAACCAGAGAGCATGCACAGCAAAAGTGTCTTTATCAGGCCTGATTTCTATGAGAATAAGTGCAAATGTTTATTATGCTATTAAATAGAGGCTGCTTTAGTCACAGAATGGGATGCCAGTGCCACAAAAACCAGAGAGCATGCACAGCAAAAGTGTCTTTATCAGGCCTGATTTCTATGAGAATAAGTGCAAATGTTTATTATGCTATTAAATAGAGGCTGCTTTAGTCACAGAATGGGATGCCAGTGCCACAAAAACCAGAGAGCATGCACAGCAAAAGTGTCTTTATCAGGCCTGATTTCTATGAGAATAAGTGCAAATGTTTATTATGCTATTAAATAGAGGCTGCTTTAGTCACGGAATGGGATGCCAGTGCCACAAAAACCAGAGAGCATGCACAGCAAAAGTGTCTTTATCAGGCCTGATTTCTATGAGAATAAGTGCAAATGGTTATTATGCTATTAAATAGAGGCTGCTTTAGTCACAGAATGGGATGCCAGTGCCACAAAAACCAGAGAGCATGCACAGCAAAAGTGTCTTTATCAGGCCTGATTTCTATGAGAATAAGTGCAAATGTTTATTATGCTATTAAATAGAGGCTGCTTTAGTCACGGAATGGGATGCCAGTGCCACAAAAACCAGAGAGCATGCACAGCAAAAGTGTCTTTATCAGGCCTGATTTCTATGAGAATAAGTGCAAATGTTTATTATGCTATTAAATAGAGGCTGCTTTAGTCACAGAATGGGATGCCAGTGCCACAAAAACCAGAGAGCATGCACAGCAAGAGTGTCTTTATCAGGCCTGATTTCTATGAGAATAAGTGCAAATGTTTATTATGCTATTAAATAGAGGCTGCTTTAGTCACAGAATGGGATGCCAGTGCCACAAAAACCAGAGAGCATGCACAGCAAAAGTGTCTTTATCAGGCCTGATTTCTATGAGAATAAGTGCAAATGTTTATTATGCTATTAAATAGAGGCTGCTTTAGTCACGGAATGGGATGCCAGTGCCACAAAAACCAGAGAGCATGCACAGCAAAAGTGTCTTTATCAGGCCTGATTTCTATGAGAATAAGTGCAAATGTTTATTATGCTATTAAATAGAGGCTGCTTTAGTCACAGAATGGGATGCCAGTGCCACAAAAACCAGAGAGCATGCACAGCAAAAGTGTCTTTATCAGGCCTGATTTCTATGAGAATAAGTGCAAATGTTTATTATGCTATTAAATAGAGGCTGCTTTAGTCACAGAATGGGATGCCAGTGCCACAAAAACCAGAGAGCATGCACAGCAAAAGTGTCTTTATCAGGCCTGATTTCTATGAGAATAAGTGCAAATGTTTATTATGCTATTAAATAGAGGCTGCTTTAGTCACGGAATGGGATGCCAGTGCCACAAAAACCAGAGAGCATGCACAGCAAAAGTGTCTTTATCAGGCCTGATTTCTATGAGAATAAGTGCAAATGTTTATTATGCTATTAAATAGAGGCTGCTTTAGTCACAGAATGGGATGCCAGTGCCACAAAAACCAGAGAGCATGCACAGCAAAAGTGTCTTTATCAGGCCTGATTTCTATGAGAATAAGTGCAAATGTTTATTATGCTATTAAATAGAGGCTGCTTTAGTCACGGAATGGGATGCCAGTGCCACAAAAACCAGAGAGCATGCACAGCAAAAGTGTCTTTATCAGGCCTGATTTCTATGAGAATAAGTGCAAATGTTTATTATGCTATTAAATAGAGGCTGCTTTAGTCACAGAATGGGATGCCAGTGCCACAAAAACCAGAGAGCATGCACAGCAAAAGTGTCTTTATCAGGCCTGATTTCTATGAGAATAAGTGCAAATGTTTATTATGCTATTAAATAGAGGCTGCTTTAGTCACGGAATGGGATGCCAGTGCCACAAAAACCAGAGAGCATGCACAGCAAAAGTGTCTTTATCAGGCCTGATTTCTATGAGAATAAGTGCAAATGTTTATTATGCTATTAAATAGAGGCTGCTTTAGTCACGGAATGGGATGCCAGTGCCACAAAAACCAGAGAGCATGCACAGCAAAAGTGTCTTTATCAGGCCTGATTTCTATGAGAATAAGTGCAAATGGTTATTATGCTATTAAATAGAGGCTGCTTTAGTCACAGAATGGGATGCCAGTGCCACAAAAACCAGAGAGCATGCACAGCAAAAGTGTCTTTATCAGGCCTGATTTCTATGAGAATAAGTGCAAATGTTTATTATGCTATTAAATAGAGGCTGCTTTAGTCACAGAATGGGATGCCAGTGCCACAAAAACCAGAGAGCATGCACAGCAAAAGTGTCTTTATCAGGCCTGATTTCTATGAGAATAAGTGCAAATGTTTATTATGCTATTAAATAGAGGCTGCTTTAGTCACAGAATGGGATGCCAGTGCCACAAAAACCAGAGAGCATGCACAGCAAAAGTGTCTTTATCAGGCCTGATTTCTATGAGAATAAGTGCAAATGTTTATTATGCTATTAAATAGAGGCTGCTTTAGTCACAGAATGGGATGCCAGTGCCACAAAAACCAGAGAGCATGCACAGCAAAAGTGTCTTTATCAGGCCTGATTTCTATGAGAATAAGTGCAAATGTTTATTATGCTATTAAATAGAGGCTGCTTTAGTCACAGAATGGGATGCCAGTGCCACAAAAACCAGAGAGCATGCACAGCAAAAGTGTCTTTATCAGGCCTGATTTCTATGAGAATAAGTGCAAATGTTTATTATGCTATTAAATAGAGGCTGCTTTAGTCACAGAATGGGATGCCAGTGCCACAAAAACCAGAGAGCATGCACAGCAAAAGTGTCTTTATCAGGCCTGATTTCTATGAGAATAAGTGCAAATGTTTATTATGCTATTAAATAGAGGCTGCTTTAGTCACAGAATGGGATGCCTCACAGCAGACTTAAGATCAGTTCAGTATATATGCACAGTTAGTTACTATAAGCAGCCTGAAAACGCTAACAAAGGCTGGATGAAAAAAAAAAATTCTCCCTGTCAGCCAGCTCCGTTTTTCCTACCTTTCCCTGGCTTTCTGTCTGTCTCCTGTCTGTCTCCTGCCTGTCTCCTGCCTGTCTCCAGCCTGTCCCTGTCTGTCCCTGTCTCCAGCCTGTCTCCAGCCTGTCTAACTGCCTCAGCTACACAGCGTTCTGTCTGTCTGTCACGAATGCAATAGAGAAATGAGGAAAAGCAAGATGGCCGCCGTTAAATACCGCTGTGTGACGTCACCGGGCTTGCTGGCTGCTGATAGGCTGCATGTGACTGCCCCAGCTTGCACTGGCGCGGGATACATGTCCAGACATGTCCCGCCCGCCATCTTAGAATGCCTGTAATGTAAATGAATGGATGTTAAAGGAAAACTTCGAGTGATCGAATCGCGGGGAAATTCGGATTCGATCCGAATCGAATTTTTCCTGAAATTCGGATCGAATCCGGGTTCGTCCGGATCGATTCGCTCATCCCTAGTAGTTATTATGGGGGACTCTAACTACCCAGATATAGATTGGGATGGTAAAACCGGTGGATCTTATAAAGGTAAAAGTTTTTTTGTCTAAAACAAAAGATGGCTACAAAGATTTCCCAACAAGTACAAACTCCAACAAGGGGGGGAGCCATATTGGATACTAACCAATGTACCAGACAAAGTAACAAAGGTTGGGGGACACCTTGGAAACATTTATCGTAATATCATTAATTTCCACTTAGCAGTCACTAGTGTGCCTTATCATGGAGCCACAAAAACTTCAGAAAGGCAAAGTTTGACCAGCTTAGAGATGCCCTAAACTGCATGGACAGTGTCAGACCCCGAGAATACCTGTCTTCGTTGTGAGCCTGCAATCCCCAATCTCCACAGCCAGCTTCACCTTTAGACAAGCCCCCGTTTGCCGGGATGCTATACACACCTCGCTGGACACGGTTGCACCCAGGACTTGATGGCTCAAAGGTTGTAGGCTCACAGGGACTGAGGACAGGTAAACTGAAGGTCATACTGGGCGAAGTAGGTAAGTACTGGAACAGTTCGGGTGCTCTTGAACAGGTAAGTACTGGAACAGTTCAGGTGCTCTGGAGAAATCAAGCGAAGTCGGACATCAAGCTAAAGGCGAAATCACAAAGCCAGCTAAAAACTCTCATGGGCACTGACACACTGAAGTGGTAATCCCTTTATAGGACTGAACCAGATTGGACAGGGAGGCAATGACTGTGATTGGTGCACTTCAGATCTGTGGGCTGATTGCCCCATCTGAACTTTAAAGGCGTACCACCCAGAACTGGACCTCCTAGTTTTGGCTCCTTTTAACAGCCTCCGGCGGCCCCGCTGTTTGCAGCACCGCCGGAGGACATAAGCTGACTGTGCTCGCGTGCGAGCATGAGCCAAATGACAGTGGGCTGGAGCCAGCGCCTGAGGCGGAAGCGGCTGCCGGGCAGGGGAAGCCCCGGCCAGCCGCCTAAGGACATCGCGGGCGCGGAAGTCATTCATGACAGACAGTAAATGTGATACTTTCAAAGAAATCCTAATTTTTCATTGTGATATATACCTTACAGGAATAAAAGGGTTCGAAAGAAGTGTAAACCAATGTGGCTAAACAAAAAACATTAGGAAGGCAATAAACAACAAAAAAAGGCATTTAAATGTTTAAAGCAGGAAGGGACTGTGGAAGCGTTACAAAACCATAAAGAAGAAAATAAACAACAGATAAGGGCAGCAAAGCTGGAGACGGGAAGACAGATTGCAAAAGATAGTAAAACTAACCCCAAAATGTTCTTTAGCTATATAAACAGTAAAATATACAAACCTGAGGAGGGGGCACCTATAGAGGGAAATGAAGAGAAAGCTAATTTACTAAACATGTTCTTTGCCTGGTGAAATACAAAGCAATAACCCAAACTCTCCATTAAATGTCACTGGCCTAACCAAGGAAGAAGTACAGCACCATCTCAAACAGATAAAAGTCTGCAAATTCCCAGGACCACATGACATACATCCTTGTGTTTTAAGGGAGTTATGTGCAGTAATAGACAAGCCATTATTTCTAATATTTCTATATTTAATAATTATGGGAGCTGTTCTGAGGGATTGGCACTAGAAAATGTGGTGCCAATATTCAAAAAGGGGTCTAAGGGGGAACCTGGGAACTACAGACTGGTAAGTTTAAGATTTGTGGTGGGCAAGCAGTTTGAAGGTTTTTTAAAGGAATATTATCCTGGAGTATGAGTTTATTGCTCCATATCAGAATGGATTTATGAGGAATCACTCCTGTCAGACAAACCTAATAAAATTTTATTAGGAGGTTAGTTTAAGATTGGATAGAGGGGAAGGCACTGGATATAGTATATCTTGACTTTTCTAAATTTGATACTGTGCCACATAAAAGACTGGTACAAAAAATGAGAATGCTTGGACTAGGGGGAAAACGTGTGCAGATGGGTGAGAAATTGGCTTAATGATCGGAAGCAGAGTGTGGCTATCAACGTTACACGCTCAGATTGGGTCACCGTTACTAGCGCAGTACCGCAAGGATCAGTTCTGGGTCCAATTCTCTTCAATATATATACACATGACATTGGGCCTGATGCAGAGCCTCCTCTGAACTGCCCTTAAAACCTTCCGATTGTCCGGGGCTCCCGTTTGAATCGTGGCTCAAATGTGATGCAGAGCCTCCGTCGGAATGGCTCCCTAACTGATCCGTCAATTTCACTTTACTCGGAAAGCTTTTTTTGCTCTCTCGGGTGCCTTCAATTTGATCGGGGCTCCCGGTCACGTTCACACGGGCGGCCCGTTTTTCCCTGATTTTTCCTGCCTTTTTGAACGTACCTGCTTGGTTTCCGTCGTATTTGACCTTGCATTTTGGTGGTTTTAGCAAGTATACTTACATCTCCATGGCTCTTCAGTTGCCAATCTGGCTACACGCAAGCGCACATCCCTAAACCTCCATTGGAATATGCATATGGCACCAACTGCCAATTTGACACATATATATATATATTTCTGTTAAATTTTTGGTGTTCCTTTTTCCTTGCCATTAATGCATACCTTAATCTCCTTTGTGTTCCTTTTTCCTTGCCATTAATGCATACCTTAATTCTTTCTGATTGTTTTTGATTTATTGTCCCATATCTAAACCTTTTGTGTCATGTAAATGTGTGATGATGTTGTGTGATTGTACATTTGCAGGAAAGACAACACACCAAATCTTTTTATTTGTTTTTAATTCAAACGTTGTTTTTTTTTTGGGGGGGGGGATTTGGATTTTTCATATTATTTTTTTTTTTTGCCAAAACTAAAAAACAATTAAAATTTTAATGCAAAATAAAAAACATTAGGCCTCGGGGTCTTGTGCCTGTGGTTTTCTAGTATCTGTGAATGATAAACAACATTAGTTTAGCATTATTTTTATGGTTTGGTTGGGCGTGTTTTTTTGGGGCACTTTTTAAACCGGACCTTCAGCGTGATTTAATGAAAAGCAGAAACTCTTAAAAAACGATTCCGCAGCATCATCTGCTAAAAAAAGATACAAGGACCCACCATTAATCCACAAAACAAGTTTCCTGGCCTAACTAAAGTCACTTTATTAACCTCTTGCTGCCTCACATTGCCCTAGTTCTGCTATCTGCATGTAGGCTAGTTTGTAGCTGCGTACATGTGTTAAACTAAGGTGGGCTTGTATTTAACGTGACAAACTAAGTTGTTTCAGACTATTCTTGCACTTTGTTTTTTTTTTATTATAAGGAATGTGTGCGCGCACATAAACGCACGCTCGCATACTCACATCCATGATGATGTCGTCCTGCTCCTGTGTAAAGATGGCATAGCTCCTGGTATAGCTCTGAAGTTCCCCCCGCAGTGACGTGCAGGACATCCCAAATTGGAATGCCCCAGAGACATGATGCCTGTAACCCAACCCTGGATTCCTTCACACTCCAAAGGGCTGGGTTACATGGGTTTTGGCCTGCTTTAAAACATCATGACCAAATCAGGTTAGGATGGAATAACCCACCTCCTTTACATTATTATTAAAGTAACACAGGTTCCCTCACATAAAGCAGAACAAAACCCAGAGCGGCCACTGGTCTTCCCCCTGGAAATCCCAGATCAGGATGCCCCACTGTGTGAAACCCTTTTTACTGAGACTTTACTCAGAAATGGCAGACTCCCTCTCTTAAAGCGGAACAAGCCATGATTAGTTTAATGACCTTTGCAGGCGTATATTGTAGTGCCCCCCCAGTCTGATCAAGACAACGGAACCTCATCTTCAAGAGACCAAAGGCTCGCTCCACCACAGAGCGAGTCCTCCTGGGGGCAGTATTGTAGGGCTCCTCTGCCTGTGAAGATGGGTGCAGGATTGGGGTCAGCAGCCAGGGGAGCAAAGGATAGCCAGAGTCTCCCCCCCCCCAAAAACAAAAAAAAAAAAAAAAAAAGGTGTGCATTGCAACAATAGAAAAGAGGGACAAATAGGTGAGCGGGGTGGGGTTGGAGTAAAGGACATTTGTAATGAGCCTACATGCACATCCAACCTGTACACTCAATCAAAAAGTCTGGGGAATACTACTTACATAAGAGGGCAAGAACATGACGCAATAGGGTTGGATCACTTAACCCATTTAATTTAAAGTTAAAAAATTAGGCAAAAAATATACTAACAAAAAAATTACCAAATAGTGTGTTAAGGGAAAAAAAAATAAAAGACAGGGTGGGCAACCAATACAAGTTTCATACACATACCCAGTAAGGCGGGTGAGCTCAAATAGGTGCAGCCTGGTTTCTGCCATACTCAGCAGGACAAGACCGCGGAGCTGGCGCCGCTGATGTGCTCCAACAGAGGACTGCATATTATTGCCCGAGTGCAAATACGGCTGCTCTGACTTGCCGTAAGTGAAGGCTCGGCGGCCCCGTTTTATTAGGGTGATTTCAATCGGAAAACAAGGCTCTGCATCACTGAAAAAAACGGAACAATGAACGAGGCGTCCGTTTTGCCGGTAAACAGCCTCGTGCGAGCCGACAAACGGAAAGGCGGCTGAGCGCACACCTGAGCGCATAAACGCACACTAAAATCAACGTAGCACCCTTTCCTGACCCGATCAAAGCCCAAAACCAACGGGAAAACGCACGGGAGAAGTGAACGGGGAGGCTCTGCATCAAGCCAATAGAGTGTGGATTAAACAGTATAGGGTACTGATTAAACAGTCTCAATCTTTGCAGAAGATAGTAAGCTGTGTAAAGTAATTAACAGAAAAGAGGACAGCAGGCACAGATATTATATATTTAACACAGATAAATGTAAGCTTATGCACATGAGAAGGAGAATTTTGTGCCATGATTACACACTAAAGAAATGCTTGGTAAAACTACAATGGAAAAGAACCTAGGGGTTTTAGTTAATAATAAACTGTAGTAATCAATGCCAGGCAGCAGCTGCTGAAGCAAACAAGATCATAGGGTGCATCAAGAGGGGCATAGGTGCCCATGACCAGAGCATCATTTTAGCCTTTGCACAAGTCACTGGTCAAACCCCCCCATATAGAATACTGTGTACAGTCCTGGGCACCAGTCTGTAAGAAGGACATATCAGAACTGGAGTGCATTCAAAGGAGGGCAACTAAGCCCCTATACCAGTTCACAGGGTAGGAGGGCCAGCATGTCACCTGTCTGCATGTTACCACTGCCCAATTACCAGCACCCTCTTTTGGGGCACCAGGAGTGCGGAAAAGCAAGTGGAATACAGTTCTATGAACAGTGCAGGTAAAGCACGGGGTAGAGCAGTGGTCCCTAACTATTCTGACCATGAAAGCCCGATTCTCTTCACTGATGTTCGGGCAGCATATTCAAAGTGAAAAGATTGTAGAAGTCATACAGAGTAAAAAAAAATGCACTCCTGTACAATGTAACAAGCAGGACAGGAGTCTTGCTGATGCATTGTAAAAAGCCATCTCCCTGCTTGGTTACATTGTAAACAGCCAGGCAAGTGGTGTTTCAATGTAAGAATGACTCTTCCCTGCCGTGTTACACTGTCCAGGGACATGGCACCCTGCGGTTACAATATAAACAGCTTCCCTTGGGTAGGGATGTGTGAGTGTTCTCTCCGTCACTTTGCTGTGATGTATCTGTATGGGGAAATAGATAGAAAAAAAATGCACTCATAACTTTCCTCCATCCCATTTCTCTTGATTGGACTTGATAAACACATTTTCAACCATATTAACTATGTAACTATATGAGAGCTTAAAAGCATCAAACTAGAGCATCCATTGTGTATGTGCATCTAGTGACTGCTCACTAAAAGACCCATATCACCCTTAGTAATACCAATCTCTAACAACTGATCCGGATCAATCAGCACAATGCTAACACGGCCAGGCTGATTCATTACTAGCGTCAGGTAACGGCAGATGAGCGTCTGTAGCGAGGCGCTTAGAGTGACCACTAGTGGTCAATCTGAACGTCCGTGAGTCGCTATTACAGAGCGCCTCAGGCGGCAATAATGAATTTGATGTGTGAGTTGCTATAACACCAGTACAGAGCTATATTGAAGCGAACGGTAGCGACTGGTCAGTGTGAGCAACTCAAACCATATTCATCAAAAAAACAGCCTCACACAGTGCCGGCGCTCTAAATTGTGTCGCTGTAGCCCAGAGTGCCAGAAGCTGTGTGATTAAAGTCCGTTTTTGAACACATATCCACCAGTAACAAAGCAAAAACATATGGAATTACATTGTTATTACATTGTGATATTAACACTTTAATACCAGACCTGTAATGACAATTCTACATAAAAAAAATTAAAAAAACTAAAAAGTTTTTTTTAAATAGGCCAGGATAGGTCACATAATGATTTGATACCAAACAAAAAAAATATTAAAAGAAAACCCTGTTTAAAGAGAAGAAGGGTAACGTCCACTGAAATGTATGGGAGAGCTACAGGTAGCAACAGGTAATACCAGGGGCTCTGAAAGCCAGAGTGCCAGCGGTATACGCTGAGCCGTCTGTGATGATGAATCGGACGCTACATGGCGATGTTAGAGTCGCTCACCGGAATCGCTTTGATAAATGTGGCATTGTGTACAGCACCCGGCGTTCACCGTTCGCTACCTGTCGCTACGAGGCACTACCTGCCGCTATCCCTTGATGAATAAACCCCTATGTCAACCAACAAGTGAATAAACTAATAACACACAATGAACACTGAAAGTGAGACTGTGATAATGAGAAATAAACACAAACATAAAAACATATAATGAGAAATAACTGCCAAAATAGAAACAATGAAAGAACGATCAAACCATCATCTCCAGATCAACAGGAAACGCCATCCAGCACCGTGATAACGGCTTCAGGCGTCACGCGTTCCGTATTTCCTACATTCTCAGGTGGCTCTTTGTATTTGTATCTTTCTGTGTTTTTATATGATCACTCTCATTCACATGGGGTAGTAAGTATCTATCACATATATTAGCCACCAGCTGTGAGCACAAGCATCAAATAGAAACCTGATCATTAAATCTGTGATCTGGATCCAGAAGTCAAACCTCTTAATATCACAGCTAAACGTTGCAAATAAAACACTCCAGGTTTAATGATGCATGGTTATTAAGACGCTTATTAATCTGTCTTGACTGTCAGTATTCCAGATGACAGATTGAACTGACTTGCTGACGGGTTTTTCCCAAATGACAATTAATTCTAACAAGACTATTCTAATTAATACTTGCTATCATGGACAGGCTGTCAGTTTGATCAAATGGCCAAGAAAGTGAACAGACCTTGAGATTACTGTAAATTTTACGTGTGCCATTTTATTGATTTGAGGTGGAAAAGAATTGTGTGGTCAGCGGAGTGTCATCACTGACCTTATTTCTCCTCACAGTGTTTTAACATCGCCTACCAGAGATTTTGTCACCCGCTGTTGCCAGACAATGTTTCACTATTTAAACAAACATATTAAAGTGGACCGTCACCCAGGGGTGATCGGCCCGGGAATCTATAAGATTCCCGGGCCGATCACCTCCCTCCCCGCGGGACATCCCGATCTCCCCCCCCCAAACACCCCAAATCCCCGTCTGTGAATGGCTCTTGACGCGCGGGAGGCGGCGGCGGAGGAGCCGCTTGTCCGCGGCTTGTCCGTCGGCGCTGGGAGCGGGGAGAGGTGAGTTGTTCGGGGGGGTTTCACACAGCGGGGCACCCTGATCGGCGGTGCCCCACCGAAGTGGACCAAGACCCAGGATAGTCAAAATCCTGGGTGTTGGTCCACTTTAAGGCACAGAGCTTGATTGAAAATATAGTCCTTAAAGCATAAAAATAAATGTCCTGTGAAGTGTCTGTAAACACACCAAGTGAAGATATCCAGGTAAACGTCTCACACATTAAAAGTGATCCACCACCGTCTGAATAAAACCCTTACCAGAGCACCTTCAGAATAGAGCCATAAGAATTGATCTTTTGTACTTCATAGCCATCCAGCGCCTTATACATAGACCGGCCAATCAGCAATGGAACAAACAGGGAAACTTAATCCAGCAATTATATGCTTCTTAAACAGTATTCCAAATGGCTCCCATGCAAGACAAAAGGTTAAGAAAAGATCTTGTGCAATACCCCAGGGATTAATCAAGGCAAGTTTATTAAAGCTGATGCACTCACAATCATAAAAAAGATTAAAAGCAACACTGAACGATCCAGATGAACAATACAGAAGCTCTCACCGCCAGATCACTTCCCATCCACAGCCCCGTAAACCAAAGTGAAAACGTGTGGTATCCTCTACAAGCCTCCTACGCGTTTCGTCCCTCGGAGGGACTTTAGCCAGGATGGCAGCAGTTAGGGAGGATGGGATTTAAATAACTCACTCACCGGAGCCAGGGCGTCCGTGCGCCACACCAAGAATAATTACTTCCGGTCTCCTCAGCTGTAAGGGAAGCGCTATTGGTCCCGCTAAGCAGTTCCGGGTCATCAGACACAGGAACGCGCACAGGCGCACAGCCTTACTACGTCTCTCCCGTCAGGGCAGCAAAGCCAAAGACAGCGAAACCGAGGCTTGGTGAACAGGCTCCTACGCATGCGCAGTACAATGCGCTTCATTTATAATGTAATCAACGGTATTAAAACCGAAGCTTGGCGAGCAACCCAGTCAAGCTTCCACGCATGCGCAATGCACTGCGCTTCATACATAATGTGATCAGTGGTGTTAAAATACAAGCTACTACATTTAAAAACAGGCAAGAATACTCTTAAGAAGGACTCCGCCTCCCCAGAGATAAATGTCACTATTTTAAAAGCAGGCAAAATTACTCCTAAGAAGGACTCCGCCTCCCCAGAGATAAATGTCACTACAACCTGCATAATAAGGGTACATTAAAAAATGTTTTTAAGATTCTTAATCATCAAAAATATTTTTAAAAGTTATTTATATAAAAAATATATACAAATGTAAAAAGTATATAATTTGGCCATACTACAATAAACCAATCCATTGTATATGGACCTGGCTTAAAAAGCCCCTAATAATAACACTAAGAACAATTAATAGCCAATTAAAGAGGACACAGAAGGGCGGAATAGGGGATCTGGCAATGAGAGCTAATGTTTACACAAGGCTTTAAATATACACAATATACACAAAATAAATAAAAATAAATAAAAATAAAAATAATAATAAAAAATAATAAAATAAAAATAAGAAGAAAATAAAAATAAAAATGAAAATGAATATAAAAATAAAAATAAAACTCACAAAAAAAGGGACAAAAATGAAACTATACACAATCTAAAGAACTATGCTGAATCTAAAAAGCAATTTAAATCATATTCTACATTCAAGCCACGTGGGGTCAGGGTTAAACAATGTTTCACTATTTGCTCTATACATGTTTAACTGGGATTTCACCAGGAAAATGATGTATTGTTTTTTTCTGGACATTTAATTGCATTTGTTATGCAGAAAGCAAGGGGGGTTCATTTAAATATATGGAGCTCTGTGTTGCAAATCTAATAAATAAAGTCAAAACTTGCACTCAATGTGATAAAAAAAAACAGAAACAACTACAGCCACTACCACGTGTTAAAAATGTCTCCAATATACACATATACATTGAGATTCAATAAAGAAACATAGAGCTGAATATTTCTTTTTATGTTCTTCATAGGAAAACATTATTCTCCTGTCACTTCTCTGCAGTGTCTTTCAACACATTTTATGTTCCCTCCACCATACAGGTGTGCTTACCAGATATACACAATACTTGTACTAGTCTCACCTAAATCTCCATTTCTGTCCTCAGATCATATAGTTTGGCATTCAAAAGTGGCTCGACAAAAATACAATTCTGTGATTACTCACCTGTAGAATTGGTATTATATGTATACAGCACGCCCTGTGCCAGAAGATAATCCTTACACTTGGGACATCCAATAGCAGTGTCCGTAAGGTAGGGTGGGATCCCCAAAAGTAACAGCAGACAGGTAAAACCACTGCCGCCTGCAGAACTTTGCGGCCAAAAGCAGCATCAGCTGAGGCCTTAACATCAACCTTGTAAAACTTAGAAAAAGTATGAACAGAAGACCAAGTGGCGGCCTTGCAAACTTGTTCAACAGAAGCTTGGTGCTGAAAAGCCCAAGAGGCACCAATAGCACGAGTAGAATGAGCAGTAAGGCGGAGGGGAGGATCCTTCCCCTTAGCAGAGTAGGCCTGTATCACAGCCTGACGTATCCACTTGCTGATAGTGGGCTTAGCCGCCGGAGCCAGACCTTCCAGACGGAAGCACAAAAAGAGCATCATTCTTCCTGAAGGATTCAGTAGCCACCAAATAGAACTTCAGAGTCCTGACTACATCCAAAGAATGTAAAACCCTCTCCTTAGGGTTACTAGGATTAAGACACAGAGAAGGCAAAACAATGTCCTGATTGAGATGAAAGGCGGAAACAACCTTAGGCAGAAAATCTGGCTTAAAACGAAACGCCACCTTGTCCTGGTGTCTCTCTAAATAAGGAGGCTTGATGGAAAGCGCTGCAAACTCAGAAACACGCCAGAAGTGATAGTCACCAAAAACCTTAAGCGTAAGAATGGACAAAGGGGCCCCTTGCAAGGGCTCAAAGGGAGACCCCTGCAGGGCAGATAATACCAAACGTTCGATTCAGAGAGACAAAAAAATACTTTCGTTTTAGTGCGATCTGTTTTTTTTGGGAAATTTTCCGCTCTCGTATGAGTGTGCGAGCGATTCTATGCATGCATTGCAATCCTTCTGTAAAGTTTCCGTCCGTTCGTACGGCAGATTACAAATACGAGGATGTCATTTTCCAGCGTGATTTTTCCGTTTCATTTTCACATGTTACAACGTAGGCTTTCGTTTTTGCCCTTTTCCCATCGTATCCTCCCCCGAATCCTTTACGTTTCCCGTTAGATTCTGTTTCCCTTTTTCAATAAATATTCTTCCAGACAGAAATCCTTACGATCTTGCGCCTGCGCACTACAAACTTAACTCATTAAAGTGCTCGCCTACATATTTGCCACCCTCACTTCTACTCCAATGTTTAGCTAAATCACTTAGCACTATCCTCCATCTTCCCTTTTGGACCCTTAAAGCTCACCCAAACCACTTCGCGGTTAGGTTCTTCTTCTATTTTAGGTCATGTGAATATTCATCTTTAAATATTTCTAGGCCCATTAGTTTTGTGTTAATGTATTTTGTAAATGAAATGACACTGAAACATTTTTTTTATTCCATCATAAAATATAAAATCTTTAAAAATTTTGAAAATTTCAAATTTTTACAACTATAAAAAACAAAATACATAGCAATGGCAGGCCACAGAACATTATTCTTCATCTGTGGTTCCCAACGAGTTGCGCAGCTCCTGCATCTTGGCCACCAACTGAAGGACCATGACACTCAGTTGTTCCACTCCAGTGTGGTCCCTGTTAAAAAACAAAAATTAAATTATTGGTATAACCTTGTTGGGGGTCATACTGCAGTGCCCCCCCCCCCCGTATGGTCCAAACACCTAAATCTGGACTTCAAAGCCAGAGGGCCCTCACCACCATGGCCCGGGTTTTGCATAGGGCCCGATTAGAGAACCCCTGGCTTGCATTCTGCAGGCAAAGAACGGGCATCAGGAGCAAGGGCAGGAGTGGATATCCAGAATCCCCTGAAAGAATTTAAAAATACTAACATAAAATACACATTCTAAGCTACAATATTGTTTAACGTCATAAAGGACTAAAAACAGCCATAGGTTAAGACATAAGTCATCAACTATATTCATTGCCATACAGTGAAAATGGATTGATGGAATGTGAGCAAACTTACCCAAAAGGCATCCACCAGATAATTCTCCTGACTCAAACTGACGAAATAAGTCGGAGCTCTGCAATATATTAGCATCATGGGACGACCCTGGATGCCCTGCAAGAATACTGAGGAATCGCATAGCTGGACCAAACACTGCTTGTATGTTGTGCGAGTGGCACATCTTGCGGTTCCTGCAACCAAATATAAAATAATTACACAAAGCAAAGGAAACCGACTAAAACAAGAACTCCTACAACAAATTAAGATTCAAGTTCAACAATCCAAATATAATTCACAAAGGACATAAGTCTAAAAAAATATAGCAATTATATGGGTGTGTGGGAAAATAAAGGTTTACATGCTAAGGACTAATTAAGGTTTGCATTAAAATGCTTCTATAAGGCATACATGAAATTTATTGATTTAGGTATGCATTGCTATACAATTTATGGCCTCGGCCATGCTGATACATGCAATGCCTTGGTGCTAAATGCGCGCAGACTCCTCCACATAGCCGCAAAACATGTTCAACAATAGCAATCCGAGCCCTCAAAGGTCCCGTAAGTGGATCGGAAATGAATCAGGGTGGTGGTCCGTCGGAAATCAGCTCTCTGAATCAGACGCAAGCCCATCCCAACAACGTAAGTTATCTGAACAAACAAAAAATATCAGATGTTGTTTGGAAAATGATCCGAACTAACGGAAATGATCCGATTTGCTTTCGTTCATTGAAAGCGCATATACACATTTTCCCGAACGTTCGTATGAGTGAAAAATGAACGAAAAAAGCAAAAAAATGACAAACACCCACTAAAACTTTCACAGACAGCTATGGAAGTGCAGACGAATGTGTCTCTGAATCGAGCCTCAAGTTCAAGTCCCAAACTGGTAACATAGGCTTATGTGGGGGACGCACGTGAGTAACCCCCTGGAAGAAGGTCTTGACCAGGGGATGTTGAGAAAAGGATCTTTGGAAAAAAATGGCCAAGGTAGAAACATGACCTTTCAGAGTACTGAGCTGAAGACCCAGATCCAAACCATGTTGGAGAAACTCCAGAATCCTAGGAATAAAAAACACACGTCAGGGAAGCGAGTTAGACTTGCACCAGTCAATGTAAGTACGCCAAACCCTGTAGTAGATGGAAGAAGAGGACCTTTTCCTAGCCCTGATCATGGTATTTACAACCGAGGTAGGCAGCCATTTTTCCATCAAGATGGAGGTTTCAACAGCCAGGCCGTAAAAGCCAGCGTTTGTAAATTGGGGTGGCATAGGTGCCCCTGAGTGAGCAGATCTGGAACCCGGGGCATGGCGTACTGATCTACTGCCAGCTGCACGATGTCTGCGAACCACACTCTTCTTGGCCAACAGGGGGCCACCAGGATGGCTGGCACCCTTTCCTGAGCTATCTTGCGCAGCACCCTGCCCAGCAGGGGAAACACATACAGGAGCTGGAACCTCATCCAAGACATTGCCAGGGCATCCATGGCCAAGGCCAGAGGATCCTGGGACAGAGAGACAAAGACTGGAAGCTTGTGATTGTGACGGGATGCAAACAGATCCACATCCAGCTGACCCCAGTGGTGGCACAGGGAGTGAAACACCCTGCTGCTGAGGGACCTTTCTCCCAGACGAGAGGTCCCCCTGCTCAGAGAGTCTGCCTCCAGATTCTCCACCCCCAGGATGTACACAGCTGAGATGCAGGGAACATTCTTCTCCGCCCAGGACAGTATCAGGGACACTTCCTTGAGGGCCCTCTTGCTCCGGGTCCCTCCCAGATGATTGATGTAGGCAACCGCCGTCTGGTTGTCCAAGCGCACCTGGACAGCCCGACCCCGCAGGTGTGGGGTTAAGTGGGCGAGAACCAACCTGATCGCCCTCAATTCCAGAATGTTGATAGGGGCATGGGCCTCCTGAGGGCCCCACTGACCCTGGCATTTCAGGGACTTCCAAAAGCCCCCCCAACCTGTCAGACTGGCATCTGTGGTGCCAGAAAGGATCTGCCCCCCAGGAGGTTCCTTGATTCCAGCCACCACGATAGAGACCGCCTGACCAGAGGGGACAGGACAAACACCTAATCCAAGGACACAGGGTCCCGATCCCATACTGACAAGAGGTGAAGCTGAAGAGGCCTCATGTGAAACTAAGCATATGGAACCGCCTCGAAGCAGGACACCATCAGGCCCACCAGCTGCATTCCCTGCCTGATGGATGGATGGATGAGGACAAGACAGAAGGAGCTGAGCTTTCTCTTGAAGGCTCTCCACCTTCTGCTGAGGAAGAAAGATCTTGACCTGAGATGAATCCAGAATCATGCCCAGAAAGGACTTCACCATGGAAGGAGACAGGGAAGATTTGGGGTAGTTGATCACCCAGCCGAATGACTCCAGTGTGAACACCAACCGCTGAGTGTCCAGCTCTGCCTGATGGAAGGACTGAGAAGCGATAAGCATGTCGTCCAAGTAGGGAAGAATGCGAATGCCCTGAGATCTCAGCAGAGCCATCACTCCTGCCAGCACCTTGGTGAATACCCTGGGAGCCGAGGTGAGACCGAAGGGAAAGGCCACAAATTGGTAGTGCTGATCCTCCAGAGCGAACCTGAGGAATTTCTGATGACCTGGAAAGATAGGAACATGAAGGTAAGCATCCTTGATGTCTACAGAGGTCATGAAGTCCCCTGGGCGTAGGAAAGTCACAGCTGAGCGCAGAGTCTCCATGCGAAAGTGTCTGAATCTGACAAATCTGTTGAGGTGCTTCAAATCCAGGATGGGTCTGATGGACCCATCTTTTTTGGGAACAATGAAAAGATTGGAATAATAGCCTTTGCCCCTTTCCCTCAAGGGCACCTGGCAGATGACACCCAGTTCCAGAAGGCCTTGTACAGCCAGGGACAGATCCTGAGCTGACAGGGGGTGTCGAGCTAACCGAGATTTGATGAATCTTGGGAGCGGCCAGGCTGCAAACTCTATCTTGTAACCGGAGGACACTACCTCCTGAATCCATCGGTCTGAGACGTGAAGCCTCCAGACATGAGCCAAGAGCCGAAGCCGTCCCCCCACCCTGATGGGTGAGGGTGTCCCTTCATGCCTGAGGGGGCTTGGGGGAGGGCTTGGGACCCCAGGGGAGGCCAGGGCGGCCACTTCCTCTGCCCCTGCCCCAAAAATCTCCACTGGCTCCAGCAAAGGAAGCTCCCCGTCTAATTCTGGAGCCCCGGAAGGAAGCAGAAAAGGCACCTGAACCCCGAAAGGACCGGGGCTGCCTTCTACGCTGAGGTAACTTGCCACCCTTAGCAAACAAGTCCAGACGTCCACCAAAGAGGCGCAGCCCCTTGAAGGGAAACCCAGTGAGAGCCTTTTTAGCAGCATTGTCAGCTGCCCACTGGCGCAGCCAGACCGAACGGCGTATCGCCACCAACAAGGCAGAAGCCCTGCCACACATTCTAATGGTATCATCCAAGGCAGAGAGAACATATGCAACAAATTCTTCACAAAGCAGAAGAGCTCTATACTCTTCACTACCTGCATCATCAGGGGTCCCATCTAAGAGACCCCTGAGCAGACTTTTAATAGTAACAGACGTAATAGCAGAGGCACAGACCGGAGGGAGCTAGGTCCCCCACACAGGCAAAGGCATGGCAAGCCAGCTGATCAATGCGCCTGTCCTCCCCATCCCTCAGTGTAGTAGAGTCAGGGGAATGTATGACGGCTGTGTTAGACAACCCCAGAACTGGAGCATCCACCTCTGGAGGACATGACCACCTTTTAACCATTTCAGCATCAAAGGGATACCGCTTATCCCAACTCTTTGGCACCCCAGAGAGCCGGCTAGGCCGTTCTCACTCCTTGAGCACCAGATTATTAAAATGAGCTTGTTCAGGAAACTCCAAGCGTGGTTTAACAGTATGAAACAGCTCCCCCTGCTGCCGCGGAGCCACAGCAGGGGGAGAGATACAGAGTACATCAAAAATGTGAGCTAAAAGCCTGTCAGTATCATCTGAAGCCCATGGGTCATGCCCAGAATTGGCACCATACACCCTAGAATGTTTCTCAGATGATTCTGAATCAGAAAACAATTCCCCCTCTTCTAGGGGGGTATAATCGGTAACATCAAAAAATTCCTCTGCCTCCATAGGAAAGAGGGAAACACCAGGTGATAAATGCCGCTTCTTAGCCGAAGCCTTACGCGGGCCAGACCCAGCAATATGTCTCTCAATGCTGGCCACCCAAGCAGCCAAATCAGGTTGAGACTCCCCACTGGTATGCACCTCACTGGGAGTCAGATGTAAGTGTCGGGGGGTAGGCAAAGCCCGAGGGGGCGCAGGCCCAGCCACCGGTAACCCAGACTGCAGTGCAAGCGTCTGCTGGGCACAGTGTACACACACCCTGACATCATCACTTATAAGGGATACCCCACACGCCACATACAGCCGGGCTTGTCCCGAAGGAACCCCAAGCACATTATCCTGAGAAGCCTTCATATGGTGATTATTGTGGCACAATAGGCCAATTGGGATTGACGCCAATAAGGCTACCCGGGATGCCCCAATAGCCTGCTAGGGAAGTGGGAGATATAAAATACAATAGCCCTCTAATAGGGAGTTAACACTAAATAGAGGGGATAGGACCGGGAGAAACCACAAAAGTTTGACCCGCCTGCAAAGCAAAAAGATCCCATAAGCAATATGCAACACAGAGAAATACAAAATAAATCAGCCCGCAGGGGCACTTACGGACCGCGATAGGGAGATGCCAGACACACGCAGCAGAGAACTAAAATGGCGTCCGCATATACCTTGAGGGGCGGGCCGCGGAGACAGTGATGGAGAACGCGCCCCCCCCGAAGAGCTTGAAAACGCACCCACATGACCAAGCCAGCCAATGATGGCGTGCGGCGGCAAAAGAAACCAGTGCAACCAACACAAAGGGATCATAGCATAAACAATATAGTAAAGACATGCATCCCCCCCCCCCAAGATCTACTAGGGAGAGCGAAGGGGAAGCGACGGCCAGCCTAAAGGGAGCCAACTGCGGGAACAGGGGGCGAGGGGCATAAGGCGCAGGAGGGGCATCCCATAAGGCTCACCATGGGCCTGTACCGGCTACCCTTTAGTGGAGGACTGCGGTTGGAGCAGCGCTCCTTAGCACCCAGCAGCGGTGCTGCCTACCTTCACCCGAACCAGCGCAGCCTGGGAGGCAGTAAAAGGAAACGGGTGGGAATAGTCCTACAGGGCCGCAGGCTAATAGTCCCGCTCACCTGCGAGTAAAGAGAGCCATCTTCTAGTCATCGCAGCCCAGACTGCAGAGAAGAACTGGGGAATTTGTGGGAGGTCCCGGGTATATATGGGACCGGGAGGAGCCTCTTTTCTGTCTCTGCAGTCCAGCGCGATCTACTGGATGTATAACCCAAGTGTAAGGATTATCTTCCGCAACAGGACGTGCTGTATACTTAGAATAAAAGTCTAAACTCTATATATGTACATTAAAGCCATATAGATCACTTTAAAGTATCATCTTGTCATCTACTGAAGGGTTAATTTTCTTTCTCTCTCTTTCTTTGACATCATTTCAGCCATCTTGCTGCTTTAATATATAGACTCAGAGTTTTACCTTAAGCTTTGTGGTGTACGTGTGATTCTGAGGCTTGATACAGCTGGAGCATTCCATGCACCCTAGGTTAAGATAAGTAACTCCCTAACTCCCTAATGTCAACTGCTAGACAACATTACTCTGTTTTATGTGAAAATTATATTTCTCACGAAGAGAGCGGCAAGCTAAAGCTCTCCTTGGTCTTTAAAAGATACATCCTTCCTTCCCTCCAATAAAGACAGAGTCATGTGTTGAATTGTCCCGCTGTGCATGTATCTCTCTTAAATTTGAACACATGATTCTCCAACCGGTTGTTAAAGGGTGAATAATATAAAGGTTGAGTCAGAGGGGCCAGGCAAGACTTATCGGGGTGGGGGGGCTGAGCTACCCCCCAACATCTACAACTGTGTGTGTAATGTAGATGTGTAAGCTAAATGGGTGCTGGACAACTCAAGGGGGCACATGGCCAACAAGTGCTTATGGCAACCCAATTCCTAAATAAAGCCTTGCCTTAGTGGCGGTGGACACCAAGGGCACATATCTCCATGTTTCTGATTTTTGTGGGCAATCATGGATTTGTGAGATTTGAGGTCAACAGTGTAATTATTGTCTTACTCTGGCATCACCCTCTTAATGAGAGCACCATCCCTTCAGGAGGCTCTTCTCACTACTCACCGGTAGAATGTATTTCTCTCGAAGATCCATCCCTATGATATGCACATTGCCTTTGAAGTTCTGTTTTATAGGTGCTTTTATTCTTTAGGTTTGCTTGGTTGGTTAAACATTAAAAAACCCATGAGTTGCCTGTGTACCAGAATGGATCTTCGAGAGTGCACATTTTTTTAATACAACTGCGAACTTTAGGTCCGATACGCTGAACTGTATCCATTTCCAACTTTGGATCCCGCACAGACCTGAGGATTTTTTGGAGCTTGCCCACCATTTGCAAGCAAATATGTGTATTAGACAAGGCAGCGGGGGAATTGTTGGACCCCATGGACACAAACTGTGAAATTTCAAGAGCACCAGCTGCCGAGAGACCTGCAGCTGAAGGCAGGGAGATGAGTATTACTTTTTCATTGGTTTTTGCATGGACAGCAAGCGTTCAGAGAGCTACAAATTGTAGCTTAAATCAAGCTGACCCCCTATCCCCATTTAGAGCCAGTTAGACGACAAGAGTGCGTTAGATGAAGGTACTGTGTGCATAAGAAAAATGTAATTACATTTAATCTAGAAAGCTCTTCTGAATGCTGCAGTCCTGCAAGAAGGTGCCATGTTTACAGATGGCTTTATAAATTGCTGGGCGCATACAAGTTTGTTCAGCAAACTTTCAGAAAATGAGAAGCAGCTCATATAGTGCCAGGATGATGGCATATTGCACAGGCCGGACCAGATTCCAGGAGTCTCCCGCTGAGCAGAGCTGAGCTGCAGATGGAGGCAGAAGGGACCTACAGTAGTTCTTTATATTTTACCATAGATTTATGAGATGATACTCATTATCTAAGTGGTGAACAGAAGATGAAAATTAGCTAATTAGCAATCATAATGTGCTGTATATAGAAGATAAAAATCAAATTGTTTCACAGCTTTGTAGCAAAATTAGACAAAAAAGAAACATTCTATAGTCACCTCAGCTCTGGTCCAACTGATCCAGTGCTGATGTGGGACAGGGGTCTATGGTTGTGTCACAATAGGAGACCTGCTCCTACTGATGTGTGCCGGCTGCCACACGCTCAACCCTGCAGGTGTGTGCGCACTTGGTTGCTCCACTCATGTGCCTCCGTTTGGCCTGTGTGCCTCTGTTGGTTTTCGCTGTTGTCCTCAGCCCCAATTATTGCTGTTGCTCCGGACCTCCTTCCGATAAAGAGATGCTGGTAAGTTGTTTCCAGTACTTCCTCTACAGGGGTGGGGAGACAAACATTCAGCAATTTTTTCCCATTCTGCAGAGTCCTCATTCCAGTCTCCCTGCACACACATTACCTATGGCATGGTTTAGAAAAGGCCCAACTGCCGCCGTTCCTGGCCCTGTCATTGCCGACTGGGCCAGTCTTCCTGCTGTGCATTGAAAGCTGATAGCCCCTTCCTACCCTCACTGCCAGTTTGGTATGGTATGGTAAAGGCCCAGGGGTGCACACACTACACACATCATGGCCATTCACATTAACCAGTTTATGAAAGCTGCTGTAGTATGGCCCCCAAAGTGCTGTCCCACTGGAATTAGGTCAATAGAAAAATAATATTAGTGGCAAAAAATACTTGTCATCAGTTAATTAGAGATGAGTGAACCTGGTTGTTTATAGAGGGGTGGGGGGATCTTACACCATTTTTTGGAGGAAAGTTTGCTCACTTCTACACATTTTTACTGCTCAGACTACTTTTGCCTATTCATGAATCCCAAAGGATATACAGTACCTTTATCATAGGTACATGTTGGGGCCCCCCGATTTATGGTTATTGTTGCTGTGTCAGCAGCAGCAATTGGTATCATGAACCTGTCCTCAGGACTGGTGGGTGGGCTGGTACAAATGTGGGGGTAACTTACTGTATGCATCAGCTGGCGAATTTCAGTGGCTGCCTGGGTTTTATTTATATTTCTAGATTTTATTTTTATTCATCCTGATAAACCGTGCAATTTTTTTCACCCTAGTTACACTTTTCAACACTGAACACATTCATGCTATTGCACAGCTTAGCTTTCATTCAATGAGGTAGTTATTTGATTAGTAGTTGCTAACATTATAAATACTTGAATGCACTTGGGCGTGCAAATCATCAAGTTGCTGACAGGTCACCTTTGCAAGTGCCGCCCAATAAAGTCCCAGATGTGTTTAATAGGAGAAGCTGCAAACTATGCACGCTGCTCATAGCATTAGAAGCAACATGCGCCCTGGTGTTGTCCTGTTGAAAAACAGCTCTTGGAACTTTTTTGAGATATCGCAGTACCACTGGTTCTAGTGTGCCGACCCTGGCTCCAGGATAAAAAAAGGAAAATCTCTTGATAGTATTTTATAATTAAGTAACTTTCATGGGAAGTTTAATTGAAATTTTAATCAGAAATATATTTCTATCAATCCAGAGCCCTTGTTTATGAAAATCAGCGATAAGCAGTAGCAGGGTGTTCTTATAGTGATAGATAATGAGTTCTCTAATTACCCCTGTCCCTTATATTAGGCACCTTCATGCTGCTCCAAAGTATTTAGTTACTGTGAATCACATGCTCAGTTGTAAGTTTCCCCTTTGAAGACCAAAGGAAGTTCATAACTGAGTGTGCAGGGTAATCTAAGAAACACAGTATCTTTCAACACACTTTAAATTAATCAATATTCCAGTGGGTTTACTGGCCATTGTATTACTTGTATCTGGCATTTTTTTAAATGTTTTCTCTGTGCTTGCTGAATATCTAGTTTCAGTTATCTCAGGCGTGGCAGGTGGGGACTAGCTACCATCCACTGTACAGAGAAAGTAGAGGAGATTTTGCTTATTAAACTTCTCATATGTACTATGCAAAGCTACATGATCATAGAGGATATTACAGCTGCTGTATCCGTACACTCTCTTTGGTGACTCACGGACACAAATTCCTTATTACTAATTATTGGCTACTTATGAGTTGGAGTCAAAGCCTTATAAAATTGACTTTAAAATTGTGGCCTTTAAAATTGTGGTGTCAGAAGCTTGGGTTCTGGTGCAAGGAGTCCCCAATTGTAAAGCTAGGTGCAAAATGTACTCCAAAACTCTGAGCAAAATTGCACCCCCAAACTTCTGGACAATTATATCCTGGACAAGCACCCTATTATAATGCCAGGGTTTAATATTTTCTATATCTATGAGTATATTTGCAGCCCTTAAATGTAAAAGGCTCAAATATCTCAACATCTTCGTGTTTGCCTAAATAGACTCCAGGGAAATCTCCAAAAAATGCCCTTTAAAGAGTTATTTATACCTTGCTTGCTAAGTGTAACAGTATGAGTAACAAATGTTTTCTGGTTAAAAAGGTCTGGGGAAAGTCAGCAGGCCTTATCCACAGCATTCAACCCTGTTAACTTGCAGCCAAACCTAGAATCTGGTTAACAACAGAGGTCTTGGTCCACACACATCTGCAGAAGTATGCTTAAGCTGCACCACCCAACGCCCCGGTGCCTCTGTGAGGTGCAGTCCTAACTCTAATCTGTGAGAGCCCCCTTTGGGACATACAATGCAATAAATACATTGGGAACAGCTTACCTGAGGTTGCCCTATAACCTCAAGTGCAAGCCATGGGGTGGAAGGGTTGAAAGCTTTGCAGTACAGCTTCAGACCCCCACCCCACATGCTTGCATAAAATCAAAGGAAACAAAGGAGGGGTGGCAGACGCTCAGACCAATTGATAACTAACCTGGGAGGTGCACGTGAGCAGGGCAATTAGGATACACAAGTCTTAAAGGGGTCACAGCACTCAACCAAAATCAAATAGGTAGCTTAATTAGCATGTAAATACACACATGAAACTAAGCTATGTGTAAGTGTATCCCAATGTCGTTCTAAGGCTGCCTTCTGATTTATTTTTGTCTACACTGTTAGCCATCTGAGGCTCGAGATATGATGCCCAATTGCACCTGAAAGATAGACCGGAACACTGAGCAAGCGGAACATGACCGCCTCAAAATCACGATGGTGTGCCTCGAAATCACAATGGTGTGAAAGTAGCCATATAGCTTGGGGGGGGGGGGGGGGGCTATTGCCTGGAAATGACATGACCATACTGTTGAAGCTGCTAATTGATGACCTACAATAACCATGAACCCGATCCGATAACATTTCGGGGTTGTTAAAGGTGCTGAATTCATATACAACCTGTTCAGAGAGAAGCAAAACGTAAAGACAGGCAATAGAAATGTATTAAACATGTATGGTAGTACTTTAATGTCAATTTCCAGCAAGAGGACATTGATAAATCTCTCCTGGCTGCTCCTGTACAGTAATTACCTTTCGTTAGAATGGCATTTAATGTGGACTTCTCAGAGCTCCATTAACAGACTATTTTTTTTACAGAGAACGATGGACTTTTTAGCTAATGTGTGTCTATTATTATTATTAATTTTCACAGTGTAAATCACTGAAAGGTAGCAACTATAAATGGATGAGTTGTAGGAATTTTTTAGGTGAAAATCAATGTTAAGCATCCAGTTGATATTAAACAAAAAAGCACTTGACATTTAAATGCCACTCTGGAGTTAACAATGTGCTTGCATTGATAATAGCGGTAACATTTCTTCAAAGAATTGTTGTGTTAAAGAAAGTGTACAGGATGTTTTGTGTAGCCTTTCTCTGGTGTTTTGCTGCTGGTTTTCTATAAAAAGGGTATTTTACAGAGAATATTCGTAACACATTAAACACCTGTTACATATCATTTAAATAAGAACACTGCTAATGTGGCTCCTATTGGACTTGGAATGACAAAGAGAGAGACAAAAGATTTGTTTCAGCTATGATTTGGCCACGGATTCATTCTCTTCTGATTGTGATTGATAGAGAGGCTGATTCACTACTAGCACCACGTATTGCCAGATGAGCTTCTGAATAGCGGCGCTTAGAGCGACCGCTAGTACACGCTGTAAGGGGGTTTCGGGCACTGTAACCTAGCATTGCGGTCGCTATAGTAACCTGGCTGGCATTGATGAATATGATGTGTGTTGGGCGCTGTTGTCACGCTCTGGTAACTCCAGCCCTCTAGGTAAGCCCTCAACCCCCAATCTCCGCAGCCAGCTTCACCTGTAGGAGCCCCCGCTTGCCGGGACACAAAATACGCCTGCCCGGGATCGGTTGCCCCCAGGACTTCAATGGCTCAAAGGATGAGAGCTTACTGGTTTAGAGGTCTGAAGAACCAATGGCTAAGAGCGAGTGTAGCGGAAGTCCAGAGACAGGCCAGAGGTTGACACGGGGAAGTCAGAGATCGCAGCGGCACCGAGGGAAGAGGCAGCTCGAGGTCAAGGTACAAAGCAGAGGTCGGCAACGGAGATCAGATCGAGAATAGTCGGTTCAGGCAGGGGTCGGCAACGGAGATCAGATCGAGAATAGTCGGTTCAGGCAGGGGTCGGCAACGGAGATCAGATCGAGAATAGTCGGTTCAGGCAGGGGTCGGCAACGGAGATCAATCAAAGTATATCACAAAGCAAGGTACAAGGCGCTATCACAGGCACTGAGTAACTGACAGGGTGAAACCTTTATAGGAACAGATATGATGGGAGGTGAGTGTGTGATTGGTGCTAACTAGGAATTAGTAATTTATTGGGAGACCGTGGGAGTAGCCCAAGCCCATCTATGGGCTCATTGGCCCAGACAAGGAGGGGGGCGTAAGCCCCACTGAAGACTAGGGCTCATTGGCCCTTTAAACTAGTCCTCCGGCGGGCGCGCACAGAACAGCGCCGCCGGAGGGAATAAGGCACACGTGCTCGCGCCCGCGCGTGAGCACGCCGACTGGAGCCGGAACTGAGAGCGGGGGGCGTGGCCGAGCTGGGCACCGCTCGAGCCGCCTCCGCCCGAGCAGATGCCGCACGGCCAGGACCTTGGCCCGGGAGCCACGCCGCCAGCCGCCCGGGGACGACACGGTGAGTGAGAGCTGACAGCTGTAACAACAGCACAATGCTGCAGTGAGTGAGAGGTAGCACCAGCTCAGTGCGTCCGGCACTTGGCGCTCCACACCATATTTAACAAAAAACTACACACACACAGCCTCTGGCGCTCTAAAGCTGGGCGCTGTAGCACAGAGCGCCAGACTCTGTGTGATCAAAGTCTATTTTTGAACAGATATACACCAGTAACAAAGCAAAAACACATGGCATGACATTGGTTTAACACTGGGACTATTACACTTTAGTGCCAGACCTGTAAATACAATTATGCATAGAAAGATGTATAAAAGTGTTTGTTTGCAGCCAGGAGAGGTCACACAATGATTAAAGCAAAAAATAATAATTTTAATTGCCAAACACGCTATTTAAACACAAATGAAAGCCCACTGAACTGTATGGGAGAGCGACACTGAGCGAAAGGTACGACATGGTGCTCTGGAACATATACGTTGAGCTGACTGGATTAATACGTGTGACGCTACATGGCGCTTTTAGAGGTGCTCACCAGAATCGCTTTCTTAAATGTGGTTTTGCATACAGCACCCAGCGTTCACCAGATGCTGCCTGCCGCTACGAGGCACTGCCTGGCGCTATCCATTCTTAAATAACCCCCCTAGTGCGAAATCAACCCTTTTACCTGCAAAGTGTGTGTGTTTGGGTGTATGGGGGGGGGGGGGGGATTGGTTAGCCGGGCACATCCCAGGGAGAATGTTGGGGGGGGAGTATTGATATTAATGGAGACTCCTGGGAAAATACAGGAGGAACACAGAGGGGTGAGTATTGATAAATGTAACACACAATAACATTTTAAAAGACGGCTAGAAAAGCCAAAACAGAAATAACATTTAAAAGATATATACATTACAGGCACATAAACATACCTAAAAATAATTTAGATGTTGTGAAACAAATAAGAATATACATTACACATAAACAGTTAAAAAAGGGGTGAAAGAAAATACAAGTTTGAATTGACATAAATAACACATAGATTACAATAAACAACAAAATAATAAATAATACTGATCTAAAAGCAGTAAATAACTTTGCTTTTTTCATGTATTCGCCTGCTCTGCTGGATAGCACCTGCATTTGAATTCAAGCTGCATGTGAATATACATCCACACCATAAGAATATATATTTGCACGGTGTTGAATCGGCCCTATAGCATTTGCATAGAGCCTTTTCCTGACTTATTATAGTAACATGTATATTAAATGTAACCAAGGTCATGGTTCCACTTATTTCAGGCAGAGATCTAGATCTGTGTATAATTCCTGCTCTGAGTGCTGCACACAATGGCAGAGAAGAAAATGTACCCGTACAAGAGACGGAGCGTGCTAATCAAAGTTAACTGAGTCCAGCTAAAAAAACCTGAATCTACAGTGCCAAATCTTAGGCCCTTATTTATCACGGGCTAGCGCCAGGTAGTGTCTGACGAGCGCCAGGTAGCGGCAGCTAACGGCGACTACCGACTCAAGTACGCTCGGCGGTCACAATGACGCATTTATCAAGCAAAATGAGGCTAGCGCCGGCGAGGGCGACGGCTAGCGCGGCATTCATCATGAAGCTGCCTGGACCGAACAGCGCCGCTGCAAATTCCCTCACAGCGCCAGGTATGAGCTGTCGCTCCCTGGCGATGTCCAATGCATTTTAATGGAGCAATCTATAATTAATCATAATTAATTGGTATTCATTTTTTTTTTTTTTTAATGTCAAAAATTCGGAGACCACTTCTGCAATGTTAGGATTTATTTTTAAGTCAAAAAAAATGTAAAAAACAATTTGTGCAGAATTGATCTAACAGGTCTGAGATTAATGTATTCATATTACAAAATTATTCTAAAAACATGTATAATGTTACATTCAAAAAATATGGTTGTTTAGGGGTTAAAAACTAGTTAATACCCATCGCCGCCAGCGCTCTGGGGTGTAAACAAGGAATGGACAGCGACAGCACATTCGGAGCGTGATTTGTTAATGAATATGAAGCTAGCCGTTCGCTCTGGCCATTCGTTGTCAGGCGCTCACATACAACGCTGAACCTGTGAAACAGCGACCCCCCAGCCCGTATTCAACATTACCGCACACCGACTGAGTCGCTGTCATCAAGCTAACGCCGGCCAAGCACAGCGAATACTGGCTGGCGCTGAAAAAATCACGCTACAGTCGCTCATCTGGCGCTACCTGGCGCTATTAATGAATCGGCCTCCCCGTGATTAAAGATGACCTACAGTCAAAATTAAGTGGAGGATCTCCTCAATTACCCCATAACTGAATCTCTCCAATCTCCCAATAACAGGCAATGAGCAAAACCCCCAAACAACCCATACCAAGCCCATTGGGAAGCCTGACACCAGGCGGACACTTCTCACTGCTTCCCAATGCCCTACGTGCCCCACATGACTGACAGCATTTCATTTTGGTCACTCTAAAGCAACTATTGAGATTTTATTGATGCACTAAATTCTTTCCACATTATATCCTCAGGTGTGAGGAATCACAACTGACGTCACCGCCACCGAGATCTCATGGTAAGTTTCCTTGATACAGGCCTTCAAGAACCCAGCCCCGTAGGAATCCAACCAGCTCTGTTTGATATACCCCAAGTTCAGTTACAGAATTTCATCATCAACCCCCGGTGTATACCATAACCGAGAAGCATGGACGAGCTTTAAGAGCACACTAGACAAACGATATACATACAATTAATATATGTAATGCAGGCCAGAAAGTCCAATACAATTTACAATCAGAGAAATGTATGTCAGATGCCAGATCTGAGATCCCAGGTCCCAGTCCTGAGCGTCCAGGGATGACAGGAGACCCACGTACATATGCGTTATCTCCAGATTTCAAAAATGTGATTAATTTATGTGTAATACGGATGGGATTTCATAATTCCATGTATATAACTCGAGCCAGTATGTCTGCAGGACTTCTTTGAAATTCCCCAACTAGCTTCCTGGCAGGGAGTTTCCTGCTGGCAAACCTTGTGGCCGGCCAAGCTATTGGAGAAGTGAACTGTAACAGAAAGATCCTTTGAAGCAGAACTGGGATAACCAAAAAGGTTATTATCATTATTTATAATGTACCATCATCTTTCATGGCACTGTACGATGTGGAATTAAAAAGGGTAAAACAACTAACTTACAATACATGAGCATTATGAGTCAGATGTGACAGAAATGCACAAATACATAGACATACTGAAATACGCTAGGAAAGAGGGCCCTGGAGTGCATAGAAACGAACAGACCAGGGCACTCATAGAGGCCCTGGGAGCAGCCAGGCATCCGCTTACCTGCTCCCCTTCCCGGCTGTGCCTGCCTGTGCCTCCCATTTAGGTGGTCCTGAAGCATACATCAGCTGTGTAGGCCCCATAACTTCACTTAAAGTGGACCAAAACCCTTCTTTAAACCGAATATCCCCTGCATCTCCCAGCCCATAGGCAGTACTTTTTGGGTGGTATTGTTATGGTGTCTTTCTTCCTTTCCCAGCAATATAGTCATTTCCCCTGAAGGCACAGATTGGCTGGAAGTTTGAATGACAGGACCAGCGGTTGCCGGATCGCATTATGACCTAGTACCTGGGATTTGGACGTGCTGTTGTTCAAATATTTCTGTGCTAGGTCTTCTATTATTAAGTTTAAATTGCTCGCCCCTGGGGCCGCAATCTGATGATGTAGAAGCCCGGGAATAGAACATAAGTAACAGAGTTTACCATATGACAGGCTAAGCGAAAATAGGACTATCAACATGGAGACTTATTTGGTTTGGTTCTGGTGGGTTTTGGTCCTCTTTACATTATTAAACCGAATAGGAGTTCTCACATACAAGGGGAAAGTAATCACTATGGATACATACATACAATACAAGCCCAAAAATACTAAATACATTTTATTTCTAAGAACAATGGAGCATCAGTTACGGATGGAGCAGAAGTGATTCTATCACAAGGGTAGGGAAGGCTTCTTGCTGTAAACATCGTCAAACTTTGCTGGTATCAATAACATAATTCAATAAACTACTAAAGGAATTTCTTCAGTCAACAATATACAAAATTACTATTTTCATCATTATCCTGTAAAATATTTTTCTCCAGAGATGTGATTTGATTGTGTGCTGCTCAGCACTTTTCCTCTCTATTAGACACATTGCGTCACTATTGCCTGAAGGATTTTGGCCTTGTTTGTTTTAGCTGAACTTGATCAACGTGTTTTTTTTCAACTTGTAACTATGTAACTTTGTATATGGATGCACTCAGATGTTGTCGGGAAACCGTAACTAATGGAGCTCAAGATTTCTCCAGTTGGTCGCAGCATAAGTTTGTTCAGCAAAACATCTTGTAAGTTTCTCGGATTGTTATTGCAACATCAGTTTTCTGAGGAGAAACTGAAGACTGAACTGAAAAGAAGCAAATTATTCTTCTTAATCTTATCAATAGCATAAGAAACAAAGATAAAGTAATTGTTACCCTATATAAGTTACCAGTATGATTTCTTAAAATCCAACCGAATCTGTGACATTCTCCTACTGCAAATCACAGCTAACTGGTCGTTAGTATGTGTTATACGTTGTAGCGATTTTTTTTACCACTTATCTCAATGTATAATGTTTTGTTGCAGTAGGAGAAAGTAACAATTTATCAACTGAGAGGCAGAGAAGTGTCTGTGATGTAAATATATTCAGCCTGTTTCCAGACCAGCAAGCAAATGATACTCGTCCTTTATTTAAAACATGTATCAAACTCAAGGCCTGGGGGCTGGATGAGGCCCTCCAAACTTTTTATTTGGCCCTCTGACTGCTGACAGACAGCAGTAACTGGGCTGCACCCCTTCTAGCTATCCTGGTCATTCTAGAGGCCTAGAGGTAGGGAAAACAGGCTTGTAACCGGAAGGTGGCAGGTTTGATTCCCAACCATGGGACATGACTGAAGTGCTGTTGAGCAAGGCACCTAACCCCCAATTGCTCCCCAGGCGCTGAGTTTAGTGCAGCCCACCACTCCGGGCACATGTGCACTTCACTGCTCCTTAGTTTGTAATTCACTTGTGTATAGTCACTAACATGGTGTTTATTCACTGGTGTGTTCACGGAGTTGTGTTGTTCACAGTGCACGGATGGGTAAATGTGGAGAAAGAATTCCATGTGTGCGTTGGCCACTATTGCCCTAATTATCTTATCTAATTATCCTAGGATGCTGACACCGGCAGCACATATTTGTGCCTGTATGTGGCACTGCCAAGGAATGCACCAGTCTACTGCTACTGGGCTCCACCTCTAATCCTGCCCCCAGACCAGGTGCCTATAAAAACAGCTGTCTTTTTAATGTTCTGGGGGAGAAGATAGTAATGTCTATAACTGTTCTGCATCTCTGTTCAAACACCTCTCACCATATAAGCAGGGCTGCCGAACCCATCCATCAGATGCCAGAGAAAAGGGTGCAACAGCTGCTGCAGGGGTTACTGCTAGCTATTGCCAGTTGGGGTGGGAATTTCACAAAATAATTCAGCTTCTGTGTCTGTCCTGGGCAAAATAATTCAGTGGCTGCCTCTATTCTGGGCAAAATAATCTTGCATCTTTCTTGGGAAAAATAATACAGCATTTGCATCTGTCATAAGCAGTCTGCAAAATGTTTAGGAGTCTGTCTGCGTCCGTTGAGGGCAAAATAATGTTTGTGTCTGTAACCATACATTTGAATGGTCATGTTTGCATTTTTCTTGTGCATATTTATTAACTGTACCTTTGAAGGAGACCAGAATGCTGATGTGTGAAAATGAGGCTGACACTCCTGATTTAGAAAAAAACATTAGAAACTTGTATAAAAATCTAGAAGTGTCCTTGAACAGAACATCTGGTAAAAAGCTAGACCACTTAAAAAATAAAAAAGAACAATGCCTATATTTATCTTGGACAAGCGTAAATTTCACCTTTTTAAACCATTAAATGCTTCTTCTCCTTGTTGATCCAATTCTAACACTTAAAATGAAAGTCCAGCCTGGCAATGTTAGAAACACAAAACTGTTCTAATACTGTATATTATCAGTGTAATATGTATTTGTGAATATTTGTAATATGGTTCCCATGTACAGGGTTACAAAAAGCTGATGGCTGCTTGGAAGATGTCAGTTCTTGTGACACAAGCTAATGCAGGCCTTGCCCAAGAGGCTCCAAATAGAGGGAAAAACAATTGTTTTTAATTTTCTTACAGTTACTTGCATGACGGGGGTTATTGGTAACAAGCATAGTGTAAATAACAAGTGTGTGTGTTATTGTTAACTGACACAGAAAAAGGGTTAGTGACAGTGAGGGGTTGTTGGTAATAGATACATCGTGAATAACAAGTGTGTGTGGGGGGAAGGGGATTATTGTTAGTTGGCACAGCAAGGGGGTTACAGGCAGTGAGAGGGTTATTGGTAATAGGCACAGTGTGAATAACAGGTGGTGGTGGGCGGGTTATTGGTAGCTGGCAAGAGGGTTTCTGGCAGTGAGAGTATAACTGGTAATAGCCACAATTGCCAGTGGGGGTTACTTTTAAGTGCCATTGCACGACGTTTATTGGGACAGTGGAGTATGTGGTGGTGAGTAGTAGGTAAGTAGCACAGTGACAGTTGCTGACAGTGAGGTGGTTATTGGCAGTTGTCACTGTGGGGGTACTGGCAGTGAGGGGGTGCTAGTAAATAGTACAGTGAGAGTTGTTGGGGAAGTTACTGGTTATCACTGTGAGTGAGCTACTGGCAGTAGGGGTTACTTGTTAGAATAGTGGGGGGGGGATAGGGATTTACTTGACACAGTGAAGGTTACAAGCAGTGTGAGAGGGTTAGTGGTAAGTGACACAGTGGTGAGCTACTTTCAGTGACGGGTTAGTGGTGGTTACTGAAAGTGGATGGGTAACTGGCAGCATGAGGTTTACGGGCAGTTAGTGGGTAAATAGTATCAGGCACAATGGGGGTAATGGCAGTGATGTTTCTGGTAACTGCCCACTGAGAGGGGGTGCTGATAGTGCCCTGAGAGCCATTTAATGTGGCCCCTGATCTGCTGTGGAGAAAGTGGAAGAGGTAAATAGAAGGGCTGTGTAAAGGTTTACATAGAGATACAGTAAGGATGGCAGGTTGCAAGTAGAGTGATATAGGAGGGGTGCATTGGCAAACAGAGGAGGCAGTGGTGGCTTGGGGGAATGTAGTGACATTAATTGCTGGGTGAAATCTTTTTCCAGAATAATTTGGTAAAATAATTTTTCTACAATAATTGCACGCTTAGCATTGGTGGGAGCTTAGATGGGTTAAATATTGGGCATGCACGGCATAAAGTGTAGACTGAATGAGAGCTCGCTCGTGCTTAGTGGGAAAGGTAGTAAGGTAAGTTGAGTGGTACATCTGGGGTTTTAAACAGCAGGGCATCACAATTTGGGACAAGAACTAATGACCAGGATAGTGAAAATTCTGGTGATTAGTCCACTTTATATTGCTTTCCAGAGACCCATCAACACATCCTCCTCCATTTTCTCCTATAGACTATAATAGAATTGGGATTACGGTGATGCAGAACCAGAATATTGTAAACTATTCAGTGGAACCGCACCGGAACCAGTGAGGAGGGTTACTGCTGGCAGTGAGGGGGTAACTGGCCAACTGGGAGGGGGTGCTGGCAGTGAGGGGGTAACTGACACACTGGGTGGGGTGCTGGCAGTGAGGGGGTAACTGGCAAACTGGGAGGGGGTGCGGCGAGTGAGGGGGTAACTTACACAATGGGTGGGGTGCTGGCAGTGAGGAGGTAACTGACACACTGGGTGGGGAGGCTGGCAGTGAGGAGGAAACTGATACACTGGGTGGGGTGCTGCTGGCAGTGAGGGGGTAACTGACACACTGGGTGGGGTGCTGCTGGCAGTGAGAAGGTAACTGGCACACTGGATGGGGGTGCAAGTAGTGATGGGGTAACTGGCACACTGGATGGGGGTGCTAGTAGTGATGGGGGTAACTGGCACACTGGGTGGAGTTGCTGGCAGTGAGAAGGTAACTGGCACACTGGATGGGGGTGCTAGTAGTGATGGGGTAACTGGCACACTGGATGGGGGTGCTAGTAGTGATGGGGTAACTGGCACACTGGATGGGGGTGCTAGTAGTGATGGGGGTAACTGGCACACTGGGTGGAGTTGCTGGCAGTGAGGAGGTAGCTGGCACACTGGGTGGGGGTAACTGGCACACTGTGTGGGGGTGGTGGTAGTGATGGGGTAACTGGCACACTGGATGGGGGTGCTAGTAGTGATGGGGGTAACTGGCACACTGGGTGGAGTTGCTGGCAGTGAGGAGGTAGCTGACACACTGGGTGGGGGTAACTGGCACACTGGGTGGGGGTGGTGGTAGTGATGGGGTAACTGGCACACTGTGTGGGGGTACTGCCATTTTTTTCTTCTGTTTTTCTAGCCCTATTCAACTCTCACTTTCTCCCTCTTTGTCCTCCACTTGTTCTACCACATATCTCCTGCCTCGATTCCCTCATTCATTCTGTCTCATTTTTCAACATTCTCTCCCATCTTGCTATTTTCACTTTCTCTCTAACTTTCCCTTGTCACATCCTATCTTTTCACCTCCTTTTTTCCCTCCATCCCCTCTCTTTTCACATGCTCTTCATATTATAAAGCTTTGTCTATTAATCTCCTTTTCCTCTTATTTCCCTCTCTTGTCTACCTCTCTATCTCTCCCTCTTCAGCGTTTCCTCTGTTGCCTGGGTGGGGGTGCTGGGAGTGAAGGGGTAACTGACACACTAAATGGGGGTGCTGGCAGTGAGGGGGCAACTGGTACACTGAGTGCCAACTGACAGTGAGGGGGTAACTAACACAGATGCTGGGAGTGAGGGGGTAACTGGGAAATGGGGTGGGGGGAGCTGGCAGTGAGGAAGTAACGTGCACACTTGGTGGGGTGGTGGAGCTGGCAGTGAGGGGGTAACTGGCACACGAGGTGGGGTGGTGGAGCTGGCAGTGAGGGGGTAGCTGACACACTTGGTGGGATGGGGGAGTGAGGAAGTAACTGACACACTTGATGGGGGAGCTGGCAGTGAGGGGGCACCTGGCTCACTGGATGGGGGATATGGCAATGAGAAGGTAACTATGAAACTGGGTGGCGGTACTAGCAGTGAGGGGGGTATCTGGCACACTTGGTGGGGAATCTGGCAGTGAGGGGGTAGCTGGCTCACTGGGTGTGGGTGCTAGCACTGAGGGGGTACCTGGCACACTGCGTAGGGTATCTAGCAATAAGATAACTATCACACTGGGTCGGGTTGCTAGCAGTGAGGGGGTACCTGGCACACTGGGTGGTGAATCTGGCAGTGAGGGGGTACCTGGCACACTGGGTGGGGGATCTGGCAGTGAGGGGGTAACTGGCACACTGGGTGGGGAATCTGGTAGTGAGGGGGTAACTATCACACTGGGTGGAGTTGCTTGCAGTGAGGGGGTACCTGGCACACTGGGTGGGGAAGCTGGCAGTGAGGGGGTACCTGGCACACTGGGTGAGGGGATCTGGCAGTGAGGGGGTACCTGGCACACTGGGTGGAGTTGCTTGCACACTAGGTGGGGATCTGGCAGTGAGGAGGTAACTGACACACTTGGTGGAGGAGCTGGCAGTGAGGGGGTACTTGGAAAACTGGGTGGGGGAGCTGGCAGTGAGGGGGTACCTGGCACACTGGGTGGGGGATCTAGCAGTGAGGGGGTACCTGTCACACAGGGTGGGGTTACTACCAGTGAGGGGGTACCTGGCACACTGGGTGGGGGTGCCTGGCAGTGAGGGGGTACCTGGCACACTGGGTGGGGGTGCCTGGCAGTGAGGGGGTACCTGGCACACTGGGTGGGGGTACTGGCAGTGAGGGGGTACCTGGCACACTGGGTGGGGGTTCCTGGCAGTGAGGGGGTACCTGGCACACTGGGTGGGGGTACTGGCAGTGAGGGGGTACCTGGCACACTGAGTGGGGGATCTGGCAGTGAGGGGGTACCTGGCACACTGGGTGGGGGATCTGGCAGTGAGGGGGTACTTGGCACACTGGGGGGATCTGGCAGTAAGGGGGTACCTGGCACACTGAGTGGGGGATCTGGCAGTGAGGGGGTACTTGGCACACTGGGTGAGGGGATCTGGCAGTGAGGGGGTACCTGGCACACTGAGTGGGGGATCTGGCAGTGAGGGGGTACCTGGCACACTGGGTGGGGGATCTGGCAGTGAGGGGGTACTTGGCACACTGGGGGGATCTGGCAGTAAGGGGGTACCTGGCACACTGAGTGGGGGATCTGGCAGTGAGGGGGTACCTGGCACACTGAGTGGGGGATCTGGCAGTGAGGGGGTACCTGGCACACTGGGTGGGGGATCTGGCAGTGAGGGGGTACTTGGCACACTGGGGGGATCTGGCAGTAAGGGGGTACCTGGCACACTGAGTGGGGGATCTGGCAGTGAGGGGGGTACTTGGCACACTGGGGGGGATCTGGCAGTGAGGGGGGTACCTGGCACACTGGGTGGGGATCTGGCAGTGAGGAGGTAACTGACACACTTGGTGGAGGAGCTGGCAGTGAGGGGGTACCTGGCACACTGGGTGGGGAAGCTGGCAGTAAGGGGGTACTTGGAAAACTGGGTGGGGGAGCTGGCAGTGAGGGGGTACCTGGCACACTGGGTGGGGTTACTACCAGTGAGGGGGTACTTGGCACACTGGGTGGGGGATCTGGCAATGAGGGGGTACCTGTCACACAGGGTGGGGTTACTACCAGTGAGGGGGTACTTGGCACACTGGGTGGGGGATCTGGCAATGAGGGGGTACCTGGCACACTGGGTGAGGGATCTGGCAGTGAGGGGGTACTTGGCACACTGGGTGGGGGATCTGGCATTGAGGGGGTACCTGGCAGAATGGGTGGGGGATCTGTCAGTGAGGGGGGTACCTGGTACACTGGGTGGGGAGGGTGTTGGCAGTGAAGGGGTACCTGGCACACTGGGTGGGGGATCTGGCAGTGAGGGGGTACCTGGCACACTGGGTGGGGATCTGGCAGTAAGGAGGTAACTGACACACTTGGTGGAGGAGCTGGCAGTGAGGGGGTACCTGGCACACTGGGTGGGGAAGCTGGCAGTAAGGGGGTACTTGGCACACTGGGTGGGGATCTGGCAGTAAGGAGGTAACTGACACACTTGGTGGAGGAGCTGGCAGTGAGGGGGTAGCTGGCACACTGGGTGGGGTATCTGGCAGTGAAGGGGTAGCTGGCACACTGGGTGGGGTATCTGGCAGTGAGGGGGTAGCTGGCACACTGGGTGGGGGATCTGGCAGTGAGGGGGTACCTGGCACACTAGGTGGGGCATCTGACAGTGAGGGGGTAGCTAGCACACTGGGTGGGAGATCTGGCAGTGAAGGGGTACCTGGCACACTGGGTGGGGGGGTGTTGGCAGTTAGGGGGTACCTGGTACACTGGGTGGGGGTGTTGGCAGTTAGGGGGTACCTGGCACACTGGGTAGGGGGGGTGTTGGCAGTTAGGGGGTACCTGGTACACTGGGTGGGGGGTGTTGGCAGTTAGGGGGTACCTGGCACACTGGGTAGGGGGGTGTTGGCAGTTAGGGGGTGCCTGGCACACTGGGTGGGGGGGGGTGTTGGCAGTTAGGGGGTACCTGGCACACTGGGTGGGGGGGGGGGTGTTGGCAGTTAGGGGGTACCTGGCACACTGGGTGGGGGGGTGCTGGTAGTTAGGGGGTGCCTGGCACACTGGGTGGGGGGGGGTGTTGGCAGTTAGGGGGTGCCTGGCACACTGGGTGGGGGGGGTGTTGGCAGTTAGGGGGTACCTGGCACACTGGGTGGGGGGTGTTGGCAGTTAGGGGGTACCTGGCACACTGGGTGGGGGGGTGCTGGTAGTTAGGGGGTGCCTGGCACACTGGGTGGGGGGTGTTGGCAGTTAGGAGGTACCTGGCACACTGGGTGGGGGTGTATTGGTAGCGGTACAGGGGTGGTACCCAGCAGTGGAGGGGTGTGGGCGTGGCTGTGTGCTCGGGGGGGCGGGTCTGGCACGGTGCCGCTTGTAGTGCCGGGCAGGGCGGGGGCGGCAGCGCTTCTCCCGGTAACCAGGCAGCAGTAGCAGCAGTAGCAGTAGCCGGAGGGAGGGCGGCTCGCCATGGCCGCTGCAGCTCGGGTGCCGGCGTGTGACTGACCCCAGCAGCCATCAGCCCACCCTGTGCGACAACTTAGGAGCCCGGAGCTGCCAACTCCCGCCGGGGTAGATCGAGGACACCGGGGGTCCTAATGGCGTCTCGGCAGCAAAACCGGATCCAGGTCTACCTGGAGACCAACCGGATCGGCCCGCTGTTTGAGGTAAGCGGCGGCGGCAGTGATGGCCGTGGTGTGCAGGCGGCGGGTGTGCAGGCGGCTGGGTGATGCCCGCTCAGGGTGGCAGCTGGCCACAGTGATGAGGAGCCGCACACCTGATGCCGGGCATGCAGCGGGCAGTGTGTGTAATGGGCGCACAGCGGGGCGGTTGTTCCGGGCACTGGCGGGGGGCGCCGGGTGTGTGACAGGTAGCGGCGGGCGGGGGCAGGTGCGGGCGCTGCATTGTGTGCGGGAATTGCTGACTCTGGAGCGTCCTGCTTGTTGCCATAGCGAGAGAGCGGCGGCCTGTGCGAAGACAACAGCGCCCCCAGCGGCTGCCGACCCTAATGACATCAGCTCACTGTGCCAGTGCACCTGACTGCCCGCTTATGTTAGTGACAGCTTTCCAATGACGCTTTTCATGTGCTAATACCATATCGGACTCCCGGCCCTAAAAGTTTACAGATGTAGCAAAGTTTAATCCTTTAGAGAATGGACACTCTAACACTGTAACTGTTTTGTCCCTTTGATAAGAGGAGCTTTTAGGTTTGGTTGAGCAGACTGCTTCCCCGTACTGCCCCCTCACCCTGTGTGCCAGGACCCCACACCCCACTGCACTATGTGTCTGGATGCTGCTATCTGCTAATGGAGACACATTTTTGGATGTTCTGGAAATTTTTCTATTTTTCTAGGACAGGTAAAGCAGAACAAAACCCGCCAGCTGCTGGCCTGGAATCTAAAAAGCTGGCCGAAGGCTTTTTCCCTGGGGCATCCCGAGGCTGAAAAACCCTCCAGTGTGTGTAAACCCCCCCCCCCCCCCCCCCCCCCCCCCCCCCAGGACTATTCCCTACTCCAACAGAACATGTCTGGGCTCTCGTCCAATCAGAGCCTGTTGCCCTGGCTACATAACTCGGCAAAGGGCTCTAATTGTTTTCAATGCCCTGCCGCATCCCCTGCATCCCCAGCGTTTGACAAAGGAAGTAAACATGGAAAAGTGTTCTGATTGGAGGGGAGCAGAGGTGGGTAGACATGGGCAGAGGTTCTGCGGGCCACAATTGATGGAGGTGCGCGCCTACTTATGCACCTTTGGAGCAGGAAAAGGTGAGTTTTAGTGGGCAAAGTCAAATTCTGTGGTTTTGCTCCAATTTAAGGAGTTAATAATCTCAACCCTAACAATGGTAAAAATAGAAAACCTCTGTAACACACTTTGTTCACACCTAACACATGTAACACAAATTCACAAATACACATATAACACACAAGTACACCCAGCAGGACCTGCAGTCGGGCTTCTCATGGAGGTATGTGATATTTGTAGGGGCTGTGTTTTATATGAATGTGGTGCAGGAGTTGTGAATGCAAGTGATGTACATTGGTGCTACACATTGCTCTTATATGGTGTTTCTAACTGGTTTGTGGATATCGGCAGTTTTTACATAATTTTTAGCATTTGTTGGAAATCTATATGACCTAGAATAGAATATTAAACGCCTATAGCCCTGGCCGGTAATGTATGGCACCCCTCTGTGTCTGTACTTGTTACAACATTGGCCGCTGTCAGTGTCTTGGTAAATATGGGTTTGCAGTGGAGCCTCAGTGTGCAGAATTATGGGCAGTGAGCAGCATCCCTCCATTAGGCAGTGAGCAGCATCCCTCCATTAGGCAGTGGGCAGCATCCCTCCATTAGGCAGTGAGCAGCATCCCTCCATTAGGCAGTGGGCAGCATCCCTCCATTAGGCAGTGGGCAGCATCCCTCCATTAGGCAGTGGGCAGCATCTCTCCATTAGGCAGTGGGCAGCATCCCTCCATTAGGCAGTGGGCAGCATCCCTCCATTAGGCAGTGGGCAGCATCTCTCCATTAGGCAGTGAGCAGCATCCCTCCATTAGGTAGTGGGCAGCATCCCTCCATTAGGCAGTGGGCAGCATCCCTCCATTAGGCAGTGGGCAGCATCCCTCCATTAGGCAGTGGGCAGCATCTCTCCATTAGGCAGTGAGCAGCATCCCTCCATTAGGCAGTGGGCAGCATCCCTCCATTAGGCAGTGGGCAGCATCCCTCCATTAGGCAGTGGGCAGCATCTCTCCATTAGGCAGTGGGCAGCATCCCTCCATTAGGCAGTGGGCAGCATCTCTCCATTAGGAAGTGGGCAGCATCCCTCCATTAGGCAGTGGGCAGCATCGCTCCATTAGGCAGTGGGCAGCATCCCTCCATTAGGCAGTGGGCAGCATCCCTCCATTAGGCAGTGGGCAGCATCCCTCCATTAGGCAGTGGGCAGCATCTCTCCATTAGGCAGTGGGCAGCATCCCTCCATTAGGCAGTGGGCAGCATCTCTCCATTAGGCAGTGGGCAGCATCCCTCCATTAGGCAGTGGGCAGCATCTCTCCATTAGGCAGTGGGCAGCATCCCTCCATTAGGCAGTGGGCAGCATCGCTCCATTAGGCAGTGGGCAGCATCCCTCCATTAGGCAGTGGGCAGCATCCCTCCATTAGGCAGTGGGCAGCATCCCTCCATTAGGCAGTGGGCAGCATCCCTCCATTAGGCAGTGGGCAGCATCCCTCCATTAGGCAGTGGGCAGCATCCCTCCATTAGGCAGTGGGCAGCATCCCTCCATTAGGCAGTGGGCAGCATCTCTCCATTAGGCAGTGAGCAGCATCCCTCCATTAGGCAGTGGGCAGCATCCCTCCATTAGGCAGTGGGCAGCATCCCTCCATTAGGCAGTGGGCAGCATCTCTCCATTAGGCAGTGGGCAGCATCCCTCCATTAGGCAGTGGGCAGCATCCCTCCATTAGACAGTGAGCAACATCCCTCCATTAGGCAGTGGGCAGCATCCCTCCATTAGGCAGTGGGCAGCATCCCTCCATTAGGCAGTGGGCAGCATCCCTCCATTAGGCAGTGGGCAGCATCCCTCCATTAGACAGTGAGCAACATCCCTCCATTAGGCAGTGGGCAGCATCCCTCCATTAGGCAGTGGGCAGCATCCCTCCATTAGGCAGTGGGCAGCATCCCTCCATTAGGCAGTGGGCAGCATCCCTCCATTAGGCAGTGGGCAGCATCCCTCCATTAGGCAGTGGGCAGCATCCCTCCATTAGGCAGTGAGCAGCATCCCTCCATTTGACAGTGAGTGGCAACCCCCCAGTGCTCCATAATATTAAGGCAGAAGGCCTCTCACACACATACACACACACTGCCTCACACATGTAGTGTGGGGTAGTCTGAATAACGGAATAAAACACACCACACCAGATAAATAAGAACCAATTTAGAATTGAACGGTTGAATATTAGGCAAAGTATTGAACACAATGGTTGGTATATATAGCCACTGGATTAAGGCAATAAACTGTAGAAGAATCTAGTATAATTTCTACTTGAAGAATATAGGGGGGGGGGGGGATATCTCAAACAAAGGATAAACTTGTGTCTAGAAAACTTTAACATATATGGCTATTTGGATAACTTTAATACACACTGTCTGCTCTGTGTAATTCAAACAATCTATCAATACACACACAATCTATTTAAAATGTAAGATTAACTCTATATGATTAACTTCAGGTAGATGATGCTCTAAATTTGTAACTATGCTGTAAATAGTGAGGAGAACTGAGAAAAGTTCCCTTATCCTTAGACCAAACGATCTTGGTGGAAAATGTCCTGTTATTGCTGACTAAAATGATGCTGTTTCTTTCTGTATTTTCCGGATATCTCTTTCTTCAAGTGGTCACGGCCTCAAAAACTCTCCTAAATAAAATTACCAAGGGCGTCCTCCAGCCGCGCTGAGTCCCTTTCTTTGTGCTCCGCGGGAGGCTTCACACAGTGACTAACACACAAAAAAATAAGCCTTTGCACCCCTCACACAGTTCAGCAGTGAGGTAAATAAGGAGAGTGTTAGTTTCAACCAAAAACGTCACTGTGGCCCTATAATTTATGCGAGCTCAGAAACACATACAGACACAGAAGTGCTCCCTTTGACCCACCTCACGGGCTCTGCTCCCTCAGAGCTGTGCTGTGCTTTTTATAGCCTGCAGGAATGACCTCACCAGCCTCTCTCTCATGCTGGCCCCGCCCACCCACACACAGAAGAGTTTTCCAGAAGCCTCCTAGCAGAGGTTTGTTATATGTCGGTTACACACACACACACACACACACACACACACACACACTTACCAGCACTTCACAGCGGCACTGGTTCCCAACGGCAGGTCATATGGCCGGTGTCTGTTGAAAACAATGGAGGCCACCCATAAACACAGGGCAAGCCCACCTGTTGCCCGGAAATAGCGTTGGGGCAACCGTGGACAGCCGGCAAGCTTTAAACTGTGAGTGTGTTTGTATGAGTGTGAGTGGTGGCGGGGGCAACAGCAGCGGCGGTAGTGTTGGGCAGGTAGGCAGGCATAAATCAGTTACCCTGCCTGTCGCCTTATTAATTGCCCAGCACTCACTCACCGAACCTGTCACTCACTGGCTGCGGCCTTCCCTGGTGCTGGCCTACCAGGATTTTGCCTAGTATGCCCTTTGGCCAGTCCGGCTCCCACCTCACTTGCCCACTTCTTTCCACCACATCTCCTCCCGCCTCACCTCAGACCACATCACCTTTTCCCGCCTGACCCCTGCCCACTTCCTCCCACTACATCTCCTCCCGCCTCACCTCAGCCCACATCACCTTTTCCCGCCTGACCCCTGCCCACTTCCTCCCACTACATCTCCTCCCGCCTCACCTCAGACCACATCACCTTTTCCCGCCTGACCCCTGCCCACTTCTTTCCACCTCACCTCCTTCCTGCCTCATCTCCACCCACGTCACCTCAGCCCACATCTCTTATTTGCGCCTGACCCCTGCCCATCCCACTTCTTCCCACAACATCTCCCGCCTCACCTCAGACCACATCACCTTTTCTCGCCTGACCCCTGCCCACTTATTCCCACCACATCTCCTCCCACCTCACCTCAGACCACATCACCTTTTCCCGCCTGACCCCTGCCCACTTCTTTCCACCACACCTCCTCCCGCCTCACCTCAGACCACATCACTTTTTCCTGCTTACTTTTTTCCACCTCACCTCCTTCCTGCCTCATCTCCACCCACGTCACCTCAGCCCACATCTCTTATTTACGCCTGACCCCTTCCCTCTTCTTCCCACCACATCTCCTCCCGCCTGACCCCAGCTCACATCACCTTTTCCCGCCTGACCCCTGCCCACTTCTTCCTGCCACATCTCCTCCCGCCTTATGTTTTACATTTAACCTAAACCTTTAGCAAGGCGTTTGTCCGCGCCAGATTGTGAATTTTGCTGGCCTGCACATGCACCCAGTTAGAGGGCAGTGGAGATGCGGCTGCCGGCGTGCTCGGCCCTGCTCGGCTCCCTTCGGCCCCTTAACCAGGTCTTAGCCAATTTTGACAAGCACAGCTTAAATTGGAGAGAGCCTGCGCATGCGCCGAAGGAGCTGGGAAGGGTGGGAGGCCTGGGGGGTTTTACACAGCAGAGCATCCTGAATCAGGGCACCCCGGGGGCAAGGGATACTCAAAATCCTGGGTTTTGGTCCACACAGGTCACTTCTGTATTGCTGGGCCATGTGGTAATCTGACAGGTTTAACCAGCAAAAGTTCTTGCATAAAATAGTTTCAAGCTGTAAGGGGTTGGAGCTCTCCCTTACTTCAAGAACAACCCCATAGTACTGATTAATCTGGCCAGGAATCAGCTTGGCTATTGAGGTGGAGGTGAGACATAAAGGCACAGTATAATACACAAATTGCCTAATAAAGATGGGAGATTAGATTTGTCCAGTGCTCTGCTTAGTCATGTTCAGACTGTCCTTGACGTGGGAGCCGTGTGCTCCATCCTCCAGTCCCCTTACAGGGGCTCCATTCAATCGGCTTTTCTTCTAGGCTAGGCTTTGAAAAGATAATTATGGAACACTGAATTAATCTGTCTGTGTATTGCTGGGGCTAACCTTGGTCGAACACTATTAGCTATTCATGATAAAAGGAGATCACAAAAAAATAATAAATATATGCTAGATGGAAAAAGGAGGGGTTACTTAATTATTCTGCTTTAAAAGATCAAGTAATCCAAGCTTGTTTCTTTCTCTTACTGGAAAGAAATAGAATCAGAGTTAAAGTGGACCAAAACCCACAGCGATCAGTCTAGGAATCTATAAGATTACTGGGTCGATCGATTCTCTCCCCCCAAGCATCCAAAATCGGGATGCTCTGCTTACCTTGTTTTATTTGTGAATACCTTTTGCTTTTACAGAGGACATTTGCCCACCTGTAATGGCCTGTCTCCTGAGCTAGCCTGTGTTGTAACAACCCATCATGCAATGGTTTTGCTAGATGTTTAAGCGGTTAATGCAGGCTAACTATGAAGACAAGCAGCTAGAGAAAAGCAGTACCTTCTTCGTACCATCTAGAATGTTTATTTGGAATTTTAATATTAGACCATTTAGCAATACAGCTCCTTTAAGTAAAACTTTGGCTACTTTTACTTGCAGAGCCAGAACTGTCTCCTGTGCAGCATATATGATATATATGACACATTCCATTTTTTAATTACAGCGGACCAAAACCCACATTTTTAACTTGCATCCCCTGATTTGCACCCCCCATGAGGAGTACCTTTTGCTAATTTTCATTGCTCCCGCTTCACTCTAATCCCAGATAATGGCGTCTGTTTTAGCTGTAAACCTCCTTCATTCATTGCCACTGCTGACATGACATCATTGCCACACTTATGCAATGACTGACCACCTGCCATCTTACAGAGAGGGACAGTCAAAAAATCAGTGTTCCAGGATGATTCGAAATGCGAAAATACCAATTTCTAGATCTATAAGAAGAGAGTATCGACAGGGGCTTTGGCCAAATGTATTTCACAAGTTCAGTGGGTTTTGATCCGCTTTAACCCCAGAGAACTGCAGAATGGTCCAATATAAAACGATATGCAGTGCTCTTAATGGATTTGACTTATCTGGGTTTTGTTCCGTTCCCCTGGGGCATTCTGAAATAAGGATGCCCAGTTGTGTGAACCCCCCAAAACGACGCTATACACTCACCTATGGCACATGCGCTGGCTCTTGTCCAATGAGGGCCGCTTGCCATGACTATGCCATTCTGAATGGCTTGGAACCCATGTGCGCACACTGCCGGGAAAAACAATGAGAGCTGTTTGCCGAATGACATAGTTACATCAGAAGGCTTTCATTGGATGAGAGCCCATCCATGCTCTGTAAGAACAAGGAAGAGATGAGTGAAAAGCAGCGTTTTGGGGGGTCACTGGTGGGTTTTTGTTGCAAAATTCTCGATTTTGGTCCCTTTTACAGGGGCATCAGAGGCGTACATACCATAGGGGCAGTGCAAGCACCTGTCCCCAGGCCTGTGGAACAAAGGGGCCCAGCGCAAGCTGCCTTCACTGCCTCTTTGGTATGTACTCCAGGAACATATGCACCCAGCCATACTGCCCAGCCTTGTATCCTTCTCTGCCGCAGCCGTGTGTGCCTCTCCTCTCCATCATCACTGTGTGCGTGGCATGTCCACCATGAGTGGTAAGTGCCAGGGGGTTGCTCTTGGGGGCTCTGCTATGTGGCCCCAATAGGTCTAGGTATGCCACTGAGGGGCATTCCAATTTAGGATACCCTTGCGTGTATGAAAATCCCCTGGTTTGCCCAGTAACTCTGTCTCCATTGCCATTGGGCTCTCGTCCAATCATTATTAATAATGCACAGCAGTGAATGATGACTGAAAGAATTGTAGGTGCCTCCACTGGGCCACTCCCTCCAGCAGCCATCACCAGCCATTTAGATACGCTCAGTGAGAGTTAAGTGCAGGGAATATAGGGATGCAGGGGTCGCCAGGGGAGACTCATGCATGCACCATGAATTCAAGGAAGAGGGATGATTACTGGCAAGCCCAAGAGTTTCACACTGCAGGGCATCTCAAATTGGGATGCCCCTGGGTGGGGGGGGGGGGGCGAGTTCAGTGAGCTCTGGCATGGTTTAATTCTCTATGTGGGATCCTAAGGCTGGCCACATATCTGCTTGTACAACTTCATCATACTTACACCAACAACAGAGAAAAAGCTTTCTTGGCTGTATATATTATGGGTGGGCTACATGGAAGGCTCTTGCTCAGTATAAAAAGTGTACCTAAAACAGATAGTAAGGTGAGTGGCCATTATAATGCTGGCTTCATAATGTACCTTACAACCTGGCTATACCCATTTAATACTGCCTTACTAAAATCTTGTAGTGCAAGCAGGGCCGCATTAAGTGTGGTGGAGGCCCCTGGGCACAAAATCTGGTGGAGGCCCAAGATACAGTATTTTTTTTTCCTTTAAAATAATAGTCTAGCCAAGTAACTGATTGGTGGTTGTCTGGCACCTGTCTACTTACTGGAACGTCAGATCGAGTCCCTTGTGCGGGTGCCCACTGCTCGGGAACTCCTGCTTTGCAGACTGGGCGAACCCAGCTGGTCCAGCAGAAAACAGTTCCCTGTTCCCTTTGCTGCTCTAGACTCTCCATCCTGCCATGTTGGTGGCTTTAGCTGCACAGGTATGGGGGCCCCACTTCCGCCCATAGCTTTGTTGCTGGCCCCGTGGCCCATCAGACCAAAGACAAGCCTCCTGGACTAGACCATAACCCAAAGGTTGTCAGAGGCCCACTTTGCAGGGCAAGTGGTGGAGACCCTGGGGCGCGCGCCCCCCTTATAATCCAGCCTTGAGTGCAAGGCCCATCCTGATTGAGAACAATTTGATCACATATGTGCCCCTAATTCCTTAAAGTTTTTTGCAGTAATATAAACCTGGTATCAATAAATTGCTATGTTGGTCACCATCCACTAGATGGGGCCCTAATTGCACAGTGTTTCTGACATTTTCTCTCATGGCTGGGTGCATGAATACTGCAGTGCTACTGGTTTCCACTGACTACCATCTTGGTAATTCTTTCTATTTCTGGGGTTAAAAAGTCCTTCCTAAAGTCTATAAAGGATTGGGGCGAAAAGAAGGAAAAAAGTCTTAACTTTCATTGATGTGTCAGATTTGCTTCATGTTTTCTGTATAAAACTTATACCTTCCAACAGTTCATCTCCCCAATAAGGGATAGGAGATAGGTTGTAACAGTTACAACAATCTAGACACTTTTAACAGGCAAATTAATAACTTGATCTGCATATTACAGCTCAAAGAGGAACACATGAAGACTCAAAAAAGGGGCAGACCCTTCAAATGAGGGACAGTTGGGAGGTATGTCAAGGTGACAATTACTTACTGGTATATGCAGGGTTGCCCCTTGGGGGGAAAGGGAGGATCAAACTCCTCAGCCAGGTGACGCTTCGGGAATACATATAATCAGCTATACAGTACAGTGTGCCTGGTGTGACCCCTGTGTCAATTTTCTAAATGGTGTGCACGGAATCCAGGATAGCCGCCAGTGACCAACATCTGCCAAACATGCCCTTGTGCTCCACAGCAGCCCAAAGACCCCCTGTGCCCCACGGCAGCCTATTCTTGCCCCTGTGCCCCAAAACACCTAGCCACATGGCAGCCGGTTCTTGCCCTATGCCCCAAAACACCTGGCCCCACAGCGTCCTAATGATGCTCCTGGCCTCAAAGTTGCCTTACTGGACCTTGGCCCTGCCCAACCTGCCCCCATGCAGCAGCCTAACCAAGCCCCTGACCTCTCACCAGATAGCCCTGCAGCAGCCTAAATAGGCCCCTGTGACCCTGCACCCATGGGACCCACAATAGCCCCAGGGCCTAACCAGGCCCTGGCCCTGTTCAGTCTTCCCCCATGCAGCTGCCTAACTGAACCCCTGCACCCCACATTGCCTGCCGCTACAACAGTCTAACCAGACCCCTGGCCCCAAATACCTTGTTGCCATGATCCTCTTATTCATGCAGCACCCAGGCACTGTGGGAGAACCCGCACTGGGGGTAAGAGATGTGCAGTGCAGGAGTGGGTAGAGACATTATAGAATTGCAATAGAGATAATATTCCTGCACAGGGGACAGGGCTGAGCCATCACCCCCCCACGCCCCCCCAGAATGCAGATTAGTACATACACAAGACTGTCATTCCTGATACCTATTTTTTTTTCATTTAAAAAAGCTTTGCGGGTGGTGGAGGGTCGGAGGTGATACAGGTTGTATAAGTAGACACTTTTTATGGTATATAGCTTGTTTATGCTAATATTTAGAATTCAACTGTTTTTCTTGATAGAGCCTTCAAAGCAGCTCTACAGTGTTCATGTAACTGCCACAGGAACTGAATACTGATGTTCTTAAATCCTAATAAATAAATAATAGATAATTAGAGCCCATATATATGCAAATAATTCCTTTGTGTCCCCTGTCGTGGCCAGTAACGAAGTGATAAATACCTCTAAGCCATCTCAGACCAATACTTCGTCCTTGCTGCATGATTGCAGCTCTCCAGGACAATACTGGGACTGATTTTTTTTTATAGAAAGAGGCACCCGTGGAGATCTTTATTTAATTTATTTTTATATTATATTTTTTTAAAGCAGATCTCCACGACTCCTGCCAAACAGAGTTCTGGTGCACAGGGGTACTAAATTAACCAAAACCACCCCTTCATACTCAGGGGTGTAGCTGTAATGAGGCCATGTGAGGCCACTGCGGGGGGGGGGGGGGTGCTGGATCTCATTTTTATATCAGTGGTCCAACGTAGATCGTTCAGGCATCGATCTTCATGTTTTCACAGTGACTCCCTACTCACAGCGAGGACTGTAGCAGCATCACAAAACATAACCCTCCACTGGCAACTTTAAAAGGAACCGCAGTGCATTTGCTGCATTTACTAAGGCTGATTTCACACCATCGTGGCTGCGCAGTGCTTTCGCAAGTGCTTGCAGGTCAAGTGTCCTGCAATCTCTGATGTCAGCGTGTGGAGGGCATTCGTTTTTGCGCTCTCTTCTCACATGCAGTGGAATCACAAGCACCACGCCGCACCCCCCAAGCCGGTTCTGGTTAGGCTTTTGTGGAGGGATGTCATTGCTCTGCAAACAATCAAAGCACATGTGGAAGCACCCATGGATTACTATGGGAAACGTTTCACATGTGGAAAATGGGAGCACTCTCCCAGAAGTGCAAATGCCCCGCAGTTGTGCGGGTGTGAAACCAGCCTCAGGCCTCAGACTGCCCGGATTCATGTGCATACATGTGGTTGCGGCTGGTGTCCTAAAATAGGTCCTATATGGTTCTTTTACAACTCTGCCTTGCATTTAAGTCATCCCAAACGTTGCTGCAAAAAGGCCCCATACAAAGCTCAGACACCACCCCATAGAACCTCTCAGCAATTGGAGGCAGAGCCAGCTAGTGCATGCTCACAGCAACAACGAATGTCCTGCAGGCCAAATTTTTAATCCTGCTTGCAATTTTAATAACCATTAACTTACATTATACAGCATTCGTGTAACATTTCTATCTAATATAAGGAAGGAATGTATGTGGTTATTTATATATTTTATTACATAATGTAATGATTGCTGGCCCCTCGTATATAGCTATAGAACAGTGGTAATGGAAGCTGCAAGGCAGGCAATAGTGTTGTCACTCACCTATAGGCAGAGCCAGCACTGGGCTTACCCGGGCATGTGCCAGGGCCCTGAATCTTGGTAGGAACCACTTCACATGATGGCCATGTTATACACATCAGTATGATTTTTCTTTCTTGAACTTTTTCTCTACCTGAACTGATACTAATTTCATGTTCACATTCAAAGTGTGACCCCCCTCAGAACCAGAAGCTTGTCTACAAAGCCAGAGGAATTTCCCGGGTATCCCAGGTCTCCTATGGCCAGTCCACCCCTATACCCTACGTATGCAATGGCGGCCTTTGGAGTGTGCAAGCTGGACGGCTGCACAGAGCGATGTCCCTGCCTCGCTGTAAGGGAGCTCTCACCTGGACCAGGAGGCCTCTCGTCTATCTTTCTCTCTCTCTCTATCTTTCTCCCTTTCTTTATTTGCTCTTTCCTTCTTTCTCTCTCTCTTTGTCTTTGTCTCCTTATTTTTCCCCTCTTATATTTCTAGTCCTATTTATCCGCTTTCTCTCTTTTTTCCCCCCACTCTCTTGTTTCCCCACATTCTCTCCATCTTTCTCTTGTCACATTTCTTCAATGTCCTTCTGTATCTCATAGTCTGTGTCTTTTTTTTTCTATTTTTCTGTGCCTATTTTTTTTCTTTTATGATTTGTCCACCTTCCTCTTTTTGACATTCCCTCCATCCTCTCTCTTTTTGCCTTTTCTTCCTATAATGTGTCTTTCTCCTTCTCATTGTCTGCATTCCCTCTGTTGTCCTTGCCTCATCTCTCTATCTCCCTCTTGCTTTCCATTATTGAATGCATGCAATGCGGGGGGGGGTGGGGCATCTTGAAACCTTGCACAGGGCAACACTTAAAGTGGAAGGGGTTTGACTATCCTGGGTTTTGGTTCCGATCGGAGGTGCCCTGCTGTGTCAAACCCCCCAGATTCTGAAACCAGCTCACCTCTTTCCGGTCCTACTGCACGTGCGCGCCAATCGGGGTCCAGTCAGTGAGTGTAAGCCTTCATCTGCAATGAGTGACTCAGAGCGTGCTGATGGCCGCATCCCCTGCTAACCTCTAACAGGGAGCGTGCCCTTGCAGGCCATTCACAAATGCCTAGCGCGGGCACGCGCAGATAGCAGGGATGCGACCACACGCCATTGGACCGGGAAAGAAGGTAAGTGTATGGGCCGACCTGGGGGTTTCACACAGCAGGGCATCCCAATTTTGGATGCCTCAGGGAAAGGAATCGATCATCCATGGCTTTTGGTCCACTTTACCCTAAGGTCGGTCCTGTATATATGTCACTAGAGCTCAAAAGCTTGCTTTCTGTTCCTGACCGATGGCAAGGAAATGTTGAATCATGGTTTGGGGCTGCAAGGAACATATCCTGAGGGAGGTCAGGTAGGTATATTTTTTTTTCCAGACAGACCCTTCAACACTGTTGCACCCCAATGAAATAGATGGTGTGTGGTCAAAAAATCAGTAGCCATCTTTAAAATATAAATCCCTACAGTTTCTATGCAAGGTTTGAGATGAGGAAAATGATTGGCAGAACTATATACGGGGTCAGGCAAGGTAGAAGCACTTTTATGTAATTAGCATCTGATTACAGGTTGTATGCTAATGCGGCGTCCGGGATTGCATGAATAAATGAGCAGTATCACCCGGGGCACAGGAAACCGAGTACTGCAATTTGCTTCTGTGACTCCTGCGTGCATGGCGGTAATGGCAGCCGTGCTCTGCCTGGATATTCTCCCTATTCCCTGTGTGGCCCGCCAGCTAACCTACATAACAAGGTTTGTTACTCCACTTGGCACAAGCCGTTAATTAAAGTTTTATTCTCATATGCAGAAATGTCAGTCCCGTCACTGGGGGGAGCTTGGAAATATAGTCACGTTCACCCGCCAAGAAAAGTCGCAGACGCTGCACCGCGTGTATCGTGTTCTTTATTTTTAGCTGATCCACAGAAAGCCTGCAAGTAAAATATTCTCCATGTAACTTGGCAGACCAGGGGATAGGACAGCTTTTCACTCCTGTGGATTCTAGGTGCTATATTTCAGCACTTTGGTTTAGGCTCAGAAATACTTTGCTTTTGGTACCAGGAGGTTTGGTTGTTTTTTATTTTTGCTTATTTTAGTTACTATTTTAAGTTTTTATTAAAGCAGATCAATACTTAAATCTGGATTTGGGATGCCCCACTGCTCATCCCTATCTAGTAAGCGTAAGGTGGAGCAGCCAAAACTTAGCACGTCCATAGGTAGGCAGCTCTATCTAATAATAATGTGCGAGCAACACTTGAGCGTCTCTTGTGAGACACTGTGGGTGCCCTCACTGCAGAGCCGGCGCTGATATGTCGCTCGCTCCCGGCCTGCATTTGGGCGCTAGCACAGGGCTTTTATAAGCCTATGCACTAGTGACCCCTAGCACCAGCTGGGGGCGCAGTTAAAGTTAGGGATTTATGTTAAATAACGCAGCACCCATACGGGAGCTGTGAAAAGGTGATTCAAGGCATTCTGTGCCTGTTGCAATCCCCTTCTTTTATTTTGGGATGATGGCAGCACAATAAAAAAAAACATGCAATTGCATTAGGTATACTTGAAAGACATGATACAGGATTTACATGGCCCAAATCACAAGTTTGTAGCGCAACCCAAAAGTGCAAAAAATAATATCCCAAAAAATGATTATCAAGCCAGGCCATTGAAATTTATGGGATAAGACCACATAGTGCAGGGTGAGCGTCTGGTCTTATCTGGCACTGTAGGGAACTCAGCGCCTGATGATAGATGGGACAGTACCTGGCACTGGATCAGAGGTGCTCTGGATGTTTGACTTGATAACTACACCTTTTGCTCGGGGACCTGACATTCACCTGATGTTCCTCTGGTACTGTGTGGCACTACATGGCACTAGTGCTTCTAGTGATTTGATCTCTCCAGGATCTGTGATCTATGCGCCATTTCGGAGTGTATTCAATGGAGAACCAGTTTTCTCAATTTTTTGGGATTCCAGTTAACCCTTAAAGTGGACCAAAACCCAGGATTTTGACTATCCTGGGTTTTGGTCCTTTCCCCGGGGCACCCCGATCGGGGGTGCCCTTCTTTCTGAAACCCCCCAGGACGCCGAGACCAGCTCACCTCTTCCTGGCGCAGGCACACGCCCTGCTAGAGGAGGAGCGGGATGTGGCCACTGCTCTTAGAGGCGCAGAGGGACCGGGAAATAAGGTAAGGGAATTGGGTGACCTGGAGGTTTCACACAGCGGGCCATCGCGATTTTGGATGCCCCGGGCGTGGGAACCGATTGTCCCAGGAATCTTACAGATTCCCAGGCAGATCAAGCTGGGTTTTGGTCCACTTCACAAACTCTTCTTAGCTGTGTATCCCATTGTGGTATGTTACTAGTGCATGGCCGCACATAACCAACGGATGCAAAAGATGACATGCACCGTCAAGCACGCGGCTAGGATTATATTAATCTTTTCCAGCTGCACATTAATTTGCATGTCCAGAGAAGCTGATTGGTGGAGAGCCACAGCTGTGCTGTGGGTTTACTGGACAGGTAAGAAAACTGGGCGTTTGGGGAGGGGTAGTTCACACAGCAGGGCCCCAGGGATCCTGACAAAAATCTGTGATAGTTACAATTTTGGTCTACTTACACATTGCTTGTAGCCATTTGGCCATAGAAACACAGTTTTTGAAGCTCAGGACTAAGCTCTTGTGATAACATTTTTTCTAAAGGCTTAAAGCCTATTACATGTGCTGTTGTGGTTAAAGAGGAGAGACAGAAGGAGAGAAGACCTGAAGTAAAAAAAAACTCTTTAGGTCCTCCTATGTCCCTATCCATCCTGATGTAGGATGCCCTAAAAGCTAATGTTACTTGGAATCTAGAAATCAACCAATACTCACCATTCTAACACCCAACAGTAAAGGAGGATTCCTTGCTTCCTGCTTTGCTGGCAATTATACCCTATTTTGAGGCATCCATGTAACATTTCTCTTGCTGGTCATCCTTAAAGTGGATCTAAACCCATGTGTTTCTTTTAGACTCCAGGGCCGACAACTAGCCTAGCCTCGGGGCATCCAATAGCATGATGCTCCGCTGTGTGAAACCCTCGGGGTCTCTCATATACTCATCATTACTGGCGGCTCCCGCGACACTGCAATGGTGGGCCACCGTGTGGACTTGGTGATGGAAAACGACTCTTTTAAAAAAAAAACGTGCCATGCCGGCAGCATTGCCCAGCCGTCGGGGGGGGGGGGGGTGGGGGGGGAGCAGAGACTTGGTGGATGAGCATATCACACAGAAATGGGTTTTGCTTAGTTTTGCTTAGCTTTAATATGTCCCTCCGCCAGGTGGAGACAAAAGGTCTTTCTCGTCTACTTTGTTGATTCTCTGAGATTCTCTGTTGATTCTCTAAGATTCTCTAAGACTCTAACATGTCTCAACTTAATCATATCAGAACAGTTGACTGAGATACACTGGACAGAACACTGTGAAGTCAGAGTGTAACTAGTAAAAAACTGAATTCTTGTAAACAGAAGAGGATTGTTGGGATGAATATCTTGTCTCATTTACTTGAGCCATGGCTACAGCTTCCTGTTGAGAAATAGACTAGGAATGTTCCATTCATGCTGTGAAAGCAGGAGGAGATCCTTTTCTTTGTATGTCTTTGTCTCTGTCACCAGCATTTTGCAAAATTGCCGCAGCGGAATTTGATTGGCGCTCAGAAGCACAGAGGAGACTGATACGTGTGATGCAGGAGGAGTTCCAACCACCTCTAAATGGATAAAAAAGGTGGTCATGTATAAATTAAGTCTGGGGGCTTGATTACAGAAAATGCTACTAATTTGCTTTGATTGTTGCACTTAGATATTGGCCGGCCTATGTCAACGCCTGTTGGACCCTTTCTTCCTTGAAATCTTTGGTGCTTTATTTTCCCTGCGCTGGTCAGTGTTTCTTCATTACAGTTACATGAAATCGCTGCTGGGGACAAAGGGGACAATCTTTACAATGCTTTTAAGTTGTGTTTTAGTAGTTGGTGTCCAAATTACACATTGTTAAGCAAAAGGAGCCATTAAAATCAATTTTATTAACACACAAAAAATGTTGCTCCATCTAGGTCCTGCATTTCCATTATTGACAAGTCACAAACCAAGCTCTGTACAAATAATTGCGTGTAATATTAATTATAAGCAATTAAGCATTAATCACTACAATCCAGCTCTGTCCATTGTGCTCTATGGGATCTTGACTACAGCTCCCGGTTTTATCTGATGCTGCTTCTTAAATCCCACGCTGAGTGCCACTGAGGACAGAAACGTGGCGCTGTGTGGCTCTGACGCTTCTTAAATAAGGCTCCCCATCTTTACGAACCGTTTATTAAGCTGATTTGTTTTAAAGCATTGAGCCTATGAGTTTAACAAAGGATTTGTATGTAAATGTTTTCTGCCCTTTTACTCCAAAAGGAATATAAAATCAGGAATGTGCTTTGGTAGAAGTCTAAATATATGCAATGCAGAGATATTTACTACGCAGTATAGCAAGGATCAGCCCTGAAGACCTCTAAGCATCTTTCTTTGGGCTCCATCCAGTCCCCTGTGTAGATGCTAAGCCGTGTCTTGTAGCACACAGAGCAAAGAACTGATACTTGTCTCAGACTATGAAAGTACAGAGCAAGCATACGATACATGGGCCAAGCTGTACTTTGATACCATATACATGGTGTACTGTAACCTTATGGTGTAATAAGAGCTGATCCTTATCTTTGGTGAACCTTTTCCCAACCCTGGACCATCGGTTGATTGATTGCAGGAAATTTTAACACTACTGCTAAGAGATAACCAATCACCTGAAGCTTAGAGATCCAATTCTCTTTCCACTGAACAAAGATGACTTGCCTCTCTACCATTTAGACCTCTTAGAGTTAATTAACCAAGCATGAATTAACAAAATAATCTCATACCTCCACTTTGTTTGGGATGTACATACATATTTAATTGATTGGTAAATGCAGTGCATTAATTGAGGTATGGCTTTATTTTGTTTTCTTATAATTTTCAGTTTGTTTATGTGTTAGTACTGTGTACTTTATACCTACTGCTTTGTCCTGGAACACTGATTTTTTACTGTCCATGCTCTCCATCCTGTAATCCCCTGAGATGTAGCACAGGGATTTGTGCAAATCAGGTCCTTGGCCAGATCTTGCCCATGTGTCTTGACTTTATCTTGAGTAGACCAAAAAAGTAAGCTCACTCCAACTGTAGACCACATGGAGAAATACCAGTACATGTGGCACCCCTGGAGTAAACTTATTGCACCCCCAACCCTAGTCCCGGTGCTGTAGATTAGATGCTTTAGGATGCATCCTTTTGATTCTTTATGACAACCTCCTTGGATCTGATATGGAGTTACCCTCCTACATTTCCCCTCTTATTTATGTCCTCTTTACCTTCTTTCTTTCGTTATCGTTATCTGTCCTGTATCTCTTTTCTCTTGGTTCCTTTTATTTGTATCTGTTTTATATGAGATATTCAAATGCTGGTTTGTAGGAGGCAATGCATTTATGGACTTTTACCGCCTGGCTGTTGTTCTTTAATAGTTATAGCCTCTGATTTTTAGAGTGTTTCTTTCTTCATAATTGTATTGATAATACATGTAGCTGACTAACAGCTAATCGAGTTGTTATTCACATTTGAGTAATCAGCTCTGTATAATTGTACAAATAATCTGTATGACTCAATATAAATGCTGTACTTTTCTCCTTTTGAAAAACTTTTATAAACAGATTGTGAAAAAAAATGCCAAAAACTACTCTGAAAGGGGGGGGGGGGGGAATAAGCCTCATTCAGGTGATGCAGATTATGGTCCACTTTAACTGTGTACCGTAACAGTGATATTTACCAAAACATTTGAATGCCACTGTATTATTACCTATTGTGGAGTGTAAAATAAACATATGTGTTCAGAATGTGCCTCCATACCTGTGATACTTATCAGCACGCTCATTCCTATATAAGTTTCCTATATTTCTGTGACTCAGTCTTGATCAAGTAGAAGCAGCATTCCTGCCGTAAGTAAAAATTACTGACTTCCACTGTAACAGATGAACTGTGCCAGTAACACTTTAGCTACTGGAACAAAAGCCTGTGCTCCTGCCTATCTGTATAGGTTGAATTAATGCAGATAGGGTTAACCCTGCTCCAATCTGATGATAAGCGAGTCAGAGTCAAGAAGTGTCTGAAATCTCCAGAGATCCAGAGCCCTTACTTTATGGTCAAGTGGGGCCTCTCTGTAACCAGGGAAACACCATACCATTTTCTTTCAACAAGGGTTTGATGGGCTTTGATGACCTACATAGAATTAGGCTTTTGTGGCTCTCAGAGTCATTCTAGGAAAACATCATGGCCATGGGACCTTTTCTGAAGCATTCAGGATCTATAGTACTATAGGGGGGCCATAAAACGTCTGGCTTTTGTTATTTTAAATGCACACGAGGAAAAAGAAAACGAGATACCTGCAAAACAAATATAGACCGCTGATGCGTTTTCCTATAGAGTCATAAGAGTTTATACCACATTTTATCCATTGTACTCCTCTTTTGCAGGCTACCAAGTTTCATACTTGAGAGAGATTGATACATTCATAGGGAGGTCATGTATGGGAAGAATCCCATTATACATTGCCTTTCTGTCTGTCCTGTGAATGATTGTTTTGCTGCAATTTGTAATAGAATATATGATATAAGAGGATCTGTCCTCAAAATCATTAAGCTTCCTAGTAAACTTCAAGCTTCTGCACACTAAACCATAAAAAGGGAATTACACGGGCCTTTAAGTTTTTCGTATCCTATATTTATCCTATATATGTGAGCCATTATCAAATATTCTTGCTGAGCTAATATTTATAGTAAGCAATATTAATAGTACAATTCCTGTACCAGCCTGTTCATTATGTTAGATTAGCACCTCCACCTTATAAGTCGCCATAAGGATATTTTGTGCTTCTTCTGCTGGAGGCAACTGTGTTTGATACATTGATATTTTCAATCGTTGTGTTATCTTGTAGGACAGTAAAGAATATTAGTTTGGTATCCCCACCAGTACAGATCCTGCTTCTCCTGATGCCGCGAGCATCACCCAATTCTATGCATTGGCCTTTTCAGCAATTTTAGCCCAATCCTGCAGAGAATGGATTGGTAGCTCAATAGAGTGGATAACCAGTCAAACTTTAAAATGAATTACCTGGCAGCTTGTCTGATGCAGTGTCAGTCCCACCCTGTCTCTTTCCTCCAATCACCAAAATGGAGGGTTATTGCCTCTTATGCTTTGCTGCCTCCAGCACCTCCCCCCTGATTCTGACCACAAATCGAAGCCTGAGGCTCATGTCAGGTTGACATTCAAATTTTTCCATGCTTTTGGACCTCATGCGATTTACTACAGCTCTTTTTGTGAGTGTTTTTTTTCAAGAAATTAAATTTTGACCAAAAAATGGACAAAGTTAGGTGATTAAAAGCCTAACGGGCCAAAAATGAACTTTTGTGGGCCACTGTTTCTGCCAGCAAAAAAAGCTGGTGAGTGCTGCTTTAAAACTTTTTACTGTTTTTTTTGTTACATATACTTGTTATCTTACAAAAAAATGTTGGACCAATTTTTTCCTTGTTTTAATTAATGAAGCTTAACCGAACAGGCGTTTGCTATAGGCCTATTTCATAAGCCTCTTTGCTGCTATCTCCAGGTAACTTTCTGAGTTAACATTAGTAAGTTGTTGTACAATGTTAGCCATCAATGTATGCAGGAAATCCAAGGTTAGGGTAATAATACCATGTATTGGCTAACTTAATAGATTGAAATTGTGAGCTTTCAAAGCAATTCAAGCTTCTTCTTCAGGCATAATCCTGAATTAGCATAATTGCAGTGTATCCTTTTCTTCACCTTAGTCCGTTAATATTGTTTAATATGTATAATACCTGCTAGGGCAAGGGTGTTGGTTCCTGCTGCCGCCGCTGCTTGGTAACAGGCCTGGGCGCCCATAACCCCTATCTTTACTTCGCTCCAGCAACAAGAATCGAGCGACGCAAATGGCAGCATGGTGGTCACGTGGGCGGTGATGTTCCGGCCGCCGAAGCTCCGTCCATGTGACCACCAGGCGGCCAATTGCAACGTTCAATTCTTGCCTGGTGGCCAATCGCACCACTCGATACTTGCCACTGGAGCAAGGTAAAGGTGAGGATTAGAGTTGTTCAGGGGGTTATGTGTGGGGAGCTCCACCATTCTGGATGCCCCCCCCCCAGCCTGTCAGGAACGGCACCAGCGGCAACCAGCACCCTTGCCGCGGAGGGTGTTGGTTTTCTTTAATGTCAGTGTAGTTAAAGGAGCACTATCGCGTAATTGTGTAATATTAAAAATCCATTTAAACACGTTGGCTCATGAGAGGAGGGGTCAAACTGAATAAAACTCCTGCCAGTCTTCAGTCTTGTGGTTTCTTCTCTCATGGCAGGATTAAAATCCAGGGGTGACATGGTTAGTGTATTGTCACCCCAAATTTCCTCTTTCTTCCACTAAAATAAATAAAACCAGCATGGCTGGATATTTCTTGATGTCGGGTATATAAGTGACTCCTCCTTCCGCCATCCAGCATATCTATATGGATTTTTATCATTGGGCCATTTTTCGCGACAGTGCTCCTTCAAATTATCATTTATGTGTGCCCTGTCTTAGCCACAAAGACAAGAGCTTTACCATTTTGACCTCCCTCATTTATATAATGTAAAAACAATAAAAACGTATCTTGTCAGCAACACTTTAACCTTATTACATCTTTTCTCCTAGAAATGAAAAATGTATGGCAATAATGGTAATATATATATGGTTTTGTGGTCAGCCAGACCAGCGTTCATTTGAATTTAAATGGCTGTTAGTCTGCACTGTGTGCAGTGCTGGGATGGGGAGTAGATTGCTAGGACCAACCCCCTGGGCACTGTGATTTCTTTACCTTTATCCGCACACCTCTGGTGAAATGGGGCCTCGTGATTGGTCTGCTGTGGTCATATGAACCTCACACCAATGATGGAGGCTAAATATGAGTTTCTTCCTAAGTAAACTTATGAGTAAATAAGTTTCTTGCTACATTACCTCTTTCTTGCTAGTGTCCCTGTATCCCACCTCCCTAAAGTGGATGTTGGTTGAGTTTAAATTAATGACCTCTCCTAGAGTACATCCAAAAAAGACATCACTGAAATAAAGGATATCGATTTTTTCATAAATATTCCATGTTGTGAAAATGAGAGACCCCACTAGGACACACACTACTTCTCTTGCATGGAGGCAACTATCCTGGATACCCTAAAGGGCCTCTGTAGGCAAAGGCAATTGTTACACCATTGCGTAGGGCTACAATCACAAATACTGTGCAACTACACAGGTACCCACCGCCATTTCCATTGACTGTGATTTAAATGTGAATTATGTGGCTATTCAAATGCTAATTATGGTCACCATGGCCTGCGCTGAGGCTGAAAGGCATGATTGGGGGGGGGGGTTCAAGAGGAGAGTGACAGGCTGAGCTGGCAAACGGGGGGAGGAGATATAGACCACCAGGCAAGACATATGATTGGTGGTCTATGGCAGGGGGTGTGCCACTACTCTTGGCCTTGTTTCTGGTTACAGGAACAGCTGTGTGCTGACAGGAAGTGAGAGGGCAGCCATGAGGAGGTGAGCTACCATGATTGTTTATGCACTTTACCCACAGTGTCCCTTTAATTTGTTGTTCTTAGAAACGTGGTTGTGGTTTGTATTCCAGTTTTGTACTCCAAACAACTAAGTCTGTATGTGTGCAATATTCAACGTATTTCATGCAACTGTTCAGACCTTGAAGGAAGATTTGGCTATCACCCCACTGATCCAGGGATATACACATGTGTTTTAAGCAAACAAACGATGCTCACCCATTAAGTTTGTCACCAATAGCTGAATGTTATATATTTCAAGTATATGTCTTTTTGTCCTGGTGTTCTTAAAGTGGACCAAAACCCAAGATTTTGACAATCTTGGTGTGAGGAATGGGGCAAACATTACATTGCATTTTATCACTGATGCCGGCATCCCCCTTTAAGGTTCTCTCGTCTTAACAAATGTCTGCCATTACAAGGCCAGCAGAAATAGGAAGTCCATATATGGGCATGGGGTCCTAACACTTCAGAACAGGCAGTTTGAGCTTCAAAGCCCCCCCCCCCCCCTTCTGCTCTCCTGCTGCTCCTGTGCTGCTTTCCTGCTGCCCTCCTAACACCTTACTGAGACACAGGGGAGCCTGCTTGCTTCTTCGCTGGGGAGGTGTGATAGCCTGGTGCTTCAAAGGAATGATCCAGGATCTGTGTCTGAGAGGGGTGGGAGGGTGGAGGGGCAGAGACCGTGCTTAAAGGTAGGGCAAGGGGATGGGAACAGGGGCACTTATCTGGAGAGGTCACGATTCACACGTGCTGGAGGTGTCCACCCACACAGCTTGCCACTTACCTCTTGTGGATGCTCTAACCACTACTCTGCAACTGCATATTAAGGTAACTGACTATTGTTTCTCTGTGTAACTCACTCTATCCTGTAACTGTCTCAGAACAGCATTTGTATCATCTGTATCATTTCATATTCCATCATAGCCAAATGTTTGTTATCACTGCCTAATGTGCTTATAGCATTAAAACCTAAATTTTACCTTGAGCGATCTGTTTGCCTTAAACCAAGAATCTGTGTGTCCACAGGCTTTGGGCCTGGTATTCCTGATAGGAGGGACTCGGACAAGGGTTTTGGGGAACGCGGTCTGTGTGTCAGGAGGTCCCTGGTTTATAGTTGGATCACGTGACCCCCGGGGGCACCTTGATCAGGGGTGCCCCACTGTGTGAAATCTCCCCAGATCGCTGCAGCCAACTCACCTTATCCCGGTCCCACGGTGTGTCTAAGAGCAGTGGTTCTGACGGCGCATCTTCCGCTTCCCTCTAGCAGTGCGTCTGCCTGCACCAGGCATTTGTGAATAACCGGCACGCTCTCCACCCCTGTTAGAGGGAGGTGGAGGATGCGCCCATCAGAGCCGTTGGGCCCGGGAAGAGGTGAGTTGCTGCAGCGATCTGGGGGGTTTCACACAGCAGGCCCCGGGGAAAGGAACAAAACCGAGGATAGTCAAAACTTTTGACTATCCTGGGTTTTGATTCACTCTAAGGGAACTACGATAAAAATACAGACAGAGATTTCCCTCTCATAACATGGGATAAGAAATGATTAAATCACCTTTTCTTTCTATATTGTATTGTTTTAACTGCCTTGGTATTTGTTGCAGTGTTTTTTTGTTTCCCAAAGGTTTTTCTAATTGCTGAGTGATCTAAAAACCCATATTGCCGTAGGGGAGCATAAATTATGCAAAACTGCATGATCTGGTTGAAAACCAATCCTGGGTCACAAATGTATTTTCTAAGCTTACAAAAATAAAAACCCACCCAATGTCTCCCAGTTTAAACAGTTACCGTTTTCATTGGAGTGGTGGATACAACCAAGACGAAAGGCTTCTTTCAAGCAGAAATCCAGTCTCTGCCACCCTTCCCCCATGCTAAGGTAGGACGAGGGAGGGTTACAAAATAAAAAAACCCTTAACTTGCCCACGGTCTAGCGCCACTCTCCTGACGCTCCTAGTCCTGGGTGCCACCAATGTGTGAAAAAGCACAAAGCTCCCGGCTCCCCGGCTCTTTCTGTGCAGTTGATGCACGGACCCTGGACCACGGTCGAGGTAAGGGTTATGCTTTCTTCATAGGTGGGGGGGGGGGGGGGGTTGAGGTGTCTGGAATTCTGCTTTAATTAGGAGAAAATGCTTTCTGTACGAAAAAAAAATATTTTTTGTAACTGCTAAAATCTCCGCCATTCATTCATTTTGGAAGCTGGTGGGATTAGTGTGCACCCTGATCATCATTTATGGGGGATGAAGGGAGGGGGGACCTACTTGCATCCTGTTTTTTAATTGGAGAGGGGGATTAGGTTTTAAAGTGCACCTATACTCAGAGGGAAGTATATGTAGTCACCTTCCATCCCCAGCCCAGTGCCCAAAAACAGCCTGGATGCAGGATGAACTGGATGCAGTCTGCCATATTGCTCCCTGGATGAGGTGCCCCACCTCCAGTGATGATGCAATCAGAGTACACACAGCTCAGCAATGGAGAGCACTTCAACCTAACTGCCATTATGTGACAGTTTGGTTGTAACTGAATTAATTAGCATATGGCAGACCGCAGACCATAATACTACTTCCTGTTGTTTTTTCCTGGTGTTTTTATGGATATTGGGCAAAGGCTGAGGTAAAAAAAGAAACACAGGCTGTTTTGGGGAACTGTGCTGGGGATGGAAGGTAACCACATAAACTTCCTTTCTGAGTATAGGTGCACTTTAATGCATATTAAGGTGTCATTTTGGATTCACCTGGCTTGGTCTACTTCACATTTTTTCATTGTTGATTGGCTCAAGGTTGGCTGACACATCCCTGGCTTCCCTGTAAACTGGGAAGTGCTCCCGTCCCCAGCCTACTTGAATTCTGGGTGTAGGAGTGGTGTTTGTGAAGCTTTTAACCGAAGCAACAGCCTGGCACAGTTAGAAAAGAACGGCCATTTTGGAGCTTCCTCTCCCAGCATCTCAGCCATGCTGCTGCCTGGATTCAACTGACAATGCACAGTAACAGCAGGAGGCCCAGCAGCACCTGTTTGCAGGTGGCCTGCAAATGCAGGAGCCACCATTTTGTTTCTAAAATTTACTACAGAAGGAGTTATAAAAAGGTAAATTAATTTTTATTTGCAGCAATCTAAATTGCCCTGGGGAGTGATACATATGAGCATTGTTTTGTTTGTTGTGTTGGTTTGGTTTAAGTAATTTTTGACTGTTGGTCCGCTTTAAGTTTTGGGTACTAAAGGGATTCACAGTCACTCTGTAAGTGTATACAATGTATATGCACAGTGACTGTAAACAGGCATTACAGTCACTAATATCTGTAGGAATATGGCTTGCAACTGTCTCTTACTTGCATTAAATTATGTTTTTTTTCCCAAGATGCCGGTAACATTTTATTAAAGTAAGGCCTTTATAATGAAATACATCATTTATCATAAATGAGGCCATTTTGACACACTCTGCTTAGCCTGCTGTATCAGTTTTCAGAAATGGGAAAATTCGGCCCTACTGGAAGCATTAATATTTCATTGTTCTGAAGTGCACTTTTATGCTCCATGTAATATGAATTTAATTTTTTTTACCTTGAGGGGAAAACTGCAAATGGGATGATGACAAAATAATACTTTTGAAATAATCATGTTGACTCTAGCCAGCTTAAAGTTGGCAAAACCTTTCCCCCCCCCCCCATTTATAGTAAGTCATTACATTTTATTTTTTACAGAAAGGATTTTTCCGTAGACACTTGGACCTTGCAGCAAATTTCGGCACATTAGCTGACTGTGCAGTTTGTACAGCAGACATATTTGCCAACAACAGTTTGCGTTAATAAGATTTAAATCAAGTCATTTAATTTATAAACCTTAAAGAGACCGCCCTGCTAAAATAAACTATACTTAACTGTTCTCCCCCATAGATGTTGGATTTAGATATGATGTTCATAAACATACCTGTCTTTTGAGATCAAACTCCACGGGTTGCACTTGACCCAAGATTTTTTAGGGTGCCCATACACCTTTCACAGGTGATATGAGGGGACATACCATTCACTGCAATTGCGGGGGGGGGGGTGTGCCAAGCACTACCAAGCCATCTTTGAGGCAAAGTTGAGTCACGCCATGCCGGGACATGTTCTTAGAAAGTGGCAAGTTTCTGACTATGAGGCAAGGAGATAGTTGCTTTAGGGGAATGTAACTGAGTATCCTTTTCGTTTTATTTAGTTTTCATGCATAGACAGTCCCTTTAAAGAGGAACTTCGGACATAAAGATCCCCCCCCCCCATCGGTCCCTGCTTACCTTTTGGATGTCGACGCTGTCTGCTGCAGCGACATCCAGCCAATTCGGCACCGGATCCTCGACCCCGCAGCTGGCTTAGCCATCTGTAAATGACTTCAGTACCGTGGTGCTCAGAGATCTTGCGAGAATTCGGGCTGCTCCATCGCATCCCAGCCATTGGCGCTGCACAGATGCAATTTTAGGGGCCGTGCGTAGTGCCTGATGGCATGCAAGATGGCACCATCCGTCGCAAGGTCGCCGGAATCTGAGGGGCCCAGAAGATGAATCCCCCGGGGAGGTGAGTAGAATCTACCCAAATTTCAAGCTGAAGGCGAGGGCAGCCGATCGGTGAGGTTAAAATCACCCCAATGTTCCTCTTAACCCAGGGATGCACAACCTTTGGCCTACACGGCCATCAGTTGCGTCCTGAAGCTCTACTGCAACTGATGGCAGTGTAACCAAAACTCTCTCCACTTATCACTGCCCACCTTATCCTGCCTCACCTCAGCCCACCACACTGCAGCCCATATTACCTTATCCTGTCTGAACTCTGCCCACTTCTTTCCACCTCACCGCTTCCTGCTTTACCTTTGCCCACCTCAGCCCACCTCACCCTTTTCCGCTTTGCCCCTTCCCACTTATTCCTGCCTCCCCTCTTCCTGTCTCATATCTGTTCTCTTCACCTCAGCCAACATCACCGCTGCCCTCTTCTTCTTGCCTCACCTCTTCTCACCTCGCCTCTCCATGCCACACCTCAGCCCATCTCTCTTTTTCCCACCTTATCCTTTCCCCATCTCTTTCAACCTCACTTCACTTCTTACCACCCTACCACTACCCACCTTGTATATATATATATATATATATATATATATATATATATATATATATCTTTCTTTCGCTCCCAGGGTACATGCACAGGCTGTTTATCTAATCAGTGGTTTGTGTTCCATTCACATTTTTCTTGTCACACTGAGCTCAGAGCGACAATTAAAGTTGAATGGAGCCCGCACCGCTGGCCACACCCCTGCTACGCTGCATGTCCGTGCCATTTGCCCTGAGGGGACTCTCCATTTGCCCTGAGGAAGCGATGTTCCGTCGCGTAACGCGTAGGCTGGGGGAGGGGCGCGGTGACGGCTGGCACATGTAAGATTTATGGTTGGTTGTCCCTCTTGTTAACCTACTGTGTCCCCTGGTATGGTCATTTTTTTTTTTTTACCTTGCACTTGGTCAATTTAGCACTTATACTATCATTAGAGTTGTTTATTAATTGTATATATAGCACATATCACTTTTTGTTTGAAACACTAGGATTCAGTCGGTTTTCATAGAGACATATGCTTGATATCTGACCTAGCTAATTGTGCATTACCACCAGCGCCCTTTAGTGGAATGTTCATATAATCAGTTTTTAATGTATTTTGACCCGTGTAGTGTTTAGATGAAATTAATTAAGTGATTGTTATCATTTAAACGAAGTGGTGCAGATTGAGTCTTGGGGTTGGGGGCTGTGTGGAAGCCTCCTTGTTGTATACATATATATATATATATATCTTTCTTTCGCTCCCAAGGTGCATTCACAGGCTGTTTATCTAATCAGTGGTTTGTGTTCCATTCACATTTTTCTTGTCACACTGAGCTCAGAGCGACAATTAAAGTTGAAATTAAAGTTGAATGGAGCATGCACCGCTGGGCGCATCCCTGCTACGCTGCATGTCCGTGCCATTCAGAAATGCCTGACGTGGATGTGCCATGCTAAGATATGCACAGCTTGTGTCTGTTGGAAGCTGCTCTTCCCTCCCCCCTCCCCCTGTGCTTAATAAGGCTGACTGCAGGGCTAAGTAGTGAACGCAGAGACACCAATCTAGTATCGCATTAAAAAATAGTACACAGTGGGAGCACACAGAAGCCTGCTTCTTTTTACTGTGGGAGAAAGCAGAATCTCGGTGGCCCCTTACTCAGGAAGACTATTATCTTTTTTTTTTTTTCGTTTACCCTTTGTAGTGGTCTCAACATCTGGAGATCTAAAGTCATCCCTACAGCAAAGTTGATCATTAAGTGGCCCCTACCAGTGTGGTGGGACCCCATCTTGTACTCAGGTGCCACGTTCCAATATCCATCCTCACTGACATTCCTGACATGGCCAACAACAGTGATTGATAAATACCTTAGCCAAGTCTGCAGAGGAGGAGCAATTGATTGTCTATGCAGAACAACAGTGGTGATGTTATACAGTACACACTGGTGTTGATGGGTCTGGTGCTGGACAGGACTGAGCTGAACCTATCGTCCAGGAGCTGCTGTTAAAAGGGATGTTCAGCTGGATCACCGTCTTGACAAAAAGCTGAATTACAATACAGTATTCTCGGATAGAAGTCAAGACAATCAAAATGTTCATTGGTGTAATAGAGGGCAATGTTTATGATGTCTTAAAGAGGAACAACACACAAACGATTTTCACTTTTGGGGAGTCATTCCTCTCAGTTGTGTGTATGCCCTAGGTCACTCACCTTCCTGTCGCTTCCACAGCGCAGACTTGGGTAAGAACGAGCGCACTGATTGGCTGAGCGGCCCATTCAACTAATTAACACACTCGCTTTCACTCAGCTTTGTTGACGGCTAAGCCACCTGGACAGCTAAGCAGCCAAGTGACGTTGAAGGGTGACAAGTACGGCCCCGGCCAGATAACCTACTAACTGTCGTGTGCCTGCGCTGCCCATTCAGAAAGGCCGGACGCAAGTGGGCATGCATCTAGAGGTGAGCAGGGATGCGGCCGCGGTGCAGAGACGTGGTGAGGGCTCAGGGACACGGTGAGTGAAATGGGGCTTCTGGGGGGTTTTACACAGTGGCGCATCCCAATTCAGGATGCCCCAGGGAGCTTTTAGATTCCAGGGCCTCCAATGTTCCTCTTTAAGACATGCTCTCCTTATATAGATTCCATATTACTACCTATGGTCCTTTTTTATAGTTCATCGTCTTTGTGACTATGAATGTAAATGCAACAGGTCTGTTGTCATTCAGTTTAGTTGCCATGAGTTTATTGGGCCCCGCACAGCTGTTTTATCCTACTCAAACAGAATGGAACTCACCAGGTCCTGAGTTTGATTCCTGCCGCTCACCAGTGACCAAGGGATGTGGAACCTGAGCATCACAGACACAGTGCAATTATTTGGCACTGCACAGAAGGCATCAGAGAAAAAAAACAGATACAATCTCTACACAGACAGCTTGACCCCCCCCAACTACCGCAGCAGAATGCTCAACCAAAAGCAGGACTATGAGGTGTAGCAACATAGTGGTACCCACTCAATCTAGAAACACAGCAAATGTATTCAGAAACATATGTATGGAATAGGACCTTTAAAGCATAACACTGATCACAGACCATCAAGGTGGTTTTGGGAAACAATTTACTAAACATTTTTTTATGTCTGGAGTTTTTGATCTTTTACAGTTTATACATAATGAAAATTATTTTCATTAGCCCTGTTGCCTATTCTTTTAAACGGATTCCAATTGCAAACCAGCCTGTGACCAGCCATGAATTTAATGTAATGCGTAACTTAGTCACAGGCCATTAATCTCAAGTCCAATATGGTAATTAATAGTTATTCTGTTCTGCCTGTAATTGATAAAACTAGGGCAAGTAATGTTCCGACAAGGGTTTGCATTGTGAGTTATTTTATGGGATGTGTCCAGCTGTAATGTTCATTGAGACAAAGGTAAAAAAAGTGATGGCTTAGAATCACATTTTATTTTCTGTTTAGTATTACAACATCAATTTCTTTATGGTAGTTTGTTAGGATGGAAGTCTAAGGTATGCATAATATAGAGAGTAGATTCTGCCAACCTACTTTACTTCTCTACTGTAAAGCCTCTTTTTGACTGTGCCTCACCACCTACTTCGGTGCACTCTAGCAATAAGCCTTTTGAAAACTCCCACCACCAATCACATGAATGACAGTAATTCAAGGGAATGCGAAAGTGGTAAATATTGCTGAAAGGAGATGTGCAGCAGTACATCCAATGAGGATTTAGTTTACTTTAATTCCTCTTTAGGTATAGCATTATTTGTATTTTTCTTCTAGGTAGAATAACAAAGTGCCAGTTGGGCATTCTAGATTTCTCAAATGAAGGTGAGCAATAGAAGCTTCTTATGTAAGATCTGTATGCTTTGTTGGATGTTCTAGCCAGTGGTTGTACACATTCAGGTTGTTGTAGGCAATTGATCGGCAATAAGTGATTGCCTCCTTGTTTGGCCTCTGGTCATAGGACTGAACGAAAAGTAAATTGTGCGTGAAGAAATATGTGGTGAAAAATAAATTCATATTCCCAGTTCAAGACCTAAGTTTCTATCTTTGATGTATGGAACATTTTACTTTCTGTAGGAACCAATAAGTAAGATGAGTGCCTCTCAGGGCTTACTAAATCAGTATGCTATAAGACATCCTAAATCAAGATTCCTTTTTGCAGTTGACCAAAATCTATTTATATGAAACCTTTTATTGTTTTTATTATTTTAGGTTTATACAGTGGGCTTTAAATATCCCTGGCAAACTGACAACTGTTAATAATACCATAGATACAAGTAGAACATGTTTTATGTTTTAACGTGATTAAGAGCCTTAAGAGCCTTATGCGCCAGCGCCACACGGCACTACTTTTTTTGGCCACGCACAGCATGGGCATTAGGAAAGAAAAAATACACATCGCCAATGCGGCTGCTAACTAGCTTCTTATTTACCACTAGCGCTGACAATGATGTAGCACCGGCCGCTCTGGGTGAAGCAGCGCCAGATGAAACCTCAAAGTTCAAGATCTCATAGAACACAATGGGCAGAACTGAATTGACGTGTTTATTGCTTATAATTAATATTACACACATTTCGTTTTGTACAGAACTTGGGTTGGGACTTGTCAATACCAGGACCTAGATGGGTAACATCGCCAATGCGGCTGCTGGCTGGCTTCTTATTTACCACTAGCGCTGACAATGATGTAGCGCCGGCCGCTCTGGGTGAAGCAGCGCCATATGAAACCTCAAAGTTCAAGATCCCATAGAACACAATGTGCATAACTGAATTGATGTGTTTAATGCTTATAATTAATATTACACACATTTCTTTTTGTACAGAACTTGGATTGGGGCTTGCCAATACCAGGACCTAGATATGTAAAATTGATTTTACAGGCTTCTTTTGCTTAACAATGTGTCATTTGGACACCGACAACTAAAATGCAAACTAAACACACTGTAAAATTGTTCCCTCTGTCCCCAGCAGTGATTTCTTGTAACTTTAATGAAAAATGCTGACCAGAGTTGGGAAAAATACAGTGCAAAGATTTCAAGGAGGAAAAAATTATGCTACAAAAATGATGCTAAAAGGCGCACATAATAAATTAGACCCATTGTGTATCCAATGTACTCAGCAGTCTATAGAAATTGGTGTACCATAGAAATGTAATGGTCTTGGTGGGATATTCCAAGGAAGATCTGATGGGAAATTTTAAGATAAGGGAGGACAGGGTGTACAAAGTAATATTCGGTCTTTTGGGCAAATAAAAGAAAAGGCTTAACAGTGAAAATTAAATGAAACCACTGTTGTATAGATCCACTTCAATTCATTTGTTATGTTATATTCTAAATGCATTTTCATTCTATAAATTATTTTTAAAAAATCTACAGTTTATGTTGCATAAAATCTTGACAATGTACCCTGCATTTCCTATATTAAAGCAGATCTAATTTTTATTCCCCACCCTCAGACATCCTGATTTGGCCACATCTGTGCATTCACTGCTCTGCAAATAGGATTAACCAGGTAGGAGTGTACAAGCTGCCGTGCCAGCTTGCAAAATGAACCCAGTTAGCCTCTGATGATAACCTGGGATGCACATACAGTGCTCTAGTGCCTTATTTTGCATTTCCTAGATAAATTGACGTAGTTGGGCATTCCAAATTGGGTTGTCTCAGAGGTGGGGGGTGCAATGCCCCTCAGAACCACTACAAGAAATCAAGACTGGAAGTCACTTTAAGTAGGACACTTAAAAACTGCATTCATAATCTCTATTACATCATTACATCTCCATATATCCCCAGTCCTTGGTGACCAAATAATGTTCCTTCAACAAAAAAGCTATGAGTCTTGCAGGCACCAGAGGATCTTACTGGCTTGTCAATCCCATATTTCTTGGTCAATAACTTTAGTTAGGAACCCAGAAGATTTAGAATATAATCTGTACAAGTGGGGATTTTAAACAAATGCCATCTTTCTAAGGTCAGGCCCTCTTTGCAAATGTTCTCTATTTTCCACAATACAACCTCTTGTCATTGACCGTAACCATGATTCAGGTCATGATTTTCCAGTAATTTATCACTGCATACCTTTATATGTATATGTATGGGGATAACACTGCACCTCTGGACTGCGTGAATGACAAGCCATACGAGAGGCCTAGTTTCACCAAGGGGTTGAGAAGGAAATAGGAAAAACCTGGCTTGCCAAGGGGAATGATTGAGGTGGGTCATCGGCAATTGTGATCAAAATGCGATCTACACCTATGTTTCATAAAATAGGTGTTGCATTGCTTTAACGAGGAGCATCAAAAAATGAAGTTGGGGGGGTGAGCATCCAGTTGCTGATCCCTATACCGGTCCAGGGAAACCTAATCGCAGGGCCCTGATTCTCGACAATTCTGGGATGAACCATGTGATTTTCTTTCCTGTATTTGAGCATGGAATTATATATGTATAGATAGATATATGTATAGATGTTAGCAGATTTGTTTAATGTCCTTCCTTGTGCATCTCTCTCTTGCTAATGAAAATGCCATGTATGTTGTATTATGGACTGGGCAATAATAAATCAGAATCTGTCGGAAGAATAAACCTCAATAAAAAATTAATCTTGCAATATGATAATGTCATAAACAATACGGCATACCTACTAAGACCTGGCTGGAGCTAAATACCACTGAGATTCTGTAGGCAGATTTGCAAAAGCTGTGTCTGCAAAAAACCCTGTATAGCTGACATGTCCATGTTATAGAGACAAAGGTGCACTTTTACTACTGAAAGCAGTGGTCTTTATTAGGGATGAGCGAACCGGTTCGGACGAACCGGAATTCGCTCCGAATTTCAGGGAAAATTCGATTCGGCACGAACCCGAATTTTTTTGGGTTCGTGCCGATCGAATTTTCCCTGAAATAAAAAAAAAAATGCCGGCATGGTGGGAGCGGGCAGGCCGGCTACGCTGTCAGCGGGCGGCGGAAGCCGGCCCGCTGACAGCGCAGCCGGCCTGCCCGCTCCCACCATGCCGGCATTTGTTTAAAAAGCAAACACTTACCTGCATGGTCGGAGCGTGGAGGCCGGCGCCGCTCGCTGACAGCGTAGCCGGCCTGCCCGCTCCCACCATGCCGGCATTTTTTTCTCAGATGAGCGATTCGTGAAAGTTCGATTCGGAGGAAACCCGAATTTCTTGGGGAAATTCGGCGAATCGCCCGAATCGAACGTTCAAGAAGTTCGCTCATCTCTAGTCTTTATGTTAATGAGATATTTAAAAATGTTAGAAAGGTCTACATATAAGTAGCAGCCACTATAAGTATCAATATAGATGCCACCTATATAAATATCTGTATGTTGACACATTAAAATGTCCTTGACTGTACTTATGATTAGTATGAGTGTAAAGGGGCTGTAAGCCATTAAAAAAAAGGAAACTCACCTTTTTCTCTCCCGCAGCAGTGTCCGGTGCTCAGAAACTTTATGTATTTGGGTACCCAATGCCCATGGGCACTCCTGCTGCGGCCTACAGATTAGGCGTGTATGGGCAGTGATTTTCACATTTTCCCCACTGCAGTGAATGGAGTGGGTTTGTCCTAGTCACTGTAAAAGATGCAGGGGGAAGGACGAGACTGATTTGTCACCAGTAAGCATTAGTCGGGTGCCTAAGGTATCCCAGGGCACGTGCACACAGAAACTGGTACGTTTCTCAGCACCAGACTGGGAGGAAGCTGCTATGGGGGATAAAACAAGAGTAGTAGTTATTTTAAGGTATGCACAAAAAATAAGTAGAATTTCTCCAGTGGGGTTGTGAAGAAGTCTTCTTCATTTATATATATAGCACATATATACAGTTTTTGAGACCCATGCTTCTCTTGTAAGAACCTTGGATAACCACCCTGTTTTGACCCAGCTGTGTCTTCAATGAGGTCACATATAGTAATAATAGCCTGAAACCGCTTTCTCCCCTTGGAAAACACCTATTTTTTAGGACATTTTATTTTAGACATTTGCTGGTTAGATTTAGTGAACAACATCCATCCTGGGATTTGAGAAGATTTGTTTTTAAGATATAGCCTTACTGTTTTAGTGGAATGTCCCTTTGATTGCATTTTGATGTATCCTGGTCCCATATGTCTGCGCCAGCGCACTTTCTAGTATAAACTTTGAAAAGTACAAAAGCGTTATTGAAAGCCATTACACAGCAACCTGGAATAAGACCCAAATGACCGTCGTGGTCTATTTTTACAGATTTTCTGTTGTGCTCTTGTATGTGTCATATCTATATCATATTAGGGGCATAGGTTTACTTGGATCTAAAGTCTCTTCCCCAGTGCTTAGCCACATAACCTGAATAAAACATCTCATTACCCAATCATAGCAGCAGCAAAAGGGGTTCAGGCTTACCAGTGATTTTGGTATTTTTTTGTATTATTCACCTTCTGTGGCTGAGCAATGGGGAAGGAATTTAGAATCTCATTAAAGTCCATTTCCAAAAAAAATAAAATAAACATCTGTGCACTGCTTGGGGCTTTGAAGCATGGATTTAGGCTGAGGGGACTGGAGAATCACTAGACTAACCTCCTGGAGACACTTTGGACTTGCTGACCAGAGTAGTACCCCCTTTGGAAGAGAAGGGGCAGAACAGAAGTGTTGAGCATTCCCTGGCTGCCTTGAAGGTAGAACATCTCGGGGGGCGTGGTTAGCAGCCGAAGGAGATGGCCGCTCCTTAGATTAGCTCCACACCTCGGAGCACTTACCCCAGCCCAGCGCCTCATAGGACCCTAGCTGAGACGCCCGATCCACGTCTGAAGACCCCTGCCTGTGGATGGGCAGAAGAGGGTCCAAGGCAAGGAGCCAGCAACCGAGGGGGGAGAGCGGAGTTTCCCCGTGCTCTCGTCGGAGGGGAGGCAACATGGCGGACAGAGAGATGGGGCCCGCCCCCCTCACTGCCACAGACCAAGCTCGTCTCCCACTGAGGCGATCGCCGCCTGGATCCCCCGGGACTGCCGCTGCACAGAGGCTTGAGGTGAGCACTGCCGCCTAGCCCCACAGCACACGGGGGCCGCCATCGACCTCGCCGTCCCCCCCACCCACTCCTATGGCGGACTCCCATTCATCAGCGAAGTCTCCCCGGCGACCCCTGCATTCAGCACTGAATGTCACGGGACCAGGCGCCCACAGATACATAGGGGACTGGGTGAAAGACTTGGGTCCCTGCCAGTCAGAAAAGGGATGGACAGAAATATGGGCCACTACCTCAAAATGCTCCATAAATGTATTAACTGAGACAGTGTATAAAGTGCTGCTTCGTTGGTATCTGGTACCGAGCCGTCTTGGTAAAATGTTCCCAAGACAGTCTGGCACGTGCTTTAGGGGCTGCAGTGTAGAGGAAGACTTTATGCATATTTGGTGGACCTGCCCCATGCTGGCCCCTTTTGGAACCAGGTCCATAGGATGGCTAATGCAATATTCCAAACATGCATAAGGAAAGACCCATGGGTGGCGCTCCTAAACCTAAGGCCCCCAGAACTTACAAGAAAACAAAACAGACTCCTGGTCTACCTACTTCTTGCAGCTAAACAGACTATTGCTAAGGCCTGGAAGAAACAATTCACTCCACTGTCAGAAGTAACGGCGAGGATGAATGGGTTCTTCGTTAATGAGAAGCTGTCTAGTATTTTGACAGACTCCCATGATAGATTTCTCTCAGTATGGGAACCCTGGAGGCAGTTTTCCCGGCCCAACCCCCCTTCAGGGGGCACTGAATTATTAGGTCTGGTGTGAAGGCGGAGCGCGAGGGACCCCCCCACCCTTCCCTCTTCCCTTCTTATGTATTTCTCTTTTTGTTTCTCCATGCTTTAGTTCTCCCCTCTTGTTCCGGCTCATTTTCTTCACTAAACTTTTGAAGCTTCCATCTTCTGTTTGGTTGCCATCTACAGTCACAGTGACACCCTGTTTTACTATTGTTAGATACCACGCAACAAGGGTGTGTGGATGCTAAGCTTCCCATACAGGCTAGTATTCCTAACAACCTCCGCGTTCAATAAAAAGTAAAACAGAGGAAACAACCTGGTTAAATAACTCTTTATTTTTTGTGTCTTGTTACTGAAATATGATACGAGTCAAGATCTATAATGCTGTTTGTAAGATGCAAAATTTTGCAGGGTCTGATTCTCCCCTGAACGGGAAGGTTGCTTCATTCCTTAAGTTGATAATGCCTGTATTAATGTCAAATACAATAAAAATATTGAAACAGAAGGTAGAACATCTCGCCAAGCTGTAGTCCTGAAGTGTGGCCTGGAATAGTACACCTTCTGGAAGGAATGGGGCAGAAAGGCTGTGTTGAATGCTCCCTGGGCGCCTTGAAGGCAGAACACCAGGTGCATGCCAATCAACTTGGGAGAGACTGGAAAAAGGGAGAAGCTGAGTGCCAGGAAGACCCACATTGAATTTCTAAAAAATATATTTGTTAAACTTATTACTAACTTTTCACCTTCAAGGGGTACCAATTGCGACACTGTATTTGCGGCGAAGGATTGAAGCCAGAAGTCCATAAATCTGGACTGCATAACCAAGCCTCCATTTGATATTGATACACAATTGATATTTTTTGCCTTAAAAATTAACATTAGAAGTGCAGAAAAGATTATATGAGGAGGGCTTAATTTTATACTCTGCATGAAAAAAATCTAGCCAAACTAAATAGTTATTTATATTTACATTTCTATAATGCAGCCATTACATTGTTCTCTAAAGTGTTTATTCTAATAGTCTCATAGGACTAAAATGTAATTTTAAGTGAACGCCTGCGCTATTTGTCTTGCTTGCAACATAATATTGTAATTAAGAATTTTTAAGTTGGTAGCTAGCCATATACCTTCTCCTTTTTTATTTCAAATAATATATTGCTTTAATTTATTTTTTAATTATCTTTTCTTAGCAAATATTGCACATTATGGTTTCATGATCAACACATATTTATTGTACATGTATAGATTTGGGCCTAATTTATGGTTTCTAGAGATGAGCAAACTTTTGAAAAATTCGATTCGACTGATTCGCCGAATTTTCCGACAAAAAGTTTCGACCCGAATTTATTCGCGACGAATCACTATTAAAAACTGCTATTTCTGAGCCTCCTAGAGCCTCAATAGGGTTGTAAATCATTCTGCCTTGCTGTAACACGCATAGGATGCGTGCTGGGTTAGTGAAATAATACTGTAAATAATTATCACATGCAAATCAGAGGCATCGCTAATAGAATCGCAGAGCGGCACAATTGCAGAGAGTTGAAGTGGCATCACTATGAGGGGCCCTATAGTGCCTGAAAATCACACCCTGGAGTTGCAAGCAGCAGCAGCAGCTGCAGGAGCCCAAACATTGCTTTAAAGAGACACTGGCTGCAAGAGGCCAAAAATTGGATGAATCACACCCTGGAGTTGCAAGCAGCAGCAGGAGCACAAACATTGCTTTAAAGAGACACTGAAGTTGGCTGCAGGAGGCCAAAAATTGGATGAATCACACCCTGGAGTTTCCAGCAGCAGCAGCAGGAGCCCAAACATGAATTGAAAGAGACACTGGAGTTGGCTGCAGGAGGCCAAAAATTGGATGAATCACACCCTGGAGTTGCAAGCAGCAGCAGCAGCAGGATCCCAAACATTGCTTGAAAGAGACACTGGAGTTGGCTGCAGGAGGCCAAAAATTGGATGAATCACACCCTGGAGTTGCAAGCAGCAGCAGGAGCCCAAACATTGCTTTAATGAGACACTGGAGTTGGCTGCAGGAGCCCAAAAATTGGATGAATCACACCCTGGAGTTGCAAGCAGCAGCAGCAGGAGCCCAAACATAGCTTGAAAGAGACACTGGAATTGGCTGCAGGAGCCCAAAAATTGGATGAATCACGCCCTGGAGTTGCAAGCAGCAGCAGGAGCACAAACATTGCCTTAAAGAGACACTGGAGTTGGCTGCAGGAGCCCAAAAATTGGATGAATCACACCCTGGAGTTGCAAGCAGCAGGAGCCCAAACATAGCTTGAAAGAGACAGTGGAGTTGGCTGCAGGAGGCCAAAAATTGGATGAATCACAACCTGGAGTTGCAAGCAGCAGCATGAGCCCAAACATTACTTTAAAGAGACACTGGAGTTGGCTACAGGAGGCCAAAAATTGGATGAATCACACCCTGGAGTTGCAAGCAGCAGCAGCAGGAGCCCAAACATTGCGTGAAAGAAACATTGGAGTTGCCTGCAAGAGCCCAAAAATTGGATGAATCACACCCTGGAGTTGCAAGCAGCAGCAGCAGGAGCCCAAACATAGCTTGAAAGAGACACTGGAGTTGGCAGCAGGAGCCCAAAAATTGGATGAATCACACCCTGGAGTTGCAAGCAGCAGCAGGAGCACAAACGCCTAGAGGGGCGCGAGGGGGGAGGTAAGGGGTTTGGGGTGTTTGGGGGGGTTTCACCCGGCGGGACATCCCGATCTCGGATGTCCCGCGGGGAGGGAGGTGATCGGCTCGGGAATCTTATAGATTCCCGGGCCGATCACCCGTGGGTGTTGGTCCACTTTAAGGGCAAGGCTTCATCTGCACTAGCAGGTGTAAGTAAATGAATAACAATATTTTTTAGCAACATATTTGTAAAGCAAAAATTAGATGATTTCAAGATCTGTGATTATCTTTGCTCACTTATGCCATATTTTATAATCTAATTCTTTCTTTTCTGTTCTTACTAGGAGTTAATGACCAAGCTAATCACAGAGACACCGGACCAGCCAATTCCATTTTTAATTAATCATCTTCAGTCAAAGTTGGGAAATGTTCCTCAGCTTCCAAGAACGTTCTCTGGATCAGCAGCTCTGTGGGCAGAGAGTGAATCACCGGGTAAGTCACTAAATGCAGATGAGTCCTAGACCATAACTTGACCCTTTAAATCTTCAGATGCCAGAACACATCAATCATCTAAAAATGTTTTTATGTATACATGTATTTGTTTTGCCTGTTTTGTGATGATGATTTCTTGTAAATTAGTATTTAAATGGACAGGCAAGACAATGTCAGTAACAATGCAGCAAGGAGCCCCCCTAAAGCCTGTCCCAAGTGCCTCTCCTCCACTTCTTGCAGTGCTCTGTATATGCTGTCGCAGGTCTCCTATATTTACCCCTTCTATTCATTCTATTCCTCCAACCAAACCCCAATGCCCCTGTCCGGCATTTGTTTAAATATGCATAATTTTACACGGTTATTCTCCGTTTATTTTGCTTCAATGAGAAAGTCTAAGTACTGTTGCTGTGCCTCTTAGATGTTCTGTAATATTTGCTAGTCAAGTGTTGCTCATTATTCATCTCTTAATACCAATATATATATAAGCAAATCTCTGCCAGATATGGCACAGAGAAGAGCAATATCTGATATGTATACAACATTGCAAATTATTGGAGTACAAATGTGTGACCATAGCAGAGATAAAACCAATGAAAGAATGGTACAAAATGGTAAGTGAAGAGTGAGTGAGAGATTGCAACTGAGTCAGCCTGAAATTAGTAGACAATAGGATTGTACCAGGGTCAGTATTGTAATCTGGAATCTGATAACCAGTGACATAAGCAGAGAGTGCAAGACAGTGGGCCTGAATCAGTACTGAAGTAGGGACTTCCAAGCCCTCTCACCCCCCCCCCCCCCCCCAGCCGCTGGGTGCTCGCTGCTAAGTGTCTTGCCCTCCATGTAACTCCCCTCCTTTATCTCAATGTCCTAGGCCTTCCTTACCCCTCATATACTGGGTGCTCCCTGCAATACTCCTTCCCTTCTCAAAGTCCCAGGTTCCCCCAGCTTCTAAGTGCTCCCTGCTGAGTGTCCCAGTTCCCTTCCTTCCCACCCGCTTCCCCTCATCCCTCCTATAAATTGCTTAGCCATTACCCCCTCTTCTTGCTAAGAGCTTCCTGCATCTCCTCCCATATGCCACTCCCCAACTTTTCTGGGGCACATCAATGGCATCCTGCCCTCCACCCTCCAACTCCAAACCCAGAGGTTGCAAGTCTTCAATACAATTTCCTCTCTGTCTTTACTTCCAAAACCAGCCCTTATGCCTACCATCCACTTTTCCAGACCAGATACCCCTCTCAGTGTATACATTGTACATTATTTTGTAAAAAAAAACATAAACATGCAAAATATCAAGAGCAGAGTTTTTTATATAACCTGAATAATGAGACTAATTTTCTTCTTTAAAGTGGACCAAGACCCAGGACTATCACCACCCCAGGTTTTTGTCTGCTTTACAGGAGCATCCAGATTTGTGAAACCCCACAGTTTACATTGTACTGACCTTAATTATGATTTGTCCGTACTAATGCCCAGCAGAGAAAAAAGCCAGAGAACGTCACTGTTACTGAATCACCAGAAAGGAAGACAATGAAAGTCAATGGCACTTTTTTACTAAGGGTAAAAAGGAGTAAAATGTTTTCAAGGCCTCCTGAGAAAATTATTGAACTTTTTACTCATTTTCACTGTAGTAAAAAGTGCCATTGGCATTTTCCTATCTGGTGATTCACTAAAAGTGAAAAAAAAATGTTTTCAACTCTTAGTGAATCAAGGCCTTTGTCTCTAAGAATCTAGGGCTGGGTGGACAAGGTTTTGGTTTTCCTTAAGTTTTCTTTGCACCGAACTGCCTGCATTTGCAAAAGCCTGATCTTCTAACTTGTGATCAGTGGAGGAATAATTACATTATTTCTATGTGCACTGTACTTCTGTTCACACCTATCTGGTTGCTAAGAGCGTGCACAATATTTTAATGAAAAAGTCTACGACAACGAGTTGTGCTTGCATTGCCATAGACTTTTATTGACCTGTTATAGCATTACTTTGCCTTAAAATACTGCTTGCAATGCTTTCCCAATGCATTACGCAGCACAGAGCAGTATATGTGAACTGGTTCATTTGGAATTTTTTCCTTGCAATGTTTCTGCGTCACCCAACTCATCGATAGGTGTGAACAGAGCCTTCCACTTTTACTCCTATCAGACATTTATGAGTTAAAGGCAGTTTGTATAATCCTTTTATTTAAAAGGCCTTTTGTGCCTTATTTTTCACAGAGAACAAAGGAACCAGGCGAGATATTAGGAGCTATGATAAACCCTGGCAAGTGAATGCTAAGAAGCCAAAGAAATCAAAAAGTGACCTTGCAGTCTGCAATATTTCACCACCATCACCAGAATCCAAGTCATGTAAGTAAAATATGACTACAGTTTTTTACTTCTTGTCTTCAGTATGGTTTATAACCTCCTCTACTGAATCTGATGAGTTAAATTATAAATCAAATTAACTTCATATGCCATGGAGTACATTTGTGATTTCTACTTGTGTAAAATTGAACACCAAAATTTTAGTTATGAATAAGTTTCCACCCCCATTTAGAGCCTGATTTATTATTGTATTTGCACCACATAAACAGAAACAGCACCCAGCAGCTCCGTGCCCTCGGCAGCTCCGTGCCCATGCCGCAAACCTACAAAATAGCTTAAATAGCTCCCTCCACAATATTAAGCAAGCCATTTTTGTGAAAGGACAGACAGAAGCGTGCGCGATGCAGAGAACGTCTGCTTTCAGTGCTGTGCGGGAATTCAGGAAGATAGCGGCATGCCTCCGGTACTGCAGCTGCAATTTCTGGGGCTGGATACGGGGTGAAGATGAGTGTGTTTTTTTTTCTTTTATTAGATCAGCATGATCGCTATTTCCAAGGGGCAGGGAGGGGCTTAAGTTTATTTTGAAGGAAGGGACTGGAGTGGCCTTTTAAGATGCCATAGAGCACAATGGGCAGACATGTATTGAAGTGTTTTAACTATCAAGAACATTTAAACAAATTTATATTTACAGAACTTGCTTTGACAACTTGTCACGAATGTAAATGCATAAGATATTATGGCAGCCAGTGCCTATAAGATCCACCGCCAGTCTCTGCCTTGTGTTAAAATTTGCCAATATGGCATGCAGGGGCCAGACACTGGGGGAATGGAGTTGCACTCAATGCGCTGGTAAATCCAGAATAAGGGCCCATAGGTACACAAACAGGCACTGACATAGGCTGACCTATAGGGGTAACCCTTGTGCACCAATGCAAGTTGATTTGAAGCATGCTTATGGAAAGATAACTGCATCAAGTTATAAAAAAAGAAAGTCATAAATCAGGCTCTTACTGTTACGACTGTTTCCAGGTTTTCTTCTATCAGTGTTGAGGCACTCAGTATGGCCAGATGGACCTCTAGTCAAAACTGACTGGAGGTCCTCTGACCCTGGCAGTTAGAGGGTATTCTCATTTGGGATGACCCGTACAACTCCCCCACCCCTCTTGCCATGGATGGGCCTTACTGCTGAAGCCCATAATTATCTCTTCTGTATCCCAACATGGTTTGCTGCACTATGTAACCCAGTAGTCTTTTGGGTTTGCCTTGCAGGCTTCCAGCATCATGGTGCGCCACCAGCCAGGTCAACCCCAGTGCCTGCTGGCTGTCACTTTAATGGTAGTCAACAAGGGAGCAAAATGGGTGTGTGCAGGCTGCCTGAACTCATACTTTCTGATGGGGGTATATGCAGCGGGGAATGCCAAATCAGGATGCCCCCATGCTGCGACAGACAGTTAGTGATTGACTGCAGACTGCAATTACTTTAAGTCCAGCCCCCCCACGCTGGGTTCAAGCAGCTGCTGCGCACTTTCAGACACACACAGCCCCTGTAGATGACTGCACAGGGCTCTGCTAGAGCTGATTCACAAGGTCTTGCAAAAGACTTCACTGGGCCTGACATAACATGCATGACAGAACCCTGCAACAGACCCCAAAGGGTCCCACAAGAGGCCCTGCAAATGGCTGCCCGGCAACGGACCCCACAGGGCCACCTTGCATGGTCCACACCACAACAGATCCCACAGAGTGGTCCCCTCTCAGGATTTCAGGGCCCCGGCCACAAGCAGCCAGATCCACCTACAAACAACAAAAGCTAAGCCTCTAGCAACCAAACTCTAATGCCAATGACCATTGCCATGAAGCTACCAACACAACCTTTTCTGTCTGTGAAGGTATGTGTTGGGGGGAAGGGGTGGTATGTAGTTAACAGGGCTATTTAATCCTGAAGTCAAATTTTAATGCAGGGGCTCTTATTTATATTAAATGCTTGGGTGGTTATTTAATGCCTGTGGGGGAGTAATTAAAGCCGACCAAAATTCAAAAATGATTTGTGGCATGTTTATTGCTCCTGAAAGGCGTCCTGATTTAGGATGCCGAGCAGGGTTAGGCATTACCTTCACCTGGAGCATACTCACCTACTTCAGGGTTTAATTGGCGGATTTAATCTGCTCTCAATTAATCGCTGAACATTGCGGCACAGGACTGTAGGTGTCTGTGTTTTCAGGTGGAGGGGGAAGGGGTTGGCTGGAGTATTTAGATGGACCTAGAGTCTTTTAGATTCTAGGTCAGACTATATTGTGGTTTCCACCTGCTTTAAAGTCTCAGTGTGGACATTTTTTTAGGTCATTCTTTTTCTAACGTTTCCTTGATCCCCAGTTATCCGGGATGCCACAGCTGGGTTGTTTAACCACTATCACCTCCAATAGTAATGTGCACTCCTGGGGTGGTGGTGGAAAGATGCTGTGTGACTACCTTTCAGCATAGTCTTGTTACCAGCTTGCCAAACCCGATAGCTGCAAAATATCCTAATTGCGTCACCATTGACTACAGTGGATTGAGACAGCAGGGGGAGAGGTAAGTATGTATCTAATGGCACCTAGACTGACACTTTAATTATTATTGTAGGGTGGACTGGGAAGCATTGGAACTAGAGTGTAGTGGGAGGGGGGGTTCTGTGCTGCTAGCCACCCTACATCCACCCCACAGTTTTGATAATTACTTACTCATAATTACCTTACTGCTTCATTCCTTGTATGCCTGACACTCCAACTCAGCCCAAGTGCGTCGACAAGTTGAGGATTTTCCCAAATCTCTGAATCTAGCATTGCTCAGGAGGAGTGGGGGGGGGGGGCATTATTTGTTGTAGAGAAAATACTTTGCAACAGCTTCTGAATGTGATTTTGGGACTTTTGACAAATTGATTGCAGTTTACAATTATGACAATTTATGACAGTACATAGCACTGTTACCAATGCTTAACTGTAGTCTCTAAATGCATTTTTTCTGATGTGCTGTTTTTCCTGTACACTGAGCTGTGATCTCAATTACTTATTTTTCCTGTCTGTGCTAGCCACCATGTTAAGGTGACATTCCCATACTGTATTCATGTTCCAGCAAAGCCAGTTCCTATTACCCCACAAATTTCTACATGGATTTGACTTCACTGTACCCAGCACTCACACTCTGCAATAGGTAATGGGTCCAATGAAGAAATGAAGTCACAGTGACCGCAGGAAGCCACAGCGATGGAATAAAGTCCAGTAACGAAGCGTGGCACAGGCAGAGCAAAGCCCAGAATAGGAGACAGGGCAGCTCAGAGCTTAAACTCTTAGTGACCAAGCTGAGCAATGACAATTATCAGCTATGGAATTTTAAAGTAGAAATGCTATTATATGCCAAAGATGACTTGTGGGAGTTTATTACAACAGAAAGGCTAAAGGACAATAATCAAGACTGGGACAGGAAAACAGACATGCACAGGCCACAATAATCTTAGTAGTAGCTTATTCACATACGCAGTGAGAATACAGTAAAAGGCCTGTGGGATGTACTGAAAAAGAATTCATGAGAGATCAAGTTTAAACAGCAGAGAGTAGTATATGCTGGAGCATCTAAATGCCATGCTGGAAGTGATTGCACAACTCAGATCAGTCAGTGAGAATATAACACAGAGTCACACAATCTCCATGTAGTTGTGCAGCTTACCCAATACATATACTGCAATGATTAATGCACTGGAGACAAGGCCTAAGACAGATCTGGGCACAAGGCTCATAGATGAGTATCAGCAAAGAAAGGACCTTGTGCATTAATCCACAGAAACCCACACCAGAATCACTCTTAAAACTACAGACACAAAGATACACAGGAATGAAACCAGGGTGTGCTTTAGATGCTACAAACAGGCACACATAAAGAGAGACTGTACTGTATGGAAAGCATAGCAAATATCCAGAGGGATATTAGCATGGAACCCTTGTATGTCCCAATGACCCAGTGATGCCGGACTTAGCCATACCAGTGGAGGATGTGCTTTATGTTCCTGATCTTGAAAAAGGATTCAGTGTAAAATTCCAATGTAACAAGTGTTCTATCCTGGGTGGCAAGCAGACCATAACAAGCTGGATGACCATCTATATCACCTCAACACAGTGAAGGAAAAGGTGAGACTTTGCACCCATAAACACAATTACTGTGTACACATGTGGCACTGGTGTTTCGGTCACCGACACCCAGACTACATACAGGAACTACAAAAGAGGAATCTGACAAAGGATCTGAATGAATGTGAATGTTGCATCAAATCCAAAGCTACAAGAGCAACACTTCCCAAAGTGTGTCAGAATAGAGATTCAAGGCCACTTGACCTAGTTCACAGTGATGTATGTGGTCTCCTAAACCCACCGACACCTAGAGGCAACAGGTACGTAGTGACTTTCATAGATGACTTTTCAAGGTACACAGTCACTTACCTAATGCAACACAAGAGTGAAGTTCTTGACAAATTACAGGTCTATGTGGTAAAGGTAAGTAACAAGTTTCAGAGGAAGCCTCTCATACTTCGAAGTGCCAATGGAGGTGAATTTACAGGACACAAAGTACAAGAGTACTGAAACAGGAACAACAGCCTGAAATTAAAATTTCTGTATTTAGATTGCTGCAAAAGAGAAATGGCCCACATGTTTATTATGCTTTAAAAACACATCGTTTACCTCATAATAGGGGCCCCTGTGTTCATAGTGGCCGGCAAAGAGCAAATTGCTTTGGCCAACAAACCAGAAGCCTCAGATCTGCTCCTGAGCGTGTGGCGCCACATGCTCCCGCTGGCTCTTAAAGAGCTGATTGAGCATGTCCAGTCAGAAGAGGGGGGGCAGAGGCTTCTTTGGTTTGCCAGCCAAAGCTGTTTCCACTTTGCCGACCATTATGCACACAGAGGCCCCCATTATGATGTGTTTTAAAGCATATTAAATATGTGGGCCATTTTTCTTTTGTAATAAACATGTGCGCTATCCAGAATTTTTAATTTTAGGTTCTTGTTCCAGTTTACAGCTGAACGGAATAGAGCATCAAAAGACAGTGCCATACACACCAGAGCAAAATGGGGTAGCTGAAAGAAAGAACCGAACTCTAACCAAAATTATCAGATGTGTACTGAAAGACTCTGCACTACCACAAAAATACTGGAGTGGGGCAGCAATGACAGACACTTATTTGCAGAACAGACTCTTTTCCAGAACAGTGGGGAAAACTCCATATGAACTGTGGCACCACGAGAAGCCAAGTGTAAAACAGAGTTTTGGATGCAAAACATTCATCTACATTCCAAAGAATAAACACCAAACTCCAAAACAGAGCATGTGAGGGAATCTTTCTTGGATACAGTGATAATGTTAAGGGTTATAGAATCATAAATCCCAAAACAGACAAGCAACAACATAACTTTTGTTGAAGAGGTGACAATATGAAAATACAAGACAATATGATGGCAACTGAAGAAGTAAGAACAGAACAGAAAACCAACACTTATCAGCTGCCATCAGTCATCATTTTCTAAACAAACAGTTGAAGTGAGCGCAGAACCTACCAGTACTGAAGTGCATACAAGCAAGCTCAACACAGAACCAAGATGCTAAACAAGAGAAGACAGAGGTAAACCACCTGTATGTCTTTCATACAAGGCAACCAATGAACCTGCAACTTGGGGACACATATCTTGGCTTTCAGAAAGGGAAGCCAGTAAATTTATAAAGGATGTAAAGGAAGAGATAAAATCCTTACATGATACCAAAACATGGACACTTACAGAACTACCACCTGGAAGGTAAGCCATAGGCTGTACAATGCAGGTGGCACAATGTAGTGATACAAAGCAAGACTCATTGCCAAGGGTTATTCTCAAAAATTTGAAGAGGTCTATGATGAGGCTTTTGCTCCAATAGTCAAGCATGCTACAATAAGGCCTTTGCTGACAGTAGCCGCCACAATAAAAAAAGACATCTACATGGAACAACCACAAGGGTTCAAAGATGAACAAAGGCCAGACATAATATGCAAACTTCAGAGGTGTATATATGCGGTCTGAAGCAAGTATGGCATATGAAAATAAATGAAGTGCTTACACATGAGTAAAGCAAACCCCTGCTTATACACAAAGATATTGGCAAACAGATAGTTCTATGTGCATATTTATGTGGACTATATGCTGATTTGCTTTGAGCACGAAGAGGATTTGACAGAAATACTACAAACCCTAAGTCAGCACTTTTACACCAAGGAACTTACAGAACAAGGGACTTCTTTCATTATTTTACTGCCCTATGGAGGATATGACAACAAATATCCTCACTAAGCCCCTGACCACTGAAAGACTCGAAGCTTACAAAAAAAATGGGTTTAAAAGACTAAGCCTCAGCTGTCGAGAAGTGGTGTTGGAGATTCAATACTTTGCAACAGCTTCTGCTTGTCTTTGAATGTGATTTGGGGAAGTTTAACAGATTTACTGCAGTTTATAGTTATGACAAGATATAACAGTAGATTACATTACCAGTGCCAAATATGCATTTTTTCTGATGTGTTATCTTTCCTGTACATTGAGCTGTGATCTTTAGGACTTCCTTTTCCTGTCTGTGTAAAGCCAGTGCCTTTTACACCACAAATGTCAATCTTTATTTGACTCCATTGTACCCAGCACTCACACTCTGCAACATTATTGTTGTATGGGGCTTAGAAATTCCTGATGTGGGACACACCAATGTTTGTGTATGTAGGGGAAAGCTGTCTGTCTTTTCCCAGCTTCTTTGTATAGGTCCACCTTTTAGTGATATAAAAGGTGGACATGAATAAATAACGTTCAAGGGCCGGGCTATAAAAAATCTCAGGAATCTGAAATCTGAATCTCAGGAGCAACAGCTTTATTTAGAAACTCATCAGGATGAATCTTCTCCATTTCTGGTACAAAAACAATTGTTTTTACACTTAGCCTGGACAATCCTATTAATATTTGTGGTCCTCCATTCGTTTTCTTATGTCGCCATCAGTTATTATTTTATAGTTTTATTACTTTATGATAAACCATGACTGCTATGTGTTGTTTATGTTTAGAGTCTTGAACAGAGCTGTGATAGAAGCTGGCAGTTCTAATCCATTCTGTCCCGAGAGATTGTATTTTTTTTCAGCTCGGAATTTGACAGGCCGATAAAGGCAACTGTCATTTCTAGCCACTGAACCTATTTTTTATTCTAACTTTTGAAAGAAAAATGGTGTGGGATGTGTATTGTAAGCGAGTCATGCTTGTCCCCTGAAAATAAAATTCAGCAATTTCACACACGGTAAGGTTTAAAAGTGTCATACTGGCAAGTTCCAATGTCAAAGTAGCTCCATCCATTTTCATAAAGTGGAATTCCAGTCACAACCCCCTCCCCTTCGCAAGACGGGGGGTTACGAAGAAAGAAAACCCTTACCTTTCCTCGGGCCATCACAGCTCATCCGGTGTCTATGTGCCCGCTGCTTAGAATGACACAAAGCCGCATCCCCCAGTGCTCTGTTCATTTGAAGCAAGATGGCATTGCCCAGGATTCGAAGTGCCAGAGAAGCGGCAATGGCCAGAGGCTCAGGTAATGTTTTTTTTTCTTTGGACCCCCCTCCGTCCTGCCTTTTTAAACATTTTTTTTATTGAGGCTTTACATTTACATACAATCATCAACAATATTTAATATGAGTCCAGCCTTGTCTTTCTTACAATTTATATAAAGTGCAAAATAGACAATATCCATTAAAGGGCATGATGGCCATGCATGCAGATGGGGCAAGTGCGTTTTAGGGAGTTATTTTTTATTAGCTGTGCAACGTTGTGGGTCTGGTTTAACTAGTTAAAGAGGACCAAAACCTGACTTTTGTTCCCTCTTTCTGGGGTATCCCAATTTGGGATGCCCCACTCTGTGTATCCCCCTAGATCACCGGTAACCTCATGTTCCGTCTTTTCCACAGAGAATGCATGGGCTGCTGGCCAGTAATTGATGCAAATTCCAGCTCTAAGCTCTGAGCTTAGAGTTGCTTGCAAAGCTGAATGTAAAGTGCATCGCTAACCTCAATCCGCCTTTTCTCCGAACAGACTCGAGGTAGGCTTATCTGAATGGCTAGTGTGGGCACGCACAGATAGAGGTAATTCTGGGACCAGTGGAAGAGTGTTGACATATTGGAACATCCCAAATCAGGATACCCAATGAAGGGACCCAGGACTCCACCCAACCCCCCGCGTGCATGTATGTCTAGGTCTGAGTCGGGTGACCACAGCCAACTGTGGCCTACAAAGAATCAAAGGTGATGGGGATGGCAATAGCTTGATCCTTTTGCTGAAGATTTCATGCCACAGAGCTTACCAGGTGGTAAGGGAGCTGGCAGGCTCTAATGCTCACAGCTCTCTTTCTTATTAGTACACAGACAGAGCTATAGACTGAGAACTAATTACTCCGCCTGTGCTTTAGTGTGGAGATCTGCAAAACCTGGCCTATTCGGACACCCTTAAGGCTGAGGTTTGAGCACCACTGGCTCTAAACAGTTTGCTGCCTAACAACTTCCAAAACCCACTGCTCTATCTTAACTGATTGCCTCCACTAACTTCCCAGCATGCACATCTCTCTATATTAATCCCTCAGTGCCTATGTCTCTGTAACCCAGGGGTCCCCAACCCTTTCCTACACGGACCACTAATGGCTCTATTACTGCACTAATTACTTCACCAATGCGTCCGTGCGGAGATCTGAAAAACCTGGATGACGTGCCATGTAGGAGAAGGTTGGGGACCCCTGCTGTAACCCACCAATGCTGATATCTTAAAACTTTGCTGTCTGTCACCCTCCTAACAACCACAGCCAGCTGCTAGCAAAATTGTGGTGTGTGAATTCCCCATAGTTTGCCGCTAGCGGCATCCTTGGCTTTCACGTAGCTATGATATGCTTCAGCCGATAGCAACCAGACTACAGGGAAACGGGCGATGCGGGCAGTGGCAGGGTTGCATCAGCCGTCATTATTGAGATCAGCCAATTGGCGATCTCAAAAATGCCATTCGGGCGTGGTCTCGGCAGAGGGAATATGAAGTTGTTTTTTTTTCAAATCGAGCCACTGCCGAGCCGGAAGTACTCGTGTGGGGGATGCAGGCGGTGGGGAAAGAGTTTTGTGCCACTTTATGCTTAAATAACTTCTCAACAGCCATTGCTCTCCCTTAACCCCTTGCGGTCTGATTATCTGTATAATCTGATAATCTCCCCACAGCACTTCTCTAACCCTTTGCTGCCTATTTTTTGCCCCCCCCCCCCACAATCCCCAACTCCCAAAAAAAGTGCGTATTTTACCCTCCCCTGGTGTGGTCTGATTTGATGTAGTGTTTGCTGTGGTGTTGTGTGTTCCAATGTAGTGTAGTGGTCTGATGAGGTGTGGTCTGGTGTACAGTGGTGTGTGTGGTTTGGTCTGGTGTGATGTAATATGTTTTTTGTGGTGTAAACTGCTCTGCTGCGGTGTGCTGTGTGGTCTGGTGTGTAATGTGGTCTAGTGTGGTGTGGTCTAGTGTGCCTGTGATGTGGTCTTGTGTGTGGTATATAGTAGGTGTGGTCTGCTATGTTGTGATCTGATGTGCTATGGTTTAGTCTTGTGTGTTGCAATGTGGTCTAGTGTTGTGGTCTAATATGCAGTAGTTGGTGTGATGTGGTGTGATGTGATCTAGTTTGTGTTGTCTGATGTGCTGTGTTTTAGCCTTGTGTGTTTCAATCTGGTCTAGCGTAGTGTGGTCTGTTATGGAGTCTCTATTGTTGTATTTCTGTCTGTGAGGTGAGACAATGGTAGTGGTGGTGGTGGGGGTTGGGGAGCATCTGTTTTAGGGAGTGATGTTTTGGGGGGCATGCTTAATCTGGCTCTGTTGAATGTAATGTTATAAATTGGTAAATTGATAAATGATTATATAGAAAACCTTGAATATTTGACTTATTTTAGCCTTTTCAGTAAGTGTCCTATTTTGATTACCTTTTCAGATGACTGTTGAAGGTCACTGCACTTTTCACTTATTCAGACTTCAGCAATAATAGACTGCTGTGTCTCCATCACAGCCATGCCACTTAGTGTCTTTGTCCCAGTCGGCACATGCTCGAAGCTTCCAGTAACTGAATTAACTATGCAGTGAAGTGGTTTACACTGAGATTATCTTGTTGCCGATGATGGGAATGATTTATTTATAAGTGAGGCAGATTCTTATTGTAATAGAAACATTACTGCTGGATGAGTAATAGAACAGGCTCATTTTGGTTATAGCACATTATTTATATTATATAACAATTTTTCTAATATATTATTATATTTTAATCTTTTACTTTTACATCATTGTTTTTTTTCATACTTCAACCCTAACTCCAAATTAAATGTAAAAAAAAGTACCCGTTTCCCATCTGAAGCAGGGGTTGCCAACTCAGGCTCTAAACTCACACAATGGGCTTGATTCATTAAAGGTCGAATTCAAATTTTCGCATGTTTTTTTGAGAAAAAGGTGCGATTTTCCGCATGCAAATTCTACGCGCAATTCAACTAAATTTTACTTTCGTTTTTGCTAATTCAATTCGAGTGAGAGAAAAAGCACTCGAAAATAATTCGATTTGCGAAAATAATTTATGTGGAATTTACAAGCGAAAAACAATTCTAGTGATTCAGGTGCCATGGATTGGCTCCTCACATGAGTTAAATTCAAGTGTTTCACACAAATTTTTTACAGCATCTTTCAGTAGGAGAAAAGTCTGTTTTTCTGACTTCCAACATGGAGTCCTTCTATCCACTATACCTGCAAAAAAAGCCCATAGTACACCATAAGGAGGCCTATAAACATGAAATGTATTATTATATTTAATATAATAATATTATTATATTTATTATATTTAATTAATATATATTTAATATACACATATTAGCAAAAACATTTATATAAAATAAATCATGTGCAGTGACATGTGCAATGTTTTATTTACCACATTGCATGTCGCTGCACAACTTGATAAATGTAAGTGATGTAAACAATACCTAATGCCATGACAACATAAATATAGCAGACAGAAAAATGACCATCCCAAAATATTAAAAAAAACATTTAGGGGTTAAAGTGGGCCAAAACCCAGGATTTTTACTATACTGTGTTTTGGTCCTTTCCCCAAATCCCGATCGGGTGTGCCCCGCTGTGTAAAACCCCCTCCAGATCGCCGATGCCAACTCACTTCTTCCCGGTCCTACGGCACATGCACAGCCGCTCGTCCAATCAGCGTGCTCGGAGCCGCTGACGCCACCTTGTCTGGGAGGCCGATTCATTAATAGCGGCAGGTAGCGACAGTTGAGCGACTGTAGCAGTATTTTCACAGCGCCCGCTAGTAGTTGCTGTGCTTGGCCATTGTTCGGTTGTTGATAGCGACTGAGTCGGTGTGCAGTAATGTTGAATACGAGGTGACGAGTCGCTATTTGACAGGTTCCGTGATGTATGGGTGCGCATGATAGCGACTGGTCAGAGCGACCGACTACCACCATAGTCATCAAAAAATCACGCTCAAAAAATTCTCGCGCTGTGAAATGCATGTTTAAACCCCAGAGCGCTGGCGGCGATGTGTTAAAAGTAGTTTTTTAACCCCCAAACCACCATATTTTTGGAAACCAAAAAAAAATAATAATAATAAAGAATTTAGTAATATGAATACAATAATATCAGACCTGTAATATAAATTCTGCACAATTTTTTTTTTTTTTACCTTAAAAAAATTATCTAACATGGCAGAAGTTCCACAGGGAAACCTGCTCCCTATGCCGACGCTGAATCCAAAACAACGGCTTTATGCCCTACATTATTATGCACGGCATAAATCACTGATTGGATAAGCTCATGCACTGTGGGAACAGCAGAAAGATGACTGGAGTGGGAGATTAGGGGGGTTGTAACAGCAGGACAACAGGATGCCCCTAGGGCAAGGATAGTGAAAATCCTGGTGATTGGTCCACTTTCAAGTGGAACAAAACCCGCAATTCCCCATGGGTGAAACTCCTCAGAATGTCGCTATTCACTCACCTCTTCCACGTTCCAGCGGCGCATGCCCGGGCTTTTGTCCAATGACAGCTGTCTGCCATGACTATATCATTCGACAAATGGCTCTCATTGACTTTAATGGGGAGTGCGCGCTGATGCATCCCCAGTGGCACCCGCTCCTGCCTCAGCCTATATGATTGGCTAGGGCGGGAGCAAGCACATGCCACAGGGGGGATACACCAGCATGCGCTCTCCATTGAAGTCAATGAGAGCCACGGCAGATGCCTCGCATTGGAGGAGAGCCTGCACATGCGCCATAGGAACGAGGCAGAGGTGAGTGAATAGTGATATTCTGGGAGGGGGGGGGGGGCGGGTTCACACAGCATGATATCCTAACTCAGGATGCCATGGGAGAAAGCCAGTGTACAGTGGAATATTTGAGATTGTTGTTAAAGTAGACCCAGCTGGCTCTGCAGTCTAACAAACTCCTAATGCGGCCAAATTCCTATCCATGGGCCATCCCGCTGTGTAAAACCCTTAGGGATCACCTGTATACTCATCTTGCCTGTGGTCCCACAGCTCATCCCCGGTTTACTATAGTTTATGTTCGGGCGGGAGCTCAGACAGACAACCTGGGTGCTGGAGCACACACATCAGTCGGAGGGAAACCGGGGATGCTGTTCATTCCCTGCTCCCTATGCCGTGCTCTGTGGACAAACAGAATTCTATGCCCTGCATTAAAGTGGACCAGAGGCGGCCATGAAGTCTATAAGACTCCAGGGCCACCTGATTCCCTCTCCTTGGGGCCTCCAATTAATGATTTGTGAATAGCTGGCACAGGCATGCCCCCAGCTGGAAGCTAACAGGGATGCAGCCATCGGTGGACTCGCCTTCATCGGGGCCTTAGCCTATGAGACCTCTCGACAACTGAGCAAAGCAGAATGGAGCCAAGTGTACTGACTGCCTGCACACTTGCACATGTGCCGTTGGGTTGGCAGTCAAGTATGTTTTCTAGGCAAACCGGGGGGGTTCACATAGTGGGTCATCACAATTTGAGTAACAAAACCCAGGATATTTAAAATCCTGGGTTTTGGTGCACTTTAAAGTCGATCGATTCCCTCCCCGCGGGGCATCCAAAATCGGGATGCCCCACTGTGTGAAACCCTCCAGGTTGCCCATACACTTGCCTTCTTTCTCGGTCCAACGACGCATGCGTGAGCTGCATTTCCACTATCCCTCTAGCAGGGGGCGTGCCCGCACCAGGCATCTGTGAATGACCGACGCGGGCACGCTCCCTGTTACAGGGTAGCAGGAGATGCTCGTGTCAGTACGCTCTGAGCCGCTTGCCTTAGACGATGTGACGTCAGCGGATCCGAGCTCGATGATTGGATGAGTGGCTGCGCATGCGCTGTAGGACCGGGAATAAGTGAGTTGGTTTCAGCGACCTGGGCCCAGGACCAGATCCCAAGTCAAAATCTTGGGTTTTGGTGCACTTTAATATGTGTGGTGAGTATACCGGTCATCCCAGGGGGATTCACGGAGCCACCCAAGTGATGTGACACAAGGGCGCGCTGGGACTCTGGAGCTGGCCCTGGATGCAACAGAAACCATTAATGTGGTTTGGAAATGTAAGTACATCAGGACTATATGGGGCGACCAAACCAATATCTATGCTAACGATGACACTCATGGCAGCACTCATATTCGTATATTAATGGATCCACAGAGCAAAGTCAAAATTAAGAACTGTTAATCTACATACCACCCAAATAAATCGGTACAATAACAATAGATGTAAAGCAATGCAAAGCAACACTGCCAAAAGGGCACCTAAACCACCATCACCAAAAAATGATGCACTGAACCAATGCATAGTGCAAAATTAAACATAATTAAACATTAACAATGACATATACTAGTCCACATCAATTAGAAAGTCCAGAAACACAAAGCAAAAAAAAAAACAAAACAGAAAAAAGAGCAACAAGGGATCATACTGCTCTGCTACAAATTAGGAAGCAGTAGAAAAAATCCTCACACACAGCTTTTGGGTATGGAAAATGTGTTTTCCAGTTGTAAAGTGATTTTCAACTGCGCACGAAAAAAATTTGCCCGCAAATTCGCACACACTAATTTAATTCAACTGCCTTTGTGAATTGCTCCTAGGTTTGAAAAATTCTCGCATACGAATTTAGCATTTTTTTTCTACCTTTAGTGAATCAAGGCCAATAAGCCTGATTCCTAGCCTCTCCTGAACGCATTCCCGCATGCCAGATTGATTAAACCTTTCAAGCCATTTTTCTGGCTCGTACTATTCAGTATTCTCCTTTTTTGTCGAAGTTTGCTGTTTTCCAGGACTTTTCGGTTTGCGTACGCAAAAACGAGTATTCAACATATTAATACACGTCTGACCGAGTTTATGCATTCTTGCTTTCGTAACCTTATGTACTTAGCCTACGCTTGCACATTATTCTGAGCCCTGATTTGGCCTTTAGCGGGGCATTAAAAAATGGAGTTTTGCTTGTGGGATTGCTGGCGGACATGTGTGATGGACCCCCTAGATGAGTTCCTGGCAGTTCAGTGAGCTACTCACCCTTTACCTGCTGGAGCTTACGCACACCCGCCATCACCTGGACATTGATCAGATGTCCAATCAACAGGTGTTTGAATTGACCTGACTGAACCTCCTTTCTCTTGAGAAGCTTTACTCAGAGGTATGGCCATGGTTGTCCCAAGCCACAAGAAAGGGGCATGTGATTGATAGCATGACCAAATTGGTTGGCTGCCTTCAATTTTAAGCGAATGGCTCCTTTGAGAGGCTTGGGGCACTGTCTGTTGGCATGTCCCAGCCATCACTGATCCACAATACATCTGTTTTCCTGACAGCATGGCGCCCTGGAGCACGTGGAGGTTGGGTTATTTCAACATAGTAAATATGCCCAACGTCATGGGTGCCATGGACTGCGTGCGCGTGGCTTTGATGCCTCCTATGGTGCAGGAGTATATGTATGTTTAGGGGCTCATTGGTCCTCCTTTTTCCCAAGTCTCCTCTGTTTAGCCTAGCCTTTGCTCTGCTTCGCTAAGCTAGCTAATCCTTGTTGCTCATTGGTCAACCTGATCCCTGTGTACAAGTTGCCCATGTATCTTCTTGCTCTTTGCCTGCTACCGTAACATTGCTAGTGTATTAAGCTGTGTCTGTTGTGCTTTTATTTACAGGAATTGTAAGATGGGGCATTCGCTGAATGTACAGAGTTTGGTGCATTTTTAGTGTCTTGGCAGGCTTCCCCAGATCCACCCATAAATCCTTTATTTTGCGCATTGAGACTGGCGATCTGAGTGGTGACGTGTGTATAAGTTTTGCCCTCTTCTATTGTTAGCCTTGTATTTGCAGTGTTGTATGTTGTTGCCAGCTGGGCCCCATAGGGTGTTTTTGTGTCTTTTTTAGAGTTGCATATTTGTTTCCTTGCACTCCCTCTGTAATATTCCAAGTATGTCACACACCCCGCTTCCAATATTCATGACATATGGGTTATGTTCAGTAGAGGGCGAACTTCTGCAGAGATGACAGGAAAAAAAGAAGCCCTTCCCGGTCCATAAATACCTGGGACCTCCCACACATTCCCCAGTATTCTCTGCAGGAGTCGGCGAGCAAGTTAGAAGATGGCTGTCTCTTCCTTGCAGGTACGCCGGGTTCACACCCGGCCATATTTGTCCTCCCAGCCTAGGCTGCAGGTCCGGGTGAGGGTAGGATACACCTAATTAGGTGTACTGATAGGAGCCTTGCTCCTCTATGAGACCCCATTACAGGGGGTAGACCCTGGTTTGGGATGCCCTGTCCGTTACCCCACTAGCTTCTATTGTAGTTGGGGACTTTTTCTTCCATTACTCCCTTTCCCGCAATGGGGGGGGGGGGGGGCGGTGTCTTTTCACTTTGGTCTTCATCCTTGTTTGATGTATGTATGACTGTGTGTAGTGTTTTTACTGTGCCAGTGTTTGCTCTGGCGCCGCCACGCGCCTGGAGCCTTTGGCTCCGCACTCCATGGGGGGAGATTCTTCCCCTCCTGTTGGTCAAGGGAGGGGGCAGGGCCGGGCGCTCGGTGCGCTGGTGGAGGCCCGTCCCCCTCTCTCTCTTTGGTGCCCTTTGCGGTGCCTGGCATTGGCCGGGAACCGCGTCTGTGGGGAAGGGGCGTGGCCAGCTGCGGCGCGCGATCCGTGCTGGCCCGGCCTTTCTTCTACCTCTGTGGTCTGCACTGGCTGGACGGAGACGCCATTACGGATTTGTGAGTGCCCCGAGGAGCTACCTTTTTGTCCTTTACTTGCTCAATCGTATAGTGTGCAAATTGTCTAATGCGGCTGCTGCCATTATATTACAGTCTCAGTACACAGTGTTTTTTATCATGTTACTGTCTGCAAGCATGTTTGTTATTGAAAGTGTGTCTTGCTTACAGGGTTCCCCCTCTCCCTCTTATGTCTTTCAGGAGGACCCTGCTTAATTGAAAGGGGGTTCTCCCGGTCCTAGGGTCCCTTGGAAAAATTGGGGGCAATATTATTAATTTTATTAATATTATTGATACTATTATTATCATTGTAAAAATCCTCCCACTAACGGACTTAAGGGGCATCCCGGGTAACTTCTAGCGTAATTCCCTCTGGTCATTGCGACTACCCTAAAGATCACCATATGGAGGCTTCCCAGGATACCGGGCTCGGGCTCCCTTCGGGACAAACCCAGCAGTGTGTGGGTTGTGGGGTATCCCTTACGGGGGATAATGTACTGATTTGCATACCATGTGCTCAGCAGGCCATAACGCGGCAGTCGAGGTCCCAGGCATCTGGGTCCGTGCCACCGGCCTCATCTCCTACCCCACCCTGCCATATCTGCACCCCAGGTGACAATGTCATTGGCGGGGAGTCGCAATCTGATGTATGTGCTAGATTGGCCAACATCGAGAAATTGATTTCTAGCTCTGCGGCCAGAAATGCCCCAGCTAAGAGAAGACATCTGTCTCCGGCCGCGCCGGTTCTGGATTTTGATGACTATGATTTGATGCTGATACTGGGCAGGCGCATGGGGATGCCGTTGATACCCCCAGAGTCCTGGCCCATTTATTTGAGGTGCTGCATATTTCTCTTCCAGCGGAGTCTCCTCCACAGAAAGGGGAATTCTTTGGGACTTCTAAGCCTCGCTTGGAGTTCCCAAATCAGAATCATTTTGAAAGCATAATTCTTAAGGAATGGGAGAGACCTAGCCGGCTCCACGGTGTTCCTCAGGGATGGGATAGGAAGTATCCCTTTCCGGTGGATGCGGTGAAGCGCTGGTTGTTCCCTCCTGAGGTCGATGCGCCCGTTCTGGGATTGTCCAACACCTCTGTTGTACATTCTCCAGACGCCACCACTCTTAAAGATAGTGAGGACAAGCGCATTGACCAAATGGCCTGCCATGCCTTCGCTAGTGTGGGTTCAGCCTTGCGGCCTGTTTGTGCGTCTGCGCTCACGGCTGTGGCTACCAGGTCTGTGGTTAAGGACCTGTTGAGTGGTTTCCAGCTTAACCCGGTCAGTGATGAATTCACAGCCCTTAAGCGGTGTGAATTGTTCATGTCTTTTGTTTTATCCGCCTTGGATGACACAATATGCATGTGTAGTAGAACCTCGGCGTTGCTAGTGGCTATTCACCGATCGATCTGGTTGCGCCAATGGGCGGCTGACATTGCGGCTAAGAAATCACTTACAGGGCTACCCTGCCTGGGTATGCGGCTGTTTGGAGATAAGTTGGATTCGGTGGCAAGAGGGGGAAAGTTACCACAACATAAGAAGCAGCGTCGCTCCCTTCGGGGGGGGGGGGGGGGCAGGCTCCTTTAATCCTTCCTTTCGTGGTGCTAGAGCAGGCAGAGGTTTTGCCTACTCTACCTTCAGAGGTGATTCCTGGAACAGAGGCAGAGGACGTGCTTGTCCTGGACCTGCCTGGGGTTCCAAGCCCGCTGCCAAGCCAGCTCAGCAATGAGGGGCCCTCTCACCCTTTCAGGTGGGGGGACGGCTGCGACACTTCTTCCAGGTTTGGGCCCGGGAGGTCACAGACAAATTTATCTTGGAAGTGGTCTCTTCCGGGTACAAACTGGAGTTTGAGTACCGGCCTCCTCACAGATTCCTCAGATCTTGGGTGCCCTCGGATCCCGGGGCTGCGCAGGGGCTCCTGTGGGCAGTAAAAAATCTTCTGGACATGGAGGTCATATGCCCGGTGCTTTTCTTGCCGAGAGGCTGGGGCTATTATTCCAACCTCTTCACGGTTCCCAAAAAGGATGGATCCATAAGACCCATTCTGGATCTGAATCTTCTCAACAGGTTCATTCGAACCAAGAAGTTCCGCATGGAGACTTTGTGCTCAGCCATCCTTTCTCTTCGTCAGGGGGTCTTCATGACGTCCATAGACATCATGGATGCTTACCTTCATGTACCTATCTTCCCAGCACACCAGAGATTTCTCAGGTTTGTGGTGGGAGATCAGCATTTTCAGTTTGTTGCCCTCCCTTTCGGGCTGACCTCGGCACCAATGGTGTTCACCAAGATGCTGGCGGGCATAATGGCCCTCCTCAGAGCCCAGGGCATTCGCATTGTGCCGTATCTGGATGACATCCTCATTATGGCATCCTCTCTCAGACAGGCGGAGCTAGACACCAGGACGGTGGTGACGACGCTGGAGAGGTTCGACTGGGTGATCAACCATCCCAAGTCTTCTCTATCCCCGTCAAGGGGGATTTCGTTTCTGGGCATGAATCTGGATACCGTTCAGACCAGGGTGTTCCTACCTCAGTCGAAGGTGCAGATGGTTCAAGATCTGATACGTCTTCTCCTGTCCAACCCTTGCCCGTCTATCCGGCTAGGGATGAGACTGGTGGGATTGATGGTGGCTTCCTTCGAGGCAGTTCCCTTTTCTCAGTTCCACATGAGGTCGCTTCAGCTCCATTTACTGTTGGCTTGGGACAGATGTCCGCTGTCATTGGATCAGTCATTTCTGATGTCTCCCCTGGTTCGGCAGTCTCTTCAGTGGTGGCTGAGACCAAGGAATCTTCTGAGGGGCAGGTCTTTTCTGACCCCTTGTTGGGAGACGGTGACCACGGATGCCAGCCTGTCGGGCTGGGGGGGTTTCTGGAAGGAACATCAGTTCCAGGGGCTGTGGGGTCCTCGGGAGGCCCACACCCCCATCAATGTCTTGGAGCTGAGAGCTATTCGGTTGGTGCTGTCACGCTTGACGCATCACCTCCAGGGTCTATCGGTTCAGGTTCGATCAGACAATCGGACTGCTGTCGCTTACATCAATCACCAAGGAGGGACTCGCAGCAGGAGTGCCCTCAGGGAATTTTCTCTGATTCTTGCATGGGCGGAGAGCAATGTCCCATGTATTTCAGCGGAGTACATTCCGGTTGTGGGGAACACGGAGGCGGATTCCCTGAGCAGGGGATTCTCTCGCCGAGGGGAATGGTCGCTCAACCACAATGTGTTCCGGTCCCTATGTCACAAGTGGGGGATTCCGGAGGTGGATCTTTTTGCCTCACGTCACAATCACAAGCTTCCGGCATTTGTGTCTCTGTCTCAGGATCCTCTGGCCCTGGCAGTGGACGCCTTGTCTCTTGCCTGGAGGGATCTTGGGTTTCTTTACCTGTTTCCCCCCTTCTCCATGGTGGGCAAAGTGGGGCGCAAGCTGGCTCTAGAGGGTGCACCAGCAATTCTGATGGCCCCGAGGTGGCCAAGACAGGTTTGGTTCGCAGACGTCGTGCAGCTGGCGGTAGATCAGTACAGGTTGCCCCTGTTCCCGGATCTGATCACTCAAGGTCAACTTTGTTACCCCAATTTACAAACGCTGGCTTTGACGGCGTGGCTGCTGAAACCTCCATCTTAAAGGAGGAAGGTTTGTCTGATGCTGTGATTCAGACACTTGTTAGAGCTAGGAAGAGTTCTTCCTCTAACATCTACTACAGGACTTGGAGGTCCTATATTGACTGGTATGAGGCTAGGACATTGCCTTGCAGGGTGTTTTCGATTCTTAGGATTTTGGATTTTCTTCAACACGGTCTGGACCTGGGGCTCCAGCTTAGTACATTGAAAGGGCAGGTTTCTGCCCTGGCGGTCTTCTTTCAAAGGTCCTTTGCTCTGCATTGCTTGGTTAGGACTTTTTTCCAGGGGGTCACTCATGTGCGGCCCCCTAGAATACCCTTGTTGCCCGTTTGGGATTTGAATTTGGTTCTGTCGTCCCTTCAGGGGCCTCCCTTTGAGCCGATGCAGGATGTGGCGCTTTCTATGCTTACACAAAAGATTGCCTTTTTGGTGGCTATTACCTCTGTTCGACGTGTCTCTGAGTTGGCGGCTCTTTCCATTCAAGCCCCTTACTTTGAGAGACACCAGGACAAGGTGGTTTTTCATTTTAAGCCAGATTTCCTTCCTAAGGTGGTTTCTGCCTTCCATCTTAATCAGGATGTGGTTCTCCCTTCCTTGTGTCCTAAGCCTAGAATGACAAGAGGGTCCTGCATTCTTTGGATGTGGTTCGTTGTGTGAAGTACTATTTGGTGGCTACTTCTTCCTTTCGTAAGACGGACGCCTTGTTTGTGGTGCCCTCCAGGCCCTCGGAAAGGTTTGGCGCCTGCCAAGTCTACCATTAGTAAATGGATACGTCAGGCCATTGTTGGGGCCTATACTGCCAAGGGGAGGTTTCCCCCTTTTCAGATCACTGCTCATTCCACTCGTGCTGTTGGGGCTTCCTGGGCTTTTCAGCATCAGGCTTCTGTTGAACAAGTTTGTAAGGCTGCTACTTGGTCTTCTGTTCATACTTTTTCCAAGTTTTATAAGGTTGATGTGCGGGCCTCAGTGGATGCTGTTTTTGGCCGCAAGGTTCTGCAAGCTGCAGTGGTTTAAATTTGTGCATTATTGCCTTTTTTTGGGATCCCCACCCATGTTGGACACTGATGTCCCATATGTCATGAATATTGGAAGCGGGGTGTGTGACATACTTGGAATAATACCATTTTGTGATTACTCACCTGTAAAATGGGTATTATAAGTATGTCACACACCCCGCTTCATCCCGACCTTATTGTATTCTGGATCCTTTATATGGTGAACCTTTTATTGTTAAATTTTTTGTATTTGACTCTTCCTGGTCCCCTTACTGCTTTCCTATACTGGGGAATGTGTGGGAGGTCCCAGGTATTTATGGACCGGGAGGGGCTTCTTTTTTTCCTGTCATCGCCTGGACATATGTCTACTGGACATAACCCATATGTCATGAATATTGGAAGCGGGGTGTGTGACATACTTATAATACCCATTTTACAGGTGAGTAATCACAAAATGATATTTTTGTGCTCATGTCACTATTTACAGTCCCATTCCTCCTGATCCTAGTTTAACTCCTGTGGCCTTGTAGTGCACCTTACCTTTACTTTTTCCTGCAAACTGACTGCATAATCCCAATGAAATTAGTGACCTTCTTGCAACTGTGCCCCCCTATCTCATCACATTCCCTTTTGGCCCATTGGCCCTTGTGATTCCCCTTCTTAGTTGCTCTGTGTGTGTGTTGCCTTGCCTTTCTGGTGACTCAGGATACCCTCTGTTGCCCTGGTTGCTGACCATTTCTGACCCATACTGGTGGAGCACTCCAGTACAAGCCGGAGAAGGTGGTCAAGATCATTGTTGTCTGCATTGCCCTCCACAATTTTGCGTTGTTGGAGAAGGTGCCAGCTTACCTTGAGCAGGAAACCACCGCAGCTGCCAGGAGGTGCCTGGGTATCTCTATTCTGGCACCCAGAGCTGTGCTGGCCAGTCAGTCGGGCAGCACCTGGTGGACTCTTTGTTTAGTTAATTTGTGTCTGCTTAGTTTCTGATTTTGTTTTGTTTGTTATTTGCTGCTGTACCCCCTTTATTTTTGTTTTGTTGTGACTGAAAAAACATACAAAACAAATAGTTTTTTTTGTGTAATTTATTTTTTAGCTACCACACTGGGCCCCAGAAATGGTAGTCACAATGTGCAACAAGAAAAGTTGTTTACAAATTGTTGAGGTGCTGCTCAACTACCCCTGCAGCCAGCTCCTCATGGATCAAACTGGCAGTTCTCCACATAACCTTAAAGTACCTTGTGAAGTTTCTGCGGAAGGTGAAGCTGTTGGCACACCTGCATTCCATTAATAGGTGGCGTCAGGCTGCAGGTCCTGGCTGGCTGCTTCCTAGGTGCTCGGTGGTCTCCGATGTGGATGAATACTGACCATGGTCCAGGGGCTTGGAGCTGGGAGGTGGCTTTGGTTCCTGCTGTGTTGGGGTCCGCAGCCTATTGGGTGACATCTGTTGGCTCAGCTGTTGGCTCAGCTGGCCCTGTGACTTCTCCATGTCCTGTATTGCTGCAAGAAGAGGTGGTGTCTGTGTGGCACAAATGAAAAAAACTAAGTTTACAAATAAAACACAAATGTTACACAAGAAGTGTGGTGTTTTTTATAACAAATATGATTCATGCAGAGTGTGCAGAAAGTAAAGCTGGGTTAGGGGAAGATGGTGGAAACCAGTAGGGGAAAGCAGGTAAGAACAAGGAAAAAGAAGGTGAGCCTCATTGAGGACACACACTCAATGGGATGCCCCTAAAGGAACCAGGAGGGAAAAGTCACACCATAGGGAATGCAGTAAACATATACTGGCATGAAAGAAAGATGGCCACACAGCACCGAGAACCAAGGACTCCGCGGCAACATACGTCTAAAAACAGGTACAAACTCGGCTAATGAGGCTAGTTGGCCAGTTAAGTACGTAATTTCTCAGCTAAAATGAAAGCTTACGATAAACACTTACACTCGTGTATGTCTGGCCGACAAATCTCAGACATGGCTGTGAATAATATGAGTGCTCCCAATTTGCGAGTTTGATTCTGCAAAAAAACAATCAATGTGGTCTTACCAAACCACATCACAGTCTTTTCACCTCCAGAGCACTCCATGCTTACTGTATGTATTACATGTGTTCATGTCGTATCTCTATTATGTACGACTCATAATGTCCTTTGTATTATAAGTGTGTTCTACTCCCACACTCCTGTAATTTATACTTTCTACATCGCCACTTAATATATTGGCGCTTTACAAATAAACAATGATATTAATAACTATGTTATTCTCTGCCTAGAGTTCATATCTGTTAAAGGGCCACTCCAGCCCTTTACTTTAAAATTAACCTGAGCCCCACCCTGCCCCTTCCACCCCACCCCCTGCACCGAATGCCTGCCGCCATCTTCCTGAAGCCCTGGATGACCATGGGAGCAGACACTCTCCGTATCGCTGGTTTTCCTGCCCGCTAATTCACGTGAATGGGTGGACGGGAGCTCAGTGCTGAGAGCGCCGCTGCAAGCGGCCAGCCGGGACTTCTGGGAGGATGACGGCGGGTGTTTGGTGTCGCAGCCACATTACTGCTGACTTCAGGGGCTGAATTTGGGGTTAAGATGAATGTCTTTTTATTTCCTTTTTGGATCAGCATAATTGCTATTTGGAGGGGACAGGGTGGGGTTTAGGTTTATTTTGAAGGGGCTGGAGTGGCCCTTTAATAAAAGTAAGGCGATTGAATAGAATTTCTTGTTTAGGGTTTGCTGATCCTCTCTGTGGCGTGGAAGTGCTGTTTCCACTTATATGACATTATTAGTTGATATGGGAGTTGACTTTGGAGTATGTATTGATTTACCAGTATTTATTAATGCACTAGTACTTTCACTAGCACAATTGTTTATATAGATTAGTTATCACCACTCTAAGCACTTTAGGCACAGTTTTATACCCCTTTCGGAGTATTTTTATACAGTGAGTATTTCCATTAGCATTTAATACCTGGACTAGCAAAACACTGATTTTTACATTTGTGCATGATTGATTTATAGAACAACAATACAATAGTTTTTTTTACTTTTTTACTTAGCAACATCATACTCGTTTTTATTGATATTTCAAGCCCCGTATAATTCCCCCCATTTATTTGTTATTTTAATTATCCATTGTGTTGTAATTGTCTCATACCATATATGTACATATCTATTCAGTAAAAATATATTTTATTTATATTTGAGTAGTGTTATTCAGATGTGTCTTTTATCCACCCTCCCAGCAACTTACATTTGTGTTTAACAGACCAACACCCTATTTCTCCGCCCTTCTGTTTTGACCACTGGTGTGCAGTAGTTTTCTATTTATTCTGTTTTAGAACAAGCACAATGATTACAAGATAATATTAGCTGTTCATTGAATGATTTCACTTGTTGTCTGGAGTTGTTTTCTATTGCACTTTGAATTCACACAGCCGTCCTCTCCTTTAGTGCCCAGGATGATTGAACACCCTAAATGGGATTGGCGGACAAAACCAGAAAGTCACGATTTTGATGAACTAAACCACATCCTCCAAGAAAGCAAAAAGCTGGGGAAAGCTTTGGAGAACCTGTCCCGCAGTAAGTACTAAAAGCTACACTTTCATTTGAACTATCTGCTTTAAAGTGGATAAAAACCCACGGTGATTGGCCCGGGAATCTATTACTGCTAAAACAGGCAGCATTATATGGGATTAGAGTGAAGTAGGGGCAGTGAAAATTGGCCAAAGGTACTCTTCATATGAATGCATATGAATTGCTATTAGCAAATCTGCTGCATGTGTGTGAAGTGCCTTAGAGGCCGATTCATTAACAGCAGCAGGTAGCGACAGTTGAGCGACTGTAGCGGCATTTTCAGAGCGCCCGCTAGTAGTCGCTGTGCTTGGCCGTTGTTCGGTAGTTGATAGCGACTCAGTCGGTTTGCTGTAATGTTGAATATTGGGTGAGGAGTTGCTATTTGACAGGTTCCGCGCTGTATGGGAGCGCATGATAGCGACTGGTCAGAGCGACCGGCTTCCACCATATTCATTAACAAATCACGCTCAAAAAATTCTCACGCTGAAAAAATGCATGTTTAAAAACCAGAGCGCTGGCGGCGATGGGTTAAAAGTAGTTTTTTAACCCCCAAACAACCATATTTTTGGAAACCCAAAAAAACAAGTTTTTAAAATAATTTTGTAATATGAATACATTAATATCAGACCTGTAATATCAATTCTGTACATTTTTTTTTTAATTTTTTTTACCTTAAAAAAAATATTTAAAATGGCAGAAGTGGTCACAGAATTTTTCACATATAAAAAAAAAAAAAAAAAAATAACAATTATGAATATTTAAAGATTGTTCCATTGAAATGCATTGCAGAGCGCCAGGTAGCGAGAGGTCATACCTGTCGCTGTTCAAGGTCGGACGCTGGCACTGTGGGCTGAGGCTGGAATAATGATGAATGAGTTGCTATATGGCGCTATCTCAGTCGCTAAGCAGGATTGCCTTGATAAATGTGTGATTGTGGTGGGGAGCCGGCGTTCTCGTGGCGGGGCCCGTCATTACCGGCCGCTCACCAGTCGCTACCTGTCGCTATTCCTTCATAAATAAGGGCCTTAGTGTCGGCTCACCCAATGGATTTATGGCAAACATTTAAACTGTACAGGGATGCTTACTCAGGGAGAGCCAGGTAGGTATAGGGCCAGAACTGTACTGCATCTGGTGGACTCCAGCACAATATAAGATTCTTCCTGTGGCCGACACGCACTATAGTAGGTGAAAGAGTTCCAGTATTTCATCTGAAGGGTAAAAATGGAGGTGAACTCTGAACAATCAATAATTTTAATAAATATTTTATGAAATGAATATTGGAAAAAGTATAGACCTCTGTTAACCTGTTATTTTCAGTTTTCCATCCTCTGTTTTCTTGCATGTTCTTCCATGTGAACCTACGTTTATGGTCCATACCTACAGTACAGCTTATTACATTATTTACAGCAATAAAAGTAACAAATAGTATTTTTTTTTATACGTTTCATCACTTTTTTTTCCCACTAGGTATTGCTGTCTCTGAAGATATTGAACAGGTAATCGTCATTTCCTAAATAGTTTACAAGCAAAAATTAAAATAGTACAGCGTATGTAGGTGCTATATTTAATTTTGCATGATGTTCTTGCACCTGTAAAAGTTATTTTACACTGCATTCCAAATTATTATGCAAATCGGATTTAAATGTCATACAGATTTCTTTTGTTTTCCATTTAAACTCGTGGGTGGTATTGTGTCTCAGGGCTCTTTGGATCACTAAAATCTCAAACACTCGTGATAATTAGTTGTCAGGTAAGCTTACTGGCAGGCTGATTCATTACTAACGCCAGGTAGTGACAGATGAGCATCTGTAGAGCAGATTTCAGAGCGCCCGCTAGTAGTCGCTGTGCTCGGCCATGGATCATTGTTTCAGAGCGCCTCAGTCGCTGTCCGGCATTGATGAATATGATATGGGATATGTGAGTCGCTATACTACACTTTATGTGAGCGCACCGTAACGCCAGCTCAGTGCGACTGAGTAACACCGCATCCATCAAAAAAACAGCCACAAACCTTGCCTGCGCTCAAAATCATGTAATTGTAGCCCATAGCGCCAGAGGCTGTGCGAAAACATGGAATTACATTGTTATAACATTGTAACATGAACTCTTTAATACCAGACAATTCTGCATAAAAATATTATTATTATTATTCAAAAAAGTTTTCAAAAATGTCATTTTCTTGGCTAGAATACATGTCAGAAGGTTTGTTTTTTTTTTAAGGGGAAAAAAAAATGGGGTCAGGAAATGGGTTTAAGGATCGTCCATAGAAATGTATGGGAGAGCGCCAGGTAACGACAGTTTAGACATGGCGCTCTGCAAGGATGAACGCCGGCGCTGTACGCTGAGGCTGGGATAATGATACATGGCGTTGTTCTAGTCGCTCACCAGATTCGGCTTCATAAATGTGTAATTTCGTGCCGTCTCCGGCTTTCACCTGCCGCAACCTGCCGCTACCTGGTGCTGTACAGGCACTACCAGGCGCTATTCCATTTATTAATAAGGCCCTTAATCCGGAACAACACCATGATAATAAAGTTTCTTTATCTCGATAGTGCACCTTTCCAAACTGCTGCAAAAAAATGTCTCTCACATTTTTTTATTCTAGTGAAAAATCCGTGTATTCAGCTATAATGGTGGCCCCTTTGAGAATAGAGGCCAATAAAGCGTAAACGGCTTGTGCCGGCAAAGCGGAAGCTCAGCTTAGCTCCGGAGTGAGCAGAGCCCCATTGGCTCTGACTTTGCCGGCCACTATTGCTGAATAAATAAAGTTTTCACTAGAATAAAAAAAGGTGAGCCACATTTTTCTTTTGCAGCAATCTGGATAGTGCGAATGCGCTATTCAGATAAAGAAACTTTTTTATCAGGGTGTTGTGCCGTGTTAAGAAGGATGTTCCACATTATTAAGAAGGCCACATGTTTCAAGCAATATTGGAGAAGAAAAATGATCTCTCTGGTGCCCAAATAGTCTTGGGCAGGATATGAAACATTTTATTTTTGAAAACTTAAATGTGATCATTGTACCGTGAAGAGATTTGTGGGCGATTTAGAGCACAGGTGTAACGAGGATGGTTTCTGCGAAACAAATTCATATAATTTAGAGACAAATGCAATTAAACAGCTGCAAATTGTACTACAAAGCCGTTCATGCCTCTGGAATCAAGGTGTAGGATCCTCTAAAGCAGGGGTACTCAAGCACACTCGGGGAGGGGCTATAGATTCCCCAGGAAAAACTAAAAAAAGACTGTTTGCCCCCTCCCACCCCACCCCAAACATCCTATTGGGCAATGGGAGAAACAGGACCTTTTTTTGTGGGGGGACCCACAGAACATACAGCTCTGGCCCGCGGCACTCCAGGGGTGGACTAGGGCACAAAATGTTACTGGCAATACGGTCTGGTAACAAAGATGGATAGGGCTTGGGGAGAGGGATGAATGGGAGAGAAGCTGTAAGGAAGAGGGATGGATAGACAGAACAGGAAGGGAGGGAGGGATGGAGAGAGCTGGGAAAAGGGATGGATGGGCAGAACTAGAAGGACAGGAATGAGTGGGCAGAGCTGGGGGGGGTAGATGGCTAGAGCTGGAGAAAAGAGTAATGGATTGGCAAAGCAGGGAGGCCGGGGATTGGATGCGCAAAACTGGGAGGATAGGAATGGATGGGGCAGAGAGACCTGGCTGTATGGGGCAGAGCTGAGGGCACAGGAATTGGGTGGGCAAAGCTGGGAGGACAGGGATGTGTGGGACATAGAGACTGGGCTGGATGGGGCAGAGCTGAGGGTACAGGGATGGATGGGGAAGAGCTGTTTGGGACAGGAATGGCAGGGGTTCCGGAAATCTGTTGCAGAGGTCCGCATTCGGACCCCGATCCGCCAGTTGAGTATCGCTGCTCTAGAGGCTTGCAGTTGTCCATAAACTTACTATTCATGCACCCCTAACCAGTGTTCACAAGAAGAAATGGTTGCAGTGGAACCAGACATACATGAATATAAATTTTCAAATCGTCTTGTTTACTGATGAGTGCCATGCAATGCTGAATGGTCAAGATTAATGGAGTAGTGGATGGTTGGTGGATGGCCACTTTATCCCATCAAGGCTGCAATACTAGTGTGGCAGTGGCAGAGTCAGGTTTTGGGCTAGAATCATGGGAAGTGAGCTAAAAATAGGCCTATTTAAGTTTCCTGAAGGTGTGAACCTGACATTGGCAAAGTATCAGGGATGTAACTATGGGGGGTGCAGTCTCTCCAGGGTCCAAGAGGTCAGGTGGGCCCCATCATTGTTGCTCCTCCACCTTTTTTTTATCATATCTGTGCTCACATCTTTAGTTGTCTAGCGGCATCCAGTTGAGTTAAAAGACAGAAAAAAGCGAGTATGAGCCTTATAAGGACCCCATCACAGTAAGTTGCGCTACTGCAAAGTAATTTGTTTCTACATAATAATTTGAAACAGTGCATTTTGAGTATTTTAATGTCTATATTGCTATAGGAATTTACTTATAGGATTAGTTTAGGATTTTTATTCGTTGTGTGAGGGTTATTCAAGTGTTATTGTAATGTCCAACTGTGGTAACAGGCTATTCATTTATATGTATTAGTATGAATTATTGTGATGGATCTCTGGCACCCCCTGGTGTCAATTGTGTATATGTAATGTAGTCTTAAATGTATTGTATTTGTGTTTTTTAATTATATGTATTTTCAATAAATATATTTTTGATTATTACTTTGGAGGTTAGTGCTACTGTCTTGGCAATTTCTCTGGAGGCGTGTGGGGACCCCATCACATATTCGTAGTTGCTTTGGTTATTTTGCCAGGGGCAGTGAGCACACCATGTGATACGGGGAGGCCGATTCATTAATAGCGCCAGGTAGCGACAGATGAGCGACAGTAGCGTTATTTTCACAGCGCCCGCTAGTATTCGCTGTGCTTGGCCGTTGTTCGGCTGTTGACAGCGACTCAGTCGGTGTGCGGTAATGTTGAATACGCTGTTAGGAGTCGCTGTTTGACAGGTTCCGCGCTGTATGGGAGCGCATGACAGCGAACGGCCATAGCGAACGGCTCCCAGCATAATTATTAACAAATCACGCTCCAAAAATTCTCGCGCTGTGAAATGCTTGTTTAAACCCCAGAGCGCTGGCGGCGATGGGTTAAAAGTCGTTTTTTTAACCCCCAAACAACCATATTTTTAGGAAAAAAAAAACATGTTTTTCAAAACATTTTGTAATATGAATACATTAATATCAGACCTGTAATATCAATTCTGCACAAATTTTTTTTTTTTTTTTTACCTTAAAAAAAAAATCTAACATTGCAGAAGTGGTCACAGAATTTTTGACATTAAAAAAAAAAAAAAAAAAAAAATAGCAATTAATTATGAATATTTAACGATTGTTCCATTTAAATGCATTGGAGAGCGCCAGGTAGCGAGAGGTCATACCTGTCGCTGTTCAAGGTCGCTCGCTGGCGCTGTGGGGTGAGGCTGGAATAATGATGAATGATTCGCTATCTGGCGCTCTGTCAGTCGCTAAGCAGGATCGGCTTGATAAATGTGTGATTGCGGAGGGGAGCCGGCGTTCTCGTGGCGGTGAGCGTCATTACCGTTCGCTCACCATTCGCTACCTGGCGCTATCCCTTGTTAAATAAGGGCCTTAGTTTGATTCTGTTATGGTATGATATATTGGTGCTGTCCATCCTCTTTTGTCTTTAACTATAACAAAAATATATACAAATAAATACTAATATGCTGTAAAGTGATGGATTTGCCTACTGGCTGCTTATGACTATCATTAGAAAGCGGACCCTCCACTCTGAATGAATATATTGTGATATGAAGAAATTAATGATGAATGTAGGAATAAATCGGAAGAAATATTTATAGAAACATTTTAACCATATGTTACAGATCTTCTTAAACATCAGTCACAATGTCTGCAGCATGCTAGGTTCATCCACGGCAATGGAGGTGGGGTGGTGTCTCAAGCTTCAGCAAGCCCCTTCTATTACAGTGAAAGATGTGGGCATGCACCAGACACTGTGACTGACATGTGGGTGGGGGGGGACTCTAATATCGCCGGTGAATGAACAAGCAGGCCTCATGGAACTCAATCTTGGGACCTGGAAAGTTTTATAAAGCCAGAGTTGAATGGGAACAGCTGCCAGGGACTGAAGGTGAGTATAGTCTTTATTTTGCCTGGACAGACCCTTTAAAGTGGACCAAAACCCAAGATTTTGACTCTCCCAATCGGGGTGCCCTGCTGTGTTAAAGCCCCCAAGTCACCCAAACAAACTCGCCTTTTCCCGGTCCTCTAACGCATCAGCAGCCGCTTATCAAATCAGCGCGCTCGGATTCGCTTGAGTCCCTTCATCCAGGAGCTCGTCTAATACGAGCAGATCCGGGTGCACTGACGGCCGCATCCTCCACTACCCTCTAACAGGGAGCATGTCCATACTAGCTATTCACAAATGCTTGGCGTGTGCACGCACTCTGCTAGAGAGATTGCAGGGATGTGACTGCTGCTTGCACATGCGCAGTTGGACCGGTAAAGAAGGGAAGTTTATGTGCGACCATGAGGGGTTTCACACAGCGGGGCATCCCGATTCTGGGGCATCCCGAATCAATTGGCCTGGAAATATTATAGATTAGAATTACGTGTTTATCAGTTGTTTACCAGTTGTCGAGCATTAGCATTTCCAAGCATAAAGGAAGGCATCAGAATAAGTGATGGTCTTTGTGAACACAATAGCTGGAATTTCACCCTGATGACGATGCCTTACTAGTTATGTTTTCAAAATAATTATTATGTCATGGCACAATATTTCTCATGAATACCATATGCTTTTACTAGGACACAAGAGCTTTTAACTCCTCCCTCCTGAAACCCTGTGTGATTGGAGAATGGGTGGGACGTGAAGACCATGACATTGACCCTTTAGCTGCTGAAATGATACAACCTCCAGTACCAAGAAATAAAAATGAACAACGAGATGTAGATGAAGGCAGTGCCAGTCCTGCTGGAAGGTAAGCAATGCTAATTCATGGACCAAGGGGTCAATTCAACACCAAGTGTAAAAAGAGTAAATAGTGCACTCTAAGTGAAAAATGAAAGTACTCTTTTTACACCTGGTTATGAATCTATTCCTATGTGGAGAATGCTAATTATTTGGTGATGCAAGTGTCAGGCCCTGTGGGACACCCACCTTCAGGTGAATCTGCAACCCCCAATCTCCACTGCTGCTTCTGCCTATAGACAAGCCCTCGTCCTCCGGGATGCTGGATACTTCTCACCAGACACGGTTGCCCCGGGACTTAGATAGCACAAAGGATGCAGACTTACAGGGTGAAGGCAGATGAAGAATGGGCGAGGGTGGGCAGAAGTCGGGCTGGCTGGGGTCATACACGGGATCCAAGGGGATAAACAGGAGAATGGTCAATGGTCAAGCCAGGTTGCCAGAGGGTTTGCAGTACAGATAGGTAGACAAGCTTGAGGTCAAGCAGACAGGCGTTGGTCCAGGCAGCGATCAGAGGAGGGTCAGACAAAGGGAAAATCGACAACAGATAAACAGAATTCAGCAAACAGTGGTACTCTAACACCTAGCAAAAAGCTATAACAAGCAATGCATGCTGGGAGAGGCCTGGTTTTATGTGGCCATTGGCCAATCAGGATAGAATGCCAGAATCAGCCCACAATACGATGACCCGCAATAACTAGCAAAACATGGCCATAAAAGGAGACAGCATGCCTAAAGTTATGCCGGGGATGCTAAGCTATACTGACAGCCAGAGCACACAGAGAAGGTGATTAACTAGCATGCAGGGAAGCTGAAACCCTGACAGCAAGTTTAATTTTGGGTGTGGTTTTGAAAGTGAATTGCCACCTGCATCATGGTGAGCTTTTTAAGGGGACAGTCTAAGCCAGTAGTCCTCAAACTTCCTCCTCAAGGGCCGAGACAGGCCAGGTTTTGCAGCTCTCTATACCGATGCACAGATGTAATAATTAGGGCTATAGCTCTGTCTGAGCACCAGTTAATTCACCTGTGGAGTAGCGTGGAGAGCTGCAAAACCTGGCATGTCTCGGCCCTTGAGGAGGAAGTTTGAGGACTACTGGTCTAAGCAATAAGGCAACAAGGAGTTCACATAAATCCTGTCTCACGTGTCTTTCCTCCATTTTCTACAGCACCACACAGAAGCCGTAGCAGTGCTCCAATGTTTGCCCCTCCTTTCCATATCTCCACAACCATGCTCCTAAGCGGTCATCCCCTTGTTGCTCTCAGCATGAGCGGACATGGCAAGAAACAGTTTTCGCACAGCTGACTATGACCACAGCAAAGCATGCTCATATCTTGTTGCTATCTAATCTAAGGAATAGAAGAGGGAGGCCCCACATTGAGTGAATCCTGTGTGTGTTGGCATTGTCCCTTTGTGTCCTATTATCCTAGGTAGGGGACTGTTGGGGCTCTCGTGAGTTCATGCAGTAAGGTACTGTAGCTAGTCTGTTGGAGTGGGGGGCAGGGGGTTTGAGGGAGTACCTGCCAGGCAGAGAAACCATCCAGTGTGTATAGTCCCTACCATCCTCCCTTCCCTGTGTTTCTAGACCAGGGGTTCCCAACCAGTGGTATGAGTAGCACTGGTGGTACTTAGCCTAACATGTGGCAGTAATGTGAATCCTGTAGATATAGCTTCGCCTTGTCTGTGTGTGTCTGTGACGGATGTGCTCTTACTCCATAAGGCTTGGCAGATAGCTTACTCGGCTGATGATGAAGGCACGTTCCAGAAGCTTTACTTCAGTACAGAATCTTGCAATAAACACTTCTTACAGCAAGAATATTGAAATGTATGTTCAATACAGCAGGAAACTTGTGATGTACACCAAAACAGCAGCATGTAAAAAGATTGTAGAGTGGTACAGGGAGCAGCAGATGTGCACTGCATGAATACAAACTAGAAAATGGCTGAAGGGAGAGAAGAAGAAGAGAGGAGCTTGCATCACAGCTAGACTAAGGGAGCCATGACGGGACAAAGCAGTTAAAGGCACACTGCTCAGCCTATGTAAATAAACACTATATCAAAAGTTTACCCTTGGGAATATGAAACACAACTCATGGGACATGACAAAAACTATGTTTATGTGTTTTTGTGCATTTAATATACTTTATATTGTTGTTTTGTGTGTTTTTCAACAAGGTTTATGTGCTAACAAGCCATACTAACCACCCAGAGGTGTACTTGGGATATTTAGAAAATGGAAACTGTTACTTGAAGAAACAGGGTTGGGAAACACTTATCAAGACATTGTACAGCATTCCCAATATTTGACGCTCCCCCACCTTCAGCAGCCCTGGTTATGTTGAGCAGCTAAGCGGCTGTGTAATCAGGCAGAACAGGTAGAAAAGGGGGTTAGGGGGGCACTGCAGAAGAGACAGACAGAGGATTGCTGATGTCTATACAAAAATGGCAACCAAAGATAGTGTGGTTGAAACAATGGACATATTTTGTATGGGCATCAGTGAGCATTACCCTGCATCTGACACGCTGGGCAATAGCTAACATCTACCACTGAATCCAGGGGCCCATTTGGTCTTAGGGGCTTTGGACAATTGTCCAGTTACCACACTCTAACACCAGCCCTGCCTTCAAGTCAGCATTCTGTAGATGCACCTTTTCCCTTAAAGGGATATTCCATCCTCTTCCAACAAAATAACCCCTGCCCTTCACCCGCGAAATAGTGATCAAGCTCATGTAATAAATGAAAAAAAGACACTTACCTTAATGCCAAATCCTGCCCCTAAAGTCGGCATTAATGGGCGGGCGGGAGCACGTAATCGTCTCCTCCCAGGAGCCGGCCGGGGCTTCAGGAAGAAGAACCACCAACTTCAGGGGCTGGATTCAGGGTTAAGGTGAGTGTCTTTTTTTCATCTATTACATGAGCTTAATCGCTATTTGGTGGGGGTTGTATTTTTATTTTGCTGGAAGGGGCCGGAATGACCCTTTGAAGTGGACCAAAACCCACCGCGATAGGCCCGGGAATCTATAAAATCAGGATGCCCCTCTGTGTGAAACCCCCCAGGTCGCCCCATACACTTACCTTGCTTCTGTGTTCAATGGCACATGCGCGAGCCGTGACCGCATTCCTGCTATCGCTGTAGAAGGGAGCATGCCCGCGCTAGACATTTGAGAATGGCCGATGCGGGCGAGGGATGCGGCTGCCAGCGTTCTTGCAGCTGCTGGCCTTAGACGAAGACTTAGACAAAGTGACTTCAGTGGCTCTGATCTGGGGGGCTTCACACAGCGGAGCACCCCCGATCGGCGTGTCTCGGGGGAAAGGACCAAAACCCAGGATAGTCAAAATCCTGGGTTTTGGTCCAATCTATCCGCCCTTATGTATTTGTGTATAATGTGAATGCACCATTTGTTTACTGATTTTGTTTTCTCAGCTTAAAGATGGAGCCCAAAAATAAAGGTCTCAAACAACAGCAACAGCAGCATAAGAAACTTCTAGCAGCCATGTTGTCCCAGGACTCCTTTGACTCTATCCACAGCACCCCAGCGTCTGTCACCGAAGAAGATATTGATAATGAAGATGATGCCATGGAACTACTGGGTAATTGATGAAGTCACTTATTTATTTATAGCATTCCTGGTAAGAGAGTGGATTGATTGTCATGTAAGGTGTGTAAAGTCTATGTAAGGTCAGGGGAGGTAGCCTAATCTCTTCTCTGATTTTACATTGATCTACCTGCTGTCAGCAGGGGCTGCAAGCTGAATACTAATTGCTCTGCCTTGGTTTTAGGTCAGGCCCTGCTAATGTACAGCCTGGAGCACCTGCTATTCCCTAGTTACATTGTATGTAATAGTCATTAGGACAAAATCTATTTTGTGTTATAGGCTGGCTTTAGCGTAAAGCCTCCAACCTGCTATTAATACTGCTTACCCAATGCTGTGTCCATGGAAGGTGATCCAAAACAGTACAAACTGCCATGACAAATAAAGTTGATTTCTTAATGTTCCTAAATGCATGAGTGTAAACAGGATTCACAGGGCCCCATAGCAAAGGTGCCCCCACAAAAGAAAAGGGTGTCCTGTCCTTCCTTGCCCCCCAGGTCGCTGAAACACACTCACCTCTTCCTGGTCCTATGGCGCATGCGCGGTCACTCGTGCATTTAGCATGCTTGGATCTGCTGACGTCCCTTTGTCTAAGCCTTCGTCTAAGGCGAGCGGCTCCGAGCGCGCTGACGGCCGTATCCCCCGTTCACAAATGTCTGGCACGGACACGTGCCCTGCTAGAGAGATAGTGGGGATGTGGCTGTGGCTTGCGCATGTGCTGAAAAAGGTGTATGGGCAACCTGGGGGGTTTCACACAGCAGGGCATCCTGATTTTGGATGCCCTGGGGGAAGGGGGGGGAATTGATTCATCATGGGTTTTAGTCCACTTTAACGTGTGACTGAGCAGAGGGTGAACCTAGCACCTCTTCTAAGGCTAACTATTAAAAGAACCCCTAGCTCCACCTAAGTGTGGCGCGCCACTCCTAAATAGACTAGTGTGCCTCTATGCCTGGTTCTTACTTATGATAGGAGTGGCTTCAACTCGCAGTGGGCATAAGGAGTGGGCCACAGCAATTGAATCACCTATTTTTGACTGTAAAAATGTGATGCCGTGCAGCACCACCCCTGATCTTGAACCGCTAAGGGCATGGTAAAAAAAAATGTCTTTAGGGGGGCACACCGGCATAGCACGATAGTAATAATTTACATCTTTATTAGAAATAATCAGCTAATTAATTAATGATACAAAATAACATTAAAACCATCTAAAATACATATATAACAAACATAACACAGCACAGGACAAACAAAATGGGGCTTAGGCGGAGGGGAGAGTCATATAAATAAATATTATATATAAATAAATATCACAGGTAAGTGAATATTCCAAAGTGCAATGTGCCCTAAACACTAATCAAAATCACAATCAATAATAAAAAGTAAACCAATATTGATGACTATTATTAGCCTACGATCCGGATCCTAACTACATAATGAAGGAAAATTGTAGCCAAACTACAACTGATGACCAATGCTGTTAAAAAAGGGACATCATATCCTTTATGTACAAATCAGCATCAAACTACCCAAATCTAAAGTGCTAGTGTAACCAAACATACAAACAAACAATATATATATATATAACCTCTATGAGCAACCAATGATCAAAATGTAACTACATAAATAACCCAATGCAAAGAATTAATAGTTCAAACAATCAGTAATAAAGATTACCTATGGCCAATTTCATCCCACCCATACCAAATCATGTGCTGCAAACAATACCAAGAACATGTATAAACGATATTTAAAGTATATAAGAGTCTTCCTACCACCTAGTCCTCAAACCAGAGCCAATGGTTTCGTGAGTCTATGTGCCCACTTCATCAGGCTAATGCCAGACGCACACTGCATCATCATTACCAGGTCAGGACCCCTCTGTTCTAGGCAGTCTAGCAATCTGGCTATTTTAGCACTAACCTTGCCACAGGTGCTGCAAGGTGGGGGGGGGGGGGGCAGCATGCCATGGGCCCTCTTCTGCCATAGGCCTGGTAGGTAGAAGCTGCTTCCAAGGGTAGTCCTGGAAGCTTCTGGAGATGGGTACAATGGCATGCTTCTGTGCCCACCTGCATCTGAAGTTACCCCATGCCCAGCTGACAATGCCTGGGCACCGTGTAACCTCCCCCCCCCCCAGTGTCAACAGTGAGCTAGACTGCTGCAAATCCTCTGGATTAGAAGACAACCCATGACCCATGAAGCAGGGGTCCACAAGCCATGTCTTCCAAGCCACTGTTTGGGGGCCTCTTCCCAGGGGGTCCAGGTGGTACCTCAAGATGAATGTACAATATAGCCCTTGTTGCATCATGGAATCAGTCATGTGAAACGTTTCACAAACATGATTTGTCACAGATGTCAGAAGGTAAATTTTTCACAGAAACCTCATGTATTGAACAATTAGAATAGTCAGAAAAAATATGTTTTGTACCATCTGTGAAACTCTTCTTGTCTCAGTAGAAGCCAGAGTTTTAAGTTTAAATGATTGTCTTGATTTAGCCAATTGATTGATTGGCCACTGAAAAGTGATAATACACCAAATTTGCGTCACAGACTGCAAAAACAAAAGAAAACAATATATGTATAATATATATATATATATATATATATATATATATATATATATATATACACAATATATATATATATATATATATATATATATATATATATATATATATATATATACAGAATATATATATATATTATAAAAATAAAGGTTTGACAGTACATCTTTTACATTTTTGCTGTGCGGGGCTTTGTGTAATTTTGGAAATATAATCAAACGCTACTACGGTGTTTATAAATGATACTATTCTGCCCTCTTGGGGTAAAGAGATATATTGCAGGCTTCTCCCACCTTCAGAAGTTTCAAGTTTCTGTGAGGTTTGGTTATATCTAGCCAAATCATATGAGCTGAGTTTTCTAATTCTTTGGTTTTATGTTTTCACCTTACTCAGGAAGAGAACCCATTTAAGTGCTGTTTCCCATCTATGCACTGCACTGCAACACATTTTGGGAAACCCTGCAGGCATTGTTTGCGCCACAACACAGGCCATATGGCCTCGATTCAGTAAGAGTTTAAAATAATTCTCATGGTAATAAATTCAATTTATGAGAAAAAAAGCCTGAGAATTTTACTGTTGCTAAATAACCAGTGAATGGCTCTGAAAAGTATTGAACGTTTTACTCCTTTTACACTGTAGTAAAAAGTGCCATTGACTTTCATTGTCTTCCTATCTGGTGATTCAGTAACAGTGACATTCTCAAGCTTTTTTCTCATGAAGTGAATTTTTTACTACCATGAGTAGAGATGAGCGAACTTTTGAAAAATTCGATTCGACTAATTCGCCGAATTTTCCGACAAAAATCGTTTCGACCCGAATTTATTTGCGACGAATCGCTTTTAAAAACGGCTATTTCTGAGCTTCCTAGAGCCTCAATAGGGTTGTAAACCATTCTGCCTTGCTGTAACACGCATAGGAAGCGTGCTGGGTTAGTGAAATAATACTGTAAATAATTATTACATGCAGATCAGAGCCATCGCTATTAGAATCGCAGAGTGGCACAATTGCAGAGAGTTGAGGTGGCATCACTATGAGGGGCCCCTATATTGCCTGAAAAACTCACCCTGGAGCTGGCAGCAGCAGGAGCCCAAATATTGGCTGAAAGACATCCTGGAGTTGGCAGCAGGAGCCCAAAAATTGACCTGAAGACACACACTGGAGTTGGCAGCAGGAGCCCAAACATTGGCTGAAAGAGACACTGGAGTTGGCAGCAGCAGCAGCAGGAGCCCAAAAAATGAATGAGAGACACTCCCTGGAGTGTCAAGCAGCAGCAGCAGCGTCAGGAGTCCAAACATTGCTTGAAAGAGACACTGAAGTTTGCAGCAGGAACCCAAACTTTGCTTGAAAGACACACTGGAGTTGGAAGCAGGAGCAGCAGGAGCCCAAACATTGCTTGAAAGAGACACTGGAGTTGGCAGCAGGAGCAGCAGGAGCCCAAACATTGCTTGAAAGACACACTGGAGTTGGCAGCAGGAGCAGCAGGAGCCCAAACATTGCTTGAAAGAGACACTGGAGTTGGCAGCAGGAGCCCAAACATTGCTTGAAAGACACACTGGAGTTGGCAGCAGGAGCCCAAACATTGCTTGAAAGACACACTGGAGTTGGCAGCAGGAGCAGCAGGAGCCCAAACATTGCTTGAAAGAGACACTGGAGTTGGCAGCAGCAGCAGCAGGAGGCCAAAATTGGCTGAATGACACCCTGGAGTTGCAAGCAGCAGCAGCAGGAGTCCAAAATTGCTTGAAAGACACACTGGAGTTGCAAGCAGCAGCAGCAGGAGCCCAAATATTGCTTGAAAAACACACTGGAGTTGGCAGCAGGAGCCCACAAATCAGCCTAAAGACACACCGGAGTTGCAAGCAGCAGCAGCAGGAGCCCAAACATTGCTTGAAAGACACACTGGAGTTGGAAGCAGCAGCAGCATCAGCAGGCCAAACATTGCTTGAAAGACACACTGGAGTTGGCAGCAGGAGCAGCAGGAGCCCAAACATTGCTTGAAAGACACCCTGGAGTTGCAAGCAGCAGCAGCAGGAGCCCAAACATTGCTTGAAGGAGACACTGGAGTTGACAGCAGGAGCCCAAACATTGCTTGAAAGACACACTGGAGTTGGCAGCAGGAGCAACAGGAGCCCAAACATTGCTTGAAAGACACACTGGAGTTGGCAGCAGGAGCAGCAGGAGCCCAAACATTGCTTGAAAGACACCCTTGAGTTGCAAGCAGCAGCAGCAGGAGCCAAACATTGCTTGAAGGAGACACTGGAGTTGGCAGCAGGAGCCCAAACATTGCTTGAAAGACACACTGGAGTTGGCAGCAGGAGCCCAAACATTGCTTGAAAGACACACTGGAGTTGGCAGCAGGAGCAGCAGGAGCCCAAACATTGCTTGAAAGACACCCTGGAGTTGCAAGCAGCAGCAGCAGGAGCCCAAACATTGCTTGAAGGAGACACTGGAGTTGGCAGCAGGAGCCCAAACATTGCTTGAAAGACACACTGGAGTTGGCAGCAGGAGCCCAAACATTGCTTGAAAGACACACTAGAGTTGGCAGCAGGAGCCCACAAATCGGCCTAAAGACACACTGGAGTTGCAAGCAGCAGCAGCAGGAGCCCAAAATTGCCAGAAAGGCACACCCTGGAGTTGGCAGCAGCATTAAGAGAACATATACAGATTTTCGGCACAGATATCTTATCTGAAGAATATTAATAAAAGTAAGAGTAACGTAAAGCATTTTCTCAATAATTACTTGTGGTCTGATGCGGAGGAATGTCTGTAACTGGAGAGCAGCGCCTTAAATCTGTTTTGCACGATCCATATTTCTTTAGTGTTGGTCTGACCCCATGATCAATCTACTCTAATGCATCAGGCATTGGTGGGTGGAAATCTTGGCTGATCCATGCCCGATTCATTTCCATGCAGGCCAGTCTCTGAAAAAAAAAACATTTTTTAAGCATACTGGAGCACATTGAATTGCTCTCATCAGAGCATCACTTACGCACATCTAAGTGTTCGTGTTAAAGTCTTCAGGGCCTAGTTACTACTTAGTGAAAGACCATAGATAGTTACACACCTGCTGCTCTTATCGACAAATCCTGTTTTAAGTGTAGTGTAGAGTTTTGTCCTCCCCTCATATACGCACTAAATATTTAAGGCAGAGAAGTGGCAGGATGGGCACAGAGAAGTTGCAGAGGCCTAAATTCATCAAGCAGAGGTTGCAGCAGACTAGGGGTGAGTGGCAGCAGGAGTCTCAGAGAGAGGACTGATCTCCCGGGATCAGCTAGCAGTCGTGTCTTGACCAGCAACCCATCTGCCATCATCCATTGGTTAACACGATCATCCAATGTATCACAAGTGACATCTGACACCCTCAGTCAACTGTCGGTTATGTCTTATGCTTAGGGTTCAGCTTCACTATTCAGTGAGGATGATCTGATAATCAGAAAAATCAGCAGCTACTGCCCAGCCAAGAAGTGGAGGAGACACTCGCCGCTTCTTCCACTAGGCGGGCAAGTAGTGATGAGGAGAGTGGCATGGGAGGTGGTGTTGCAAGCGTTTTGGCTTCTTAAGCAGACACTGTTGAGGAACCTGAGGAGGACATCAGTGAGTTTTGAGGGCACTTTTAAAGGCTTGGAGTGATGGAGAGTGACAGATTTAGCGGCCAGCATGGTGGCAGAAGGGGAAAGTATGGAGGCAAATGTGCTTGGGGTAGACCACTTGCGCGGCAGGCTATCTTCCCAGGAGGTAGTGGAAGAGGGTCCCTGGAGTTGGTGGCGGCGGCGGCGGCAGCAGCAGTGAATTAGTGCGGACTGTTGGTAGGAAAAATCAGCTACAAGGCCATGTGGCAGTTTTTCATCAAGCATCCGCAGGAGGTTAACATGGCTATATGAAAGATGTGTAGGCAGAAGGTGAAGTGTTTCCAGGGTCCCAATGTTGGACCCACAGCCCTGCGTCAACATTTGCAGCGTCACCATCAAGCGGCCTGGGAGAGTTGGCTCCAAAGTGGTGGTCCAGCCTGCTGCATTACCCAGTGGCATGCCGCTCTCTGTTCCAGCCAGCCAAGGCTCCACCACCTACTGTGTGTCATACCCATCCTCTGTCGCTCCAGATGCTCCTCCTCCTCTTAATCCGAGTCAGTCATTCCGCAAGCAATCCATTGGCCAAGCCATGTCCAAGAGACAACAGTATGTGCCCACTTATCCAACGTGCAGAAGCTAAATGTGCTCCTGTATAAGTTGCTGGTGCTGCAGTCCCTCCCTTTTGAGGTGGTGGACCTTTCAGAGAACTGATGGCTTGTGCCGAGCCGAGGTGGAGAGTCCCATGCTGTCATTTCTTTGCGAAGAAGGCAGTACCAGCCCCGTACAATTTTGTTGAACAGAAGGTGAGCCTGTCAGTGTGTACCAAAGTGCACAGCAGTGCCTACGTCTGGAGCTGTAACTACGGTCAGGGATAATACATATCCTTTAAGGCCCACTGGGTGATTGTGGTTCCTGCACAACCACAACAGCAACTTGGACAGGTCCCTCTGCTGTGGCCTCCACGCTCCTAGGCCTTTGTGCCTGTGACAGTGCACTTGCACTTAGCAATGGTGTCACGGAAAAAAGTGGCTAATTGTCAATTACATATTAATAGTTAACATTTATCTTATTTGAACATATTTATAATAATAACATATAATAACATAGCAACAATAACATCTGACATAATAACAGTAACATAACATTTATCAACATTTTTTTTTTTTGGGATTTTTTTTTTTCATATTTTTTATTTTTTAAAAACATATATATATTTTTTTGAATTTTTTTGGATTTTTTTTAATAAATTCAAATGCAATAGTTTGTGTAAAGGACTTACCTCGAGCGTCCGTGGGGCGACCCGGCACTCCTGCTGCTGGGAGCGCGTCGCTCTGGCAGTCTCCCTCGCCCCTCTCTAGCTGTGCAGGCGCGCCTCCTGCAGTCTGTAAATTTCGCCACTAGGAGGCACTGTGCTGCGAGTGGCAGGCAGCGCAGAGTGCTCCACATCTGATGGGAATCAGGGGCTGATCAGCCTTGCAGCCAAGACTGACCAGCCCCTGGATAGGGCCTCCAATCAGTCACAGTGTTGTAAGTTACACCAATCAGCACATACACTCACCCCCAGGGTGGCCATTGGTCGATTCCCAAATAAATATGGAGTCAGCCCAGCACTCGTGATAGTCGCTTGTGATTAGGGTGTGATTCTGTTAGTTGTTATCTGATCCTGACCCGGCTTGATCGACCATCCCTGTCCGCTGCCTGTACCGACCTCTGCTTTGTCTGACTACGAACCTGCCCGCCCCTCTGGATACCCCGCGATCTCTGACCTCCCGGGTTGACCCATTGGCTACCCCTGACTATGCACCTGTCTCATCCCCGGATTGACTACCTGTGAATAACCTCGGCTTTGGGATACCCTTGTGGTTCATCGGCCTTCACCGTAAGCAGCCATCCTTTGCACCTATTAAGACCTGGGGGCAATCGTCCAGTGAGGCGTACCTAGCGTCCCGGCAAACGGGGGCTTTACTATAGGCAGAAGTGGTGGGGAAGATTGGGGGTTGCCTGCTTACAGAAGGCTGGTGTCCCGCTGGGCATCACATTATCATGGGCCACACAAATGGACCAAATTTTGGAACAGGTGCAGGCCCTGACCGCGGCCGTGGAGCACCTGGCACTTCGAGTGGCGGCTCAGGAGAACCGTCCAGCTCCTGCACCCTCTGTGCCCCAGGGGACAATAGCCGCCTTTCCGGTTGAACCCAAGATTCCCCTTCCAGAGAAGTTTTCGGGGGACCAGAGTAAATTTGCCAATTTCCGGGATGCCTGTAAGCTCTATTTTCAGCTTCTCCCTCATGCTTCCTGCTCCCAGGAGCAACGGGTGGGACTTATCATCTCCCTTCTGCATGGGGATCCCCAATCCTGGGCTTTTAGCCTGTCCCTTCAGGATTACGCCCGCCAATCTGTCGAGGAATTCTTCAAGGCCATGCAGATCCTGTATGATGACCCAGGCCGAGGGGCAACTGCTGATGCCAAGCTACGACCTCTTAGACAGGGGCGAAGACCAGCAGAAGAATATTGCTCGGAATTCCGACGCTGGGCAGTGGATTCTCGCTGGAATGACCCAGCATTGTGTGGGCAGTTCAGGCTATGTCTGTCAGAGGTCATAAAAGATGTCATGGTAAATCACCCAGTACCTAACACCTTGGATGAAACCATGCAATTGGCTATCCACATCGACCGACGCATACGAGAAAGACGCCTGGAAAAGGGGGCCCAGTCTGAAGTCAGTATGAAGCCTGAGGCCTTAGTCCCTTCTTCTTCTGAAGAACCCATGCAGCTTGGGGCCTCCAAGCTTTCTGAAGCTGAGAGGCGGAGGCGTCTGTCGCAAGGTCTATGCCTTTATTGCGGAGAAGTCGGTCACCTGGTCCGCTCCTGCCCTCGGAAACAGGCATCGGGAAACTTCAGAGCCTAGGTGGGGTCGAGGAAACCCACCTAGGCTGCAAGGTATTTCCTCTGTGTTGCACACAAATTACGTTGCCTGTCGAGATTACTCATGATTTTGAGTCCAGATCTGTAGAGGCTTTTTTGGATTGTGGGGCTGCCGGGAATTTTATTGATTGGGGCCTGGCTCAAGCTTTAAAGATTCCGCTGCATTCTTTAGTCAATCCAATTAGAGTCAAAGCCATTGATAATACCCCCCTTGTCGGGGGCCTGATTCAGTACCGTACTCCACCAGTGTTTGTTAGAGTGGGAGCGGGACATACCAAGCTAATGAGCTTCCTTCTCCTTAAGATGCCTCTTACCCCTTTGGTTCTGGGACTCCCCTGGCTGTCTAAACACAATCCCCAAATTGACTGGGTCTCTGGGCAGGTTATCAAGTGGGGGCCACAATGTTTCCAGTCTTGTCTTGAGCTCCCTGTACGTGCCACTCACTTGACTGCTGAGGGCATCCCTACCTCCTATGCAGATTTCGCAGACGTGTTTTCTGAAAAAGCCGCCGATGAACTCCCTCCTCATAGGCCTTTTGACTGCCCGATTGATCTTCTCCCCGGAACTATGCCGCCTCGGGGAAAGATTTATAATTTAACCCGAGCTGAGAATAAGGCCATGAAAGAATACATTGCTGAGAATCTGCAGAAAGGCTTTATTCGGCCGTCTACCTCACCAGCGGGTGCCGGATTTTTCTTTGTGGAAAAGAAAGATGGTGGTTTGTGCCCCTGTATTGATTATAGGGGCCTGAATAAAATTACAGTCAAAAATAAATACCCCCTTCCTGTAATAGAGGGACTCTTTAACCAGGTCATTGGGGCCCAGGTTTTTTCTAAGCTTGACCTGAGGGGGGCCTACAATTTAATCAGGATCCGTCAGGGAGACGAGTGGAAGACTGCCTTCAACACCCAGGACGGGCACTATGAATATCTTGTTATGCCATTCGGCCTATGTAATTCCCCAGCAGTCTTCCAGGACTTTGTTAATGAAGTTTTTAGAGAATACTTGGGCCGTTTTGTGGTCATCTACTTAGATGACATCCTAATATTCTCCCCGACCTTAACCGAGCATAGAGAGCATGTACGGATGGTTCTACAGAAATTGAGAGAGAATCACCTCTACGCCAAGCTAAAAAAGTGCGTTTTTGAGGTTTCTGAGGTTCCGTTCCTGGGATACATTGTTGCCGATACTGGGTTAACAATGGATCAGGCCAAAGTATCTGCAGTCCTCCAGTGGGAACAACCTAAAGATTTGAAGGGTTTACAGAGGTTTCTGGGGTTTGCTAATTTTTATAGGCGCTTTATAAAAAACGTTTCCACCTTGGTAGCCCCACTCACCGACCTCACTAAGAAAGGGGCGTTTACCCCTACTTGGTCGGGCCGATCCATCCAGGCCTTTGAGAACCTTAAGTCTGCCTTTAGTTCGGCACCTGTGTTGACCCACCCTGATATCCACCGAGCCTTCATAGTCGAAGTAGATGCATCTGAGCTCGGGGTAGGGGTGGTTCTCTCACAGTACAGTGGGTCTCCTGAACGGCTACATCCCTGTGCCTTTTTCTTGAGAAAATGTAATTCCGCTGAGCGGAACTATGATATTGGCAATCGAGAAATTCTAGCTGTGAAATTAGCCTTTCAGGAATGGAGACATTGGTTAGAGGGGGCCCAGTTCCCAATTTTCGGCAGAAGTATGCTTAAGCTGCACCACCAGCGCCAAGGTGCCCCTGTGAGGTGCAGTCCTAACTCTAATCTCTGAGAGCCCCATTTGGGACATACAATGCAATAGATAAATTGGGAGCAGGCTTAGAGTTAGGACTGCACCTCACAGGGGCACCTTGGCGCTGGTGGTGCAGCTTAAGCATACTTCTGCAGATGTGTGTGACCGAGCCCTCTGTTTTTAACCAAGTTTAGAGACAGATTGTAGGTTGGTCAGCAAGCTAACTGGTTTGAGTGCTGTGGCTCCTTTAAGACTTTTGTATCCTAATTGCCCTGCTAACGTGCACCTCCCAGGTTAGTTATAAAATGATCTGAGTGGCTGCCACCCCTCCTTTGACCTGTCAAGTGAGCTAAGTCTGTTTCAATCAGATTCTCCTCCGGGCAAACCCGATCACCTCCTCTTTGTACCCCTGTTGTACTTCAGCAGTTTCATGACTTCAAGATGGTGGGTCATCCAGGGGGTTAAAAAGACTTTGGCCCTTCTAGCCCGTCATGTCTGGTGGCCATCTTACAGGAATGATACCCAAGCCTTTATTCAGGCCTGTAAGATCTGTGCCCGTAGCAAAACCCCCAGGTCAGCTCCTGCCGGACCTCTGGTGCCCCTGTCCACTCCTTCAAAGCCTTGGACGCACTTGGCAATGGATTTTATTTTATTACTGATTTACCACAGTCCCAGGGATATACCGTTATCTGGGTTGTGGTAGATCGATTTAGCAAAATGGCGCATTTTGTCCCCCTAAGAAAGCTGCCCACAGCCCAAGAATTGGCTCAATATTTCTTAGATCATATTTTTAGACTTCACGGAATTCCAGAAGATGTGGTCTCAGATAGGGGGGTCCAATTTGTGTCACACTTCTGGAGGGCATTCTGCACCCGGCTAGGCTTCACTGTTTCCCTGTCTTCAGCTTTTCACCCTCAGTCCAATGGGCAGACGGAAAGGACCAACCAGTCATTAGAACAATATCTCCGTTGCTTCACCTCTGATATTCAGTCAGAGTGGTCCCAATTTCTTCCCTTTGCTGAATTTGCCTTCAATAATGCAGTTAACTCCTCCACGGGGGTATCACCCTTCCGGTGTGTATATGGGGGGGATCTTAAGTTCTCAGCACTTTCAGGCTCGTCCTCTGGTTTGCCTTCTTTAGACGATTGGTTGTCCCAGTGCTCAGATTTATGGGCCAAGATTCAGCGGCATTTGGTCCAGGCATCGAGTCAGCAGAAGGTCTTTGCGGATCGTCGCCGATCCAATAATCCAGAATATAAAGTGGGGGATTTGGTCTGGCTCTCTCCCAAAAATTTAGCGCTACGCCAACTCTCTGTAAAATTGGGACCACGATATATCGGCCCTTATCCTATTTTACAGAAAATTAACCAAGTCACATACAGACTCAAACTTCCACCATCTCTGAGGATTTGTAATTCCTTTCACGTTTCCCTCCTTAAGCCTGCCAGGGGAGTGGACAAGGATTCCTCTCCTTCTCCTATCCTAGTTGATGGTGAGCAGGAGTTTGAAGTCGCACGAATTCTGGATTCCCGTTTCCTCCGGAATTCCTTGCAATATTTAGTGGACTGGAAGGGATATGGGCCAGAAGAGAGGAGATGTGCATGCGGACCGTTTAATTAAAAGATTTCATAAAGAAAATCCTCTTAAACCCAGGGTGGAGGGTCCTGGGGGGGGTAATGTAAGGGGCTTTCCTCTGCCAGGGGGCCAGCAGCGAGCGTCCGCGGGGCGACGCGGCACTCCTGCTGCTGGGAGCGCGGCGCGTCGTTCTGGCAGTCTCCGTCGCCCCTCTCTAGCTGTGCAGGCGCGCGTCCCGCAGTCTGTAAATTTCGCCACTAGGAGGCGTTGTGCTGCGAGTGGCAGGCAGCGCAGAGTGCTCCACACCTGATGGGAATCAGGGGCTGATCAGCCTTGCAGCCAAGACTGACCAGCCCCTGGATAGTGCCTCCAATCACTCACAGTGTTGTATGTTGCACCAATCAGCACATACACTCCCCCCCAGGGTGGCCATTGGTCGATTCCCAAATAAATATGGAGTCAGTCCAGCAATCAGTGCCCGTGATAGTCGCTTGTGATTAGGGTGTGATTCTGTTAGTTGTTATCTGATCCTGACCCGGCTTGATCGACCGTCCCTGTCCGCTGCCTGTACCGACCTCTGCTTTGTCTGACTACGAACCTGCCTGCCCCTCTGGATACCCCGCGATCTCTGACCTCCCGACTTCACCAATTGGCTACCCCTGACTACGCACCTGTCTCATCCCTGTACTCTGACGCACCCTCCGGATTGACTACCTGTGAATGACCTCGGCTTCGGGATACCCTTGTGGTTCATCGGCCTTCACCGTAAGCAGCCATCCTTTGCGCCTATTAAGACCTGGGGGCAACCGTGTCCGGTGAGGCGTACCTAGCGTCCCGGCAAATGGGGGCTTGACTATAGGCAGAAGTGGTGGTGGAGATTGGGGGTTGCCTGCTTACAGTTGGCTGGTGTCCCGCTGGGCATCACAGTTTAATTCAGCTGAAGAAGGATGAACAAGCGTATTTAGTATAACAGGCTGCTAAGTGCAGGTTTGGGATGCCCTGCGGCCTAGTGTTTTGGCAGCAGACCAAAAACCAATTCAAAATGCAATAGTTTGATTCGGCTGAAGAAGGATGAACAAGCGTATTTAGTATAACAGATAGGCTGCTAAGTGCAGGTTTGGGATACCCATGTGGGCTGGTGTATTTAAAGCAGACCAAAAAATATTAAAACAAAATTCAAACTAATCCAGTGATAAATGATAAATGATTGTATGTAACAGATAGGGTTAAATAAGCATAGATGGGATGCACAGTGGAAAGGCAGATTAAAATTTACAGCACAAAGAACTGAAATTGAATTGAAAACTGATCAGGCTAATGAAAAAAAAAATAAATTCTGTCACTTCTAAGCTGTCCCTGGCTGGATCGTTCCGGTTTTTCCCTATCTTTGACTATCTTTCCCTGGCTCTGTCTACCTCTCTGTCTGCCTCTCTGACTCTCCCTACCTATCTCTAACTCTCTCTCCCTATCTGCAGCAACCACCGCTGTCTCTGGAATGCAAGGCTGAAATGCGCAAAAGGAAGATGGCCGCCGGTTTATATAGAACGGTGACGTCACCGAGCTTCCTGGCTGCTGATAGGCTGCATGTGACTGTCCCATGATACCTTGCCCCAGGGGATATGTCCGGACATGTGCTTCCACCATTTTAGAATGCCTGTAATTGAAATAAATGGAGTTTAAAGGAAAACTTCGATCGATCAAATAGCGGGGAAATTCGGATTCGTTCAGAATCGAATTTTTCATGAAATTCGGAACGAATCCGGGTTCTTCCGGATCGATTCGCTCATCCCTAACCATGAGAATTATTTTCTACTCTTATTGAATCAAGGCCCATATATATCTATGTGCAGCGCTGTAGGTAATTGCATGTTTTAGCTTTACCTGCATGTGTGTTGTGGTAATACTCACTGCTCCCGCTGTGTTAATGCTGCCTCGAAACCAGCAGGGGGCCTACTGCTGTCCGTTGGGTCCAGCCTGGCCGCCGCATACTCCTCTGGGGCCCTCCAGCACTGCCACCATTTCTACTGGGTCCAGCATGGCTGCTGCCTGCTCAGCTAGGGCCCTCCAGTAGTACCAACTCAATTGCATCAGTCCAGTGGCGTAACTATATGACGAACATTAAATAGGGCCCTTTCAAGGGCCTTCAACTCAATTGGATGTAAATAGATAACTAATGACTGAAACAGCAGAGATGAATGGTGCTTTCTTTTTCTAAATAATGTAAAGTGAGCACAAATTTCATATATAAGGTGGAGAAGCAACAATGATGGGGCCCCCTGACCTTTTGGCCCCCTGACCTTCTGGGTTCCATCTGCGATGATGCTGCCTCTGGGGATTTGAAACAACTGACACAAATGTGGCACAGAGAGTAACACAATATGGTCCCTCCAGTGCTGTTGCTTGCTCCACTAGCCAGTCTGGCTGATGCCTTTTCCGATTGGTTTCCTCCAGCACCACAACCTGCTGGGTCCAGCATGACTGACACCTCCTCTTCCAAGGTTCCTCCATTAGCCCTGCCTCCTCATCAGTTCTCTGCCCCTAGTGCCGCTTCTAATAGCCCCCTGCAGGGTGGGGCTTTTTATACTGGTCAGTGAGCTGAGGTCAGCTCACTCTGCAATTATATAAGGCTTCTCCCATCAATGGGAGTCAGAAGCCTGTAGTGATCGGTGGAAGCTGGGTGCAGGGTGCTGATCACGCCTGGCTTCAACCGATCACTTCCGACTGACAGACAGTGGCAGTTATGAGCGATCGCCGATGGATGGAAGTAATAAGACTTTTTTCTGTGTGTGCTTTTTTTACATTTAACCCTTTGTGAACTGTTAAGGGCTCCTTGAGACCCATATACCAGTTTACAGGGCAAGAGGGGCTGGCAAGTCAGCTGAGGCTAGAAACCCCACCCTATTTCCTGCATCCTCCAAATCCCAGGGGGGTGCAGAAGAGCCTGTGGCCCATGTTGGCTTTGTGCGCTTGTAGCCTTCAGGCCTTGGGGCTGGCCCATCGGCCTCCACGCCCTGCCCCATCTCCAGGGCAGGAACAGGTGTCTACTAATACATTTGTGGTACTGTCGTAATTGGAAGGAATGGGGCTTTTAGGCGCAATATGGTTTTCTTGGAAAACGTACATTTTCTATTTAAAAACCCTTAAAATGGCCCTATGGTCAAGCCAGCCAACTTCTTCAATCATTGTATGGCTGCTATTTGCGTGACTTTTGGTAACAAATTGGGTTTTCCGATTTAAACCTGAATGATTGCTGGTAGCCACATGATTTCCCCCCATTTGCTTTCAAATATGTAAATGACGAAGTGATTACTTTTGACTATATTGTCTCTTTAACACCTGGCCCTAAAATATTCCAGGACCATGTGAAAGTCCTTCCCATGGAAATCTCAACGTGGAATGCCTTGCTGTTTGAAACCCCCAGGATTTCTCGTAATTTTAGCTTGATCCCCACTCCCAGTGCGCATGATTGGTCGCCCAGCGCTCACATGGGCAGTGACAGCGCCGAATGTCCTGTCCACATGAGCGATGGGCAGCCCATCACGGCGCTGGATTCCCTCTAGGGGACCAAGGTAAAGGTATGAATTACGGGCATTCTGGGGGGTTATGTGGGGGGGGGGGCTCCAACACCCGCACCCATGAGATTTTACATCTTTACATTTGTCAAACATGTACCATAAATTCATATTGACATCAAAGAAAGCTTTCTGTATAAGGCATCCATGTAAGTGCTTTATCAGCCACTGATATTTGGCTTTCCTTGTCACCAGGGGGCACTAATGCTTTTCTTATATTATTACATTCGACCTTTCTGACCAATTCTTAAAAAGATGTTGACGATGGAAGTGAATTGAAGAGTTTCTCTTAGTATAACACAATCGGCCTGATTCAGAGTCTCTCTTGCACGCATTCCTGCTTGCGGGAATGATGTCAAAACACCATATTTGGTCTATTTTGCACGTAGCATGATTCAGAGTTTTTTTTGGCTAAATTGTCCTTTTTGCTGGAATTTACGGTCTGCGTACACCAAACTGAAAGTTCACCGTACCAATATGGCTCAAGGTATTCATAATTTACAGGTTTTTCTGTTCTTGCTAGGGATTCAGAACCCTGATTTGTTTTCAGGCCTATAAAAGCCGTAGGTTTCCAGTACAAACGTACGCCATCTTTTTGCTAGCTGGAAAACTATTTTACTAGTGAAAATACAGCCTCCATCCTCCACACCTAGGATAGAGCCCCTTGACAAGTTCTGTGAAGAGTACGAGCATCTGCAGCAACGTGGGCTGTTAACCATGTACCTTCCAAAGCTTAGACATACCCACAGTCACCTGGATATCGATCAGCTGACCGATCAGCAGGTGTTAGAATTGACCCGACTGAACTGCCTTTCTCCTGAGAAGCTTTCCTCAGAGTTGCGGCCATGGTTGACCCCGCCACAAGAAACAGACATGCAATTGGAGGTAATACCGAATTGCTTTGCTCCCTTTAATTTTTTTCAAATGGCTCTATCCAGAGGCTAAGGGCATCTTCAGTTGCCATGTTCCAGCCTTCGCTGAGCCGAACCCTGACTAAAATTCTTGATGATCTGCGGGAGTATTACATCTCTTTCCCTGACAGCATGGCCTAGAATGCAGTGAGGTTGGGTTTTTTCAACATTGCAAATATGCCAAGTGTCATGGGCGCCATCGATTGTATGCATATGGCCCTGGTTCCCCCAGCTGCTCTAGAGTATATGTTTTGGTATGTTTAGGTCCACATAGCTCCTTGTAGCCCACTCTCCTGTCTTGAGGCTCGCCTAGCTTCCCCTCCCCCAAACAGCTTTTCTTTGTCTCAAGTCTGTTTAGGTCTACATAGCTCCTCCTTGTAGCCCACTCTCCTTTCTTGAGGCTCGCCTAGCTTCCCTTCCCTCTAACAGTTTTCCTGTGTCTAAGTCTGTTTAGGTCCACAAAGCTCCTCCTTGTAGCCCACTCTCCTCTCTTGAGGCTCGCCTAGCTTCCCCCTCCCCCAAACAGCTTTCCTGTGTTATAGTGTGTTTAGGTCCACATACCTCTTCCTGGTAGCACACTCTCCTCTCTTGAGGCTAGCCTAGCTTCCCCTTCCCCCAAACGGCTTTCCTGTGTTTCAGTCTGTTTAGGTCCACATACCTCCTCCTTGTAGCAAACTCTCCTCTCTTGAGGCTCGCCTAGCTTCCCCTCCCCCCAAACAGCTTTCCTGTGCTGCATGTAAAGTCTAATGACATGTTTGCTAAATGCTGGTGTGTTGTGCTTCTCTGTCACTACAGATTCATCAGAGGGTGAGTACACGGCGATGGGGCCACCCGATACAGAAGCGGCACAAGACTCAATCAAAACAATACCCAATCATTAACACAAACAACACAGGCCTATAAATTCTAACTCAGGTTCTTTCCCTCTACAGACCCTAAAGGGGTGACGCCGCAGAGGAGGGTGACCCCCTAAAAATATGCTTAACCAATTTGGGTAAATATATAAAAATGTGCATGCATGTACAGGCATACATGTGGACCAAGTGCTAATGTATTGTTTTTCTCTTTGCAGGTGCCATGTTGGTCTCTTGTTTTATATGTTTTTAATATACCTATCTATTTAAATTAAAAAAAATAATAATAAAACAATAGTTTTAAAGTTATATGCTGCATGGTGGCGTGTTTTCTATGCAACTACATAAAGCAGATGCTAAGCAAACAAACAGCAGTGTAAAATATAACACCAAAACAGAAGGTCGCCAAAGTATGAGGTAAGTAACAGTGGGTAGAAGCCGACGACATGGCAACCAAGGTACAAAGGTATGTGCAAGGACATGCAGACTACATGGGATGCCCTAGATGCCAGCATGGGGAAGAAAGGTAAGTATTGTCAAGGACATGCAGACTAAATGGGATGCCATTGATGCCAGCAGGGGGGAGAAAGGTAAGTATGTGCACTTGCAGACTACCATGGGTACAGTGGTGGGGGACGGCGGGAAGCATGTTAAAATAGCTGGTTACAACAAAATTAGGTGGAAAGCCACCGAAGGACACGCCACACCGAGAACAATAGGGTTGATTCAGAGCCCCTTTCCCACCTTTTTTTTTATGTGAAAATTTCCATTTTCGTTCATTTTTTCCCCTCGTCTGATTCAGCAGAGCCTTTTTTATGCGAGAATGCTTTAGTGTGAAATGTTTTCATGTTTGCATGATTTTTCGTTTGGTAGCAAGACCTCCATAAAAATGATGAGAAAGGGGCTCTGAATCAACCCTGTTGGGCTCCACGGCAAGTTACATCCGAAAACAGGTAAAAACTCAGCTTCCCAAACTACTTCGACTGCAAATACTGTAAATGCTCAGCTAAACCGTATGTGTATGCAAAGCAAATACAGACAAACATTTTCTCTTAACATGGCTGTGAATGATACGAGCGTTCCCAATTTCTATACTGTGGGGCTTAAGGTTGACCTTACAACTGGTCTCAGTCTTTATGTGAAGTTGGGTACTCCCCGCTAGGTCCAAAAAGTTTCGCCGAAACTCTTAACTTCTTGTTTGATGTGAAACAGAAAGGGAGGTATTGCTGGCAAATTATCTTTCCCTGCATTAGAGGCCACCAGTGATTCCCTCTCTTTCCAAGGTTTGGACAAGCTTATAACCTCTTGATAGAAACTGGGCCTGGTGAACCACCAGTTATGCACCTGCAAGACATGAATAGCAGGTGTGACCCCCCAAGTGGGCCAAAATCTCAGACTGAGCCCCCAAAATCGCTGGTGTCAGCTTGTGGAGGGTGTTCTGCGTTTTCGCTTTCCACTCACATGGAGGTAGATCACCAGCGTCTCGCCTCCAGGACGCTGCAAAATTCACATGTGAAAGCTCCAGCTTTTCAAAGGTGGCTGCGGGGTGCTCACTCAAAAGCACAAACACATTGCAGACTGGGGAGAAATCAGCCTGGGGCATGCAGGCCCAAGACTTTAATTCTGAGACAGGCTCTGTCTCATGGCACAACGTGCCTCTCACTGCTTTTCTAGCCCAGTAATGGCTTATCTCAGCCACATGAGGTGGCCAGGTAAAACACAGTTCTGGAAAGAGCCATAAAAATACAGGCCTGTGAAAACTGAACATAGCTTTACCACTCTAAAGTACTGAAGCCAAATAATTTCCTGGATTCTTTTTTTTCTCATACAGCCTAAAAATTTTGGTAAGATATATAGTCCTTCCAGAACTTTGCCGACTGCATTGCTACACTCATAATACATAATGTATTTGATACAAAATGCTTTGAAGTAAGTGTGTGGATAGGGACTTCCTTACAAAATGCCCTTTTTAAGTGCAAAACATGCACACAAATGTAGTTAAATAGTTTTCATCAGTATACAGGGAGCAGCTTTGTGCTTATGGTGCAAATCAAGATGACAGCAGATCGGATTGGGGTACAGATCAGGCAGAAGCCTTGCCAAGCACCACCTAATAGGATCCTGTGTAACGCTGGTTGAGAACCCCTGCCCCAGTCTAGAGCACCTCAGTATCCTCAACAGGTCTCAAACCTGGCTAATTCTTTCAGTCATCAGCATTTATTCCATATAAAAAATAGTCTTGGTACAATTTGCATATTCCGTACAAGTAACTTGACATTTCATTTTTCAGCTAATCAGAACAGTAAAACTTACCTTTAAGTCCTCTATTACATTCAAGGTCAATTTAAGTAGATTGGGAATCTTTGAACTTAGAAATTAAAAAAAAAAAAGTTAAAGATTAAGTCCTTTATCCTTTTAGTTTAAATGCAAGTTAATGGGATTTTTAGATCTTAAAGAAGTCTCAGGCCTATTCATAATTAAACCGTTTTTGTCAATAAGCCAGGTCATTTCAGTTGATAGAAAAGCATGGGAAAGCGGTATTGCCAAAAGATTCCTTGTTCAGTGGTGTTAAGAAGAGGGCACTCATGATGCATGGTGATGGGTTACCAGGGTGATGTGGTCTGGAGATTCTTATATATAGCAACAGAAGACACTGGTCCAGAGACACCGTATATATGGGAACAACTCGTATCCTGAAGATCAGATTTTATTTGTAAAATATAATACTGTATTTTAGTTTATTTTCCTCCAGTGACCCCTGTAGATTGGCAATCAAAATATCCTTTATAATGCTGCACGTTTATGTATTAAGAACCTTAGCAAATTATTAAGCAATCAGTCAAGCTGTCCATTCAATTACAGTGACAACTAGTGAAAATAGTGGCAACAAATACACAGCAGAGCTTTTGTTCTGGTTGTGTTATGTTTGCTCTTTTTAGTTCCTTTTCTCCTCCAGAAACAAGCTTGGCAAGTTGATTTGCTTTTTTATTCTTTATTTATGTCATCAGTATACTTGCAAAATATACAATAGGCATTTTTACTGTGGGATATCGTAAGAATGAGAAAAGATAAAACGCACATGTTTGAGGCAATTTAGCGAGTTACATGTGAGGGTATGCACAAATAAAATGGACCTGGTATATAGACTGAAGAAGCCAGAGTTTTATTTTCATTTAAATATTGATAGGAAAGATATAGGAGAAAAGTGATAAAGAGAATTAAAAAGAAGCTTAGAAAAAGAGTAAGCAGGGGAGGTAGAGAGGGAAAAGGGGGGTGGAAGGGTAGGATCGTAGTACTGCCACAGCATGGTTGAAAATATTATTATTATTATTATTGTTAATAATGTTTATTTATATAGCGCTATCATCTTCCATAGCGTTTTACAAGGTATGATTACAGACAAGGTAAATCATATAGCACAGGGAACAAAACAAACAAGATGCTATGAGGATGGAGTTTATATAATATTATAATATTATATAATATTATAAAAAAAACCGGATTCCCCTATTCAACAGTAAAAATATGTCTGGCTGTATGTATACTGTGATAAAGAAAAAATATCTTATAGCCCAAGGTTAATTTTCCAAAGTGAGGTTTAAATTCATTTCCAGGTCAGCCGCTGCTGGATTTTGTTCTGCTTTAAAAAGGCAGCAAGGAGCTCACCTGAAGGTGTCCCATGTCTCTACTCTATTTCCTGCAATGCAATGTAGAGGCTGAAGAGACCAATCAGGGCAATAATCTGTGCAAAAGCAGTACATTATGCGGGGGTTATTTAAGAAGGCATAGCGTCAGGTAATGCTTCGTAGCGGCAGGCAGCATGTGGTGAACGCCAGGCGTTGTACGCAAACCCATGTTTAAGAAAATGAATTTGGTGAGTGCCTCTAACAGCGGCATGTATTATTACAGATGGCTCAGCGTATAGCGCCGGCGCTCTAGGCTCAGGAGCGCCATGTAGTACCTGTCGCTCTGTAGCGCTCTCCCATACATTTCAATGGGCTTTCATTAGTTGTGTATAAATAGCGTGTTTGGCAATTTCAATTTTCTCCTGGCTGCAAACAAACATTTTTAGAAACTTTTTTGACTTTATTTTTATGCAGAATTGCATTTACAGGTCTGGCACTAAAGTGTTAATGTCCCAGTGTTAAAACAATGTCATTCCATGTGTTTTCGCTTTGTTACTGGTGGATATGTGTTAAATTGCTTTATGACATTTTTAAATGAAATACAAATACTCTGTGTACTATCAAGGGTTAAATAAAATTGGCGTGGGGTCCCCCCTCCCTAATATAACCAGCCTGGGCACCGGCTATGTGGGCTTGTAGACCAGGGGCCCCTGGTCCTGAAGGAAACAAGCCCCCATAGCCCTCAAGGGCAGTGGGCTCTCCCCCCTGCCTGGGGAGGCAGATAATGGGGCTGGGGGGTTATTGGCAGCCCCTCATGCTTTGTGAACTGGTATAGGGGTCTCATGGACCCCTTACCAGTTCACAAAGAGTTAGATGTAAGAAGAACACACAAACACCAGCAAAAATGTCATTTATTAAAACAACACTTTTAAAAAATGTTCTTGCCTCTAATGCAATGATATTCACTGTCCTGTGCTGTCATTGACAACCGGTAGGGATCGACAAAAGCCAGGCGTGAGGGCAGGGGATCAGAGTCCCGCGCCCACCATACACCGATCACTACTGACTTCGGCTTGCATGCCAGAATCAGCCTTTTATACTGGGAGGAGAAAGATGATGACATCATCATCTTGCTTGTCCTGTCGGACAATCAGGGGCCCCCAGGGAACTGGATCCAGGATGGAGGTGAGCTTTTTTTTTCTCTGCTTTAGCAGGGGAAAGCGAGCACATAGATTCTACAGGATTGGCACTGCAAAGGTTAGTGACCCATTTTTAGGAATAGCTGAAAACCTCAACAGTTTAGTAGTGGCTATCAACCAATTAGACAGTGCGGTAATTGGCTACTATAGGCAAATTTGCCCAAATTGTATCTATTTCTTTATAAATCTTCCCATGAGTTCCCCAAACTTTGTTTAAGGCCACACTATTGCAAAAGTTGTGGTGTCTGTTTCGATCCTTTACTAACAAAAAATAAAACCGTGTAATTGTCTTCTCAAAAATGCCAGAAAATATAGCAACATATTATTTTCTAGTATTAGTTTTTACCATTTAGCAGAAGTTCAGAATCCATGCTTGATTGCCAAATTGTGTGATACCTTTTTTTAAATTGAATTGAATTTGGTGGAGCTGCATTATCTTTAACCAAGCTTTATTCAGTATTCATCTCTAGGAGCTGGGGAACCACTGGGTGTACAGAGCTGGTTATGTTACTTCTCAAAGGGGCCCTTTTTTATTAATACATTCATTAACAAGGTATTTAGTAATATAATGTTGGAAATGATACATAGTTCTAATGAATGTTGGCTACTTATATTTTAGAAGACCTCGATGATCTTCGAATGGAAGGCGTTACCAGCGTGATGCCATCTGGAAGTAAATTTAGCCAAGGACGTAGTAACTATACCACTGAACCTCAAGCAAAAGTCACTCTTAATATCTGCTCAAGGTGTGCAAGGTAAAATAGTAAAGTAAATGGCACTGCCTATTGCATTATCATAATGTAAATGGTAAGATTTTCTATCATTATTATGGGCCTGATTTATCAAGCACTATATCCCAGACTATTCCACCTCAATGAAAATAGTTGTGCGAAATATAATTTTTCAGCATGTGCTGCACCAATGAAGTTTTAGCACATACGTAAGTTATATTTTGCACCAATCTAATTAGCACCGATGTGGTGCAGTCTGGCAGATAGTGTTTTAATAAATAAGGCCCTATGTCTCTAGTGTTCAGTATTCGGCAAAGAATAATGATCTCTTCAGAATGCACTTATGGTTTAATTTGCTTTTGGTTTAGGTTACTGCTTCATTTATTGCCTTTTTTCCAATGTATTTGCTAGTTATGGCTTACTCAGGCACTTAATGCGGACCAACAGTCAAAATGTCTTAAACCAGACCAACACAACAAACAGTGCTCATATGCATCCATGCCCAGGGCAATTTAGATTGTTGCACAATTCACTTACCTAACTCCTGCTGTAGTAAATTTTAAAAACAAATTGGCCACTCATGTATTTGCAGGCCACCTGCAAACAGGAAGTGCTGCTGGGTTTCATATTACTGTGCATTGTCAGTTATGTCAGTTGAATCCAGGCAGCAGCATGGCTGAAATACTGGGAGAGGAAGCTCCAAAATGGCCACTGCCATTCTTTTCGAATTGTGCCAGGCTGTTGGTCCGGTTTAATTTCCTTTAAAAAAATTGTTGTTCTTCAGTAAATCATGTGAATTATTTTCATAGAAAAGCTGCTTATGTGTTTTTTATTCTAGTGTATGTCAGTATCACCCCTGTCAATCTCTACTAGCATAATATTATTGAATTATAGTTTGTCAGTATATTGATTAAATGGTTGTTGGCTAAACAAAATGCAAATTTGTGATTGATAACTTTTGTTATTATGTATTTTTAGGTATATAAAATACCTGTAGCTGTTGGGTATTTGTTTATTAAAAGTCTAACAGAAGGTAGACATCTGAATATGACAGTTAGATATTTAAAGAGAACCCACACCCATGTGGTGAAGGTGTTGGTCTTGGCAGCAATATGACTAAGCCATCTTGGTCCCCCACTGGGAATCCAGGGCCGCAATTGGCTGCTGGTCGCTGCCCTGGATTTCCAGTGGGGGACCGAGGGAAAGGTAAGGTTTATGGGCATCCAGAGGAGTTATATGTGGGGGGGGGCTCTAGCATTCTGAATGCCCCCCCCTGTCATATTGCCGCGGAGATCAACACCTATGCCGCAAATTTGTTGGTCTGCTTTAAACAAAAGTTGCACAATGCTGATTCACACCTAAGACATCCAATAAACTTCTAAAGTTTGACATATTTATATGCAACATATTTATTTAAGCAAAAAGTTATGCTATAAAATTCACAAAAACATAGCCTTAGATATTTCTGCAATTGATTTGCACAGGCTGGGTTTGGAGGGCCTTTGGGAGACTTTCATTAAACATGCAATAAACAAATGAACAAATGGAACAAATGACTTTTCTCCTATTTGAAGACAATCCTCAGCACCTGCGATGGGTCATTCTACATATATGGTACATATTTTTTTTACCAGTGATGTAGATATTTCATCTTACAAAAATATTAGGTATACATTGAATCAAATTTGGAAAGGCTCCCTGGCTTCCTCATAGGCTTCTACTTCCAAACATGTAAATGAAAATGCCTCATTGAATAAATGTAGAATTCTCCATCATAGGTCTTTTTTTTCTTAAAGATGCAGTGTAGGCCATTATTTTTGGGCACTGGACACCTGAGCTGATGAAACCTCACATAGTCCTGACAGCACAGCACTCTTATCTTTGAACCCTCCTGGACCATTTGCGGCAAAAGGGATAACAGACCACTGCTGTGCTGTCTTCTCCTGATTATGCATCCTGCTGTTGGGAGCTGGTGCCCTCATTTATTGGATGCAGTGCCCCTCTAAGAGCATGTATCTGCTACCAGAGCTGATATAGCTGAAATAACCCTGCTGCAGGATCTGTAACTATGTGGGATCAAGGCAACATGAAGGCAGAAACCCTTTGGTATGCTAAAAACCTATAGCTAATGCCCTCAGAGAAACAAAACACACAACAGGTCAGAACATTACCCACTCCATTCCAATGCAGTCAACGGGCAATGGGCATGCTCCCATCTCTGTGACTGATGTGGGGTTGGATCACCTCCCTTACTCCTTTGTATCAAGAGTGAACTGTGGTTTGACTTGACGTTCTGGCTGGACTTCCTAGTCATGAAACTTTTCCTTGGCTTTGACTTCTCATGTCTTCTGTTTTTTGGTTGCATTCCAGGTGGAAAACATATCATTAATAATGAGTAGTTTTAACTTTTATATGGAATAGTTCCCAATTGGTAAATTCATTGCTTTGATTGATTTGTGTGTTTTAGATTGCAAGGAGATAATCTGGCCCAGCGAGCCGAGGAGACTGCAAAAGAATGCTCATCTCAAGAAAAATCTGCCGCCAGTGCAGCTGGTGAGTACATCTGGTTTACAATTTACAATAAATAAAAGAAGTTTTAAGAATGAAGCTCTCATAAACATTTCATTTTATTCCATCTCTGCTTGTGTAATATCTGGCTGTATCAGATATTTTAATAAAGGATATATCATCTGGAACACCCAAGTAACCAAGGGTTTGCAGTTGATTTAAACAAAAATCCTATCTCACAGGTAGTTTTTGCTAACTGATAAGAGACTAGGGGCCTGTTTTATCAAGTACTTCTGCCAGACAGTGCCACATCGGTGCAAATTATAGTAAAAAATATAATAAAATATTACTTTTCACACTTGCGCATGTTGCTGCACTACAAGAAGCACATTTACTAAAGCATTAGCAGTGCAGCAACATGCTGAAAAAATTTGCACTACTCTAATTTTCACTGAAATGGCATTGTCTGCCAGAAGTGCTTGATAAATCAGACCCTAAAATGCTGCTCTTTCTATGTGAAAGGGCCAGCTTCCTTGTGCATCATGCAAGCTAAGGCAGTCTAAGTTCCTCATGGCACCCGAGTTTTTCCTCTGTCTTTACTTTAGCATTGGCGAATTCATCTCTCCAGCTATGGTTTTATAGGCGAATTGCTATTCTCCAATCTGTAGTGTTTGCCCTGTGGCATGTATCTTCTCCTTGTTTTTATGTGTAGAGTTTTAGTGGGCAATATCCTGATTTTAGGTGCCCTCCAATATTGTGTTTCCCAGTATTTGATCCCAGATTTTCTCTGTACCCCTCCCTCCCGTGTTTTAGCATTCGTCTTTAATAATTGCATTACTAACTCATTGTTTCTTGTTTTTTTTTTCTTAAACTTTTGTGGCCAAATGCCCACATTTTTGGGGTTTGTTGCCTTAAACAATGTAAACTTTAAGTTTTATAATTATTTCCCAAATTTTGTTGTTCTCGAAATTGTAAAAAGGTATCAAAAAATATCCAAAAATAACTGGTAGATGACACGTTCATTCATACAAAATGATCTTAATGAATTAAATAAGCATGTCAGTTAGTAAAGTCAGCTTTTTGCTGGAGGAAAATAACGTATGGAAAAACACATTTGCGCACACTTTTCACCCTTCAAAACAATCCCTAAATCACACACAAATATACTCTTTGAGTAAATTTGTGCATACAAATGTACTCCGTGCGCAAATTTACGCACAAAAATATGCTCACAAGAAAAGGTTCGGCTGAATCAGGAATAAGGGAAAAAAACGTGTGTAAGCCAATTTTACTCATGAAAAGTGTGCGCAAATGACTACTCACAGGTATGAATCCACCCTATTGTCGCAATACTATTGAATACATTAGGGTATTTATTTAGACTAATCCATAAAACATACAATTGACAGTTAAAACAAAGTGGTCAATTAAGCACTCTGACCTCTTACTGGGCATAATTTGCACCATCAATCCGACTCCCATGTTGGTGCATAAAGACGCCAAAGGACAATTACTGCTGTATGCTATCATGATCTGCTAGCCAAACAGATCTAGAAATAAGGCACCTTTCCCCACATAGGGTTATAACCTTGAATTTGTTTTAAATTGTAATTAATAAAGATAAAATTAGTTTTACCTATTTAGGAAAATTCTCTGACTATGTTTAAGTCTTAAACAGAAAATTCAACAAAATAACAATGCAATTCTTCCCCGCAGCTTCTCCATCTGGATCTAGTGCTAAGAAATGTACGCATTTTTGAGATCGACCCCCCAGCCTGAATGCCTACCCAGGATTCCTTAGGCGCACGTCCACCATTAACAGATGATGGTGTATGAGGCCTTCCTGTCCGTTACAGTGACTGGAGCACGCCCAACTCCAGCCACCGCAACAGACTGGCATGCCAGGCATTTTATAGAAGGTGGCAGGAGTGTGCCATAATGCAGGGGTCCCGGGGTCAGAAACCTGTATATTTCCAAGCACTGGTCCAGGAGGAAGCTGTCTCAGGAGAGTGCAGGTTAGTATACTTTTTGTTTTTTAATGCATGCTGATTGGACGAGAGAGCTGCGCATGCAGCTTGTGAAATACATTTAGCCAAAGCCCCTGTCGATATTCCCTTCTTCGGGCGTAGAGCTAGAAATGGATATTTTCACATTGTTTTTTTTTTGTCCCTCTCTGTGAGATAATAGCAGGTGATCAGTCATTGCATAGGAATGGCAATGACATCATTGCCACACACAACAATGGCAATGAATGGAGGAGGCGGAGCTTTACAGCTAAAACAAGGGTCATTATCTGGGATTAAAGTGAAGAGTAAAGCAAAAGGTGATCTTCATGGGGGGAGCAATTCAGGGGATGCTAGTTAAAAACGTGGGTTTTGGTCCGATTTAATACAGTATTTTTTTAGAATGCGTACATGTGTTCATTATCAGCTTTACTAATTAGAAATTAACCTGGTGTAGGACATCCTCATCACCTTGTTTAATGAACAGTAAATAGACCTAAAAATTGTGCCTATAACAGTAGTTTTTTTCTGGCTTAGTAACTTTCCTCTAGGACTGGATTTAATATGAGCGTGAATTGAGACCCTCAGTTTAATGTGTTTAAAGAAAATCACAGTAAAATGTGATTGATGAGCTGCTTAGTAATGTTATTGGAACAAAATATTTATAGAACTTTGACCTCAGTTTGAATCATATTTTTTAAAAAAGGCGATGAAAGGAACAACTTTCCTGGAGAATGGGCATTTTGTAACGCTTTAACCTTCTTCCAAGATTTTCTGAAACATGTTTTTTCATCATCATTTTTATATGCAGCAGATTTCCACCACCTTGTCTAAATATAAGACTTGTAACAGAATGGGGTGTTACAGTAATTGTGTAAGTGGTTTGGGACATCTTATTTTGATCCCTGATTTTAATATAATTTTCAATTGCAAAATGTAATTGAGTAGCATTTGTAATAACCTTGTGAAACAAATCGAGGCCTGTGATGTCTGGCTTTTATTGCTGGCTTTCATTTCGGCATAGTGCCACGGTAGTTACTGCAAACTCTGCCTATACACCAGTGTCCAGGAGGTATTACAAGCCTGCTCGGCACTCTTGTCCCCCATGACTGTTTTGTAAATCATAGGGTGTGAGTAGGGATGAGCGAACCGGTTCGGACGAACCGGAATTCGCTCCGAATTTCAGGGAAAATTCGATTCGGCACGAACCCGGATTTTTTTTGGTTCGTGCCGATCGAATTTTCCCTGAAATAAAAAAAAAAAAATGTCGGCATGGTGGGAGCGCCGCCCGCTGACAGCGTAGCCGGCCTGCCCGCTCCCACCATGCCGGCATTTGTTTAAAAAGCAAACACTTACCTGCATGGTCGGAGCGCGGAGGCCGGCGTCGCTCTCAGGCGCCCTCTGATGACGTGTCCTCTGATGACAGCTGAGTGCGGCGCCGGAGCGTGGAGGCCGGCGCCGCTCTCAGCTGTCATCAGAGGACGCGTAGCCGGCGTAGCCGGCCTGCACGCTGCCACCATGCCGGCATTTTTTTTTTTCAGATGAGCGATTCGTGAAAGTTCGATTCGGGCGAACCCGAATTTCTTGGCCCGAATCGAACTTTCAAGAAGTTCGCTCATCTCTAGGTGTGAGCTTAACAAGCTTCCATGGCAGCTTCGGGACACTAAAAGGCTGATTCATTACTAACGCCAGGTATCGGCAGATGAGCGTCTGTATAGCTGCGCTTAGAGCGACGGCTAGTAGACAGTGTAAGCGGGTAGCGGGCGCTGTAACAGAGCACCTCAATCGCTGTAGTAACCTGGCCAGCATTGATGAATGTGATGTATGTTGGGCGCTCTAACACCAGTACAGCTCTGCAGGGAACGAAAGGTAGCGCCAGCTTAGTGCGACCGACTCTCTGGTCTCTATAGCATAGCGCGCCAGGCGCTGTATGATTAAAGTCTGTTTTTGAACACGTATCCACCAGTAACAAAGCGAAAACACATGGAATAACATTGTTTTAACACTGTGACAATAACACTTTAGTGCCAGACCTGTAAATAGAATTCTGCATAAAGATATAAAAAGTTAAAAAAATATATTAAAAGTGTTTGTTTGCAGCCAGGAGAGGTCACACAATGGTTTGAGCAAAAAAAAATGTTTTTTAATTGCCAAACACGCTAACACGCTATACAAACAAATGAAAGCCCATTGAAATGTATGGGAGAGAGCGAAAGGTAATACGTGGCGCTCTTGAACCTAGAGCGCCGGCGCTATACACTGAGCAGCCTCTAGTAATACATGTGATGCTACATGGCGCTGTTAGAGGCACTCACTTAAATGTGGTTTTGCGTACAGCGCCCAGCGTTCACAGATAGCATAGGTAGCATTACCTGGCGCTAGCCGTTCTTAAATTACCCCCTTAGTGGTAACCTATGTAAAGGAAAGGCTGTGGCTGCTGATTTCCTTTCAGACTGGATGAGAACAGCTGCTGGTGGCTACTAGAGTTGCACTGTTCTGCACTGTGTCCACAGAGATGTCTGCCATGGTTAATGATATCAGCATGAGTATATTATTCCCCATGGAAAATTTTTGCAGACATCCTAAGCTTTCCCACCCACAGGAGGGTGAGTCCCACCACTTGGATGCATGCACACTAGCTAGCATTGACCCTGTCTGTGAAAAAAGCGAATTATTGTGTACAGACAATAAAAGTCAGTGTCGTATGTTTCTACATACAGACATCAGAGTTCTATGCCCTTTCATCTTGAAAGATTGCCCTTCTCTTAACCCAACTTTCCTGATGTCTTCCTAGGTCATTTAAGTCCAGAATTTCTCCTACACATATAAAGTGAAAAAATACTACAATGCATCAAACCTAAACATGCCCTGTTATGTAAATATATTTCCATAGTAAGTGGAACACTTACACAGAGCTATTATAAGTGTGGAAAAGGACAGATGACAGCCTGTCATTGAAAGTGAATTCTGCACATCAGTTACCTTAAATATCCTACAGGCATTCGTAATACTGCGACAACACAGAGGCTTAACCTGTGGTAATTCCTGGCACTGTGTCTCAGTCTACTTGATTTCATTGTGATCAAATAAAGTACACTGCTTTAGTCCATAAAGACATCACTCATCAAAATATGTTTACTGGAAGACAAGATATAAAACATATTACCTGTGTAATTCAAACCCCCCTGTTAAAGCTATTTGTAGAGTTCTGGCAAGAAACGTAGAGGTTTACATATTTTAAGAGATTAATTATTTCAAAGTAATTACATGGACCTGAATGTTTTATGATGTCTATTTGGAACAGATTCATTGCCTGCAGCCGAAACCCTAATGGAGGATGATGAAGAATTTGAGAGTGCATCTCAAGTGACAGGGCCTGTAAGTCAAATAAATTATTGTTGGCTTTATTAATGATATCTGGAATATGTATTGGGATGAACCAACAATGTTTTTTGAAAAATAATATTGTACATGGCATGAGGTGTCCCATCTTAATTGCATCACTATGTAATCAGCATTTTGGATTTACTAGACAAATGCAACAGGTGAAATAACATATCTTGGCCTGCTCAAAAGAAGCTAAGATGTAACAAACAATATTAACCATGTTGTTATGATGACCAAAACCAGTTATTGGGCTTAAGGGTTGATTCAGCACTGTGCAAGAATATATTCTTGCATACTGACTCAAAGTTGTGAGTGTACTCTCGACCGATGCAGCAGGCCTTCTTTTCGTATTTTTTATGCGCATACAAACTTGTGAATGTAGCGTAGTCATCTTGTAAACCAAAGCTTGGTATGGAAAGGCTTTATTAGTTTAACATTAGTGCATCTATTTGATTCAAGTGATATAGTTATGCACTAGAGTTCTACCTAAAAGTGTGTATTTCAAATTGATGTTAAATTAGGGTTGGTTTTGCACCAGCTGTGATAAACTCATTTTCTGGCAAAAGCACGCTCACTTTCGCACGATTCAGTGGACACATGCGAGACAATCTTTGATGTGAAAAATCTTGTGAGAAGGCCATATGAGAATTTTCTGTGCAAAATGTTTCAACTACCATGACTGTTTACTAAATAACTATTTGCTAGTTCATTGAAAAATGCCATGCTGCAAATATTTTTTTTTTTTGTTTCAATATTTTTATTAAGTTTTCAACAGTACAGTTATGGTGGACATACAGACAATATAACCATCCCACGCAGGGGAGGTAAAAAGTTGCAATCTGTCTTACATAGAGTCGTGCCCTAACCGCACCTAATTAACGTTTTACAAAGTGCATTATATAAAGATGGAGCAAGTGGAATGCAGCAAATACTAAACGACAATATGCCCCGACCTGCGACCAGGACAGTGCGAGCTGCAGTGCCATCAGCACCCGCAACACGCACCGCCACCGGCACACCCACCATCCCCAGTGCCAGATGGGATGGGGCGTGATTCAGACTGTCAATTGTTTCCAAGATTGTAGGCAGAGATAGTTCATTGAAAACTTTTAAAATCCTTAATATTACAAGAGGAAGAGGGGAAAAAAGGGGGGGGCTGGATTAGAAGGGTCAGGACACCCGGGAAAGGGCGTTGGGGATGGAGGGAGAGAAGGGAAAAAGGGGGGGTTGGTAGCACCCACGCTCCACCAGCCGCCCATCTTGCCATTGGATAATGATCTTTATAGTGTCTGCAGAGGTTCCCCAGGCCACGTAAACCTTGTCCAGGGCTCCCATAGTGAAATTAATTTATCATGAGTGTCGGCCAGGATGCTGGACAACCTCTCATTAGTAAGAAACCCATTCATCCTGGCCGACACCTCTGAGATTGGGGTAAATTGTTTTTTCCAGGATTTAGCTATAGTCTGCTTAGCCGCAAGCAGCAGATATACAAAGAGTCTGTGTTGCTTGTTAGTCAGCTCCCGGGGCTTGCAGTGCAGGAGGGCAACCCATGGGTCTCTTCTCATACTGGTTTGGAAGACCTCATTGGCCATCCTGTAAACCTGACCCCAGAAGAGGGCCAACATGGGACAGGTCCACCATGTGTGTAAGAAGTCCCCCTCCGCACTACAGCCTCTAAAGCATGAGCTAGATTGCCCCGGAAACATCCTGCTCAGACGGCCCGGCACCAGGTACCAGCGAAGCATTACCTTGTAGGCTGTATCAACTGTCAGGACGTTCACGGAACATTTGGAGGCGCATAACCATATCTCTGTCCACCCTCTCTCTCCTGGGCAGGGACCTAGGTCCTTCTCCCAGCTCCCCACATATCCATGGGAATCTGGTTTAATTTCATTTAGTGCCGAATAGATTAGGGATATGCTTCCTCTACAGAAGGGATTGTTAGCGCACATTTCCTCGAAGGGGGTCCTAATCCAAAAGGAGGGGCTCAGTTTTGTCAGGGGCAGAATCCCCTGAATGTAACGAAAGTATTCCCTATGGGGAATGTCGTATTTCCCTTGCAAATCATGGAAGGACCTGAGGCCCTCTCTTGTGAGCAAGTCTGCTATTTTGTTTATACCCCTGTTTTGCCACCTTCTAAAGGCCGTTCTGTTTTGTTCGCCTGGGGGAAAGCTTGAGTTATCCCTCAAATGTGCCAGGGGGGTGTGGGGGGACATCAAGGCAGCAGAGTACCTGACCAAGTCCCACACAGTGAGGGAGTGCTTCATTAAGGGACTCAGCGTTTTGGGTCTGAGTCTCGGGTCCATCCAGAGCAGGCTATCGATGGGTACTGGTGCGCAATTAGGGAGTTCTAAAAATACCCACATTGGGGGATTAAGGGCAGAGTGCATGGGAACCAGTTGGGCAATCTGCGTAGCCTTGTAATACTTAAAGATATCTGGCACCCCTAACCCTCCCTGAGCTCTTTGTGCTAGCATAGTGCGTTTGGAAACCCTTGGGTGCCCCCTGGACCATATGAACGTCAGGATCCTCCTCTGCATCACCCGGAGCATGTATAGCGGAATTCTCGTGGGCAACACTCTGAAAAAATAAAGCAGCTTCGGGAGTATAGACATCTTGATTTCCAAGTTTCCAAGATTTCCAAGTTTCTAATAAGCGGGTTAGGGATTTGAATAGGGGGGGATAGTTAGCCTCATACAAGTCTGTGTACTTGGCAGAGATGCGCACCCCTAGATATGGGAGTGGTTCCACTGACCAGCGAAAGGGAAAAACTGGCTTTGATCTGGTCCACCACTTCCATCGGCAAAGACACATTTATTCATTATTTATCGTTAAACCTGAGACCTGGGCAAACTGGTTTAGAATTTTGTACAGATTTGGGAGTGATGTGACCGGTTGGGAAATGGCAATCAGGGCATCGTCAGCGAAAAACATGGCCTTGTGGTGAACGCCCGCTACCTCCAATCCCTTGATATTAGAGGAATTACGTATTGCTATTCCCAGCGGCTCCATGGCCAGGATAAAGAGGAGCGGGGATAAGGGGCATCCCTGCCGTGTTCTCCTTGAAATATTAAATGCTCCCGAGGTGAAACCCAGGTACCGCACTCGGGCAGCTGGGGACGTATAGAGGGCGTTCACCCAATCCAAGAATCGCCGACCGAACCCCCACCTCCCAAGTACCCACAGGAGATAGTCCCAGGATAGGGAATCAAATGCCTTCTGTATGTCTAGGGAAAGCAGGAAGGCCGGGATGCCCCTGGAGTGGGCGTGGTGGACCAGATGTGCAACCCTCCTGGCGTTATCTCCCGCCTGCCGAGATGGGACAAATCCCACCTGATCCCCGTGTATGAGTTCTGCTACGAACGTGTTCATCCTGGCTGCCAAAACCTTGGCCAGTAGCTTCACATCAATGTTAATCAAGGATATTGGCCTGTAGTTTGGAATAAGCAAACTGCCTTTGTCTGGTTTAGGGATCATGCAGATGTCCGCCAGATGTGAGCTAGGGTTAAGCGAGGCCTCACAGAGCGTTGAAAAGGTTTGATAAGTGTCGTGCTTGAATGGCGGCAAACTTTTTGTATTACAGACCACTAAACCCATCCGGGCCCGGAGTTTTGGAGGTTTTTAGGGATCTAATGGCAAGAAGCACCTCATTGGGCGTGATAGGTGCCTCCATTCTGTCTATGTAGCGCTGGTCAATGTTGGGTAGCTCAACATGCTCAAAGAACTCCTCCAGCTTGGCCATATTAGTGTTTGCCGGAGCTGAGTAGAGGGTTGATAGGAAGCTCCCGAAGGCCGAATCTATTTTGTTTGGGTCTGCCGTGACTGCTCCCATGTCAAGCTTCAGTTTTATAGGCTGCCGCCTCTCAAGGTCAGTGGCCTTCAGCTTACGGGCTAGCATTGTGTCCGGCTTATTACCTCTCGTGTAATACTTTTGTTTCGACCATCTGAGCCTCTTCTCTGTTTCGACGTCCAGGAGCATATTGAGCTTGGTTCTCAGTCTATCAACAGCCTTCTTATTTTTGGCGCTCGGGGCTCCCTTCCATTTTATTTCGGCCTGCTCAAACCTCAGGGTCAAGTTCCTTACCCTCCTTAGCCTTTCTCGTTTCTCGGCAGAGGCTATGGAAATGATGTTTCCTCTCATGGTAGCCTTTTGGGCTTCCCACAGGGAGATCGGGGAGGAGACTGAGTTGGTATTGTGTGCAAAGTATTCCTGGAGGGCCTCCTGAATCTTAGAACAAGTAGTCTTAGTTGATAGGAGGGAATCGTTGAGCCGCCAGCTATAAGAGTGTTTAGTTGTGACCAGGAGGTCTATGGCGGCCATTACTGGACTATGGTCGGACCAGGCTGTGTTGTAGATTCTGGAGTCAATAATGGCAGGCAGCAATGATTGGGGGACCAGTATGTGGTCTATCCTACAAAACGTGCCATGGGGATTAGAGTAAAATGTAAAATCATGGGCGCTGAGGTTCTTTTCTCTCCAGGCATCGCACAGGTTGTGGGAGTTAAGGAGGCTGCGGAAAGCCGCGGACTGGGCATCGCAAATATTTTTTTTTTAATAAATATGACACGTGGGGGTATTTTATTTATTCTTTTTTTTTGCCTGCCGATATACCAGCTGCTATGCCCTTTGGTATGAGTCTATTGCTATTCCATTCCATTCTATTGCATTTGCGGCCTTGCCTTTTTCATCTGCACTGAACAGGTAAGTAAAGTTGATTTTTCTCACCTGCTCTGAACAGGTAAAAAAACAGCCAGCACAAAAAAGTCTTGCTAAAAAAAAAAGTCTCGCAAAATAAAAACATTCCATGTATCACCTGCTCTGAACAGGTAAAAGAAAGCCAAGAAAATTCTCTCTCAGAAAAAATCTTGCAAAAAAAATCCTCACTGGATCACAAGAGGGAAACAAAAAAGCCCCAAAAACCTCTCTAAAAATAGATTCTGCTCTCCTGAAACCGTGCAAGAATGCATTCTCACATGGTGCTGAATCAACCCTTTTATATTTGCTGTGAAATGTCATTCATAAAAAACAACACAAACTGTAATGAAATTTGCACCTATTTTGCACATGGTACTAAATCGATCCAAGATCCAGAGGGCATGTGTTTGTATCAGATTGGTAATGAAAAAAAACCCAAAGGACTACAAGAGGATTGCTTTATCAAGGCGTACAGTAGACCAAAACCAAACCTGAAGTCTTAAAGATAGACACCCTTCCCTAGGGGCATCTTTAATGCCCCACGCATTGAAACTATCCTAGTCCAGGGATACAGTGGTGGTTACATGTACCAATAAGCAGAATGCTCTGCATTGTTGAGCCATCTGCTCTTCCTCTGCTTTGTGCATACCTGCCAGAAGGCTATCAGGTCTGTTGTGCAGGCAGAGTAGGGATGCCCTGGCCATGCAGAGCGCTCTACTTATTGCCTCATATGACCACCGAGGGAACCCAGGACTAGGTAACCTGGAGTGCCCCACTGGAAAGGATTTCTGCTGGACCTTTAGGTCTTTTGAGATTTTGGTCTATTTTGAAATGTTGCTATAGGTTGAATGCCTGTTTTTTGCATTTTATTCTCTAGAGTCAGCACAGTGGTCACTTTCACTTGTACTTATCCATGCTTCTGTTGCTGGCCCTATCTGTGTGTGGTCCTCTGTGTGGTCCAGAAGGCAGGGCCAGGCATGGGGAGTGGTTTCTTGGTAGTCTCAATATATGTGTCCAGGAGAAATTTCTGTAACCTGTTGCTTTCTTGTCTGGGCTGATAAACCCTAACTTAGGTTCCAAATAAAACAGTTTTGTAAGTAATTGCTTTACATATAGTAGGTTAAAAATGCGCATGACATGCATGTTTTAAATAAGTACCACAAGTAACATAATTCAGGACTCATAAACATTCAGTAAAACGTAATACTGATAAATATCTTTGTGTAAAATAAAATTGTCTGGTCTGGTCTGGACTCTCCATTTGCCCAGAGGAAGCGATGTTTCGTCGCGTAACGCGTAGGCTGGGGGAGGGGCGCGGTGACGGCTGGCACATGTAAGATTTATGGTTGGTTGTCCCTCTTGTTAACCTGCTGTGTCCCCTGGTATGGTCATTTTTTCTTACCTTTTATGCATATGTAGGTTTACACTGCTTAAATGTTTCTTGCACTTGGTCACTTTAGCACTTAGAGTTGTTTATTAATTGTATATATAGCACATAACACTTTTTGTTTGAAACACTGGGATTCAGTCGGTTTTCATAGGGACATATGCTTGATATCTGACCTAGTTAATTGTGCATTACCACCAGCGCCCTTTAGTGGAATGTTCATATAATCAGTTTTTAATGTAATTTAACCTGTGTAGTGTTTAGATGAATTAATAAAAGTGATTGTTATCATGTAAACGGAGTGGTGCAGATTGTGTCTTGGGGTTTGGGGCTGTGTGGAAGCCTCCTTGTTGTATATATGTTGGATTCAGGTACCCAAGCCTGCACACTTCTTTGATTAATTGTTGGTGCAGCCCTTTGCTCTGTAAAATAAACAGGCTGATTCATCATTAGCGGTAGGTAGCGACAGTATGTAGCGGGCATTTTCAGAGCGCCCGCTAGTAGACGCAGTGCTCGGCCGTGAGTCGCTAGTTTATAGCGACTCAGTCGCTGTTCAGTAATGTTGAATACATTGTGAGGAGTCGCTATTTGACCAGTACAGCGCTGTATGGGCGCGCATATTAGCGACTGCTCATAGCGACCGACTCACACCATATTCAGCAAAAAAACAGCCTCACAAATCTCTGGCCCTGAAAAATGCTTGTTTGAAGCCCAGAGCGCAGGAGGCGGTGTGTTTAAAGTCTGTTTTCCAACATCTATCCACTAGTAACAAAGCAAAAACATATGGAATTACATTGTGACAACATTGTAACATGAACACTTTAAAGGCAGACCTGTAATGTCATTTCTGAAGAAATATATAAAAAAATTTAAAAAATGTAAAAAAAATGCTAATTCTATGCCAGGAGAGGTCACAGAATGATTTGAGATTTAAAAACAAAAACAAAAAAAAACAAAAACACAGTTTAAAGAGAAGGAAAGGATCGTCCATTGGAATTTATGGGAGAGCGTCAGGTAGCGAGAAGTCATACCTGGCTCTGTGCAAGGCTGAACTCCGGCGCTGCTCGCTGAGGCTGTGAAAATGATGAATCAGACGCTACATGGCGTTCACCAGTCGCTACATGTCGCTACCTCTGATTAATCAGCCACTACCTGACGCTATCCCTTCATGAATAAGGGCCAAAATTGAGTAACAATTGACCTTGTCTGATGCGATAATACTGTCCTTTCTATTGGTAGCATTTTCTCTGTGTAGATGCGTATTCTCTTGTGCCGGATGGGCTCTTTATAATCAGAAAACTCTTATTGTGAGAAGAGCCACTTAAATAAAAAAGCTCTGTTGAACAGTTCACCAGGTTAATGCCGTAATGGGAATTGGTGATTAGATCTCTGGGGATTTTCTCATGGTACTCTGTGACCCTCAGCAAGTCATTTTCCTTCCCATGTGCCTCCTGCAATTAAACATTGTTCTAGAGTCAACATAAGCAAGTACACCATCTACTGATGTTTTTATTGAATGTTACTGTTGCTTATTTCCACAAGTAACCAGTTAGAAGCATGGATAATGCAGTTTTGGAATTTTATACATTGGACCCCTTCGAATTTCATACAAATGTTTAACAGTAAAGGGTTGCCTAGTGTTTGATCTTTTACAGTGGCACTGAGGCACTTTAGAAGTAAACAATACTGATTTCGTTTTTCTAATTTCTAAATATACAGTATGTTTTGTCAGGGAACCGGGCATCACGAGGTCCGACTACAACCAGGGACCTCCGTGCACACCGATCGCGTTCCCAAAAACCCTTTGTCCGATCCCTCTCCTATCAGGGATACCAGGCTCACAGCCTTCGGACACACCGATTCTTGGTTTAAGGCAAAGCAGACCGCTCAAATTAAATATACGTTTTAATTGCTATGAGCACACTAGGCAGAGTTAACAAGCATTTAACTATGAAGTAATATGAAATGTTACAGGTGATAAACACAATATGCTATTCTTGACATGGTTACAGGATTGAGTGCATCACACAGAAAAACAATAAGCAGTTACCTTTAGTATGCAGTTTGCAGGATAGCAGTGATGGGGAGCTCCCACAAGGGGGTGTGTCAAGAGCTTATGATGATGATGATGATGGACACCCCCGGTATGCTGGCTGCATATCCCCCTCCAGTTGAGTGACAAATACCTGACTTTAGACCATCCTATTTATGCCTCGGGAGTCCTCCACCCCCCTCCCCTCTGTGGGCGGGGATGTCACCTCCCACCGTTTTAGAGTGGGCTTTCGCCCTAGAACACTTTAGAGGCTATAACTCGGAGCAGGGGGGTCGCCTGGCCTTGTAAGCGGTACCAAACTATCGGGCTGGACGACGCGCTCGCAATGAGTCCTGAAATCATTTTTTTATTCTGACCAGAACCTTAGTTCTCCATTTACAGGCTTTTGCTTTGCTTCTATGACCGCAATTTACTATGCCCTTATGCGGTTTTGTGAGCCAGTTCTGATCCTGTACCCGGTTTGGTGCTAGGATGCATAGACGCAAAGTTATGGTCCAAATTCTATTGGTGCTGCTCCGACAGTGGCGTCCCTGTTTCATGTGGCAATTCACAGCGAGGGGTCCAGTGAGTTATAGACTGGCTGGCGGCTTCCCAGTTAAGGTGTGACCATCGGCAGGAAAGCTGCATCACAGGGGGTCTGTGAACTTCTGCTGCTGTTCACATATACATGCTAATTATCTCTTCCTGCATAGCTAAAATACTTGTGCATTTGTCTTTTAGAACAAGGGGCTAAAGAAGAACTCTAGCCTTGGGTATATGTGAGGTTTCCTAACTGAAGCTGGGCCATTTCTCCACATGTTTCCTTTCTGATAGCTGGCAATAAAAACTTCAGTTTACATTGGAGTTTCCATTGCCATAAATGCAAGCATTCATAATCAGAATCAGTCATTTTGGTGGCAGACTTTCTAAATGTCTTAGACATACAGTAGCTCTATATACGTACTAAATACGTACTAAAAAACATAATAAATGTGGAGTTAATTCAGTGTTTATTAGTGTCAGTTACCTTCTTTCTCCCATGCTGGCTGCATCTTTTGATTTTGATTTATGTTTCTTAATAAGCCTTGAATGAACTCTCTCCCTTCTACTGGGCCTCGTAAACAGCAGAACATGACTCCCCTTCAGAAGGGAGCCATTTCAATAGGGTTTATCAGGGATGAGTGCAAAGCGCTGGTAAATGAAAGATGCAGGCCTCTCAGCCAACATTGGCCAAGCAGAAAGTGGGCTAACATTAACCATTGCCTGAAATGCCCCTTTACCAAAAGCAAGAGTTTCTCTTGAGAGCTTACCCCCATACAAACGTCTACTAGCGGTCGCTCTAAGCGCGCGATACAGACGCTCATCTGGCGATACCTGGCGTTAGTAATGAATCAGCCTCCATGTGTATACATAATACAAATAGAAAAACACCCTCCCCCTATAAATGAGTCCAATAGTGATGATTCCCTGAAGAATGGCTGCTCACCCCAATAAAAAGAAATGGCATGATGATCCAGCATGCTTTGACTTGGACCCTGTAGTCAAAATCTAACTTTTAATCCATTGGTACACTGGGTTCCTGCTGCAATGCATTTTGGGGGTACACAAAACAAATGCAGATTTCTGTATAAATAGTAGGTATGATTAGTACCAGCCATAGAAATGGGGTGGGTGCCCAGGCTCCTGGTGGTTAAAGTTTATTCGAACGCTATTTGAACGCTGAGTCACGATTGTCTAGATTTTAGACTTTTTAATGATGAATTAAAAGTTACGTTTTACCACAGCTGGATGCTGGATCCATTTCAGCTGTCAATTAAGTTGTTTGTTTCTAGGTATATTGACCTTTTACTTAGTAATGGATGCCAGGTCTGACTTGTGTCCTTTTTTTTACTGTTCATTTTTATCTAGAAAACTATGGGGTCGATTCAGAGCCAGGTGAGAATTCTCACTCCTTTTTAAGGAGAGAAAATTGCCATTCACTTTCATTGTCCACTGGGTGTACATTTTCACCTTGCTCTGAACCCGCCTGAGGGGTTTATTCATCAAGCCATAGCGACAGATAACGAATGGCAGCGTCAGGTAGCGCAAGGTAGAGAGCGGTGACCGCCGGGCGCTGTGCGCAATACCACATTTATCAAAGCGATTCCGGTGAGCGACTCTAACAGTGACACGTAGCGACCGGATCAGCATATACCGCCAGCGCTGTGGCTTGGCCACCTGTCGCTACCTGTCGCTCTCCCATACATTTCAATGGACGTTACTTTTCTTCTCTTTAAACTGGGTTTTATTTATTTATTTTTATTATTATCAAATCATTGTGTGACCTCGCCTGGCCTATAAAAAGTCATTTTTTGATTTGATTTGATTTTTAATATTTCTATGTAGAATTGTCATGACAGGTCTGGTATTAAAGTGTTCATGTCACAATGTATTAACAATGTAATTTCATGTGTTTTTTCACTTTGTTACTAGTGGATATGTGTTTAAAAATGGACTTTATTCACACAGCTTCTGGCGCTCTGGGCTACAACGACCCGATTTTGAGCTCCGGCGCTGTGTGAGGCTGTTTTTTTGTATGAATATGGTGTGAGTCGGTCGCACTGAGCAGTCGCTAACGTTCGCTCCCATACAGCGCTGTACTGGTGTTAGAGCGACTCACATGCAACATATTTATCAATGCCGGCCAGCGACTGAGGCACTCTGTAACAGCGACCCATAGTCCATCACATCGGCTACTAGCGGTCGCTCTAAGCGCCTCGCTACAGAGGCCCATCTGCCGATACCTGCCGCTAGTAATGATTCAGTTTAAATATATTCACCTGCAAAACTAATATCATAAATATATCATCATAAAAAGTAAGAGGCAAAGAAATCTTTTGTCAGAATCTGACACAGGTTAGAATAACGGCTAAAGTAGGCTGCTGACTTATAGACAACGGCCTCGATTCACAAAGCATTGAAAAAAACTCTCATGGTAGTAAAAAATTCAATCCATGAGAAAAAAGCCTGAGAATTTCACTGTTAGTGAATCACTAGCTAGGAACGCAATGAAAGTCAATGGCACTTTATACTACAGGTAAAAATGTCAATACTTTTTTCAGGAGTAAAAAAGTGCCATTGACTTTCATTGTCTTCCTAACTAGTAATTCACTAACAGTGACATTCTCAGGCTTTTTCTCATAAATTGAATTTTTTACTACCATGAGAGTTTTTTTCAACTCTTAGTGAATCAAGGCCAATGAATTAAAAAGCAATTAGAGGTTGGAATCCTCTTCAGGTTCTCTACCTGACCATTTCTGGGAACTGTACTATTGCATTGTATAGCACGGCATGATATGCTAGCTACACAAAGGTAATGCAAAGAAAAATGTGACATTGCATCAATGCCTTTTTTTAGTAACTCTACAACATTTAGCGAAAAGTTGGCAGTACCTCACAGGAAAGCAATTTGCATGCAGGTGGTCATCAGATGATCTTTTTTTTGGTAGAACTAAGATACTATTTGTATTCTCACTATTTCATGGAAATAACAATGGCATATGTTTAGCATACAAGAATTGCATTCCCTATTTAATTAAATTAGTATGCAGGCCTTTCTGAAAAAAAGAGGCAAGGTCCAATGTATATAATTAGCGTTCCGTGCAGCCATTTATACCCTGCCAAGTTAACGATTGCTTCTAGGGCTATTTCAAATGCCTTTTCAGTGAAATGCCTACATACTTAATTTAAAAACAAAAGACTAGACTCAAATAAAAAAAAATATAAACCTAAATTCAGTAGACTGAAAAATGGTCTAACCATAACAATCCATATAAATATGCTGCATAGCAACTGGAGGGGTTTAGTTTTACACCCTGCATAAAAAAAAGCCAAGCTTGGCGGAAGATTTGGTGGTGACAGGTTTGAACCTACTGTACCTTCCCACTATTACAGGGGACATCTGCTCAGCTCTGCTCAGCCTGTAACCCAAGTCAGTCTGTGCTGCAGTAACAGCCTTCTGCTATTGCAATTCTTTGAAAAAGCATAGATGATTTTATCCATAAAGAATTGCTTTGGGAAGATGTTAAAGGAGTTAAAGAGGAACTATGGTCAAAAATGACCGTAGTCCCTCTTTACTATACAGCAGTATAATGTGCAGCAGTTATACTGTGCATGGTGCCAGTATAACAAAAAAAACAGTTGCCTGGAAACTCACCTCTTCTGGGTTCTCTTCTATGGCTGCCGTGGAGCAGCCTTTGAGCCTCCGCTGCGAGCACCGTCCAATGCTGATGGGCTCGGCCCCTGGCCACACTCATTTCACAGTCACGTGGGTGCGTCGCCCTGAGCAACAGTGTGGCCAGCATGTGAGCCACCAGAGTTGGCCGGCGCTGGCCGTAGAGGCTCGTAGGTTACTCCACAGCAGCCGTAAAAGAGAACCCGGCAAAGGTGATTTCCCTGGTGTCCATTTTATTTGCTTTACCGGCGCAGATGCACAGTGGGGCAACCCGGGTCACGCTGCCACTGCTGTATATTTAAGAGGCTTTATGGTCATTCTTAACCATCATTCCTCTTTAATGCTACTGTCCCCCACAGGTTGGCTTTGAGACATAAAGTTGGAACTAAGCATTTTTCCACTGTAAAAGCAGAATGGTATGTGCAAAGTATGTAACCCTTCCTTATCTAGCATGTTTTTATGAATATTTAATATTATACAATCTTGATTTAGAGCTCCTTAGGTTTTGTGTATTTGGCAATCAAAACGTAACATACAGGTAACTTTTTGTCATGTTTTCTCAAGCCTGACCAGATACCTATACTTTTATTTGGAAGTATGTAATTTTAGGAAGAAGTTGTACACCATTATACTTGTTGGGTATTTTTAGTAAGTTAACCCTCTCTCCTACAACTACCTTTAAAGCTTCCCTTTTTTGACCCACCAGGTTACTGGAGTTTGTGTTGTGTGCACCCCGCATCACCTTTATGCTCCCTTTATTGTCCCACAGGGTACTGATGCCCAAAGAAGGCCTGGAGCTTTTTGTTTTTAAATGTACACTATTATACTTGATGGGTATTTTTAGTAAGTCAACCCTCTCTCCTCCAACTACTTTTTTTTAATCCACCAGGCTACTGGAGTTTGTGTTGTGTGAACCCCCATCACCTTTATGCTCCCTTAATTACCCCACAGGGTACTGATGCCCAAAGAAGGCCTGGAGCTTTTTGTTTTTGTTCCCCCATATGGCACTGGTGCTCCTTCATCCACCTGAACTGGGGCTTTCCTTTTTGTGATTGGTGTTCTTATTGTTTTGTTCTTAGTAAGGTAGATGTATATTGATCAGGGTCTGCCTTAATACCAGACCTGCTTGCCACTGGAAGCTAGGAAACACTTATGTTCGTCACTGTCATCGCTACTGTAGATAACAGCCTGTCCAGCATTTTTGATGACCTGCTGGAAGGTACCTGACATGACATCTGTGATTTCAGTGCCATCCATTCCTTTGTGACACATCCAACAAGGACTGTGCATCTTCCTAACCAGTGTTCTGGTGGCCCATTAGACCTTGAGGCCTTGATATTATTATGTTAATAAACCTCAGTCTAAAGATGAACTATGTAAACTTTGAAAGTTGCAGTGATTCTGTGATAGCCGATGCATTTTATTTGGTGTCTGGAGGTGATCTTTTGAAAAAAGTTTTTTTCTTCCACTTGTCTTTATCTTTTCTTCAATTGGCTTCTGTTTCCTTTCTTCATGGCATGAACAGATAACTTCAGACAATTCTATTTCTCCTGTGGCCTATCTCCTGTCTTGCAGCGTGTTGCTGATTAGGTACAGAAAGCTGTCATCTGGGAATTTATATTCTTGAGAGTGCCGGACCTGTCAAGTTTAGCCTCCTGTTTTATACCCCCCTATACTTCATTACTCTATACACGCCTTCAACCAAACATGGAATTTTATTTGAAATTAAATCTTATATTGTGCAGCCCATAGAGTATTTGACTTTGTTCTGTGTATCATAGCCATCCCATCTCTATTGTCCAAAGACTTCCACAATGGACCACATATGTCCAGGTAACAAATATAACCATATTTATAATTATGTATTTTTTTCACTGTTCGGGAAATGGTAGGAAGTCCAATGAACCCCTGTACCAGTTCACAAGATAGTGGTGGCCAGCATGCCACCTGCCGGCACTGCTGGCATGCTGGATAATTTAAACCGCATCTTTCCAACATCCAAGATGGGGTGAACCAGACTGAATTGGCAAGGTCCGGGCAAAGAGGATCCTGGCAGATCCAATGTTAATAGTACTATAAAGAGTTCCATCACAACTACCCTTGATGTGAAATATAGGGTAGTATAAGGGAAATATAAAGATTGCCTTTAATCAGCGGTTTACCCTTAGGTAGCCAAAGTCAACACAACTAGTTTATTGAGTTCTGGTGAATGGCAACAATGGACAGCCCTGATCCCATAACTGTTATTTAAGAAATATTTTTCGAAGCACATTAAAGTATTCAACTCAATTAATCCAGGCATCAAATTCAGCTGGTTTGAATATCCCATTACCATCTACATAATTACCTGCTATCTCTCTCAATATCGCTTCCTCTCGCCCTCAGAGTCCAAGTCACTGCATGCCTCTGCTCCTAGGATGTCCATTTACAGCTCTCCCTCTCTGCTTACATCCCCATACCTCTCCTCTCATGAAGTTAATTCACTGGTCCAATCATTTTCCCCTGCTATGTCCACACACAAGAAGCGCTCTGCTATTAAAAACCAAAGCCATCTCCTCTGCCTGTCTTTACTCTTACTCTTACTTAACCAACTTACTTGAAATTACCCAAGATCAATACAAAAAACATGGAGGGGTTGGTGGCATCTTACTTTCTGAATGCTGCTCTTCCAAACCACTTTTCTGCCCCCACTATCCTTCTCATCTGTTGAAGTTCACTGTTTCATTTAAATTCGTCCTCTCATCTAAATATTGCAATCATCTATCGCCCTACTGGAAACACTAATCTCGTCCTAGATCACATTTTCACCTGGCTCCCCCATTTCCTGTCCACCAGCATCCCTGCAATAATCATGGGTGATTTCAGCATACTAGTCCACACCAACAACTTTGCTGCCACAAGATTAACTATTAACTTCCTTCTATGGACTCAAACAAGTTCCACCACTACCACTCACAAAAAAAGGTCAATTATCCGACCTCCTCTTCACTAAATCATGATCTGTTTCTATCCTCTCCTCACCTCCACTGACCATAGCCTACTAACACTGGCACTCCCTATGAAGGAACCTAAAACCTATAAATTATCAGCAGAGGCCCATGCATCCACCATGGGATCACTTCTCGAGATAAGTATCTGGCAGAAGCCAGGAAGTTTCACCTAGCTGGTCATCCTAAATTGGGATGCCCCAGAGCAGGGCTTTCATCCTTTTTGGACCCCAGAGCCAGAAGCAGTGGGTTTATATTAACTTTAAAGAGTAACTCTGGTCACAAATGACCCGTTTGCCTCTTTAATATGCAGCAGTGCGTCAGCCTGGATTGGGTTCCTCCCACTGTGCATTGGCTCCGCTAAACTAGAGAATGGTTCTCTTCTACGGCAGCCATGGAGCAGCATATCAGGCTTGCATGGCCAGGGGATGCACAGTAATAGGTCAGCCGCTGGCCGTCTTGATAGGTCACTGACACCATGGAAGCGCAACTAGGAAGAGATGAGTTCATGGGCGGCTCTTTTCTTTTTTTTTTTTTAACTGCGCCAACGCACAGCTTCTGCATATTAAAGTGGGATGCAAAAATGCCTCAAGCTCCTCTTTAAAGTGGACCAAAACCCATCTTGGGTAACCCTGGGGTCTATAAGACTCCAGAGCTGCCTAATTCTCTCTCACCGGGGCATCCCAATTCCCAGTAAAACCTTACCTGAGCACTACGCTATACCTTTAGCCAGGAGCATGCACGTCCCAGGTATTTGTGAATGGCCAACGTGGGCTTGCAGGCTAGCAGGGATGCGGCCATCTGCATGCTTGGTTCCATTCTGCCCTTAGCCAATTCTTAGCTGAATAGGTCGAATAAAGCAGAGCGCGCTGATGTGCCAAGCAATGGTGCATGCGGAGTAGGCCTGGAGAAAGGTGAGTTTCACACCGCAGGGCATCCCAAATAGGGATGTCCCAGGGATGAGGACCAAAAGCCGAGCAGAGCTTTATCTGAGGGGGGGTGGGGCAGGGTGTTCCCCCATGATACAGAGTCCAATGAGAAGCTCCTACATTTTATGATCACGGTAAGTGGGAATGAGTTAGGGTCATTGTGAAACTGGACCCTACCTGGCACAAAGTTGCTAGAAGGGTCATGTCTGTTTTAATGACTGCTACACATGCTATCTCTGAGTTTAGTTTGTGATTGATTGATTGATTGATTGTGATAGATGTGATTTCTTTAGCATGTTCATCTTAAGAACACCGCAATACACACAAAAAATAATTGTATGCATGTTTTAGTTTCTCACATCCCGCCTTCTGTTGTTGGATGATGTTGGTGGGTACATGCTATCTAAATAATCTAAATAATAGGATGGGCTAGAACATTGAGAGTTAGAAGGAAAGATGTGAGTTTCCTGTTCTGGAAAGGAACATGGTATTTATCAAGTGCAACCTATCATCTTGTGTGTATAAAAAGTAATATAATCCAGATTCGCTGTGTGCTAGATGCTTATCACAGAACCACTGTAACGTTCACTGAATTCAGGAGAAACCTGGATCTCCAAGGATGAAAATTATAATTATTTGGCATATGCAAACAACTTCAGTGTTTCTTTGATTATTTACAGTAAATATTCTGACAGCATCTTTGTCTGTAAAAACAGCAACATTCTTTCTGTGAGAAAATAACATTAGCGGTTTGTGAATTTCTCTAAAAGAATCCTAATAAATGTATTATTTATGCATAGCTTTTGGATCAATGAGTTAGTGGTAGAGCTGTTGACAAGTAATCTAAAAGCAGAAATCTTGTCATAATTAAGTCCTGCCCTGCCACCCTCAAAAAGAAATAATAAAAAAACCTTTACCTAACCCGCGGTTCAGCTCCTCTCTCCCGTTTCTGTGTAGCCACCGCACAGAAAGCAGCATGGATGAGGTACGTTTTTTTTTTTTCTTTGTAACCCCTCTGTCCTGCCTCAGCACCAGGAGAGGGTGACGGGCTCCCCTCCCCCCCCCCCCCCCGGTATTTTGATTAGAATTCTGTTTTAAAGGGATTGTTCAGGGAAAAATAAAAAAAACAACTCGTGGTCATCAATAGTCTTGTGCAGCTGAACTGAAATATTCCCAGCATTTACAACTTACCTCCACCGCAGATGAAGACCATGCCATCCTCACTCATAACCATGCCTGGCTGTCTCTTCACATTCACTGCAATTGGCCACACCCACTCCATTCATTTCAATGGTGGTGCCTGCCTAGAGCTGGCACACCCCCTCTATCGCAGTCATTGTAGAGGGCACGGCCCTCCTGGGTCTGGGAAGGCGAAAGCTTGGAGATGTGTGTTTTGGGGGAAAAACAAAAGGGTTCTGTTACTAAAGAGAACTGGATCTGATTCCTATTTAAGGGGCATCCCAAAATACTAATTGAGGTCCATTTACCAGGTAGGTGTATATAGGGTCATGTGTGCCCAGACGGGGAAGCTGTGCATTCCTGACGGTGGAGGCTCCAGGGACAAGGACCAGCCATGGTCTCATGAGAGGACCCTGTGTCATCCTCTGGTAGCCTCAGTGCATACGCCTAGGACCTCTGTAGGGGGAGCAGGAATGGTTAGTAGTGAAGGTCATAGAGGGTTCTCAGGCCTAAAAGGGTGAGACAAGTGTGCTTACCTTGGCAGAGAATGAGCAGCCCCTATTCTGATCATGGTTGGTGGGTGATACCACGATTCTGCAAGGATGCCACGGGGGCCCCTGTCTTCGGCTGGCTGTCTTTCAGGCCTTTTGTGTGGGGCCTTCATTGTGCTGTTAGGGCATGAGCGGTGTCTGTCCGGACGCTGTGATCCTGGTTGGGAGGGCTGGGATCCCATGGTTCTTCCCAGTTGGATTTCTGGACACCTGGATAAGGACCTGGACTGAGAGCTAGAGAGAGAGCTCTGTAGGCTCTTGTGACATGGACGTGTAGCGAGAGATTTGCAGCTGCCCCTGCTGGAAACCCTTAAGCCCGGGGAAGGTGTAGTTTGGAACGTCATCCCTATGCACCCAGCTTGATTCTAACAGAACTGGAATTGAACTAAACAAGCCATAGCGCTAAGGTGGAGAAGGTCTTCCTTAGAGAGCCAAGCTCTGCTAAATCCCCTGCCTAAAGAGAGTCAAATAATTGTTTGTGAACTGCAAACTAGAGTGCTGAGATCTGCCTTTGGATTGGAGTCTGTTTTTCTTTTGTGGATGTAACATGAGCTTTGGCCTTGCCCACAATTGAATAAAGAGGATCTAAAGTGGTTAAGGAATTGTGTTGTGGTGTGAAAATTTGTTGGCCTACTGTGAAAGTATCGTGACATATCTTAGCCTGTTGGATTACTAGTACTGTGAAATCTGCTGTGTTAAGTGTGAGTGCTGGGCCCGTGACCTTGACCAGTTTGAGTTTGAGAAATGTGGCATTGGTTGAGGGTTTAGACAATCAGCTCTGTTTGATCCCCCATTTACCACTGCAGCAAGTGACCACCACAAGTGAGCATACAGGTCCCCTGCAACATCTAGGCTGTTGTAGTCAGTCACTGCCATGTGGTGGCTTCCTTCAGGCATGATTCAGCTCTTTTATATTGTTTCAGTGGATGATGCTGAAGATAGATGGCAAGTCCTCAGTGAGTCTTGATAAATCAAACCAGTCAATGAGGATGGTCCTGCCAGGATATGCATTTAGCGGTTGTTTGCAATCCAGTACCAGACAGAGGCACTGTAATGCCACACTGATGGCTTACATTGATCACCAGATGGATAACAGAGACATTTAAGGGATACAGCAGGCAAAGCCAAATGTTAGACCATTGTGTTGGGCTATGTTTGGCACTGTCCTAAACTGTTTTCTGTTTTTAAATTGAAGAATAAATGACTGAGATTTTCACCTTATGATTTATCTTTTGAAATATTGAGGCCGTGGCCCGTGGCTCTGTGATGCGCATAATAATCAGCATAATGGACGGGGTCTGTACGACAGGCATTCTCATCACCCTGGCTGCTCTCCCTTTCTCCCAGTGTCAACAGTCTTATGATGTGGAGCTTTAGTCCACCAGCTTAGCCCTATTATTGGTGATCTATGGCAAACGAACTCAGGGGGTGTGCAACTACTCTTTACCTTGATTTTACTTTTAGGAGCAGCTGTGCACTGACAGAAAGGAAGAGGGCAGCCATTAGCAGGTGAGCTACTGAATGGCAGTTTATGCACTTTGCCACTTTTGCATTTGTGAAAGCCTCACATGATATGTATCAACTCCCCTTGGTGTTCTGATAATGAATTTGATAAAAATACAACCAATTTTGGCTTCAGTGTTAAAATTGGGGCAAAATTAAGGAAAAATGAAATATTCTTTTGGCTCTTATCTTTCTTCCCTATCTTCCTAGCACTATTTTCAAAAAGTTCTAATTGCTCCCAGCATGAGATTGCGAGGAGGGGGGAGGAGGGGGCTTAAACAGCTACTTTAGAACAATGGTATTCTGTCAAAAAACAATGGCATACAATGGTATATCTGGGGGAAATAACATTTTAAATCACTAGAACAGGAATAACAAGCATCATTGAGGGCAGAAAATCTGTACATGTACCTGGGATGGGGGATCAAAATAGATTGAATTTTTGGGGGGCTTTGGCCCGCTTTCAATGCTGTTGGATACATCAGGTGAGGAGTCTCCTAGGCTCGGACATTTTGCCCGATGCACACTTTTGACTTATTACTCCTGCTTAAGGGGAAACATCCGCTTTCAATGGTATTCTTGTATATTGTCTGCCAAACAGATGTCCCCAAGGTGCTGAGATCTGGCATTCTTCTGTTAGGAAACGCATTTGCTGAAAGAAACCTTTCCAACCTGCAATCTGTTGCTATTAGCAACTGTACACCAAGTCTGTACACCAAGAATAGAGAAGTTAACCATGGGAAGACAGAATTCTTCTGCTATATCTTCTCTGTGTTAACTCATGCTTACACATGCCCAGCAGCAGCATTGTGTGTGTGCAGACAGGACTTACTTATTTCTGCTTGTAGATCTTGGTGTACAGACTTGGTGTATGGTTGCTAACTGATACTGCTTCCTTAAAACACACATTTACTAACATAAGAAAAAAAGTTAGCAAGGACCAGGAGGAAGTGGAAGAGGAGACGGCGCCAGAGGAGAACACGGGCAATGGAGCAAAAGGTGTTCCCCCTTCAACTGCACTGAAATGCAGCAAACAATAGACATCTATATATCTATTATTTTAGGCTTTCTTCCTCCTTTAGCTTTTTCTTAGAAATAATGGCCAGTCAGGTTCAGTTCAGGTTCCAGTTGGAAAATAGGCCTGCTCAGGCCTAAGGGGATGCCATCACCCTTTTGAGGTGACCGTATGCCACTTGGGCCTTGATGCAGTAAACTTTTACAATTAAAATCTCATGAAAATAAGGGCTAATGTATGTTTTATTGTACAATAATAGTTATTAACTGTTTAAAAGTTCACATGTGCTAGTTATTAACACCTACACTTTTACTTTCATGCCATGGCAGTTTTCACTGTCTCTGAAACATAACACTTAGTCAAAGAGGAACTATGGTAAAAATTGACCATAGTCTCTTTTTACTATACAGCAGTGCGGCAACGTGACCCAGGCTGCCGCACTGTGCATCTGCAAAACAAAAAAATGACCAATTAAACTTCTGTGTAATGAGCCTCCACTGCCAGCTAACGTTGATAGGCTCTGCCACTGCCTGCATTGATGGGCCAGCGGGCGAGCCTATCACTCATGGTGAAGGCTGATAGGCTGTTCAACGGCAGCCGTAGAAGAGGACCTGGAGGAGACGAGCTCCTGGACGGCTGTTCTTTTGTTTTAGTCAAAATCTCGGGTTTTGTTCTGCTTTAATGGCAGAATCATGTTATAACATTGTGTAATCTGCCAGACCGTCCTGTATGAGGTGAGCACGGACTTGGTTAGTGTTTTGTGCTTCTCATGCCTCTACCCCTCCTTTTACTTGCTGCTGCTTGCAATTGATGGAACAAAGTGTGTGCTGCTGAGAAAACAATCCATGTCCCATGTGAAATGATTTCTAGTGATCGTGAGCACAACAAACTGCCATTTACCTAGCAACAGCGATGTCTGTGGTAAGGATGTTGTGTCTGAGCTCCTGGTCACAACATCCAGTTCCCTGAAGGTTCCCCTCATTCACACTGAATGCACACAGGGCTGTGGCAGGGATAAAGTAGGCGAGCGGAAGATGCTGCAGTTGTTTGTGCTCACCTCACTTAAAGTGGACCAACACCCAGGGGGGATCGGCCCGGGAATCTATAAGATTCCCGGGCTGATCAGATCCCTTCCCGTGGGGCATCCGAAATCGGGATGTCCCGCGGGGTGAAACCCCCCAGGAAGCCCACAATCCTACCTCTTCCACGTTCCAGCGGCGCATGCGCGTCCGCCGCCGCCTCCCGCGCATCCCTGTAGCACCGTTTGTGAATGGCCGACGCGGGTGCGCTCCCTGTAAGAGGGACGTGCGGGAGGCGGCGCTCTGCTTGTCCGGCGCTGCCTCTCGCTTGTCCACCGGCGAGGATTGGCTGCAGCGTTCACGTGGGAGCGGGGAGAGGTGCATTTTTGGGGGTTTCTGGGGGGTTTCACACAGCGGGGCACCCCCGATCGGGGTGCCCCACCGAAGTGGACCAAAACCCAGGATAGTCAAAATCCTGGGTGTTGGTCCACTTTAAGAATGGCTGGCTCATTCCCCTATTGTATTCTTCTCACATGTCCCCCAGGCCAGTTTTACACATTTAATATACATAGCTTTAACATTTATTTTTGGGCATAATATGATTGAACTTGTGTTACTGCTAGACATACATTTCATGATACAGGTCCTTTACCTGCCAGGAAACATGACATTGGTGAGGGCAGAGATATAGGGCCTGATTTACTTTTTTTACAGCGCTTCCCTCTCAACAGCAGCATGGCTCTTCTGGGTGTGCTCTGTGTTGCTGGTTCAGAGCGTAGTGTTGCTAACTAGTAGCAAGCTGCCTTTTCACATCATATTCCAATTAGATGGATTGCAGTCCATACCTGCCCTCCTCTCTAAGTAGAGGCCACACTCCATATCTATAAGTAAGAATCAAGCTTTCATTATGTTGCAAAATACAAAGAAAAGACAAACATTAAACCCGAGACAGAGACAGTTAAAAACAATAAAAAACGAATGCTTGAGAGGACGGAAATACCCCTGGCTATCTATAGTACCAAGCAATATTGCACTGTTCCTTTAAATGCTCCTTTACAATCCAAAAATAAAGTGCCCAAAGTGCATAATAAATCCAAACCCTCATCTCCTATAAACAGGGGTTGGAATGTGAACACACCAACCTATAAAGTGCCAAGTGCCATAAATATGTATATAACTATAATTCCAATCTAAACATAATTCATAAGGAAAATCTATACTCCACAATAAGTTATTAAAAATATTAAGTGAATAAATGTGAGAAGGGATAAATAGAATAACAAGAAACTAATGGATCATATCACCAAATATTGAGGCCAGGATCCAACATCAAAGCAGGCACCGACGCGTTGCGTGGTAGTGTGCCCTACCACTTCATGAAGATACATCCTGATGAAGTTTTTAATTGTTTTTAAACTGTCTGTGTCTCTGGTTTTATGTTTGACTTTTCTTTATATTTTGCAACATAATTAAAGCCTGATTCTTACTTATAAATTTGGAGTGCGGGCAGGTGTGGACTGATCTGGCAGTCCATCTCATTGGAATATTGTGTAGGTACACATGTAGTGCGGTGGCCCTCTTTTGGTCGGCACCCATTTATCTTAATAGTATTTAGCTGTGCGACACACTTACATTCTGCCTTTTCACATTGTTACTACATAGACCTACGCCTACATAGGCCTACGCCAAGGTGTACCTACAAGTGCAACATATATTTATCATTATGCTAGCAGCTAGCATACCAAGCCACACAACACAAAGTGGGGAAATAACACACCGGAGAAGGAAACAAGCTACTCACATTGGAAGTTCTTGTTTTTAAAGAAGCATACATTTATCCTTTATATGCTTCAAAAAACCATATGTAGTATAATTTACTCTAGGGACACTTGTAAGCGCTTACTATCCTTTTCATTTTTGCAACAAATGTTGGATTAAATACTGAAATCTGGGAAGTGTGGTGTGCAGATAGAAAGTTCACTGAGCATAAAAAAGGACTATATCTACTGTATCTTCATATTGGTGGTGTGGACACACAAAGCATATTAAAATAGTGTTCAAAGAAAATATTTAAAAAAGGCACTGTGTCATCTGCACACCAGCTGTGGTAATACAGTCTGCTAATATGGAATCAAAAGGGGCTGTAAATTCATGAACTTTCTCTTTTAAGATTGGCAAAATTTGCAGACAATTGGCTGGCCTGTCTCTAAAACTATTTTTTAATTTTGAAAAATGTAGGTAAATGGCTCGCTACACCCTAGGTGTCAATTAAACGGTTACTGTAATGTATGTTTTGTGTAGGTTATATCCTCCGAAAATAACATTTCTTTTTCACATCGCCAGTGCTGTTCAAAGCTCCATCTATAATTTTGGAGGAGTTTCTGCCCGTGTTTTAAATGCTAGCAAAGTGTTTTAGGCGTAACGGTTTTATTAGCTGCTTGTTGTTCTTACTGGCTTCAAATCAGAAATCGCAACTACACAGCATGTTTTGGCAGCTGCGTTTTACTTGCTTTATACTTTATTTTACTTTGAGTAGAACAGAGAGAAGAATAAATAATTTGCAGTGATCAGTGAGTGGGTGAGAATAATGTGGTAAGTGGTACTAACATTTTTTCTGAAGCTTTGGAACAAATCCCTTTATTTAAAGTCTATAAATATATTGAACTGAAATGTCATTAGATTGAACTTGGCAAAGTAAAATCAAACCTGCCATTTGCTGTAATTTCGTTAATAACAATTGACCATACTATCTCAGGAGAAAATTCTGGTAAAACTTACATGAGTATAGTTCAGAGGTGACCCCAAGATCACCTGCATACTATTAAGATAGAAAAATTATCAAATATTAGCCATCTTTTTCCAATATTGGTCTCTTATTGCCCATTTTATTGTTGATTTTTTAAAGAGTTTCCTGTTATAGATATATATTTATAGAAAAATACTCTGCAACTGTAAAAATCAACAATAGAAAAAATGTTTTAATAAATAACACAGTGCTAATAAATATCCTTATGAAAGTCCAAATGACTAAATTTGGTCAGTTATGACTGGTAGCTCCAGGACAATAGAAACAACATCAAGGACTTTTCCTTCCATTAAAATAAAAAAATAAGCCTGGCTGAATATTTCTTGATGTCGGGTGTAAAAGAGACCTCTGCTCCCGCCATCCAGCATATTTATATAGATTTTTATCATTGGGCCATTTTATATATTGTATATATAATAATATAATAAATATGGTCCAATAAACTAAATTTGGTCAGTTATGACCCATAGCTCCAAATCAAAAATGTATTCAATTATATAGTATGTCAAAGCTTCACCTTCATTAAAAACAATTTGTTTGATATCTCAGAGTGGATTCTTTAAGATGCTGTTAAAGCTTGCATGTGCTATTTCAGACAGTATCAGCTTATGTTGTCTCATCGCAGCAGACAGTGGCTGTGTTGGCAGTGAGACCCCAATCCAAAGCTTGGTGGGGGAGAGCTGTTATTAGCTCCCCTACACTTCCATTAAAGCGTATGATAGGGTGAAACTCATAGAAAGAACCAATTAGTTATCCCAAATCATTGTTATCCCAAAATTGGAAAAAACTACTGTATCTTGTGAATAGGAAATGTGCTGGGTTTTAGATGTACGTTTCATTTCTTTTTTTATATTTGCTTTGTATGTTTTGGGTAAATTACATTCTCTTTTAGCAAAGATTGCGTTTCGCAATGTGACATCATTTGGGATTTGTAGAGCACTGGTAGCAAGCGAAGCCAAGGTTTCCTCTTTTCTCTGTTGTTAAATGTTTTTACTTGTACTGCTACCTAATGCTCTATCCCCTTGCAAATTGATGAAATGTACTGTTTGGAAGTATTCAACCACTTGAGAGTTGAGGCTCATCTAGTGCTATAGTGTTGTTGAACTTTTTAATACAATTGCATTACACAATTACAATCAACATTTTGCCATTTGCAGTTCAGATCTGGTACTGGTTTGTTTTAAAGGGACTCTGTAGGCAAAGTGCATGATTGATTATTCAGCATCTAACATTCTAATGACTTCCCTCCTCTCTTCCTGTTAGCACACAGTTGCTCCTGGAAGTAGAAACAAGACAAAGAGTAGTGGCACACCCCCTGTATTTCTTTGCCATAGACCACCAACCATACGCACCAACTGGTGGTCTATAGCTCTGCCCCGTTTGTCAGCTCAGCAAGAATGAGCACACTAGTATTATGCAGCCTGAGCCAGCACAGCATGTCTCCTCTCTCCCCTCCTTGTGGCTTCCACCCTTGGCATCCCTAATTAGCGTTTCAATCACCATGGTACCCAATTGACACTTCAATCATCATCACACCTAATTAGCGTTTCAGTCACCATTGCACCTAGTTTGCATTTGAATCATCCTTGGCTACTTGTGGTTGTGATTAGATGGCACGATTACAGCTTTGGAATAATACAATAGAACCTGCACCACTCCCTTCACCATTGATCAACAGTCAAGTACTATCAAGTACTCTCCATGTATGTATAAATATAATTCCATCCAATGGATAAGAACACTAGCAACAGGGACAGAGACACAGGGTATTTGAAGCATAATATTGGGTTCCTACAGATGCGGCATAATATGTTGATTATTATGCAGCATCACAGCTCCAAGGGCCACACCCATATGCTTCAGTGAGTAAGTGAAATCATGAGGTTAAACTGTAGACCTTGGTATCTTGACCATTTTAGAACGGAAAACGTAGCCCGACACAGTGGTCTAACAGTTGCCTTTGCTTTCTGTAGTCTCTTAACCTACATGTTCATGACTCATGACTCAAACTGAAGTGAAGGGGCTTTTGCTTAGAATACATAAGGTATTTGAGAGAGTGAAGAAGGCAGTTGAGAGATTGATGGATGCCTATGTGAAAGCGGGGAAGGCCTTTGAAGGAGTGAGGAAGGCCTTTTTTTAGAGGGGACATTTTTCAAGTGGAAGGGGAAGCTGGTCAGGTGATTGTACTCACTTTCATATAAGTAGTACACTAATGAATGCTGCCTTGCAATCATAGATTTAGAAATCAATAGAAGGGAATAAAGGTAAGGGTAATAAGCATGTCTGAGTAAACTAGGTTCAGAAGGTTCTGAAAGGATGTACCTGTATTTATTCAACCAGGAAGCACCTGAGTATTTTAGCAGCAGTATCCCAATAGTGTGTGTGTGTGTGTGTGTGTGTGTGTGTGTGTGTGTGTGTTTTATGAAGGTAACGTCTGTAAGTCTACTTCTTGTTATTCCTTTTTACCTATTAGACTTTATTTTTGTGCCTACATTAAAGCCAGAGGAAGCATAAATACTCACATGAACCTATTGTTTGAATTCCGGTGTCTGTACTGCCATTCTTTTTGAGCTAGTTTTTAGACTTCAATCCCACCTAATCTTTACTTTTGTTTACCGAGAAAACGAATCAATATAAATGTTGAATTCAAACCATGTCTCTGCTTATGTCATTTTCACTGATGCATTACTTGCTTTCTTTTCCAAGCGATTATGCGAGGCAGAGATTTTCCAGAAATGCTCGGAGTCCTGTAATCTTTTGTTTCTTTTGCTAAGATAATAAAAAAATGCGAAACGAGATCTGAGATGCTGTAACAAATCAAACCATATGACCTTACTCGTGTGTTAGTATATGCATATTTGCTCTATAATTGGCCTATGGAGTTCAAGTATGTTTTTATATATTTCCTATGATAAAGTAACCTTTACCCACAGAAGCAACCACCACCCAGCCTCATTTCCCTAGGCTCATATGCAAATAACCAACGTGCCTTGTTTTTAGCATTGGTGCCAGCGCTACCCTGGTGGTCTGGGGATGCTGGATTGGTGACCAATTTATGCCTGAATGCTTCATTGATGTTTCATAAAATTTTGCATGCCTATTCCCCTGATCTATCTCCCTATCCCTTACTTTGTTTAAATGAACTGATTAAGAGAGTGAGCCAACATATCGGAGCCAGCAACATATTGAAGCCAGCTACCCAAAAGGCAATGGCTATCCATGAACGGTATTCTACAGCTCTTATTAACCTGGATAAATGCTGATGAACACAGCTATAGTCTTTCTAAGCATATACGGCCACACCTGCTGAAAGTGAGGTGGATCAATGGTGAGCTGCACACTTATGATTGATAACATCAAGGACACAGCCAGGGAGGAGTTGGTTGCCAAACCATCTCTGGAATGCCAGGACGATGTGGACCCGATACTATTAATGGCTGCAAAAAACAAATACAAGTTGTTTATTCGTAATGTTAAAATAACATTTTATTTATAATATATAAAAAAAAAGTATATTTTAACATTCTGTTCCACTATCATCGTTCATTAGCACTATATATTCTGGCCTAATCACATGTGCCCTTAGTCAGGAAACCCGTTTCAACCATTGCATTGCTTTTTCAACATTAGTTGATATGATATGTGAAAATAAAATATAAAAACATACATATTTAGCCTTATTTATGATGTGTGCCATTTAACATCTATCAGGTGGCTATAGCGCCATTTTTGATTCTCCAACATTTTTGTCTTTTCTGGGGCTGCGCTTTGGACTACAATGGCAGGTCGCAGTGCTTGACGCTAATTTGCTTCGATTGTTGCACTAGGTATTGGCCAGCCTGTTTCAGCGCTGCACAGCATATTTATTATACTGTATTTTTCCGGCGCTGGTCGGCATTTCTTCATTATTACAGTTACTAGATATCACTGCTGGGGACAACGCAGCGCGTTTAGGCTGCGTTTAAGTTGTTGGCCAAATTCTACTTTGGTAAGAAAATGAAGTCATGAAAATTGATTTTACATTGTCAAAAAATGACATTTTGTGATAGCTAGGTCCTGTGTTTCCATTATTGACACGTCACAATGCAAGTTCTGTACAAAAAATGTGTGTACTATTAATTATTAGCATCAAACACCTTAATCCAGTTCTGCCCACTGTACTCTATGGAATCTTGACCTACAGTACTACTTTCAGCGCTTCAACCAGAGAGCCCGGCACTGAGACCTTTTGGGTGCTACTGTTATATAAGAAGCCAGCTGGTGGCTGCCAATTTTTTGTTTCTTAAATTGCTGGCGAGTGAGCGGACCGGCAGAGTTAGCTGACGTCAGCTCACTTGCCAGTATAAATAGCCCCTCTCTGTTGATTGAAGAGAGATGCCGGGAGCCCAGTGCGGCCAGCCAAAAGATGGGGACATCGTCCGGTGCTTGAAAGGTGACCCAAACAAGCTTATTTTTATTGTTTTATGGTCTGAGTTTGTTAAAAGTTTGATTAGGACGAACCTGAATTTCTTAGGCAAATTGCCAGATTGGAGCTTTTCAAAGGTTGGCTCATCTCTACTACTAGTCAGAATCTAGATCTCCCTATTGACTTTCTGCTCCATCGTGCCCTCACCGTCATATCTCTGGCATACCTCTAGCTGTGGCTGCACCCACGCCGGGCCTTTCTGTATGGGCACCTTGGGCACACAGGCAGCTAAAGGCAGGGATTCGGCTGCAGCCGGTCGCACTCACTCTATTCAGATTTCCTTAGCCGCACTGACTGCAGCATAGGAAATCTGAATGGAACAAGCACCACCAAGATGGGAAACCCAGAACAGGGGGGTTTCAGGCAATCTGTGGGGATACACACGGCAGGTAATCTCAAATCAGGAGCAACAACACAGAAAAACATTTTGTAGGGTGGATTTCTGCTTTCAGTGAAAGTAGAATGTAAATCCTAAGCAGTGCTCTACTCTAGTAACTGATTCTGGTGGGCCACACCTGTCTCTTTTTTTTTTTTTTTTTTGAAACAGAATGTTCTGGCAGCCTCTTACACTAGGCAAGCCACATATGTAAAGCTTGGTGCAACCCCTTAGGCCAGCAATTGGCTTGATTTAAAAAATGTTCTTAAAGCAGATGCATCACTGTGTCAAACCCCCCCCTTCACCCAGCCAGACCCCCCCCCCCCCCCAGAGCACTGCTAAACTCAGCTTCTTCTAGACTCCCTCGCCAATGTAAATATCAGCTGCCGCAGCCCCAGCATCTTGGGGCTGTGGCGCAAGCCATTCAAATAGGCAGGGGGCGGGAGTGAACCCACTGCTGGGGATGGGGGTGCTCGCTTTGAGCATGCACCATAGGACTGGGAATAGGTGATTTTTACTTGGGCGATCTGAGAGGTTTGACACAGAGGTAACCTTAAGGGATCTACCCCCTTAATTTGCCTCTTTACACATGAGGATTTTTTGGACTGCCATAGGCTAAATAATATTTCCTTTGAGTTAGCAAATATATCCTGCGGGAAAAAACACAGCTATTATGGACCGTTTAATCCAACACATCAATTTTTTTTACCTAGAGCTTATGCACTGAAGTGAGCTGTTGAAATTTAGGTCCATCCCATTTAGCCCTAAGAAAGATTATATTTCATTACATTATTATTATTATTGTTTATTTATATAGCGCCATCATCTTCCGTAGCGCCTTACAAAGTAGTAATTACAGACAGGGTAGAAACATACAGTACATATACTATTTCAAATGCAGTTTTACAGAGTTAACAGTGGATATTCTGAGTAAAAGATACAATAGGGGAGGAGCTTACAGTCTAAAGGATAAGGGGTGGAGACGAGGGGGAAGGGTCACAAACAGTCAGTATTGAGCTTTGTGGCATATGCTCTTTAGAAAATTGGTTAAGCCAGATTTTATGCTTGTCTGAATAATTGAGTTTTAAGGGCACCTTTGAAGGTTTTGAGAGTTGTGGAGTGGCCGATTGGGCGGGAGAGGGCATTCCAGAAGATTGGAGTTGCACGCGAGAAGTCCTGGAGGTGGGCATGAGAGGAGGTGACCAGGGTGGAGGACAGGAGAAGGTCGGCAGCAGAGCGAAGGCTGCGTCTAGGTTGATATGTTGGATTAGAGATGAGATGTAAGGAGGGGCCTGGTTGGAGAGAGCTTTGTATGCGAGAGTTCGAGTTTTGAACAGGATTCGCTGTGGGACTGGCAGCCAGTGTAGGGATTGGCAGATCGGCGCAGAGCTGGAGGAGCGAGAGGAGAGATGGATGAGGAGAGCAGCACAGGATAGATTGGAGGGGTGCCAGTCTGTTAGTTGGTAAGCCACAAAGAAGATGTTGCAGTAATCCAGTCGGGAGATGACCAGGGCATGCACTAACATTTTAGTGCTGTCAGGTAAGAGAAAGGGACAGGTGGGTGAGATGTTTTTAAGTTAGAGGCGACAGGAGGTGGCCAGGGAGTGAATATGTGGTTTGAATGATAGTGCAGAATGACTCCCAGGCACCGAGCTTGGGGACTTGCTGTTATTGTGGGATTGTTGACAGAAATAGACGTGTTAGAGAGGGGAGGAGCGTTAGACGGTGCGAAAATGATCAGTTCTGTCTTGTCCGTGTTTAGCTTGAGGTAGCGAGATGACATGAATGAAGAAATAGCTGCAAGGCAGTTGGGGAGGCGAGATAGGAGAGAGGAGAGATTAAGGCCTGAGAGATATTACATGTATTATTGTGCCAGCAGGAGCACAACAAGCAATTCTGTTTAATCCTTGAGTATATACCGGAATCCTCTGCCCCCCAACAGTGGAAATATTACAAACAAGACATTTCATCTTAGTCTAAACTCTGCTGCATGTGTAAATGTGTAATTTTCCTGGAAATTTCTGCAAAAATCACAGTTGTCAATGTCAACAAAGGGTGACAAAATCTTAAGTAGGCTGGCAGGTAAAAGGGTTAAAAATACCTGTGCATGTTGGTTATTGTTCTGCTTGGGGGGCCTTATGCTTTCAGATTTAGCTTGTTTTTTCTTAGGAAAATGTGTTTTTATTCTGCTTTTTTTATACACCCTGTGCATCCAAAGAATTCTTCAAGAGATTATTTCCAGAAAGATGAGCCCACTACAACAAGCTGGGTATGCCTAGAAAGCTTAACATGTGTACTGTCAGGGAATATATGATTTGTGGGGGTATTCCAAATGTAAAAGGTTGTTTTGGAAAATTGCAAGGTGCACAATTTGTCTGCAGAGCTGAAATTTTCAAGTAAATTACCGTTCCACGCATGCTATTGTTCTGTTTTGGGGAATGTTGCTTTTTCATATTTAACTTATCTTTTCTTGTTTGCATATTGTTTTTTTTTTTTAGAAAAATGGGGCTTTGATTCTGCTTTTTTATTCTTATTTTACGGAAACCCTGTGCAACCAAAGAATTAACTGAGGGATTATTTCCAGAAAACTGTGCCAACATCAGCAAGCCTGGTATGCCTAGAAAGCTTGAGGGGTGTACTTCCAGAGAATATATAGTTTGTTGGGGGTATTCCAAATGTGAAGGGTTGTTTTTTTTTTTAAACTGCTAAGTGTGCACAGCATTTGTATTCTATCTGAAAATCTCCTAAAGCGCTGTTTCAGTTTCTGGGCAGTAAAGGGTGTCTACCAATACATATGTGGTACCATTGTAACCGGGATTGCATTACATGCAATAAGATTAAATTGAAAAACGTAAGTTTTTTATTGCAAAAAACACTACAAATTGTAAAATATGTATTCTTTTTATTTTTTGCACATATTTCGCCCCAAAATACACAAAACGAATTACAAACACAACATTTCACGTTAAATCCCAGACTCAATATATAATTTTCATGGGAAATCCCTTCAAAAATCACAGTTGAACATGTGTAGCGCAATATAGTGAAAAATGGTCTAGCAAAAGAGGGTGACAAAAACTCTAGATAGTCTGGCAGTTAAAGGGCAGCTGTAAGCAAAAGGGATTTTTAAGTATAAACCCCTCTCCCCATGATTTCTAATTGCTGCCGTCCGTCAACCTGTAGAGATTGGGCCTTCCTTCTGCTGACCCAGAATTGACATAGAGTGTAGAAATAATGAAACACTATGGTCTAGGGCCTCATCCAATTTACTGTGGCCAATCAGAGACTGACATCTCTGAAGATCTACTGCCACTGCTAACTACTTTGCTAGTAAAGTGACAGCCAGGGTGTATGGGACATCCTCTCCTCTGCATTCTAACTGTAGGTTGTGAGCAATTACCTCATATAGATTTTTAAAGTGCCACTGCAGGCAAAGGTAATTGTTACACCACTGCGTCAGGCTTCGTTTGGCACTGTCCTAAACTGTTTTCCGGTTTTAAATTGAAGCAGAAATGACCGAGCTATAGAGGATGACATTCTCTTGTTCATCCGACCCCCAATCAGCTCAGCGGAGTGGGACAGGATTGCTAGTCCCTCCCTCCTCCGCCTCCTCCTCCAGATTCATCACATTGCTGTCAGTGCAGTCAGCTGATTATTATGCAACATCACAGATCCAAGGGCCACACCCACTTTTTTCAGAAGAAAAATCATAAGCTTAACCTGTAAACCTTAATATCTCTGCCATTTCTTCTTCAATTTAAAAATGGAAAACAGTTTAGGACCTTGACAAATTTAGCCCGATACAATGGTGTAACAATTACCTTTGCCTGCAGTAGCACTTGCACATTATTTGCCTTATAGATATAAGGCTCGATTCAGAGAGACAAAAAAAAACTTCAGTTTTAGTGGCGATCTGTTTTTTTTGTGAAATGTTTCCGTTCTCGTATGAGCGTACGAGCGATTCTATGCATGCATTGAAAACCTTCTGTAAAGTTTCCGTCCGTTCGTACGGCAGATTACGAATATGAGGATGTCATTTTCCATCCAGACTTTTCCGTTTCATTTCCACATGTTACAACGTAGGCTTTCATTTTTACCCTTTTCCCATCGTATCCTCCAACGAATCCTTTACGTTTCCCGTTCGATTCTGTTTCCCTTTTTCAATAAATATTCGTCCAGACGGAAATCCTTACGATCTTGCGCCTGCGCACTACAAACTTAACTCATTAAAGTGCTTGCATACATATTTGCCACCCTCACTTCTACTACAATGTTTAGCTAAATCACTTAGCACTATCCTCCATCTTCCCTTTTGGAACCTTAAAGCTCACCCAAACCACTTAGCACTATCCTCCATCTTCCCTTTTGGAACCTTAAAGCTCACCCAAATCACTTCTCGGTCATGTGAATATTCATCTTTAAATATTTCTGGGCCCATTAGTTTTGTGTCAATGTATTTTGTAAATGAAATGACACTGTAACATTTTTTTTTTATTCCATCATAAAATATAAAATTTATAAAAATGTTGAAAATTTTTAATTTTTACAACTATAAAAAACAAAATGCATAGCATTGGCAGGCCACAGAACATTATTCTTCATCTGTGGTCCCCAACGAGTTGCGCAGCTCCTGCATCTCGCCCACCAACTGAAGGACCCTGACACTCAGTTGTGCCACTCTGGCACGTGTGGTCCCTGTTAAAAAACTTAAATTAAAATATTGGTATAACCTTGTTGGGGTCATACTGCAGTGTCCCCCCCCCCCCCCCCTGTATGGTCCAAACACCTAAATCTGGACTTCAAAAGCCAGAGGCCCTCGCCACCACGGCCCGGGTTTTGCATAGTGCCCGATTAGAGAACCCCTGGCCCGCATTCTGCAGGTAAAGAACAGGCATCAGGCGCAAGGGCAGGAGTGGATATCCAGAATCCCCTGAAAGAATTTAAAAATACTAACATAAAATACACATTCTAAGCTACAATATTGTTTAACATGTCATCAAGGGCTAAAAACAGCAATAGGTTAAGTCATGAGTCATCAACTATATTCATTGCCATACAGTGAAAATGGATTGATGGAATGTGAGCAAACTTACCCTGGAGCCATCCACCAGATGACTCAAACTGACGAAATAAGCCGGAGCTCTGCAATATATAAGCATCATGGGACGACCCTGGATGCCCTGCAAGAACACTGAGGAATCGCATAGCTGGACCAATCACTGCTTTTATGTTGTGTGAGTGGCACATCTTGCGGTTCCTGCTGCCAAATATAAAATAATTACACAAAGCAAAGGTAACCGACTAAAACAATAACTCCTACAACAAATTAAGATTCAAGTCCAACAATCCAAATATAATTCACAAAGGACATAAGTCTAAAAAAATATAGCAATTATATGGATGTGTGGGAAAATAAATGTTTACATGCTAAGAACTAATTAAGGTCAGCATTTAAATGCTTCTATAAGGCATACATGAAATGTATTGATTCAGGTATGCATTGCTATACAATTTATGGCCTCGGCCATGCTGATACATGCAATGCCTTGGTGCTAAAGGCGCGCAGACTCCTCCACATAGCTGCAAAACATGTTCAACAATAGCAATCCGAGCCCTCAAAGGTCCCGTAAGTGGATCGGAAATGAAACTGATTTATAGGGTGGTGATCCGTCGGAAATCAGCTCTCTGAATCAGACAGAAACCCATCCCAACATTGGAGGTTTCTCTGAACAAACTGAAAATTTCCGATTTTGTTTGGAAAATAATCCGAACTAACGGAAATGTTCCGATTTGCTTCCGTTCATCGAAAGCGCATTCTCGAACGTTCGTACGAATGAAAAATGGACGAAAAAAAGCAAAAAAATGACAAACACCCTCCCAAACTTTCACAGACAGCTACGGAAGTCCGGACGAATGTGTCTCTGAATCGAGGCTATAGTCTCCATTATCTCTCCAGTTGATGTACCTGATGTCTGTAGATAAAAAGCATAAAGCACAGCAATATCAAGGGTCTTACTGTATTGTCGTGCTTTGACTGTACCCTGCATTTGGCTGGACAACTTCATTGCTGGTGATTTTAGAAGGACAACATCTGAATGTGCCAAGCACACCAGACACTCCTAATAGAAAGCTTAGAAGGCTAATAGAAAGTTATTTTAGAAGGCTTGGTGTACAAGGGACATATAATTATTGCTTTTTTATTTCCCTTTTGAACTTGTTTGTAAATGTACATTCTCTCACTTTTTTAACTTCTTTAGCGTCAACCAGTCTGGGACTCGGAGGCCTTGTCTGCCAGAAGTGGGGGTTTACCTAACCAAAAACTTCTAAAGGAGGCTTTAACTGCAAAGGAACTACAGAGCATGGAAAAGCATCTTGCTGGTATGTCCGGAAAATGACTCTTTACTGTGCATTAGGTGTAGAGGAATGCATACCAGTCCAGGACTAAGGAAGAAATGAAAAAAAAACGGCCATCTGCATTTTATCAAGGAGGCCTTATTCCTTGTTGTCACATCTTGGCTCATCGTGTACGTTGTTATCAGTGAATGGGGTTGCGGTCCCTTTCAACTGATAGCAAAGTGTCATTTTATCTTTCCTTTTAACGTTTTTCATGATTAAAACCTTGTAAATAGTACTTGCCAAACCTTGATGAAATACCTTTTCCGATAAAAGATACTTAATAAAATTGTCATGTGTGTAATTAAAAAAAAACATTTAAGAGTTTACAGTACCTAGTTTAAGAACATTACGGTAAATCTCCTCATGCATGGATGGAATAGAATGTATGGAGTCTGCCTTAACATTTCAGTGTACTAAATGACAAAAATACATCATAAAAAGATCTAGTAATTGTAACATTTACGGTTTACTTTAGAAAGTAAACTCAATGATGCCCCCTAATATTATGCAGATATTAAAGCAATACATAATGGCCTATGAATAAATATTCCTCATACTCCTTAAAATGGGCTTTAAACCAAATGGCAATAATATAGCAAAAAGCAGCTCCCCTGATACCTGTCTCATTTGCCTTCCCTACATTTCCTGCAGCACAGGTTGCAGCCGTAGCAGGGCTCCAAAGTTTGCCCTCCTTACAATTTGATTTCTCCTGGACGACATAAACAATTAGTCCAATAACCACTCTGTCCCTTGGTGCTCTCAATGTGAGTGAACACGGCCAGCCACGGTGTCTCTGACCACACCACACCAGAACGTGATCAAGTCTAATGAATCTGCACCTCCACATGTCCTTCTCAGTTCACAAGAATAAATATACATACAATAAGTAAATGAAAAACACATAAAAAAATGTTAGAATATAATATCCCACACTAAACTCCCCAAATGAACTGCAATTAAACCAACGTAATTAAATAGCACAGAGTATACTATTCCTTCATTTCAAATGTCTCCATTCATAGAGGAATAGGTGACTCACAACCACCAAATATACTGCAGTGTTTCCTATTGTTTTTTTAAAGGGATAAATAGCTCAAGCCTGTGCTGTTGAAATATATAGGTCTTCTGTCCTTGCCATCGTGTGTGTGAGGGTTTTGGACCGCTTTAAGAAAACCTTTTACATTAGTGTTTTTTTCCCAGATGCTCACCTACCTATATGCTCCTCGACCCTACGTAGTCCCAGGTCTGACAGCATGGCCGTTCAGTGTTCAGCTGTTTTAGCTCATATAGCTGATGGCACACTCCCAGTACCAGGAAAGCAAACCACTGCTGAGCCATCACCTGCTGGTGATGGGAGCTGCTGCTACTGGTCATGCCCCCAGAGTCCATTGTGCAGGTTTTCTTATGCCCCAAGGCAAGGACTAAGTCTGTTCTAAATGGTGGTGGCCATATCCCATCTGACAGTGACCAGGGTGTCTCCAGGCTCATCAGCACCTGCTACCAATGTCTGTCTGTTCTGTCTTTGTTTGGACCTGGTATGTGAGTTTTGGGCTCTTTCACCTATACTACATATTTACTATTGCACAGAGGCAATGGAGGTAAACAGCATTTTAGATATTTTGATCCCGGTGGTTCTGGGAATGCTGAAGGTCACCTGCAGGGTTCTTTGGCAGGAATACACTTGTCAGTGTCAGTATAGGCATGGCTTCCTTCAACAATGTCTCAGTTTGTAGCTTGGTCTGGTCAGTTGCTGAGATCCTAACCTGGCTGGTTCATGGGTCAGAGTTTGTGGCTTTGTGACTTTGTGGGATGGCGGTCCCCTGCAGTTATCTCCCTCCAGATATCTGAAATCCCTCGATTGGGCTGCTGCTACTGGAACAGGTAACACCCATCTGTGCTCCCTCCACGGTAATTGGGAATTCTACTCCTAGAGTTTTGTAGTGCTCAAAAATGATTGCTCTGTCAATCCAATCCTGAAGCTAAACCCCAACATCCATAACCAGCTGTATGAAAGAGCCTTTCCAATCTGTCCTTTCTAGCTTGTAACTGAGTGGGTTGCTGGCCATAGAAGAAGAAGGAGGCATAGTTCCACATCCTAACCTTTTTTCACTATAATTCTCTGCGGTTTGCGTTAGAGTACCATTACTCTTAGTTGTTTGTTGCCACTGAGTCCAGGGTCTTCATCAAGGTAATTGCTGTTCTTATAGTGATCCTTTGGTAACATCGGATCAACATTATCTGTTATCTGAGTTCTAAAAGCCCCCCCCTACCAAAAAAAAGCTGAGCAGCAAATGGATTACATTAATGCCATTTTGCTCCACATGCATCCTACTTACTGTGAGTGCATTTGGGCATTGAGGCTAAGTGTGGAAGCGATCTTTGCTAAGTAGGCCCCAGTTAGCCATCATTTCCATTTGGCCAAACCTGCTCGCAGGGTCGTAACTAAATGTGATGGGGCCTGGTGTGAACGATAAATTGGACCCTTTCATGGCTCATACAGTAAACATTTTTCTGTCTTTAAACTCAGTTGGATGCAGTTAGATAACTAAAGACAGACAAATGCTGCTTCATTTCGCTAAATAATGGCAAGTGAGCATAAGATAAATAATGTGGAAGAGCAACAATGATGGAGGGCCCCCCTCCTGTGCCCTGGTGCAGTCCCACCCACTGAACCACCCTAAAATGACGCCCCTGCCCGTTTGCATCCTTCACAAGCCTTTTCTGCAAATATTATTATATTCCAGTGCAGCTGACAATCCCTACCCTTAATTTTATACAGATCCTAAATGGTTGCCCTTTTAATACATACAACTGAATGGCTTATTTACATACACAAAGGATTCAGAGCCCCCCTTTTACCTACGGTTTAATCTAGTTTAACCTTAATTAATGTGATTGTGCTTATCATGTATAAAAGTTCCAGAAATATTTCATTTAAAAAATGTGGTCTATACCACACTTGGAAACAATGTATTGCAAAATAATTGGCTCAATATAATATTTTTTAATCAGTTGTTTGAAGTTTACATTTTATATCCTTTGTGTGGATTTTGAATGAAATCCATGTTTTTTATTATCTAATTCAGTCTGTTGGGGTATCAACTGTTAGAGAATGATTTGATGCCTTTAAACATTTATATCAGTAATACTACCAGAACATTCATGATTCATCTGACCTTAGAGGTTTGTGGCACACACTACAAAGCCATGCTCTGTGGGGAAAAATACTTTTAAAAGTTACTCAAGGAATGAAGAATAAAGAACATAAAAATAATGACCTTTTTATAGACTATTTACAAGAAAGGTTTTTTCTTCATTTAAAGTTGATTTATTGTTTTATTGCTGTAGATATTGAGAAAGACTTGGCGCTGATGGCAGAAGCAAGCATGTCAAAAGGTTCTGGGAGCCAACAAGGAGCAGGAACAAGTGATCATCAGAGTACTTTCCATACATCAAATGTACAAAACCCAAAGCCACAAGTGCCAAATCAAGTCACAAAAAACTTACAACTTCAGCTTCAAGGGAACAAATCACCCCCACAACCCAACAGTAGAACACATGGTTCAAACCCTTCCAACAGTAGACCACAGACTCCAAATTCCCAGTCAAGTAAATTACAGACACCTGTGACCCCACTAGGCAGGCCTGGAACGCCAAACAGCATGTTGCCTCGGCCCCTCACCCCAAGTAATCAGGGAAACAAGGACGGAACAGAACCCATGCCCAGGAGTCGATCAGTAACTATTAAAAGTCCGTATGGATGGTCTTCTGGTGCCGTCTCTGGAGTCCCAGCTGCAGACACCTTAGGAACTGCCTCTAAGCGAAACAGCACTGCAGAAGTAAGGATATATTTTTATTCAACCTTTTGTATAAAGATTTTGGTATTACATGTGTATTATTAATAATAATAATAATTATTATTATTTAATTGCATTCAAGATGATAAGGTTTTGACACATATATAACATATACAGAGAATTACAATTTTTTACATATACAGAGAATAATTCTTAAGATACTGAAGACAAATAACTGTTACGGTCTGAAAGGGCGAACCAGATGCCAAACAGGCAAATGCTTTGGTTCGTTTCCTGGTTTGATCAAACTAAGTTTAGCTATTTAAAACTACTTCCTCCATCGACAAAAGTCAGTGCAGCCCCATGCTGCCCATTCACTGAGCCAATTGGTCAGTCAAAAGGATCCTAGCAATTTTAAATTATATTATTGTGGGGTGAGTACCTGTACTTTGGGATATTTATGTGATCTTTGGTGGGGGGAAGAGCATTAAAAAAAAAAAAAACAGGCACAGGGGTTGGCTTTCAGAGGTGTGATGTAGAATAGATTAGTTTACATTCATTTTCGTCCCTTCCATTCTGGGGCACCACCATCAGCAAACAAACTAAGCTCCTCCCGGCCTGTATAGGGCAGGCTGTGGCTGGACACCCCCAGTTATTTTGTTGAAGTCAAAAAAACAGTGAAGAGATTCAGGATTTTATTTCTTTATTTCTAGTTTTGTTGCTTTGACAGTGCCGATTGGGAGCGGGGGCTTTGACTCTGCCTCTCATCCCCTCACCCTCTGCACTTTCCTAGAGACCCCTCTTGGATGCCTGAAGTTGGTCTTTAAACCAATAGCATGGGACAGCGCAGTGTGAGGGGACCGTGCATGGGTCAGGTAAGTGGGGGAGATGTCGTTCAGCAGCAGAGAGGAGTCAGACTCCGCGCATGAGCCTGTCACCCCTTTGGATTATGCGATGGATCAGGTTGATGAGCTCATAGAGGCAATTTTGGAGGTCCTGCACCTGGCTAACCTTCTGCTGTGGCAGAAGCAACAGGATGAGCCTTACAAGGCCAGGCGGGTCTTTCCCAGACGTTCCCATTCTTACAGGCTGGTAGAAAAGGAGTGGGAGAAGCTGGATAAGCATCTCTCCCTAAGGTTTTAGATGCCATATAACCCTTCCCGGAGGAAGCGGTTAAGTTCTGGTTTTCGCCACCTTAGGTAGACGATGCAATATTAGGACTGGCTCAGCATACTCTGATCCCTACTTCAGTTAGTGCTGTCTTGAGAGATCCAGTGGATAAGAGGTTGGGCTAGCTTGCTCGGCATGCGTGGTGGGCTCGGCTTTGCAACCGGCTTGCGCCACATCCCTGGTGGCCATGGTGGGCAAGGTCTAGATGTGGCGGCAGCAGAGGCATTTAAAGAATGCGATCTCACACTCCTCTGCACTTTGCCTGCAATCTTTTGCTATGGATATTTTTAGGTAAATTGTACCAGCAATGGATGAAATGGTGCACCTGGTGGCTAGGGGTCTGGCCTTGTTAGTCAGGGTAGCGTTCTGTACAACCAAACAGCCCAGGGTTGCTGGGACCAACAGGAGTGCCATCTCCCGATCAATGTGTTGGAACTGAGGTTGGTTCTGTTGGCCATCAGGCATTGGACTGGCGCAGAGGCCTCCCAGTCACGGTACAGTCAGACAACTCCACGACTGTGGCCTAAATAAAGCATCAGGGGGTTACCAGGAGCTGGCAGGCATTCCGGGAGGTAAGTCGCATTATGAGGTGGGCGCAGCTTCACGTTCCATGCATCTCAGCGATCCACATTCCTGGGGTGGATAATCTGCAAGGCGATTATTTGAGCAGGGAGACGGTGGACAAGGGGGAATGGTCCATGCACCAGGACATGTTCCAAGCCCTCTGGGACTAGTGGGGGGTGCTGGAAGTGGACCTCTTGGAGCCTCAGCACAACCAGAAGGTAGCGGTCGACGCACTGACCATCGGGTACAGCCTGCTGTACACGTTCCTACCACTGCCACTACTGGGCTGCGTCATAAAAAATGGTCAACAGCGAACAGATTCCCATCATCCTGATCACCCCAAAATGGCCCAGAAGGGTGTGGTTTGTGGATCTGGTAAGCCTAGCAATGGAGCCCCTGTGGCGACTCCCTGAACGTCTGGATCTTCTACAGAAGGGTCAGCTGCGGCACCCCAATTCTGAAGCGCTGGCTTTAGCGGCTTGGCTGTTGAGACTAGCATCCTGTAGGAAAGGGGCCTGTCAGCCTCAGTAATTCAGACCTTGAATCATCCTCCAGAATTTACTACAGGAATTGGAGGGCCTTCGTGGCTTGGTGCGAGTCAAAGGGCTACTACTGTTCTCGTTGCCCAGGATACTGGAATTTCTGGCTGCTCTGAATCTATCAAGCCACCCTTTTTGGTGCTGCACGAAGACAAGGCCGTGTCCCATGTTAAACAGGATTTTTTGCCCAAGGTAGTCACTCCCTTCCATCTAAATCAGGAGATCGTACTACCCTCTTTGTGTCCTCATCATCTCCATTCATGTCACTTATCATAACTAGCCACTTCTGGATTCCCTGGATGGAGTGCATTAAAATAAGGGTAAAGGCGGCTACAGTAAGAGGTACGTCAGATGGATGTTTTGTTCGTGAAGGTCCATGGAGGGGCCTGGTGTCTGCCAGATCCACTCTCAGCAGTTGGATCAGGCAGCTGGTCATACAAGCCTATGCCTGCAAGGGTAGGGAGACGACCTTTCGAGTCACCGCTCAATCTACCAGGGGGAATGCCGCGTCTTGGGCCTTCCAGCACCAGCCGTCAGTGGACCAGGTATGCAAGGTGGCAACCTGGTTCTCCCTTCACATCTTCACCAAGTTTTACCGGTTGGTTGCTGTTGATGCCTTATAATAAACTTGGAATTATATATTGCTTACATTAGGCATTTAATGCAAGAAATAGCATAACAAGATGCAATACAGCTGAAACCGGACCTTCACCCTGAATAAGAGTTTATCTTGTATGTACATACAGATTGCCTGCATTAAAAATCATCCTACCTGCACATATTGCGTTTATTTAGCCTTTTAAGATCCAAGATGACGGGAAGTGTCTTCCTGCATTCTAGGATTGCTGTTTCCTGACCACAGCTGGGCCCTCTCTGTGCAAAGCACAGCTATTACCCTGCCCCCCTTGCTTTCCACCCCTCTCCTCAATATGTGATGCTTCTGAGGCAAAATGGCGGCGCCAGTATCCTAGAGTCCTTAAAAGAGTTGAAGCCCAGCGGGGGAAAGAACAATAAGTAAGCAACTAAAAACTTAAAGTATATTCATTTTAGATGCTGGGGAATAGTTTTTTAAGGGTTTGGGCTTTTCATTTAATGATGCTGAAGGGCTGGTTTAAATACTAGAGGACCTTATATAACAACTTAATCCAAATGCTGTGCTGGTATACCCAATGGCAAACATGCCATTATTACTTCCCAATCCCACTGTGCAAGCCTACTCATAAGCACTGTGAGCACTGTAAAACTAGAGCAAAATTAAAGGAGGATTATCGCGAAAAAAATGGCCCAATGATATAAATCTGCTGGATGGCTAGAGGAGGGGTCACTTATATACCTGGCATAAAGAAATATCCAGTCAGGCTTGTGTTTTAATAGAAGGAAGAGGAAATAGGGAGGCAGGTACTGCACCTCTGGTTTTTATTCCTAGCAGGAGAAGACAACCTTGGCAGGAGATTTGTTCAGTTCAGGTGTATAAGTTACCCCTCCTCTCATTAGCTGACTTGTTTATATTTCATGCTAAACCTTTAAGGACAATTTTAGTAGACAACATAATGAAGGCAGAGATTAGTGTATTACGCTCCATTTTAGTGTGATTTGACTCACCTGAAATAGGCATAAAAAGTGGCAAGCTAGTACTGTGACTGATATAGTTTTGCAACAAATACGCGATGATGAAATTACATGCAGCATTAATACAAAGAAGAAAAGAGCTTTGAACATGGGCCCTTTTCTACTGCTAGGACAAGACGTCAGCAAAGACATCACTTGCTGACACACATGCAGGTTTAGGCTGGCGGTTACTTCATTTGTCTATGCACACTGAATGATGATGGCGATGACAATTCAACAGTCTTCATTGTGTGATTCTACTGCTAAGGCATTTCCACCTGGACAACCCTTGTACAGAGAAATGCTATTTGGTTTGTATAGGGCATGATTTATTGCCTACAGTAAATAGGACATTTGTAATCTTGAGTTAGCTTAAATGTTGTATTTTGGATTTTCGGATAGAGCAGAAAACGGTTAGATCCTTTGGCAAGTTTGTGAGCAGTCTTTACCCTCACTCCATCTACACAGTATCCAAACAGCTAGTTTACATAAACAAAAAGCCAAGGTAACCAAAGTACCGTCTCCAACGCAGAGCGACATGTTGCTGTATAGGTCCCAAATTTGATCAACTTTGCATGTAGGTGGCAGTGGACACTGCTGGTGAGAATCACTTAACACTGTGCCAAAGCCTTTCACCTCTGTCTGCTTACCAGATCATATCTTAAATGGCAGCTTCTTTGGGTAATTATCCCCTCAAATTTCCTTATATGGATTAGACTGATATATATCCTTTCTGTGGCTCATGTATTCAACTCTCCAAGCCCATAATTCTCATAGATGAAAGTAAGTAACTTCCACGTGTGCCTTTAATAAAGAACTACTCCATGCAGGAATTCATGAAATCAAATAATAAGGGTGGAGCCTTGTGATTATCCTGAAAAAGTTGTCAATGTATGTGCTCGCATCATGATCTGCTATTCCTAAACATTCCCTCCGCTCACACTGGTCTGCTGTGTATACCTTCCAGGATCCATCATAAGTAATGAAGGCAGGTTACAGAGCTCCGCCCAATGGGTTTCTCTATAGGACATCGGCTGGGGTTTTATGGAGTTCTGCAATGCTTCGTATAAGTACCCGTATAAGTGCCTCTCAATACACCATCCTCCTTCCAATTAACGAAATACCTTTCGCACCTCCCACCCACACTGCTCAAATTTATGTATTGCAGTTATCGCCATTGTTACCATATCTATTAGATGACAATATTCGGGTTTGGCATGTTCTTAACATATAAACAATACATATAATTTAAGAATATAAACAAATCTTAAAAATCAATTCTTTAAAAATACTCTCTTGCCCAAATTCCTATTCAGCAGTTGAGGTGAAATTCCATGTTGGGGTATGAGTTTCTAGTTTTGTAAATATGTGCCATCCCTCTCCTGTGACACACATAGCTTTCTCGAAAGATAACCTTCATGTAGTGCCATCTCAGACAGGAAGTAAATAACCGCGATGGGATCTCAGACAGCAAAATCATCACCATATCCATTAGATGACAGACATTAAAGCCTTTCACTTATTTGGATGCAATATTCAGTTTTGGAATGTGCTCAACATATAAACAATACATATAATAGGAATATAAACAAACCTTTGCATAAATTATAAATTGTATATGTCCATTAGTGATGCCCACTGGACTAGTAACCGCTAGTATTCAAATAATGTTTAAGGCAGCAAATTAGAAAAAAGTTTAAAGTACGTCTCAACTACCTCCTATGACAGGGAGGCCGATTCATTAATAGCACCAGGTAGCGACAGATGAGCGACAGTAGCGTTATTTTCACAGCGCCCGCTAGTATTCGCTGTGCTTGGCCGTTGTTCGGTTGTTGACAGTGACTCAGTCGGTGTGCGGTAATGTTGAATACGGGGTTAGGAGTCGCTGTTTGACAGGTTCCGCGCTGTATGGGAGCGCATGACAGCGAATGGCCATAGCGAACGGCTCCCAGCATATTCATTAACAAATCACGCTCAAAAAATTCTCGCGCTGTGAAATGCTTGTTTAAACCCCAGAGCGCTGGCGACGATGGGTTAAAAGTAGTTTTTTAACCCCCAAACAACCATAGTTTTTCAAAACATTTTGTAATATGAATACATTAATATCAGACCTGTAATATCAATTCTGCACAAATTTTTTTTTTTAACCATAAAAAAAACATTGCAGAAGTGGTCACAGAATTTTTGACATTTAAAAAACAAAAAAACAAAAAACAAAACATTAATAGCAATTAATTATGAATATTTAAAGATTGCTCCATTGAAATGCTCCATTGAAATGCATTGGAGAGCACCAGGTAGCGAGAGGTCATACCTGTCGCTGTTCAAGGTCGCTCGCTGGCGCTGTGGGGTGAGGCTGGAATAATGATGGAGCAGGATCGGCTTGATAAATGTGTGATTGCGGAGGGGAGCCGGCGTTCTCGTGGCGGTGACCGTCATTACCGTTCGCTCACCATTCGCTACCTGGCGCTATCCCTTGTTAAATAAGGGCCATAGTTGAGGTCAACCTCCCAGGGTTTCTAGTTTGTTTATCCAGAATGACTACAGGTGCCATCCTTTTCCTGTGATACACATGGCTTTCTCAATAGATGATATCTTAGACAGGAAGTTAGTAACCACAATAATAATAAATTAAAGGGACCACTCGAAAATATACAGGATAATATACAAATTAAAGGAATTGTATTATATTTCCATTATCCCTATATTTCAAACAGGAAGTCCAGACTTTTTGTTACCCCCCCCCCCCCTTTGCTAATCCTGATTTGCCATTAAAATAAAAACATCTCACCTGATTGCTAAAATCCTCCTCTAAAGCTGGTGGGGGGGCAGAGCTCTACATGGCAGCCATAGACAGGATTGACAGTTGGACTTCACAAAAAAGGGGTTGGAGAAGAAAAGACAGACCCATATCTCTGTACATAAACTGACATTCTGTTAAAGTGGACCAACAGTCAAAAATGACTTAAACTGAAGCAACAACAAACAGTGCTCATATGCATCCCTCCCCAGGACAATTTAGATTGCTGCTGCACATAAAAATTAACTGACCTTTTTCAACCTTCTGCTGTGGTAAATTTTAAAAACAAAATGGTGTCTCATATATATGCAGATCGTCTGCAAACAGGAAGTGCTTCTGGCTTTCCTGTTACTGTGCATTGTCAGTTATGTCAGTTGAATCCAGTCAGCAGCAGAATGTCCGAGATGCTGGGAAAGAAAGCTCCAAAATGGCTGTGTTACAGCTTTGAGTGGATGCAGAAGTAAATGTAAGTGCTGACAATGCTTCAGTATCATGCGTGAGTAAGTTTGGGGGATTTTTTTTCCGGCTGTGCCAGGCTGTTAGTCCGGTTTAAGTCCCTTAGGAACCCTGATATCTCTAATGTAAATCTACCAGGACTTCTTAGCTAACAGCTTTATCTGCACATTGTCCTCTTCACCAGACAGGGTCAAAGCATACGATTCCGGGTTTAGATTCTGGGCTGGATGGAGTTTGGTGGCGTTTAGTTTTCAGTAAGAAAGTAAAAAAATCCTGGAAGTTATTTTGAGCCACACTTAAGCTTTTGGCAGAAATACAGCTCTTATTTCCTAAATTGCATTTATTCTCTATCTACATATAATGTTTATTCAGCATCTAGCAAAGAAAACACAATGCTGTTATCACTCACATATGTATCATATCAGTAATCAACACAATTTTAGTTAACCTAATTTTGTTGACAGGAGGCAAAGGCTGTCCGGAAACCACAATAACTTTGTTAGAATTTTATTTCTTTGCCAATGACCTATTGGTGAACCACCACAACTATAGCTTCTGCTCTATTGCATTTACATAGAGTAGGGTATTGTCATAGCAATCAATGAACACTTAAGTTAATTGACGTTTTCCACAGAAACAATGACAATTATATTTTTTATAATTCTATTTGCATAAAAATGCAGTTTTAGCTTGGGCTTGGGTGACTGGAAGTCATAGATCAACTCCCACAAGTCTTTCTGATAAGATAAAGTAAGTGTAATTATTTGAATGTGCTCTGCCAAATCTCAATTAAAGATTAAATCGAACACACACAAACATGTAAAACGGCCAACTTTCCTAGCTATGAGAGGAGCTGCAGCCTAGCTCTGAACTGCGTACTACAATTTATTCAAACCATGGGCCAATGATATGTATAACGCACCCAACTGATGGGACCGAAAAGCTTTCATCTGAATAGTGAGCAATAGACATATCTAGTATTTGATGAAGCTATGTAAAATAAACATGGTAAAAACTACTGTATAAAACAACACATTAAAAAAACTCCCTTTAATACCTATAGTATAATATAATTGTGTATCCGTGCTATCTTAAATCTTAAATGCTTTTCAATAGCTTCTATGTATCACAATGGGTTGAGCTGTGTTATCCATGCTATCTTAAATCTTAAATGCTTTTCAATAGCTTCTATGTATCACAATGGGTTGAGCTGTGATGCGTCAGATAATGATTGCTACATCTGTATATAGTACAGTTTCATCATATTCCAATGAGCTTTATAATTTACTAGTGAAAAATAAGGGTAAAATATACTGTGTAAGTATATCTGTCAATCCAAATCACAGAAAAAAACATTTCTGGATGAAAAATGCATCAAAAGAAACACATTTGACCCTCTCTCACTTACTACCTATGAATGTTGGGTGTTGAATCAAAAAGAGAGTAGCAGATTAGAGTGAAGTGTGTGACTATGAGGAAAGAAGCTTCAAAGGAGGATGGAAGTGTTAAAGGCCAAATTGTACACTTGCCTGAAAAGGGGTGTTTTGTTATGTTTAAGGTGCCAAATGGAATGTCAAAGATATTTTAAAGAGGTCAGCAGATGCACAAAAAGTCATCAAGCAGCTCACCCGAAGCCTGTCCTATGTGCATCTCCTCCATTTCCTACAATGCTGAAAAGAAGCTTTAAAAGTTCTTTGAAGTTTGCCCACTTTTCAATTTCATTCATCCAGGATCACGCAAAAAGGTGGTCAAACTGCCACTTTGCCCTTTGGAGCTCTCATTGCAAGCAACCATGGCAAGCCACAGTGGTCCCGCATTTATCTCTGACCACAGCAGTGAATGCTCAGGTCTCTTAAAGCTGCATCATAACATGCCCTTTCCAGCTCAACCACACCCCAAAATGAAAGCAAAAGTCAACAGATTTGCTTAGAATACATGCATTATTTACCAATAATCAGATTTTTTTTTGCATGGTTTTTCCATGGCGGAGGAAGTTAGCATGAACCGTGTTCTACTAGCAGTGGGGGGGGGGGGGGGGTTGGGCAATGATATGATCTGCAGAAAACAAAAAGCCAGCCTTTTTATTGCTTGGCAACAGTAGAGATTGATCTTGTTCTCAAGTAGGAAAGCACTTAAACTACCATTTTAATGTATTATAAGCGGGGAAGAGATGTGGAATGGAGTATTACTCTTTGGGGTTAAGAAACATGGATAATCATTAGTATTCGGTAGGGAAGCAGTTTGTGCTAGTAATTTTATGTTTTTTTTTTGGTCAACGGAAAACTGGAGGACATGAACAATGGCAGCTGTTAGGTTCAGATTAGTGCCAGAGATTATGTTAAAAAGTAAAATATATACAAATGTATTGAAAACCATGTTGAAGAGACAGTCATCACAGGGACTTCAGCATGCCCACTATTCGTTTCAGTGTAGACTGTGTGCCTTGCACTAGTTTGCCCCTTAATTTCAGTGAATAGAGCCAGCTTGGCAAGTCACTGGAGCTGACGGGGAGGAGGGGGCATTTGAGGACACTATTGAGCGTAAATGCCTTGGTGAGTATGTGATTACAGGACAGACCCATCAAGAAAGCACACACAATTCATCCAATAAATTCGAAAGCAAGGTAAGTACCTGGTCGCCTAAATCTCCCCTTCACTTTATATCACTCTTACTTCCTTGTTTACAGTGTTATGATCACTAACATTTCTATGGCTGCAAGGTTGCAGATTCCAGTTCAATACAGTACATTATATTATGAATTTGGCTTTCCCCTGGAGCTGTAGAACATGTGGGGTCCCTTGTCTCTTTCACTGGTACTTTATTATTTAGCAAAATTACATATTTATCATATGTTTCCTTTCCACAGTTGATGATGAATTGGCGTTCAGTGGCTATTTTGCATCATATGTAACAATTAGCTCTAATGGACTTTGTATTCTTACTCATTGACTCACATTATAATATGTTTTTATGTTGCCTTTATGGGGAAGATTTTTTTTATTGAATTGTTTGTATGATTTTTTGTGTAAATTGAAATCATATATCTTTTTCAGCACATTTTGTTTGTAGGCTGATTTGTTATATGGAATTTGATACATCGATCTACTTAATCATCCTTGCCACTTATTTATTGTATTATATTATCCTGCTTCTTATGAATATGAAAAAGTAAATACCCCATAGATTTGTAACAATACTGTATTATAGCAGATGTACACAATGGCTGGCAACTTGACCCCAGAGATAATGCCTGTCTGGAGGGGTCCCTAACTCACTCCCTGTTACATTCAAGTCCATCATTGCTCAAATACTTAATACTGAAACTTCTGAGCAGTTTGCAGTTGTGGCACCTTTTCAGACAGAGTAAAAAATATAGATTGAGGTTTTAATATTTTATTAAATCTAAAGGGACGCTTAATATGAAATAACATTTCTGCTTTGTTTGGTAGGAGGAATCTTATGAACAATTGCAGGGATCACGTCAGCCCTGGATCCTTCCAAGTGACACAGAAAGTGAAAGTGTTGATCTAGAGAAAGACATACGTAAGTCTCCCCAGTTTTCTTTCTCAGATGTTACACATTGTTGACAGTGGGTTTGATTCTAATGCAGTAGTTTCTAAAGTTTCTTGAACAAGTAAAATAAACACCCACAGATCATCAACACATGCTGTACATAGATAGTTTATTCTATCTGCAGACCCAGGTGGGACCAGTACCCATGACCTGCTTTTAGACTGTTGTCATGTAAGAGAAATACCATATAAGTTCAATATAAAAGACCTCTGCTATTGTAAAGTATTTTCTTTATTGCATGGCACGCCCCGCTTCGGTATTCATAACAGTTGGGGTTATTCCGCCACAAGGTGGCGAAGTGGTACTGCAGAAATCTGTGGCATCTCCCGGCTCCCTATAAAAACGGGATTAACCATAGAGTTCCCCAGTGTTTCCTCTGCAGTGATACTGCGAAGTTAGAAGATGGCTCTCTGTCTTGCGCAGGTAAGCGGGGCAACCAGGCCAGCAGCCCTGCATGTCTATTTCCACCCTCACTGCTTCCCAGCCTCGGCTGACAGATCGGGTGAAGGTAGAAGAGCACTAGGGTCAAGTGCTCCTGGAGCGCAGCTCCAAGCCGCAGACCATGTAACACAAAGGGTAGCTGGCCATAGGCTTTATGGTGAGCCTAATTGGGATGCGGAGTTTCTGTCCTGGCTTCTGAGGGGGTAAGTAGTTTGGGGACTGTGTCCCCTTATTTTCCTTTTTGGGTCCCCCCCACGCCTTCCCCCCCCCCCGGCTGTGGCTACTCGCCGCTGCCTTCTCATCTCTCTCTCTTCCCCCCCCCCCCTGACTTCATTGAGAGGGGTGGGTGGTAGCGGCAAGTGGTGATATCTGTGATGTTTTGATGTTTTTTATGTATTTTGTGGTGTTTTTAGCTGCCGCTCCACTTTGTACTGCATTCCGCGGCTGTGGGCGCTATAACCTGAGGTGATTTTGCTTTGTCATGGCGCCGGCCGGGTCACGTGAGTGCCGTTTTTCGAGCTCTTCGGGGGGGGGGGCAGGGCCGGGTGATGACGCGTATCGCGTCATCCCCCCCGCGGCCCGCCCCTCAAGGTACCTCTGCCGGCACCATTTTGGACAAGCTGCGCGTCTGGATTTCTCCCTTTCTGGCTGCAGGGCTGCTTCCTCCGGTGGGTCGCCTTATCCAGCGGTCTGTTCCTGTGTGACCCTGCGGTGTCTTTGGTCCGTGAGTCCCCCTTGGGTTTTTTTTTATTGATTTGGGGTGTATTTGCTGCGGGATGCTCATGTGTGTTTTTACTTATGTCTTTCAGGCGGGATACCATTGGGTTGTGGTTTCTCCCGGCTCCACTCCTTCCTCCCCCCATTCCCCCTTTATTGACTTCTGGGTGGTTTCTGTCTTAAGCCTGTACTCACTGCTGGCCTATTGCGCCTGTGTTAATCACCATATGGAGGCTTCTGGGGATAGCGCGCTTGGGGGCCCTTCGGGGCAAGCCCGGCTGTGTTCCATGTGTGGGGTATACCCTGTGAGTAACAGTGTCACGGTGTGCGTGCCGTGCGCTGAAAGTGTCCTTGCGCTTCAAGTTGGTTTGCCTGCTTCGCTTCCCAGCTCTGCGCCTCACTTGGCTTCACCTACTCCCCCGCTCCTGCAATTGGGCCCCAGTGAGGGGAATGTTGGCAGGGAGTCACATTCTGATTTGGCTCTGCGGATGGCTAACATTGAAAAGCAGCTTGCCAGGACTGTTCCTAGGAAGGCCACTGGCAAGAAGAAACACCTGGATCCCAGGCCCGCTCCTCTTACTGAGATGTATGTGGGGATTGATGATCTTGGTGGCTGTCACCACCTTGAGATGGGGGAGCCCTCCCAGGATTCTGACTCCTCTGGGAACCAGCAGGAGGGTTGCGATAATGACCCTGGGTCTGCGTCCGGAGAGGAATCATGGTACCTTGAGGACCCTGATAATCTGCTGTCACATATTTTTGAAATTTTGCACATTGCTCCCCCTGAGGTAGCTAAGAGAAAGCAGGGGGAGCTTTTTCGCCCTGGTAAACAGCGTCTAGAGTTCCCTGAGCAGGAACATTTTACCACCTTGGTGCTTAAAGAATGGAACGTCCTAACAAGATGCCTGCTGTGCCCAAGGGTTTGGATAAATGGTATCCCTTTCCTGCTGATCTTGTTAAGAGGTGGTCATTTCCCCCTGTGGACGCTCCATTGCTAGGCTTGTCCAATACTTTGGTCATGCCTTCCCCTGACACTACCACTCTGAGGGACGGTGAGGACCGGCGCATGAATCAATTGGCCTGCCATGCTTTTACCTGTGTTGGGGCTGGCTTGCGCCCAGTATGTGCTGCCGCCATTACTGCTATTGCCCTTAAGAAGCTGCTCAAGCGTCTCATTGATGGCGCAACATCTGGTAGTGTGGGGGAGGAATATAGGACTCTCTTACTTTGCTCTGATTTTGTGGCCTTTATCCTTACTGCTATGGATGATGCTGTGTGGTAGGGCCTCTGGTGGCTATGCGCCGCTCTGTCTGGTTGCGCCAGTGGGCAGCTGACGCTGCGGCTAAGAAAGCTCTCACTGGCCTCCCCTTCGTGGGGCTGCGGCTATTTGGGGAGCGTCTTGATGTTCTAGCCAAGGATGGAAAGCTGCCTCAGCGTAGGAGGTAGTCTCGGCCCTTTTGAGGGTCCTCTGCCCCCCTCCCTTCCTTTCGCATTCCCAGAGGGGGCCGTGGCTCCCTCCTCTCCAGTGGTCGCAGAGATTCTTGGGGCCATGGCAGACCCCGTGGTCGTCCCGGTCTCTCCTGGAATCCTAAGCCCAAACCCTCTCCCAAGCCCCCTCAGGCATGAAGGAGCACCCTCACACATCCTGGTGGGGGGACGGCGTCGGCTCTTTGATCACGTCTGGAGGCTTCATGTTTCAGACTGGTGGATTCAGGAGGTAGTATCCTCCGGCTACAAGATAGAGTTTGCAGCCTGGCCCCCTCCAAGATTCATCAGATCCCGGATGTCTTTAAACCCCCTGTCAGCTCAACGGTTGCTTCTGGAGGTTCATTGCCTGTTAGAGTCCGGAGTCATTTGTTTGGTGCCTCATCAAGAAAGGGGTCAGGGGTACTATTCCAATCTTTTCACGGTTCCCAAAATGGACGGCTCTCTGAGGCCCATTCTGGATCTGAAGGGCCTCAACAAATTTGTCAGATTCAATCATTTTCGCATGGAAACGCTGCGCTCTGCTGTCAGTACCCTTCGCCTGGGCAACTTCATGACCACTGTGGACATCAAGGATGCTTATCTTCATGTGCCTATCTTCCCAGGTCATCAGAGATTTCTAAGGTTCGAGCTGCAGGATCGGCATTAACAGTTTGTGGCTCTACCCTTTGGTATCACCTCGGCACCTCGGGTGTTCACCAAGGTGCTGGCGGGAGTGATAGCTCTGCTAAGGAACCAGGGCATCCGCATCATTCCTTACCTGGACAACATCCTGATTGTGGCCGAGTCTTTTCCTCAGGCCGAGTGGGACACTCAAATGGTGACATCCACTCTAGAGTCTTTCGGCTGGGTGATCAACTATCCCAAGTCTTCTCTGTCTCCGTCCTTGGTGAGGTCCTTTCTGGGCATGACACTGGATACCTCTCAGGTCAAGGTGTTCCTTCCTCAGCAGAAGGTGGAGGGTCTTCAGCTGCAGGCTCGGGCTCTGCTGTTGTGTCCTCATCCCTCCATCCGTCAGGGGATGCAGTTGGTGGGCCTGATGGTGTCCTGCTTCGAGGCAGTCCCCTTTGCTCAGTTTCACATGAGACCTCTTCAGTTGCACCTCTTGTCAGTTTGGGATCGGGACCCTGTGTCCCTGGATCAGAAATTTGTTCTGTCTCCCCTGGCCAGACAGTCTCTCTCGTGGTGGCTGGACCCAAGGAACCTTCTGGGGGGCAGGTCCTTCCTGCCCCCGTGCTGGGACACGGATGCCAGTCTGACCGGCTGGAGAGGCTTCTGGAAGTCCCTGAGGTTCCAGGGTCGGTGGGGCCCACAAGAGGCCCATGCTTCCATCAACGTCCTGGAACTGAGGGCGATCAGGTTGGTTCTTTCTCGCCTATCCACTCACCTTCGGGGTCGGGCTGTTCAGATCCGCTCAGACAACCAGACGGTGGTGGCCTACCTCAATCATCAGGGAGGAACTTAGAGCAAGCGAGCCTTCAAGGAAGTGTCCCTGATTCTGTCTTGGGCGGAACAGCATGTTCCCTGTATCTCAGCGGTTTATATCCCAGGGGTGGAGAACCAGGTGGCGGACTCCCTGAGCAGGGGGACGTCTCGTCTGGGGGAGTGGTCTCTCAACAACCGGGTGTTTCTCTCTCTCTCTGTCACCGCTGGGGTCAGCCGGATGTGGACCTGTTTGCGTCCCGTCACAATCACAAACTTTCCAGATTTGTCTCTCTGTCTCAGGATCCTCTGGCCTTCACCACGGATGCCCTGGCAATACCTTGGACGGAGTTTCAGCTTCTCTATGTGTTCCCTCCGTTTCCTCTCCTGGGCAGGGTCATGCGCAAGATAGCCCAGGAGCGGGTACCAGCCATCCTGGTGGCCCCTTGTTGGCCAAGAAGAGTTTGGTTCGCAGACGAACACTGGCTTTAACGGCTTGGCTGCTGAAACTCCATATTGATGGAAAAGGGGTTGCCTGCCTCTGTTGTTGATACCATGATTCGGGCTAGGAAGAAGTCCTCGTCCTTTATCTATTACAGGGTCTGGCATGCTTACATTGCCTGGTGTGAGTCCAAGTCTCTTCCCTGTCGGGTGTTTTCTATTCCCAGGATTCTGGAATTCTTACAACATGGTTTGGATCTGGGCCTTCAACTTAGTACCCTAAAAGGCCATGTTTCAGCTCTGGCAATTATTTTCCAAAGATCTTTTGCCAATCACTGGTTGGTTAAAACCTTTTTCCAGGGTGTTTCTCATGTGCGTCCATTCCGTAAGCCTTTGCTACCAGTCTGGGATTTGAATCTGGTGTTGTCTGCTCTGCAAGGGCCTCCCTTTGAGCCTATCCGTGAGGCTGCCTTGTCTATTTTGACTCTTACGGTAGCCTTTCTGGTGGCTATCACTTCAGTAAGGCGAGTTTCTGAGCTAGCGGCGCTTTCCATCAAGCCTCCTTATTTTGAGAGACATCAGGATAAGGTGGTGTTCCGGCTTAAGCCGGATTTCTTGCCAATGGTTGTGTCTGCCTTTCATCTCAATCAGGACATTGTCTTGCCTTCATTGTGTCCTAATCCTGCTAATTCCAAGGAGCGGACTCTGCATTCTCTGGATGTGGTCAGGGCTCTGAAGTTTTACTTGGTCGCTACTGAGACTTTCAGGAAGTCTGATGCTCTTTTTGTTCTCACTTCTGGACCTAGGAAGGGTTTGCCTCCGGCTAAGTCCACTATCAGGCGTTGGTTCAAGCCTATTCTGCTAAGGGAAAGGAACCTCCCTTTAGGATTACTGCTCATTCCACTCATGCTATTGGTGCCTCTTGGGCTTTTCAGCACCAAGCTTCTGTTGAACAAGTTTGCAAGGCCGCTACTTGGTCTTCTGTTCATACTTTTTCAAAGTTTTACAAGGTTGATGTTAAGGCCTTAGCGGATGCTGCTTTTGGCCGCAAAGTGCTTCAGGCGGTAGTGACTTGAACTACTGGCCGTTACTCTTTGGGGATCTCACCCTACTTTGGACGAAGCGGGCCATGCCATGCAATAAAGAAAAAAGCAATTCTATGAGTACTCACCTGTAGAATTGTTTTTGTTCTTGCATGGCACGGCCCGTTTCGCCCCACCCTTGTTATCGTTATTCTTGGTTGCCTCTTTATGGTGATTGTTCCAAGTTAATTGGGGTTTTTTTACCTTTTTCACATTTTTTACCTTTATTCTCTCCCGGCTTCTTGTCTCACTGCTTGTCTACGCTGGGGAACTCTATGGTTAAGCCCGTTTTTATAGGGAGCCGGGAGATGCCACAGCTTTCTGCAGTACCACTGCGCCACCTTGTGGCTAAATAATTCTACAGGTGAGTACTCACAGAATTGCTTTTTTTCCAAAGTGTGGCAAATATGCCAGTGAAAATATTCGTTTTCAGTGTTGCAAAGATGTTTGTGTAGAAGTACTTTATAAGAGAATATTCTTTTTGGCAGGGGTCCTAGCCATAAATGTCTTGACCACTTCAGAGAGGCATGGGTACTTCACATGGCTCAGGAACCAGCCTGGATAGAACCTCTTGGCAGAGGAAATTCTAACACTAGCCTTCCAGGTCCTCAATCGGGAATTTATATATATGTCCCATCACAATTATTTTATTTTTATCGGGTAAGGTCTTACCCAAAATTCTTTGACCTTGAGCACTCTGACCAAACGTGTAAATAGGAATGTAGGACAGGCATAATGGTTGACAGCTCATTACATTAACTGTTTGGGAATAGAATTAGGAGGGCTTAGAGTTGTTCTGTAGTCAGTGTCAGCTACACTGGACTTGATAAGTTTAAATATGTAGGCAGCACAGTACTGAGAAGGGACTGAAGATTGCAGTGCAGACTAAAAAATGGGAAGGGATAGAACATTAAATAGTTTGGAGTAGGGCCTTAACTGAGGTATACTGAATAAATAGGAAGCAGGAACTTGTTTAGACGCGCCCAGCTTTTCTCCAGTATGTGCATCACATGGCATGATTGTTATACTGTTGAGTAGGAGCCATAATAAAGGGTTTTAAGTATAAGATGCAATCTGTGTTTTGCCAGTGGCTGTACTGTAACTCTGTATGATTTAATCTACTTTTGAAAGAACTACCATTGTTTTCAAGTCGAGCCCTGTCTGTGACCTGATCTGTAGTAACTGGCCATTGCCATTACAGCTGAACTGTTACACCACCACACTCACCTACACCAGGCACCTTGGGTCAAAGCCAGGTGTGTGTGGGCTGCAGATACCTCTGACTGAACGACCTGGAAAGCATTTGGGAGGGCATGCTGGATTCTGTTTGACACCAGGTACCAGTGGCACAGTCCCTTCACAATGGTCTATACAGCCTGTTTGCTAAACTGGAACAACACCCATTTTTCACCAAATGGGTGTTGGTCCTAGTGCAGGGGTCATGCTGATGGCCAGGGCCCCCCTGCGCATTTATCCAGTTATACCAGAGAAATTGTAACTTTCTCCTCAGTCCTCTGGCAAAATCGACCATGGTCATGTGGTCTACAGGCCTTTGCCGTATATCAGTCCGCCGGCAACCATGTGGCAGCCAATCACAGGGCTTAAAAATGGGTGTTGAACTCCGAAACATGTTTGGCCATATTGTGTGTAAGTCTGAGTCTTGAGTCAGAACATATGTCAGGGCCAAGTCATTTCCAGCTATATTTCAGGCCATTTATTGTTTTTAAGTTGTCCACTGGTTTGACTTGGTTCCAAAAGGGTGGATATTTTAATAGTTCACTGTAGCTATAGTTTAGTTAATTCTAATTTCTACTATTCTCTGTTTGCCCATGGGTTTATGCTCATTCTTTCCTCATCTCTTTTATTCCGGGGTACCACCAGCTGCAAGATAAAAAAACTCTTCCCAGCCTATATAGTGTAGGCCGTGGCAGAATATCCTGTTATGTTCTTGCAGTCGCACAGGACTGTGAAGATGCTTTTTTCTTTCTCTTCGTTACAGTGCTGACTGGGAGCAGGGGCTTCGACTCAGTCTGTCTCCCAGCCCCTCACCAGCTGTAGCGTTCCTGGGAACCCTGTTAGATGCCTGAAGTGGGTTCCTAAGCTGACATCATGGGATTGTGCAGGGTGAGGGGAGAGCACATGGGTCCAGGTAAGTGCGCCGTGGCTGAGCCTCGAGGGTCAAGATCCCACTGCCTGCAGGAGACCTGATCTCTGGGTCTTGCATGGTGGCCCTGCTGTGTCCTTCCACTAAGCCCCTGTTTCCCTCTACCCCATGGGTCATCTCATCACCTGGCCTCAGTCTGCCTTCCCTGTCGCTGCTGGAGGGGGGGGGGGGGCCCGAGCTAAGTGACTGGGCTCCCAGGTGTTCCTTCTTTGTCTTTACTACTTTGGCCAGCAGCCATTCTGGTCAGAGCTCATTCATGATTCAGTGCTTGGCTGCCTGCGTTCGGGGGGGGGGGGGGGAGGAGGATATGGCCTCTGGCCCCGCTCAGCGTGCTCAGGCCTTACAGTAGAGGCTGGGAGGTGGGGCAGTTGTATTTGCATGGTCCGTCCTCCTTCTCAATAATAGCAGCATGAGGCATTGCCATCTTGTGCGGTGCCTGGAGGTCCCTGCTGCATCCCCAGATAATCCCTTGGTAGCTCCTGCACTGCTTCCCTGTTCTCTGGGGCCGAGGATCGGCTCCAGCACTGCTGCCATCCAACGGTTTTCCCTGGTCGGGTAGGGCTCCCTCCGGGGGCAAAGCCATTTGACTTGTACTGATTCCTTTCTGAATCTGACAGGTTGTTGCAGGGTGGGGGGTCCGGAAGCTGCTCCATCCTTGGCCGGTGGGTCGATCTCAGCTGTAGGGAGGTTGCTTCTCCTGAAGCGCAGGCAGGTCTGTCCAGTAGTCGACAAGCAGGAGAGTTTCCATTTTTTCCGGTCTGCACCGTATAATACTTTTTTTCTAGGGTCAAAACTTTAATTCGGCAGCCTGACTGTTTTAACCGGTTAAAAGGATCCTCTTCTGTCAGGATGATTCGGTACAGTTTCAGGTGCTGTGTAAACAGAGCCAATTGCTACAAATAAGATGTAATTATTGGATAATAGCAACCACCTGGAATCAGAATGGGCAGGTTGTAGCTGGAGCAATATTTCAAAGATGGCTGTCTATAAGAGTCTACCTTGTGCAGGTCTTCATGTCACGTACAGAGCTGGCTTGATGAATGGGTCAGCTTTATTATGATTCTCTGCTTGGGGAGTCGCTCACTTAGGATTAAGAAAAGAAAAAAAAATAAACTTTCATCAACACCTATGTCATAGATTATTACTGAGCTAATAGCAGACTTTCTACGTTTTGCTGCTCAGATATAATCCTCAGATGAAAATATGCGGCTGGAAAAAGATGATCTATTGCTCTGACTGGGTCATGCATTACAAGCTGGAGTATTATTCCAAAAATGATGCAGCTTTTGCCATTATGAATATCCTTTGCTCTGGGTATTGTTAATAGAAACAGTAAATGACAATAATTAATCCAAGAATACTGTGCAACAAGTGCTGAATCTTTCTGAACGCAATTATTTACATTGTCCTATAATGCACAGAAAGTCTTTTTGGCTGCTTTATTTTAATGATTTTATATCTAATTTAACATGCAGAGCAAACCCACACCCATATACACCTACAATGTGTTTACAACTGCTGCGTCCCCCTCACTCACGCACTGTAAATAAGGAAGCCTCCCTGCAATTAAACCTGTTGCCACCTGACCCTCTGTCACCCAGTAGGGTCATCTCAGCTGTGCGTCTCCTGCTGGTGAACCTCGGTGGTGGCCACTGCAGGAAGAAGTTTGCAATGGTCCCTGTTTTAGTCAAAGAGGGAAAATGTAGAGATTATCTATTGGAGTGCAGTATTGTGCAGTGGCTTTCCGGTGTACGCCTTTTTTTTGTTTTTCCCAGCTATCTTAAGGTGCTTCCTGCTGTCCCCTGCCAGTGTACCCATGGTAGTCTGCATGTCCTTGCATATACTTAACTCCCCCCCCCCACATCTATGGCATCCCATGTAGTTTGCATGTCCTTGCACATACTTACCTTTGTACCTTGGTTGCCATGTCGTCTGCTTCCACCCACTGTTACTCCTACTTCGACCACCTTCTGTTTTGGTGTTCTGTTTTACAACGCTGTTTGTTTGGTTTGCGTCTGCTTTATGTAGTTGCATAGAAAACATACCACCATGCAACATATAACTTTAAAGCTCTTGTTTTATTAAACACATATATTTTTTGATGGGATCAACGTGGGACCTGCAAATAGAAAAAAATATACATAACCACTTGTTTGTCCACATGTGTGCCTGTACATGCACGCACATTTTTACTGATTTACCCAAACTGGTTGACACATATTTTTAGGGGGCCACCCTCCTCCGCAGGCATCATCCCTTCTTCAGGGTCTTGCACCACTTCTGCATCGGGTGGCCCCATCACTGCGTATTCACGCGTATTCTGATGAATCTGTGGGGACAGAGAAGCACATGACCGCAGAGAAGCACAAGCACATGGACGCAACTCTGAGTAAAGCTTCTTAAGAGAAAGGCGATTCAGTCGGGTCAATATGACCATCTGCTGATTGGTCATGTGATCCATGCAATGGAGGGTATTGCCTAAGTTCTGACAGGTACATGGTTAACAGCCCCTGTAGATGCTCGTACTCTTCACAGAACTCATCAAGAGTCTCCATGGTAGGTGTGGAGACTGTAGGCTGTATTTTCACTAGCTAAAAGAGCCCATTCAAGTATTCCTTGAACTAGAAACCTACAGCTTTTTTAGGTCCGAAAGCACACAAATCATGGCTCAGAATCACGTCCAAACACAGGCTAAACCCGTAGAATTAAGGACGCATGGATGCCTTGAGCCGTAATAACTAAGTTTGGCGTATGGATAACTTAATTTCATGCAAAAAGGACTACTTGCCCTACAAAACAGGCTCAGAATCACCTGACACAGAGAAGAGACTGAATAAAGTACTTTGACGTAATTCATGATGGCGGGAATGCGTGCGCGGGAGGCTTTGAATCAGGCTACATGTTCTGGCAATGCAAGACTTCCTCTTGGGCAAGCAGCGCTTCAACAATGAAAACATGTGCCATTACAAATACACATTGATAAAAACACAAAAAATGAACAGAAATCTCATGCATGCTGAAAGTCTGCCTGGCTTAGCTTTTTGATGCTGCACGATTGGAATCATGGGACAGTTGCAAATATTGAAGCTAGTTAAACTCCCCCCCACACTTTCCACTCCTTCATTAGTGGATAGTGTTGGGAGAGACTGAACCACAAAGTTCAGGTACGTACCAAAAGCTGCGAGTTTGGGTTCCCAAACACGAACACGGACTTTAGGAAGAAGCCCTTATTTGAGTTTGGCATTCAGTCGAACTCAGAGCCCCATGATCCAGTCGGCATTCTTTGCTTTCAAAATGGCCACAGCCGGAACTTCAAAAAGCTGGCCATCCCCATGAGTGAGGACACTGGCAGCAGCTAGCAGCACTTCCAGTGCCATTTTGACAGAGGAAAGAATGCCTACCACTGACCAGATTGCGGGGCTCAGGTCAGTTGTACAGCTGCACACTGTACAGCTGTTTGATGGGCTGTTCAGCTGCTCCCTGCTGCTGCACACCTACGTTCAGATGCCCATTGATTTCAATGGGGACCGGGTTCAGGTACGGGTTCCGGTCAAGTTCGGTACACAAACCAAACTTTTATTTAAAATTCGGCTAAACTTGCTGAACTTAGGGGTTTGCCCAGCACTATTTGTGGAATAATCCACAATTTGTACAAGGTAATTGCTTTAAGTGATGTATAGACTTTGATTTCATTATTGAATACTGTCAGGATCTGGGGTGAACGGCAGTGACTCGGACGACAGTTCTTCAAATCAAAAGCAATTTTATTGAAAATAAAATATTCAACAGCCAAAAATATCTTCAATTTAGAAAAGGTTGCAGCCTACAATGCAGTACATCAAGCGGTTACCTCACCAGCTCTAGTAAAGTCCAGGGTATGATAATCCAGCAAACTGCAAGTCCTTGTTGTAACAGGTTTGCTTACAGGGCATACGGCATACAAGTCCATGCTGTTAATCCACAAGTCCAAGTTCGGGGGACACAAACAAAGTCCTTCGGCTGCATTCGGTTCTGTCAGTCTCTGTGAACAGTACGGCCTGGGCTCCTCATCCCAGGCTGTTCAACAGCAAACTGAAAGCCTCATCGGCTCCTTTTTATAGGCTTCCCCGCAAATAGCCTCATCACCTGTGTGAGACCTGGGATTAAGGAAAAAACCTGTAGAGGACTGGGGATGTGGACTGGGATCCTGTAAACCCGGCATGGATCGTGCCTGATTGAGCAAAACAAGGAAGAAATATTTCCCATACACTTTACCACAATATTGATAGAATCAAGAGTTTTCCAAGCTTCAGGACAGTACAAGCAGATGCCCCAGTTTTTAAAGTGCCCCCCACCCTGCCACCCTCCCCTGACATTGAGGCAGGGCATTCAGCTTACATAAAACAATACAACTTACCTTGCCCTGGATGCAGCCACGGTCATCGTGGGATACCAGCGCTGGCCTCTGCCATTTTTCTTTCTTTCTGCCACACAGAGTCCTCTTTCACATTTCTATCAATGGAAGGAATCCCAGACCACATTAACATCCATGGGGCTTGATTTCACCATGCAGGTAAGGAGAACCAGGGCTTTTGGGGGTGTATGCACAACAGCAGTGCCTGGACCAACAACCATTTTAGACAGTTTTAAATATGCTGGTGGAAGTGGTTACCACCAACTGGAATCTAGGACACCACCAGCAGTACTTTTCCTGTCACCAGCAATACTTTTCCTGCCACCTGGTAGATACTACCATAGTAGAGAACACTTTCTTCACTTAAAACCACTGAAATGTTGACTTCAGGCACTAAAAACCTGACAATAAGCCCTACCTTTTGGCCATAGCTGCTTAAAGAGAAGCTTATGCAGAAAAGCAGGCCAGGTGCTGTGCTGCTTCCTCCCCAGCTGTCAGTGTGGCAGCTTTTTCTCAGATTAATATCTGCTTTACAGGTTTATTGGGCTTTTGAACAGATGCACTTCTTAACTTGTGTCTATTTGTTCGACAGCACTGAACAATGATTGTTCACAGCAAGCACACAGCTCTATGTACAACTCACAGTACATACATTTTCTACAGCACATGCATAGCAGTGATGCCTTTCCTGGATAGCAGATGTGTTCTGTCCAAAATAAGTTTTTCCATTGGTACAGCACAGCCAAAATTTTTTCAACTAATTGTCCACATTGTTATCCTGTTATGAGCAGGTGGTGATGGTTACATTTCATAACTCTGCCATTTGCATCTTAAGGCCACACTACTCCATTGATTCTTTTATTGCAAATTGTATATTTTATTTTACGTGTTTTTAAGTACAGGCAAAACACAACAAAAACATACACACCTTTTGTCCGCTGCAGTGCTTCTGTCTTAATCCAGTAGTATTGAACAACCTACGAGAAGTCCTGAGGACTTCGCACTCCAGTCCAATGGGTCTGCCGTCTCGGGACAAGCCCCTGTCCCACCCCCTATCAGTCACAGGGACTGGCCATTCCCACCCTATTGAAATGCTGACTGATTGACATAGCGGCCAGCTGTTTCACATGGTGTTCGCTGATGAGCTGTGGTTGATCATGGACATGGGGAGATACAATCTTGGAAACCAAACTAGGACCAAAGTGTTGGCAAGTTCACAAGGTGAGTATGTATTATTATTTTGGCTCTCCTGGACTGTCCTTTTAACTCTAAAAAGCTATTTATTGTTTTACACTTCACTCAAGCTGAGGGAGGGTTCCTCGTTCATTGGGACACTAAACTAACCTAATCCACCCCTTCTCACACCAGTAAGCCCCAGTAAGAGAAATCTTTTTGCAGCGCTCTATCCAATTGGGACAAGGAGGAGTTGTGCAATTTATTGTCACCCCAACATACAGGCTTCATACTATTCAACTGTTGAGTCATCCCAAATCAGGTTGCCCCATGGGTGATTTGTTAAACAGAACCTAAATTTATTTTTGATCAGAGGTCCACTTTAAAGTTTCTGTTCAGGCATTAAAACAGAAAAGTCTGTACTAAACTGCTCCCCTTGTGCAGCTCTGCCATTTTCATACAGCAGTACTGTAGTGTATAGCTACTTTAACACACCTAAACCATTAATTGCAAAGAAGGAGGCATGCCAATGCACGGCATTGCGAACCCGACTTGGCACAGCCCCTCCACTGCAATAAATGAAATATGTGTGTAGGGACATGAACAGGGCTCCACAGATGCTGTCAGCGCTGGGAGATGGAATGCTGGAACCCCACCCTTGGTAAGTAATGATACCAGCCTTGGATGGAGGAGTGCACTGACTTATCGGACCTGCACAGAGGAGCTGTGGGGGGCAAAATGGTGAGTATAGGCTTTTTTTTGTCTGGACAATTCTTTTAAGGCTGCCTATACTTGTATTCCAGTGCCATGGAAACAAATGTCTCCCCCTGCTCTCGCTCTCTTAATTTTCCTATGAACCGGTTCCCTCCTCGGCACAGAGTTGCAGGGAGAGTTTAAGTATGCTTTTTAGAGTCTCCTAAAGTCTCTAAGATATATACCCTGGCCATATTAGGCAGATACCCTTCTGGGTATAGTGGCTGGTATGCCAACATGCTGTTTAACCTCTGAACCATGAAGATACTAGCCCCTATGCCTGATGTGCCAGGATAGTGGCCCTTGGGGGATCTCACTCCCCTTGCTAAATATAAAAAATACTTAAATGGGATTCGGGTTTGGGAGTACAGTAATCCCAAATTTGTAGGTAAATTCGGCCATACAGCATTTAACTAAAATGTACCAATATGTTTTAGGGTGATGAAGGAAAATAGAGCACCTGGACGAAATGCTTACAAACATAGGGATAGCAATACAAGCCCAATGCAAATGGTGTCTATGTACAGTAGCAATTAAAGGGTCTGTCCAGGCAAATAACGTAAAAAAAATAGTTATTTGCAATGAGAGGGACAAGCCAGCCTCAGCACACCTTACAATTGCAACAAATGTACTGATTTGCCTGGACAGACCATTTACAATCCTAGTACCCAATTGCTGCAATGTGTTCACTTTAACAGAGATGGGTGGTTATTTTATTTGCAGAGAAAAGGAGGACTGGAAATGTGTGGCCATTTATAAAACCATAAGATTAAAGACATGAAACAGAGACAAACCAGGAAATTTAGAGGAAGAGTCAGAATATGCCTGGGCTTTTAAAATTCCACTGAGAGATGAGTAATTGAATATTTATGTTATATATATATAGCAGTTAGTTGGGGAATCACAGAGATGTCAATGAAAGGTGAGGCGATAATTATGCCTGTTGTGGACTAGAATGTTCCACTTGCAAAGTCAGCCAATACTAGTGACACTCTGGAGTTCTGTAATGGGGTGTCTATGAAGCTGTTGTAAGGAAGTAAGCCTAGATTTAATCCCTACAGATGGAGAAATGCTATCAAATGTTTCTGTAGGAGAGAAGTTGGCTTAAGGGGTGATTGGTCATCATGGTTAAATACATAGGCAGTGGTTGACTATGACCACACTAAAGGAAGATTTTGTTATTGCAGCTCTTGGAATAGCTGACTTTGCTCCACCAAGATATTGTTTATGTAAATCTTTACCTTTGCGGGAATGAGTAAGTGGAAGGCAGGAAAAGTGGGATAACCAAAAAAAAACATGTTACAGTATTACATTTTACAGATTTTTCTGACTGCTCCAACAGGAGCTGCTGCTTTTAAGAATATCATTTATATGGTTGCAGAACGAGCCAACACCTAACCCACTGGTATCACAACATATGCCAAGTGGTTAGTAAAAAAAACAATGCTACTTTATAGACTCATTCTTCTTGCTCCTTGTCATTCAGCATAGTTTTGTTCAGTATATGCAGGTTATTGACTAATGAAAGCTTGGCCTAAGGCAGGTCATGTCATGAAATTGAGTGGAAATATTTTTATACAAGTGGTGTTTCTTGACCAGAAATGTGCAATTCCTCAATGAATTGATGCAGGCAGCAGCAGGAGATGAGAGTCGCAGATGAGATGCAGGTGACATTAGTCACCAGGGAAGGTCCACAGCTTTACATTTGGCACTATGGAAGTGAAAGCATACCTTGGGACTTTTACTCTGCTTCAAATATATAAATACTTTACAATCACTCACTGATCAAACTACAACGCTTTAGGTGGATTAAAGTTCCCAAAGAATGGGTCTTTCACTTTGAGCATTCCACAATGCCCAGTGAGAAGCTGTGGACTTTCCAAGGTGGCTGGCGTCACCTCAGCCGCAGCTCCCATCTTATGCTGACTGCATCAAATCATTCATTCAGACACAAGACTTGATGCTGCACCCAGATTTGTGGGATACACATACACCTCCCAGATGCAGCAAGATGGTGCGGTGGGAGTGCGATCCTCGGAGGGCCAATGGGACAGCTTTAAAACACCCAATTATCAAATCTGACCTTCTGAAAAAGCAGGTTTATATGAACATTCCCTAATGCACAGGCAATATTTCTTCCTTTCTTTAGTCTAAATAAAACTCCACACCATCTGCTGATAATATACTGAAGCCTTATACTGCCATCCTGTCTGCGTCATTAAAAAAAAAAAAACCAGTATTATTATCTTCTCAGAGAAAGAGGGGTTTCACCATGGCCCAGTCAGAGTTCCACTGGTGGTTTTTAACCCCTCTGCTTAGACTCTGTTCTATGGATATTACCTATTAGAGTACCGAATAGAAGATTATTGATATTGCTGAATTTGTGGAGGCTGATGTCTTAGCTAAGCTGGCACGTCTAAAGGTAAGTAAAGCAATGGGTACAGATAGGTTCCACCCTAGAGTTCTAAAGGATTTGTGATTGCAGCCCCTTTGACTGATTTACTAAATCATTCCCTTTTAACTGGTGAGGTTCCAGATGATTGGAGAATGGCCAATGTCATACCAATCCATGGGAAGGGGAGTAAAGAAGAAGCCAGTAATTACAGGCCAGTTAGTTTAGCATCTATAGTGGTAACACTTATGAAAACTCTCTTGAACAAACAGATAATTTCTCATCTAAAAATTAACAACCTGTTGGACCCAAAACAACGGATTTACTGAGGGCAGATCATGTCAGACCAATCTTATTGATTTCTTTGACAATGTCACCAAAGTGTTAGATGAAGATGGTGCTGTAGATATCACCTACCTGGATTTTAGCAAATCATTTGACACTGTACCAAATAAGTAGCTCATAGATAAGTTATTGAAGTTAGGACCCTGGATAGTGCAGTGGATTTCCAGCTGGCTGAAGGATCGGTATCAGAGTGTTGTTGTTAACAGTGTGCAATCTGAAGAAAGGTGAGTTACAAGTGGTGTACCCCAAGACTGTCCTGGGCCCCATTCTTTTTAATATGTTTGTAAAAGACATAGGAGAAGACTTGGTAGGTAAAGTTTGTCTGTTCACTGATAATACAAAGGTGAGTAATAGGGTGTACATTTCTGGAGGTGTAGGCAACATGGAAAATGATTTGGCTTTACTGGATAAATAGTCAAAATAGTGAAAACGGGAGCTTAATATCTCTAAATGTAAAATCATGCACTTGGGTAGATGGAATCCATGCTCTGAATACTGTATGGACAGTACTGTTAGCCAGGACTTCGGAGTAGAGAAATTTAGGGGCACTGATTACTGATAGCTGCAAGATGATTGGACAGTGTAGCCAGGCAGAAGGAAAGCAAACAGGATGCTCGCCTGCATAGCTCGAGGCATCACCAGTAAAAAGAGGGAGGTTGTGATGCCTCTGTTTAGAGCCCTAGTGAGACCACAGCTCTAGCTAATTCTAATATTCTACTATTATATTATAATATTATATTATAATATATTATTATAATATTCTAGTATTATAATGCTGTGTTAAGTTCTGGAGACCTTACCTGCAAAAAGACATTATCTAAATAAAACAGGTCCAAAGGCGGGAAACGAAAATGGTAGAAGGACCTAAAAGTTATCAGGAGAGACTTAAAGAACTTCATTTGTACAGTCTAAAATATATAGGAGAGAGAGGAGAACCTTTAAATACGTGAAAGGGTTGAAAAAGGTTCAGGAGGGAAGTGTTTTTAAGAAGAAACTTAATGATAGAACAAGGGGGCACAACCTGAAGCTAGTCAGAGGGAAGTTCAGGAGCAACATTAGAGAATATTATTTTACAGAAAGAGTAGTAGATGCTTGGAACAAACTTCCAGCAGAGGTAGTTGCAAAATTAAGGCTTTATTATTAGCATTTATGCCATAAACAGGCACAGGACCTAGTCTCCCCAGGAAGGAGAATTAGCATCTGTGAGTTGAGCCAAGCTCAGATCACAGACTCCCTGCTGATCCTCTCACACCTCCGAGCTGAGAAGGCTCCACTGAGTCTGAAGCAGATGGGACCCCTGGAGATAACACACTCTCTTGTAACACCAGTACTTCAGACCTCCAAAACCGGCACAAATCGGATCATAGCTGGGCCGCTGCGTGTCCTAGCACCAAGCCAGGTACCAAACCAGAACAAGTCTACAAAACCACACACAGGAATATGTTTCTCACGGCCATGCGACCACTGGAACCCAAAGTAATGAAGATCTCAGATTCTAACCCATCTAGGGACTTCATCTTTGGGCTCATCGGATGCCCGGCATCCATCCCAATCGTTTGCTACCATATCCACAGCCATATGACCCCCTCTGCCAAAAGTTATAACTCCTCAAAGTTTTTAGGTTCTAAAGAAGGTTCCCCAAGGGAGGGAGGGAACAGTCTGCCCCACAGAGGGGAGGGGGCAAGAGGGTCCCGAGGCATAAAGGGGCCGGCCATTGTCACTTTCTGGGGGGAGATTGCGTTGCATGCGCATGCGAGGTGCCCATCCATTTGAGAGCCCATCATCACTACTCTGCATTTTAAGGTAACTCTGTTGTTTCTTTGCTGGTAACTCACTGTAACCCGTAACCCACTTTGTATTCATTTCATCATAGCCAAATGTTTGTAATAACTGCCTAGTGTGCTCATTGCATTAAAACCTATATGAGCAATCTTTTTGCCTTAGCCAAGAATCTGTGTGTCCATGGGCTGCTGGGCCTTGTAGTCCCGCTAGGCAGGTGAATGGACTGTGCTTTGGGGAAAGCGGGCTGCGTGGTCATCGGTACTGGATTGATCACGTGACCCATCGTTCCCTGACAGTCTCGTTCTGCAGTCACCCTTCTATGTTTCTATTTAACCTGGGGGGGCCCAATGCAGCTCTGTATGGTAAAGTGTTGGTATGGGGAGAGGTGGCATTTAACCTGCAGCAGTGTATGGATCCCTAATTGGACAAAGCTGTGCATTGAAAAGTACAATATCTGCTGAATGCAAAGTTTTTTGGGGGGTGATTTAGTGTCCCTGTGGACCATGACCCCTCCTGGCAGAGTTGAGTTTAGGTCCGATATGAGGTTAGCAGTGCATCTAAGAGGGACCTAAACCCACCCTTGCAGTTCAGTGCCAGGAAGGGTCCAGGGCCATTGAACTAACCTACCCCCTCCTGCTCACACTGCATGCTGTTTATGTCCTCTGTGTGAGTACCAGCCCTATGCCAAACGGTATAGGGGCTGGTATGCTGCCATGGCCAGAGGCTGGCTGTTTGATCCCAGAGCCCTACAGGTAAAAAATAGAGATTGTTTGGTAGACTAAGCATGCCCCCTCCACACACACACCATTGAGGGAAGAAAATCAGATTTCGGATTCGGAGTACCCAAACCCCCACAAGGGAAAAACTCACAAGGAATGGACTGCAGGATTCACATGGAGTGGACTGTGCTTTCAGGCACTGCTTCAAGACATGGGCCACAACTGTTGCATTCCTTGTGTCAAGACAGTCCTGCACCCCATCTATGCCCTTCTCCAATGCTGCATCCCTATTTCTATCCTGCTCACACTGCATGCTATTTATGTCCTGTGTGTGAGTACCAGACCTATGCCAAACGGTTTAGGGGCTGGTATGCCGTCATGGCCAGAGGCTGGCATGAGGGAAGAAGATTTTGGATTCGGAGTAACCTAAAACCCACTAAGGAAAAACTCACAAGGAATGGACTGCAGAATTTACATGGAGTGGACTGTGTTTTGCGGCAGTGCTTCAAGACATGGGCTACAACTGTTGCATTTCTTGTGTCATTCCTTGTGTCCAGCCAACATCAGAAGCATCGTGCTAGAGCTAAGCTGAAACAGGACTGGACTATAGCTCAGTGGTCCTGTTTTTAGATGGAAGTAAATATTGCATTTCCTTCTAAACGTCTGGAGGAAGAGTAGAGAGGCAAAATTCAAGTCCAGTGTGATCACAGTCAGTGATTGTTGAAGTGCACCTATACTCAGAAAGGAAGTTTATGTGGTCACCTTCTATCCCCAGCCCTGTGCCCCAAATATCCATAAAAACACAAAAAACGCAAAATACAGGAAGTAGTATTATAGTGAATGGCCTGCCATATGCTAATCAATTTAGTTACAACCAGACTGTCACATAATAACAGGTTGAAGTGCTCCCCATTGCTGAGCTGTGGGTACTCTAGCTGATTGCATCATCACTGGGGATTAGGTTGCCACCCGGCCAGTATTTTCTTTTACTTTACTGGCCAATGGCCAGTTTTTCAACTGGTAATTCTAATAGTGGGTATACTTTTCCCATCCTCAGTTACCAGTAAAGAAACAAATACTGGCACCGCCAGGCCAGTCGCTAGTAAAGTAAAAAAAAATACCAACCAGGTAGCAACCTTACGGGGGGGTGGAGCTGCTCAGCTAGGGAACTGACTACATCCAGTTCATGTTGTTATGAATGTTAGGCAAAGGCTGAGGTAAAAAAAGATACACAGGCTGTTTTGGGGCACTGGGCTGGGGATAGAAGGTGGCTATATATACTTCCCTCTAAGTATAGCTGCACTTTACGGGCAGCCATGTCAACTGCTGGTGTTGGTCCACTGGGTTATATTAATTCAAAAATCAACACCACTGTCTACAAGATAATTTTAGAGCACTTTATGCTTTCCTCTGCTGACAAGCTTTGCGAGCACCTGCCCTCACTTATAAAAGTACCAAGACATTATGCCTGATTCATCGCTTCTCCTGTCCGCAATCCTGAATGCGGGAATGCGGGAATGCTTATAAATCTCAGTATAGGCCATTTTCCCAGCTTGTGCTAATCCCCAAACCGGGATTTTTCGGTTTGCATAAGAAAAAAGGAATATTCAACGCATTAATATGTGTCAGACCGAGTTTATGCGTTCTCACATTCGTCAGTTTACGGGTTGAGGCTGGGCTTGCATGTTGTTCTGAGCCCTGATTTGCCCATTTTTAGGGCCATAAAAACCGGTGCCAACTTATGCCCTCTTCTTGCTTGCTGGATTCCTGGTCTACATGTGTGATGGAGCCCCTTGACGACTTCTTGAGTATGAGCATCTACAGTGCCATGGCCTGCTCACCTTGTACCTTCCAGGGCTTAGGCATACCCGTCGTCATCTGGGCGTTAATTGAATGTCCGATAAACAGGTGTTCGAATTGACCAGACTGAACCGCCTTTCTCCTAAGTAGCTTTACTCAGAGGTGTGGCCATGGTTGGCCCCTGCCACAAGAAAGGAGCATTCGATTGACAGTATGGAAGCCTATAGGCCCAGTGGTTGCCGAAGGTGAAGGCCAGGCTGGTGGCTGGGTGGTTGCTGCAAGGCAAGGACAAGCCAATGTAAGCTAAACACATTCATTAGCTGCACTCAACATGGGGTACACACTTGGCGTCACAGCGACGTGTGCCCACCACATCTTTGCAAGCTATTAAATCTGGCCACTCATGTTTGTGGCAACTGTTTGTGGTTTGCCTCCTCACCCCCTCCCAATTCAACAGATGGTAACTCTTACCACTGGTGGACATGTGCCCCCGGTCAACAGCATACCGTATACATGCTCCTTGGCATGAGTAAATTTGAGGGGTTTTGGGTGCCCTCCACCAGTTTGCAACCTGAAAACAAACACAAATGGCTGAGGGTCTGAGTGGTCATATGTGTGACCCAGAAGCACCCCTCTGGGCCCTTCCCACTTCTTCCCACAGCCTATCTCTGGTTTATTTTCTTCTGGACCACTTTTAGATTGTCAGATTTCTTGGCGATTGTCAGATTTCTTGGCGATTGTCAGATCTCTTGGCGATCGTCAGATTTCTTGGGTGGTGCCCAGGCTGGTAGGGGAATGAACAACCCCAGTTGTAGCTCAGCTGCTCCGCCATGAGGCCTACACTGGGGTGTGCAATGGGCTATGGTGGGCTGGGGCTGCGGTGCTTTGGTCAGGTGCTGGGTTCCCATCTGCCATGGCTTCTGGGCTCTGGGGGCGGTGGCGCCATGTACCTTGTTGCATGGTTAATCCCAAAGCAAGCATTGCTACCAAAGTGCAGGTGTGAGAAAGATGAAAGATGGCTGACGAGCTGAAGGTCACTATCCAAACAACCTGGGCTTCCATAACCTTAGCAGCGCCACAAGCTAATTACCTCCATGGCATTGTGTATTGATGCAGTTATTCATGCAAAAGGAGCACTGACCAAGTATTTAATGCATATACTGTTCAATCCTTTCAGTAGGCCAAATTAAATTTTATGTTTTCATTAGCTATAAGTCATTATCCTCAACAATCAAAGAAAGAAAGGCATGAAATGGATAACTCTGTGTGTGTTAAATCACAATATATATATAATATAGATACAATGTATATATATATATATATATATATATATATATATATATATATATACAGTATATATATATATATATATATATATAATGTGGGGTTTAACTTTTCGAATTGAATTGCTGAAATAAATCTTATGATTTATTATGATGATATTATAAATTACTGAAATGCATGTGGATTGTGGGGAGCTCCTTGGAGTGCCATATCGGGCTCTAGTATAAGCATAGGTCTGTAACACTTTTTTTTACCTCAACGGTTCATCGATTTGGTTTCCCTTCTGCTGGTGTCTGGGAAAGCAAAACCTGCTAAGAAAACATGTCATTTGTTTCAGATACGTAATGTTCCCCCTCCATTTGTGGTCAGGAATCCTGAAGGACATTTATTCCCACACACTCCTCACAGAGAAGTGGTTACTGCTACTGTTCTTGCCATTCTCTAATTTCATAGCAAAGTGTGAAGTACAAAGTATGTTTTCACATGTTAATGCCATTACAGACACTCTGCTCATTCCCTGCAATCTGAGGAGCATTATCTCTATAAAATAAAAGAAACAGTTGATGACTGCATAGCGCTAAGTACTTGTTAAAGTTATCCGCACAAAACCTTTCTAGGAGCAGCCCACAGGTCTAAGCCTATAAAATGCCTCACCCATTAAAATTGATTACTTAATGTCTTTAAAATGTAATCTTACAGTTAAGATAATTTCTTACTTGAACAAACTTTACATTTGCAATAAAGGAAGATTGACGGGAATACAATGGGCTTGCTGCTAAGCTTGACTAATATTTTTAGCACGCATTCCTAAGGGTATTGTTTTTATGGATCATGCTATAGCTAAATTACAGTTACATGATGTCACATTCTTCCATACCGATTATGTTCTCAGATTAGCACACTTTACTATTTTGTTATGTAAATTGAAGTCGACAAAGATTAATGTTGCAGGAAGGCAACATGCAGAACTGCTGCCCCATACTAACCTCGCCCGTCGCCCATCATGAATAGTTCTACAGGAGCCCTTTGCTGTAATAGATTGCAGTGGAGCTGGCTACATCTTTAAGTCTTGTACAAATATAGGCAAAACTGCGCTACATAAAAATGTGCACAATACCTAAAATAAGTGGGCTGCCAGTACAGTCCACAAAACCTTGCCAAAAGAGGGAGGCCGCACTACATATGAGTATTGAATGAATTACAATTAACTTTTATTTTAGAAAAATTGACATAAGCATGATGACATTGAAAACAAGAACAAATTAAAAACAATTAAAAAGTGAAAAAAGCAGACAAGGAGATGGACCACTTAATCACAAGCTTTAAATAAAGGGACTGTCCAGGCAAAGTGTATAAACTCTGATATATCAGATTACCTCCTCTGCTTCCCTCTCCCTGCCTGTCTGCTGGTAGCAGAACCTGTAAGCAGAAACCAGGCACTGGGTTGTGGCACTCCTCCTGTTTTCCCTTGCAATAGACCAACCAAGGTTTGACTGGTGGTCTATAGCTGTTTTTTGCAGCTTATATGGTGTGGGCACCCATTATGCTGATGCAATGCATATACCATTCTTGTATCACACTGCCTGTGCCGCTCCCACTTTAATCACAGCTTGGAAACAAAGGTAAAAGTTTGAACCTTCATGGCTCTTATTATGGCTTTGTTTTTACAACCCAGGGCAGTTTAGGACATTGCCAAGTAGAGCCCCACACAATGGGCTAACACTTGGCTATGCCTAGACAATACTTCTAATCTCTACATGTTGTTATTTCCTACCTTAAACAATTTGCACAGCACTAGAAACTTTCACAAGTCTGTTTTGTGGTCTGTAATGCTGATTGGCTGAGCATCCCATGTGGGTACCAGGAAGAGATGAGTTTGTTTTGCAATGCTGAGTCCAAGCTGCAAAAAACCTTTATACTCCCCTTTTGTCCCCCACAGATGACCGCTTGTAGTTCAGTGCTAGGGCTCCTACCTAAGTTACCGTTGGATCGAATCATGCGCCACCAAAGCCTAATCGCCAGTCTCAGACGCTTCCATGACAGCGGGTCTCTCGCTACCATCTGTCTCCATGATGCTGGCACACCCCTCCCTTTACTTCAAAGAGGGGTGTGCTAGGACTTGACATCCCACCTCCATTGCAGTCAATAAAGTAGGCATTATTTGAATGCTGTGACGGATGGCGCTGGAATAGCAGTGATCATCTATGGGGGACAAAACCTTTTTTTAAGCCTGGACAATCACTTTAACCAATTGTGTACAATTTATGATGCCCCCATAGTGCCTAGATCAGTATCTTTTTGAACTCCCTAACACCCCCCCCCCCCCGCCATCATTACAGCACTGACTAATTAGAAAGGAGGAGTTAACTTTAGAGCTACATGTCAAACTATAGATGTGCAAATCTGGTAGAGACGCTTCACAACAGACTTGCAGCAGTAATTGCAGGTACTGGTGGTCCTACAATGTATTTACTCAAGGGGGGACAAATATATACGCACCCCATTCTATTCTAGCAATATATTTTATGTACAACTATTTTTATAATGGGTTTAAAAATGTAATGTAGGCACTACTACATTTACTGAGGAGGTCTAAAATACTTTTTAAACTGCTCTTAGACAGGCAGAATTAGAGCAATGTAACTACATATTGTATTTTTGTAGCAGAAGTCGCCCTAAAATATTAAAAGAATAAAAAATAAAATATCAAATGTAACAATATCACACTAAGCGGAGGCGGTCATGGGGTTGGAGAAGGCTATATCTTCTTACCTTAATCTGTCTTTTTGGGAGACCATATATATCTAGCCTCTTCTTGTACTGTTCCTATCAGGTCTATGGAATATGTTAACATTGTTTAATAAACTTTTTACCGACAACTATCATCATTATGCCACTAAAATAATCATCAGCATCTTATTCACTGCATTGGATAGTAAAATAATATTTTGAATAATATTTGAACTCTGTCTGGTCAATCTAATTGAATATAAACTGGGGGGAATTTCTTTCACCTAGAGTATTTTTATCACAAAACGTCCCCTTTGCTAATTCCTCCTAAAAAAAGGTATAAGCCTTCCTCATAGCCCCTCTGCATCCCCTGCCCTAGTAATTAAAAAAATGTCTCCTGTGCAATTTTGGGAATTGCTCCATAAGATAATAACATCAGAGAACAAATAGTTCTGTATAATGTTTAATAGTACAGTCTGTCCCTGTCCAGGCAATCAAAAAATAACAAACATCACTTACCAGCCAGTCCGCTGATTTGTTACCAAGGAGTCTAGTCTCATCACTAGCGGCTAGTGTGACCATGCGCTCTCATACTGGACAGTTGCATGTCCCTACTGCTGGACATGTGGGAGCAGGCTGCCAGCAAGGGGCGCATCACGTAAGTTATCACCAGCATCCACCTCTGCTATGTGCTATTAGCTAATGAAATTGTAAACCATTGGGAAGTATATTTTATTTTCAACCAATTTTCCACTAATTAATGTGTTTTGTGCTACTGTGGGAGATGTTCTCCTCACAAGTCAGGATTTATATCATGTTGTCAACTTTCTAAATATGTTGAAAAGTGAATGTTATATGTCCGTTTTAGCATGTGTTTTGTCTTCCAATAAAAATGATTGACAAAGAAATGGTACACCTGAGTTACCACCTACACACTACAATATAATATTAAAACAATATAGCTTTATGAGAAAACTGTTCACACTACTTACAACAATGATATAATGTGAATAACAATGGATATGCTACCTAAAAATGTCATACTAAAAATATCAAATTTATAGCTATAAAAAATAAAATGGCAGATTGATTCCCTACATCAATAAATATCAACAAAGTATTAAATATACATAAGAAAATAGCAGACCCAACGAACAATGGGATTGAGTCCTCAAACCCTAGATTATACCATATTAGTGCAAATTAGAGTAGGGCAAAATATAGTTTATATTTTTGTCAGCAGGTTGCTACATGGATAAAGTTTAAGCAAATTGAAAGTAAAGTTTCTTGCAGTGCAATGTAAAAAATATATAAATTATGTTTCTTCTAGTACACGTGGAGGATGCAGCATCAGGACTTTTGATTCCTCTTGATTACGAACAGTTGGGTTTTGATGTGGTTTTCTTAGGAAAACTTTGGACAATGTCAATAAAGTTTATATTGGCAAAGAACACATAAAAAGCCCTCATAGCCAATACAGCCAGTTCTGACTAGTGTTCTGAGGAGAACGGACATGGACACGTCTTCTGTGCCCATATTTATTCTTTTTAATTATAACCTTTCTAGGTATGCTGATGGATACCAGAGAGCCAAAGATTTTTCCTCCAGAGAACAAATGCATTCATCTCATGGAACAGGTTCACAATTTTTTATTGTTCAAGAGAAATCCACCTTTTGCAATTACATGCAAGTCCTAGATCATATGGTGTTGGCTATGGAAGCCATTCCAAGTCCAATTTCACACCAGAGCGTTTCAACGGTTCATTCTGGACAAATGGGACAGATCCCAACTGTCTCTAGACAAGACTTGTGTTCTATCAACAGATCTGATGGATGGTGGCTTTAGACCCACAAGCTTGCAATCAGTCATTCTTTTTTTCTCATTAACTGGAGAATCATAACTATGGGCGCCAGTATGTTGGGATGGGGAGTCCTAGAGATTCCAAGTGGTCAGTCAATTTTCTGGAATTGATAGTCGTTCTGTTGGCTTTTCCACATGTACTCCTGTTCGGTTACAGCCAGACAATATTGGAACCATGGCCTATATCAATTACCAGAAGTCAGACATGGCGACTTTTCTATGGGCAGAGGCTCATGTGCCAGCTCTGTCCGCAGTTCACTTTCCAGGCATTTAAAATTTTTTTGAACAGGAAGCAACTGGGTCCAGGAGAGTGGGAGCTGAACCAACAAACCTTTATCAATCTCTGTTACAGATAGTTGACTCAAGAGGTGGACTTATTCGCCACCCATTACAACAGAAGTTTCCTAAATTCCTAGGGCAATCCAGGAACCCTCTGAAGTTGGGAGGGGATGTGTTGGTTCATCCTTGGAGGGAGCTCAAATTGATTTATGCCAGTGATGACAAACTTTTTAGAGACCGAGTGCTCAAACTGCAACCCAAAGTTTTAGGTGCCAATCTAATGGCTCTGGTGCCAGGGGTCAGGGGGGAGATGAAAAAAAACTAAAATGCATAGACTGGAAAGATGATGGGTGCCCACAGAGAGGGCTCTGAATGCTGCCTCTGGCACGGGTGCCATAGGTTCACCACCACTGGTTTATGCCTTTCCTCCTTTTCCGCTTCTGCATCAGTTGCTTCACAGACTTCTCCGGTAATCTGTGACAATGATTCTGATTGGCCAAATAAATCTGTCACTGGACACTTTCCGCTCCCTATACAGTAAAACCTGTTGTCTCAGGGACCAATTTTTCATCTGAGTCTGCAAACCATATCTTTTACGAGTTAGCTACTAAGAAGTTTATTTTAGAAGCTTAGGGTATATCATAAGATACTGGAAAAACGCTGGTGTAAGAGTCATAAATTTCCAGCTCTGGAAGTCCGGACTGGATAAAGGTTTGTCAATCAGTACCTTAAAGGTTTCTGCCCTGACAAAAGCCTATTGCTGAAAATTACCCTATTTTGACTTTCCTACAGAGAGTGGCTCATATCACTCTTGAGTTCAAGAAGCCTGTCGAGCCTTGGAATCTGAATCTTCTCTTTTTGGCTTTCCAGCTCACTCCTTTTGACCTTATGATTTCTTCTTCTCTTTTGTTTCTGACTCTCCTGGTGTTTTTTTTTTGTCGCCATTACAACAGAGTCTCATAATTGGCAGTTCTGATTACTGTTTCTCCTTTTCTTTTTCTTTCATAAGGATAAAGCTGTTTTTCACTTTCCAATGTCTTTGGTTGTTTCTTCCTTTTATATTAATAAAAAGATAATCATCCCTCTTTTTGCCTGGCTCCTGCTAATTTGTAGGAAACGTTTCTTCAGCCATTAAATGTTGTTCGAGCATTCAAATTTTACCTACATAGGACTAAAGTTTAGAAGATCTGATTCTCTTTTCATTCTTCTTTGAGGGGTCTAAGATGGGGCCCGTGGTTCTGGTTAAGACTATTAGTAAATAGATTAGACTGGCAATTTCTTAGGCTTATGCTTCTAAAGGCAAACTACCGCCTTTGAAACTAGCGCCCATTCCACCTGATCAGTGGGTTTATCTTGGGCGTTCTGTCACCAAGCCTCAGTGGAACAAGTTTGCAAGGTCGCTACTTGGTCCTCGATTCGTACTTTCACAAGATTTTACAAAATTGACAAGTGGGCATTGGCTGATGTTGCATCGGGATGCAAGATCCATCACAACGTGGTTAAGTAATGCCTCTAGCTCTGGCTCTGGTGTCTGCAATTTTTTATTGCAGTTTTTTTTGGGTCCCTCCTGACATCCCACTACTTTGTTACTCCCCAACTGTTCAGAATCAAGAGAAGTCCTGGTGCCGTGTCCTCCATGTGACCAGAGGAAAGAACCTTTGTGGCAAGTACTTAAAGTACTAAAACTTTTTTTTGCAACATGCTAAATTTCTCTGATTTGGCCTGTTCTGGCAGATAGTGCTTGATGTATCAGCCCCAATGAGAATAAATATAAGAAATATTAAAAAAAAAACATGACCTGGGACACTGGGGCAGGTCTGCTGCTATTCCACTTCTGAAGGATGGTTGTGTCAGAAGTATTTTGTCACTTATGGGCTAAATTTGATCTGCTATTTTCTTGTATGTATATGTATAATTCCACCCTGCACCTGGTCTTGGGTACCCTTTTGTAACAGTGCAGCATGATCCCAATAAAAGATGCTCCTCCAACTGCTGGGGTTAGTGCGTAATTTTTTTTACAAGATGTCTGCTTCAAAGAGGCTCTCAAAACTTTGTGCACAGATTAATCTAAGGTCATAGAGGCTCTTAAAAATGTGGCATGCATCGGCTGCCTATTTAGTTAATCAACCTACTAATATATATATATATATATATATATATATATATATATATATATATATATGTGTGTATTACAAATCATCATTACACCTTTATGCAGGTGATTGTACATGAAAGGGGTGCTGATATAACTCTGTTTTCTTTGCTTTTTGTAGGTTTATGATGTCGCTAAACATGAATACGAGAAGACGATTTAAGAGGAGATTTTTCCATGTCCTGGGGTGCAATATATTTGAAGAACAATTATTTTTATAATGTATTTAATAATTGAATCTAGGTATTATTTCGAAGAAATACATTTACTAAAGAGGTCTCAAATTCTTCTTAAACTGCTCTTAGGCAGGTACTATTGCAGTGATTTAATTACACGATAATCTACCTGTCCTTTTATTGTACAGTATGTTTAAGAGGTAAATCTTGATAAAATCTTGTATTTAAACCTACATTATTTTTGAAGGAGAGACATTGCTCCAATACTTATTTGGTTGATAAATTAGATTTGTTCTACATCAATATATGAATATAGAAATAAAGGTTAAGGTCACACCAATGCCTAATAATTGTTGGGAAAAAACAGACATGTGTATTTTAGTATTTTAGCCATATTGGCCCTGACTTTCCCTAAAGGATGTTTTAAAAATATGGACCATAATTATGCTTTGATTCAGAGGAAGGCATGAGATAAAATAGAATAGAGAACATTACATGAGTTTATAAATGCTGAAAGTGCTCCAATGTTGGGGAATCACCTTGAGCAGGCAAAAAGATCCCTTTACGATACTGTAAGGTTTACTTTTTTTAAAATTTTAAAAAATTGTTGCATTGCTCTAGTGAAAGTTTGAGCCACCTCCTCTAATTAATCACACCTTTAATTTAATTTATGTCTTTGTTCTGCAATAAAGTGTGAATGTACTCTTCACACAATATTTTAAAGAAGTTTGTAGAATCAAGGCCATTGATAGTGGTTCTTGCAGGGAGCTGGAGCTTGTGAGTTTCACTTCAAAAGTTTTCTTGAAACATGTTAAAGTATTTTTGGTGCACGTCAGCTGAATGCTGTAGTGTGAACAGTGCCAATGATTGCAATGTGCTGGAAAACATAGGTGTAGGTGTTTATTAGAACAAATATCTGAGACACAAATCACACCGGGAGCCTTATTAAAGAAGCTTCAGCGCCACATAGCGCCACTTTTTTGGCCTCAGAGGCACTCAGCACCAATTAACAAATGGCAGCGACGTGGTGGCTGCCGCCTAGCATCTTACTTAACACTAGCGACGAAAAGCTTGCAGCACCGGGCGCTCTGGTTGATGCAAGGCTGGCAGCTGGATGCGGGGACAAGATCGCCAATTTTGGTAAGTTTCAAACTACCGATATAGGGTGAATCAGCTGTTGGAGACTAATGGTGAATAATATCTATTATTTTTTATTTTTTCCCAGACAGGCACTTTAGGCTAAATTACTTTTGTCGATTGCTGCCACAGTTGCCGCTTATGTGTTGGTAGTTTGAGCAGAAAGTCAGGCAAATAGGTTCAAATGGAAGCTACTGACTGTTGCAGGTAATATAATGACACTTTCTGCCTTCCTACATAATTTTCATAGTGCATGCTGCAGCCTAGCGCACTGTGACAGTTAAAATTGTTTTAGTTTACAAGTCAAAACCTCAGATAATGTAACATGATCAGGACGCAAGCATAAGAAGACATATATTAGTGACCTTAACATGTCCATTTTAAATACAAAAATAATTAAATGACATAAGCATAATGAATTTAGAATATAAACTTGAGAATTATTAAAAAAAAATAAGGTACACAAAAAATGTGGGGAACAGCTACTATTATTATTTCCAAACATCTCATCTCATTGTAAAGATAATGCACCTGTAAAAATGCCCCATTGAAGGTACCGGTGACTTTTGGGGAAACGTGAATAAAAAAAGTTTTTGGCACTTTTTTTATGAGTTAAAGTTAAAAAGCTCACATAGATGCAGGTTGCAATTCACACATCACTGCACACCCAGAGTGCACCTTGCTTCATGAATTAACATGACCCCAAAATGAGTGCTAGACAATCTAGAGAATCTAGGCAACTTTGATAGAGGTCTACTTGTTCTGAATTTGCAATATGGCATTTTAAAATGAATTAAACATACATGGTCATTTACATTATTTTGCAACCTTTGAGAAATAATCATTCTACAGACTTGGCGTAATACATGCAGTAATACTCATTTGAATATTTTGGATTTTGTACTATTGATATTATATTATTCCTGAGGAACATTGTTTTTTAGGGTAAAAGTAGCTGAGCAAATACGCATGTTTGCACCTTTATACTTTTTACTTATTTTTCGTATTATTTTATGCATGCTATTGAATACAATATTTGAGTATTTTGTATAAATCTGAAAAAGCAATGCACATGAAGCCTTTATTTTCAGGCAAATACAGGTTACAATACTGATACTAGTAGGGTATACTGTATAAAATGCATGTAGTGTAAAAGGTAAACTGGAAAAAAATTGTAGGCAAAGTGCAAAATTTGAACAAAAACGTTTAAAGTGACTGGGTGGCAATAAATGGCATGTACCTTTTGTTCCCTACAGCAGCTTTCTAGTAGCCCAGCAGTTTTAGACATATCCCTATAGGATATCTCATTTTAATAATGTGCTGTGCAATTCATCTTGCGTCCCCACCTAACATTTTGCCAGCAAAAACATGAAAAAACCTGTCCCCTGTCTCCATCACAGTGAAAACAGTGGGGTGCCTATTTCCTGTAACAGAGCGCGCTGCCTTGGTGCACATGTTTAAAGACTTGCTTTCCCACACCAAAGCAAAAGGAAGGTTCCTAAGGGAAGAAAAGGGAAGTATATAGGTTTTTTGAGGGGTTGGGTGTGGACTCTTATATATTTAAAATATCTTTTCCTTAGCACTTTTTTGGTCAAAGTGAATAATTTATAGTAAAAAATAGTATTGCTAGGCTATTTACAATACATTGTACATTAAATCATGCATAGTACAGATTAGATAGCACGTACTCGAGAAAATGTGTTTTGCATGAGCGAATACTTGAATGAAACATTTGAAAAGATACATTATTACTTTTATATATCAAATATGTGATTAACTCATAATTCAGTTATTTGCCTTAACTGACTTCAGTACAACAGGCTGCACTACATTTTTTAAACACTTTTTCAAGTAGCACGATACATACATACACGATACATACACAATACATTTTATACTTATTGTAAACTAGCCTAAAACTAGGTGCTCACTGCAGACTTTCTTGCAGTATTATAGTACTCAAGCAACTAGACTAAGGATGATACACACAGCTCCTTTAAGGAAAAAGTATTAAAGGGTGCATTTATCACGGATAAGAAATTTCCATTGTGTGATAACGTGTCTTTTATTTATTTTAATGCACAAGTATTGCTGCATGCAAAGCACAGAACGTTATTCAACACAACATGCACCAAAACCCCCCTTTTACATACACACAATTTTTTTGAAAAAAGAGACTCTGTAAATCAAGTTCAACCAAGAAAAGGTGGAGAGACAAATAAAGAGTTAAGCCAATTAGCTTAATATAGGCAAAGATCTTTCCTGACACTTTATGAGTGATTGTATATATCTATGGATTATTATTCACTTATGAATGATAGATCTTGGTAGTTATTTAGATAACTACGCCTTTATGCTAATTAAAGAGGACTTTGAGACAATTAAACCTGCAGTAGGCCTTGATGCTGATGGGCTGGCTTCAGTGTTCATCCCTGCTTTCAGTCATAAAGAAGTCGGCTGCCATGTTGATTGGCAGGAGGGGGGGAAACATCCCTGATTCAGGAGTTGACAAGTCAAAATCTGATTAAGCTCACAGGACAGGAGGGACCAAGAAGTGGTGCTTTTTTGCCTTCAGAGACCATAAACATTAATCACAGTTTTCTGTATACACAAAGCCTAGGACCACTTTCAATAAACCTGTCCTATTTATGTCCTCGGTCACCAGGACTTTTTACTTTATTTTAGATGCCCTAGGAAACCGACAGGTTGGTCTTTCCAGAAAAAATCAGGACGGGTATGCAAATATAATGTGTGTGTATATATATAAGGCACAGGGCACTGCTCTGTGCCTTATATATATACTACTGTGGGACTTTGTTTGGATGGAAAGTCTGGCACTTTGAAGCAATTATTTCAAGAATTGAGATTTTATTGGCTTATTTGAAAGACTGTAGCGCTGTGTTTTACCAATATCTAAATATAATGTGTGGTAGAGCTGTACTGGAAAAGATAAAAGCAGAAAAAGTAATTAGAATGTGGGTCAGATTTGGTGACAGGAATACTTTTAAGACCCTTTGGTGATTGTATTTATATTACTTTAAAAAACATTCTTCCATTATTAAATGAGCTGCATTTAATATTTAGAATTTCTAAATAATGAGGATGTTTTCCTTTATTCCTATCATGTATTGATGTTTTATTACTATTGGTGAGCCTCATACTTACTAAACAGTCAAATTTTCTTTAAAAGTTTGGCAATCTTAAACTAAACCTCCATGTCCTGTTCACGTTTAGGTCTCTACTTTTCTCTGACTTCCATGTTTTGATATCACAGTGAAAAATAATTATCTGCAGCATCACTATATATGAATGGGCAACACAATAATATCAAGGCCCTACCCCTCTCTAATTTTCTACTTGGGCCTCTGTGCCGATAGCTGATCATAACCATGACATGTCATACGGGGAGGCCGATTCATTAATAGCGCCAGGTAGCGACAGATGAGCGCCAGTAGCGTGATTTTCACAGCGCCAGCTAGTATTCGCTGTGCTTGGCCGGGGTTTGCTTGTTGACAGCGACTCAGTCGGTGTGCGGTAATGTTGAATACGGGGTTAGGAGTCGCTGTTTCACAGGTTCCGCGTTGTATGGGTGCGCCTGACAGCGAATGGCCAGAGCGAACGGCTTGCTGCAGATTCATTAACAAATTACGCTCTAAAATTTCTCGCGCTGTGAATTCCTTGTTTAAATCCCAGAGCGCTGGCGGCGATGTGTGTAAAGTAGTTTTTAACCCCCAAACAACCATTTTTTTTAATGTAAAAATTATACAAGTTTTTCTAAACATTTTGTAATATGAATACATGAATATCAGACCTGTAATATCAATTCTGCACAATTTTTTTTTTTTTTTTTTTTTACTTAAAAAAAAATCCTAACATTGCAGAAGTGGTCACAGAATTTTTGACATTAAAAAAAAAAAAAAAAAAAACCATTAATAGCAATTAATTATGATTATTTAAAGATTGCTCCATTGAAATGCATTGGACAACGCCAGGGAGCGCCAGGTCATACCTGTCGCTGTGATGGGATTAGCAGCGGCGCTGTTCGTTGCAGTCGGCTACATGATGAATCCCGCGCTAGTGACGCTCTCGCCGGCGCTAGCCTCATTTAGCGTGATAAATGCGTCATTGTGACCGCCGCCGGGCGTATTTGATTCGGTAGCCGCCGTTAGCTGGCGGTACCTGGCGCTCGTCAGACACTACCTGGCGCTAGCCCTTGATAAATAAGGCCGTATGAATGTTGTTACATCTCTGATCAAAAATGCAACATGTGGAAGTGTTACACCTTACGCAGTTTCTGTAATGGTCTTATGCAAATAATTTGTTATATACTTTAGAGAGGGGTCTGTTGTTGGATATTAACTTCTGAAACCAAATCAGTATGAACTATTTTAAAAAGTGTCAATACTTCTTAGCCCAATTAAGTTGTCATACATAGATTACTGTAGGTCCTATCATAAAGTAGACCTATTCCCTAATAACCCTCTGGCCTACTGCACCGCCAAACATCCCACACATTAGCTTTTGACCCTTTCTAAATGCCCTAAATGGAGCTAGCATACTCACACCATCCACACTCCTACGGTGTAGGTGCATCACACATAATGGTTGGGAACCTACGGGCAGTGTGAGCTGTGCACAATGCCCAGAATGTGGTAGACACAGCAGCTCTGTGTGCTATAGGTCTTTTTTAAATGATAGGTGATTTGGAATTAGATTGAGCAGTCAAATATACAGGCGTTGTGGTAGTTGAATGTTTGTGAACCTTCAGAGGTTTTTATACTTTATTTGCCCTAAAACTACATCCCATTTTCACAAAAGTAGATAGAGAACCAAATTCAACAAATGAGTCAAACTTTTTTTTTTATTGAGCCGTTCACTTCAGGTACATCCACAACATTTCTGTTGGATTAAGATCAGGATTTTGACAGGCTATTACCCAAACTATTCTTTAATCTTTCTTTGTTGGAACTTGTATGTTTAGGGTCATTGTCTTGCTGTCCACTTTCTCTTCAGATTTAGTTCATGGACTGATGATCTGATATCGTCCTTTACAATTTGCTGGTACTAATTGGAATTCATTGTTCCATCAATGATGCTAAGCTGTCTTTGCCCAGATGTCCATGATACCACCACCATTTTTCACTGATAGGATAATGTTTTTATGCTTGAAAGCAGTGTTTTCCTTTCTCCAAAGACCATGTTTCTCATTTAAACAAAAAAAAAAAAACTTGATTAGGCCACAAAACTACTGTCCCAGTCTCCACCTGGCTTTTTCAAGTGATCTTTAGCAAACTGCAGAAGGGAATCAAATGTTCATTTTGGATAGCAGCAACTTTCTTGTTACAGTCCTGCCATGCACACCGTTATACACGTGTTACTTGTTCTCCTGAATGGAGATTGATGAACATAATGTGAGAAATATTGGGGGGGGGGGGGGGTTCCTGCTGGGAGAACCCGGTATTGGAGCCTCGGGGGGTCTGGTGTCTTGGGTGTATTGGGTAAGTAATGGGGTCCTACTCCCCTAAATTAACAAAAGAGGGGGGAGAGTTCCCTGATTTCTAGAAGGTAAATCTAAAAATTGTGGGGCTTTGTTGGACCCTAGGAGGGCGTCCCAGTAATGTGAGAAAACCTTTAGCTGATACCTAGAGTTCCTTTGTGGCCTTGCTAATAATTATACACTTTCTTCTTGGAGTGATGTCTTTGCTGGTCGACCATTTCTGGGAGGTTAGCAATAATGGTCTTAAATGTCCTTAATATGTCGGGAGATTGTACAAATTGTGGCTCCAGCTATTTTTTTTTAATTTTTAGCCCAATGACCATCAACAATTCTTCTTCTGAGGCCCTCAGAAATCTCTCTTGTTTGTGCCATTACACACTCAGACAAATATGTGAAGACTTATAATAAAATAATTAATTTAATAAAACTAGACTTTACAACTTTACAAATAATTAATTTAACAAAACTAGACTCACAACTCATTGTAGTTCCAATCTTTGAAAACACTAATTGTCAATGAATTTCACCTTCAAATGATCTGTTTACATACTTAGTAGTACTGTTTACTACTCAGATATGTGATATTGGATCATTTTTCTTAATAAATAAATGTCCAGGTCTATTATTTATCATTTACTTGATTTGGTTCTCTTTATCTACTTTAGGAGGTTGTATGAAAACCTGGTTTTAGGTCAAATTAATCTTTAGGTAAAAATATAGAAAATTCTGAAGGGTTCACATTTTAAAACAGACTTCTACACTTAACCTAGAAGCTGTTGCTGTCAGGCATGCTTACTCATCTGCATTGTAAATACATTCTAGTTTTATACAGCCATTTTGAAGATACTGCAAGGTTTAAGTCTTTTTGAACTATGGCCCTTTACGTTTGTAAAGAAACTCCTATTTCTGAATGTAAAACGTATATTACAAGGTAAGGGGATGCCTTTAAAGTGGTTTTGAAAAGAAATGGTTTGCCTTTTCAACAATGTATAAAATAATACATTTGTATACACTTGTATTGTGTGGCATGTTTAGCCCTTTATATTCTAAAGGAGTGAATGCATTTTCATGTCTTTATTTTACTAAATGAATGTGCTTGATATCTGCTACCACAATAAAGTATCTTTGTACCTTTTGTGATTTCTTTATTTAACAAATCAATGTGGTTTACTGTTTGCCAAGTAAAGGGACTGTCCATGCAACAACAATAATAAGGCCACAAGCAACGCACCTGATGTGCTCCTCCTCCATTTCCTGCAGGGCTGGCTAAAAGCTGGAGTAGGGCTCCATAGTTTGCCCTCCTTTTCATTTCATTTCTGCAGAACCATGCAAGAAAGTGGTCTAACAGCCACTTTGTCCCTTGGAGCTTTCAGCATGAGCAAGCTCAGCAAGCCACCATGATCCTGCTTTGAGATGGCTCATTTACACTGTTCCCAAGGTAAAGTAGGAGAAAGTTAGCACATGTCTGAACCGGGACATTAAACCGGACCAACAGCCTGAAACAGTTGGAAAATAAAACATCCCAAAACTCCCTTGCCCTACCTCATTTGCTCCTGCATCCACTCAAAGCTGAAACACCACCTCGCAGATTTTCTAATGGTAGCAATCAATGTGGAGCTTTCTTTCCCAGCACCTCAGCCATGCTGCTGCCTGGATTCAACTGACATAACTGACAATGCACAGTAACAGGAAGCCCGGCAGCACATTCTGTTTGCAGATCCATGAGCCACCATTTTGTTTTAAAAAATTTACCACAGCAGGAGTTAGAAACAGGTAAATGAATTTTAAGCATATGTTGTTTTGGTCCGGCTTAAGTCATTTTTTCACCTTGAATTAGAGCCTATGTTATATGTTTCCCTCCACCCTGTAAATACAGATTGCCCACATTAAAAATCATCCTACCTGCACCTAATGCATTTTATGAGCCTTTAAACATTCAAGATGGCCGCACATGGAGTCTCAGGCTGCCTGCAGACAGGAACTGTCTTCTAACTATGCCGTTCTGTATTCTGGGATTGCTGCCCTTTTCCTGACTCTGGCTCTGGTCTGTCTGTGTAAAGCACAGCGCCTCTCCTCCTCTCCTCAGTATGTGATGCTACTGAGCCAAGATGGCGGCGCCTGTATCCTAGAGTCCTGAGCATAGCTGAAGCCCAGTGGGGGAAAGAATAACAAGTAAGCAACTAAAAGCGAAAAAATATCAATTTTAGATGCTGGGAAATAGTTTTTTAAGGTTTTGGGCTTTTCATTAAATGATGCTGAAGGTCCGGTTTAAATGATGAATTAAGTGATCACTTAAATGGTGCTAGCAAGTTGGAAATAGAGCTTATATTTCATTTTCAAAGCAATAAATGACTTTTATTTCATTACAATTTATTACACTTCATCTGATCATCCTTCATGGCAATATTTTGACCACATCTGTAGTATGCGAAAGGAGGTAATTGGCAAAGCACTTGATGCAGTAGGCTGGGTGGAGTGTAAAGATTCAAGCAAGGGGACATGTGCAGCACCTGGAATTATCTTATGGCGATCTTATCTATCTTATGGTCTAAGACCAGCTGCTGCAATGATTGCTTTGCATAAAGAGTTGCTGCACAAACTGAGGGAAGCTCATCTGCATGGCTCAGCATGTTTGGGATGCTTTGGATTAGTATGTTCCAGTTTCTGCAGATATCCAGCAGCTCTGCATAGTCATTAAACATTCCACAGGCCACAATCAACAATCTGATCAACTCTATGAGAAGAATACGTGTGAGGCACACAAGATACTGACCCCTCCCCCCAATAATCCAGTTTATGCATTTTACAGTGGCCTTTTATAGGGACCAGTTTAGGCACACAATACAGTGTCATAATCATGCTGTTTTATCAGCATCTTGATATGCCACACGTTAGGGGGAAAGATTATCTTGGAAAAGGAGATGTGGAGGCTAATTTATCACTAACGCCAGGTATTGGCAGATGAGCGTCTGTTTAGCAGCGCTTAGAGCAACCGCTAGTAGACGCTGTAAGCGGGTATCGGGCGCTGTAACAGTGCCTCAGTCGTTGTAGTAACCTGGCCAGCATTGAAGAATGTGATGTGTGTTGGGCACTCTAACACAGCACTGCAGCGAGCGAAAGGCAGCGCCAGCTCAGTGCGACCGACACTCGGCACTCTGAAATATACTTATCAAAAAAGGAGACGCACACAGCGTTGGCGCTCTAAATCTGGACGCTATAGCATAGAGCGCCAGACGCTGTGTGATTAAAGTCTGTTTTTGAACACATATACACCTGTAACAACACAAAAACACATGGAATGACATTGTTGTAACATTGTGACATTAACACTTTAGTGCCAGACCTGTAATGACAATTCTACACAAAAATGTAAAAAATCCAAAAAGTTTTCAAAAATGACTCTTTCTAGGCCAGGAGAGGTCACACAATTATTTGACAGAAAAAAAAATTAACAACTAAAAAACCCTGTTTAAACAGAAGAAAAAAAAACATCCATTGTAATGTATAGGAGAGCGACAGGTAATACCTAGCGCTCTGGAAGCTAGAGCGCTGGCGCTATATGCTGAGCCGCCTGTAATGATGAATCGGATCCTACATGGCGCTGTTAGAGTCGCTCACCAAATTCGCTTTCATAAATGTGGTTTTGCCACAGCGTCCGGCGTTCACCAGACGCGGCCTGCCGCTACGAGGTGCTACCTGCTGCTATCCCTTCTTAAATAACCCCCTTAGACAAATTTGTGAACAATATTTGAGAGAAAAAGGCATTTTGTGTACATAGATAAAGTCTTAAATATTTGAGTTCAGCTCATAAAAAATATGACAAAACTTAACAAGTTAATTTAAGGATCAAATAGAAAAAGATCAAAGTTGGCTAAAGTTGTGCTTGTTTTCTTGTCGGAGGGACTCATATATTTCTCAATAGGTCAGCCTTACTGGGGTCTAGCCATGTTTTCATTTCAACGTACAACATAGACTTTGTTTTTTTCCCATATCTGAATGGAGGTGTCGGAAACATAAGCCAGCAGCAACAAGTCTTAATGTTAATCCTTACATGTTCTATTAATGCAGCATACTGCCAAGTAAAAGTGTTATAATTGCGGTCAGGCTGTTCTTCAGCTCAAGGAAAATATAAGATACAGAACAGCAAAGCTTTTTTTCTGTATCTGGTGGTGATTCTTGTCTATCCTTGCTCTGCATACAGTTTTTTGAATTGAAACTAGCTGTGTTTCCAGGGAGGGGAGAGGTGAGAGAGCTTTCCTTGGTTCCCACACCTCCCTCCATACAGCTGCAAGACATCGAGCGAGATTTACAGCTTGGAATGAAGTCACTACTAGTCTAATTAAAGGTGCATGTGTTGTATCACTGCTGTACTATACAACGTGGCGGCCCAGTCTGAAAGCTACGATGCTTGATACACGCAGAAAGGCAAATGTATTCAATTATAGAAGGATCAGTTACTTTAGGATCACAGCGCAATTATTAGCTATTTTTTGCTTTTGAATAATATGTTGGTATATATTGGTCTTACAACCGCCCTTGAAAGCCTGCCTAGGGATGGTGTAGGTCTTTGCAGGATCCTCTGGTGCCCCCAGGCAATACAGGAGATACCAGCAGACAGTACAGGAGATAATGTTATTTCTTCTTTAAAACTTTTCAAAATGAATCCTGCCTTAGCACCAGGGGGAGGAAGACAGGATGGAGTGGGGGAGATGACTGGACATACACTTCAATAATTCAATAAACCCACCTTGCTTAGCTTGTCCATTTTGGTTGACAGCAGTCCTCTGAAGGTCATCTAAGCTCCTACATACATACCCATTGCCTTGCCCATCTGTCAATCACTGTTTAGGTATTTCTGGAAAATTGCATAGGGTTTTCTAAGATAGATCTCCAATTTGTTATATTGGACTTTACATTTGTTGCCAATATACTTCTGTGGCTGGCGTAAAGTGGTCAGCAATTATATTTGGGGTTCTTCAATGTGGTAGTTCATGTCTGCCTTGCAGTCGCCACATCACTACAAGATGGCACTGTTGGATGGCTAATGGATTGTGACACTGCAGGTTGGCTATAACCTAACCACATAGGGGTACAGCTGAGCTGCCATTGGCTCAGGTGTGTAAGACTAGAGAGAAGGTTCTAGAAGCCAACCAATGGGAATCTATATAAGGAGGTCATGGATGAGAGTCACCTCAGTACTGCAGTAACTAGGAGTGAGGAAGGTACCAGCAGAGTCAACTGGTAGCAGTCAGCAGTCACTGGTGTAAGAGAATAGGAGAGCCACATTCATACCTAACAAGTGACCACAGGAAAGGTGAACCCAAGATGCTGATGGAGGAGACTAAGGCCTCAGTGTTCTGCTATGGGACCAGAATGAGTGCCCACCACCTGTTGAAGTCCACCTGGATGTAATGCTGTGCTATGAAAGCTGCTAAAGGAGCTGGTGTGGATAATGACTGTATGACCTGCTGTGAATCATCAAGTGTACCTAAAGTCCTGCTAATAAAGTAAGTACCCTTTTTATAAAGTCGGTCTCATTCGGAGTTATTGGATGCAACCCACATTAGGAGGTCCCCCAAGCCCATAACAACGAACCCACTCCCCACACGGCTGAAGAGCTAAACCCCTCAGGTACACATGTGCTACACTTCTATGGTCTGCAGTGAGAAAACGCTTGTATGCAATACTTTCGAATATTGCAACACATCCATTTAAATGGGCCATAGATTAGCATTATGAGCACAGACAAGTGCTACTCTGTAACACAGCACTGTCACTTATCTATATATATATAACTGCACTGATGCATATATATATATATATATATATATATATATATATATATATATATACATGTATATATGAAGTATATAGAAATCGAAAGAGACTGATTCATGAACCCCTACACTGTCATCTGCGAGTTTCCTCCAGTTTCAGTCAGTCAGGGAGCCTTATTTAAGAAGCAACAGCGCCACATAGCGCCAATTTTTTGGCCTTAGAGGCCAGATTCTAGTGCTGGCCCTATAGCCACAAAAATGATGCTAAAAGGTGCACATAATAAATAAGGCCCTAAGTTGTATTTAACAAATGAAAACTGGTCCTACAGCCAAGCTAACATGACATACCAATACTGCGGGGGGAAACCCAGCATTTTGCTGGGTCCTGAAGTCTGTTTTTTAAAATCATTCACATGCTGTAAGTGTGAAACAGAAAGCAGAGCTGAAAAATATTACATTTACAAAGGAGAATTAACGCCTCAAGATCTCTAATGTGTCTTTTGTCCTGATCAAGCTACAGGGCATGATCTGTGCATAGATTCTATAGTTTGATAGAAGTAGGAAGTCCTACACAAACACTATAAGACCAGTTTTCACCCCTGCAGCCACCACATTAGAAGCAACAGTGGTAGAGACCGCCAACAATAATTTATCTCAAAGCAGCAGAAAGAAGCAGCAATTGTAAATCAGGCCACTGTGATCGACAGGGATTCTTTGCCATGCGCAATTAAGGAGTATACAGAGGTACATTTGATAGCTCAGAGGCCGATTCATTAATAGCGCCAGGTAGCGACAGATGAGCGCCAGTAGCGTGATTTTCACAGCGCCAGCTAGTATTCGCTGTGCTTGGCCGGGGTTTGCTTGTTGACAGCGACTCAGTCGGTGTGCGGTAATGTTGAATACGGGCTTAGGGGTCGCTGTTTCACAGGTTCAGCGTTGTATGGGTGCGCCTGACAGCGAATGGCCAGAGCGAACGGCTTGCTGCAGATTCATTAACAAATCACGCTCCGAATTTTTAAGCGCTGTGAATTCCTTGTTTAAACCCCAGACCGCTGGCGGCGATGGATTTAAAATAGTTTTTAACCCCCAAACAACCATATTTTTTGATTGTAAAATTATACAAGTTTTTATAAACATTTTGTAATATGAATACATTAATATCAGACCTGCAATATTAATTCTGCACAAATTAATTTTTTTTTTTTTTTTTTACCTTAAAAAAAAATCCTAACATTGCAGAAGTGGTCACAGAATTTTTGACAATAAAAAAAAAAAAAAAAACATTAATAGCAATTAATTATGATTAATTAAAGATTGCTCCATTGAAATGCATTGGACATCGCCAGGGAGCGACAGGTCATACCTGGAGCTGTGATGGGATTAGCAGCGGCGCTGTTCGTTGCAGTCGGCTACATGATGAATCCCGCGGTAGCTGTCGCTCTCGCCGGCGCTAGCCTCATTTAGCTTGATAAATGCGTCATTGTGGCCGACTCCGGGCGTACTTGAGTCGGTAGCCGCCGTTAGCTGGCGGGACCTGGCGCTCGTCAGACACTACCTGGCGCTATCGCTTGATGAATAAGGGCATTAGTCTTGATCTCTAACTTTTTGTTCAATTGGTAATAGAAAGCATGTGATGGGTTACCGTGGATATATAAGGGATGCACTCACTCGCTATTAGCATCAGTTAAAAGATAACGTTGCCTATATACTTATCCCCGCACACATAAAAAATACCTTCCTTAATAAAATAAATACACTCTTTGGTAGTGGGAGGAGCTATAACTGTTGATTATTTGGGTGTATTGGATAAATGATTGCCTTTAGTTCGGGTTGCCCCCACTCGTGCCTCACTAATAAACTTTATGCCGCCTCAGCCTCTGCAATGTAACATTGTATGCACGCATCATAATCAACAGTACATATATTGTACTTGGGATTTGGAGTCCTTACTTTAATGACCATGTACAGTGTAGAGTTTAGATACTGCATATTATTTTCACGCATTTTCCTTTTCAAATTTTTATATGGCCATATCAAAATTGGCTGCTTTCTATGGGAGGAAACTATTTCTGGCACCTTTAAATATCAGGAGAGTTTTGCCAGTCCTCTATAATTAGTCTTGAATAACATTCTAATTTAATGGAATTTCTGGCAAGATAATAGAGCTGCAGAGATTTTGGCAAGCACCCATCACAGCCATCATGTGAACATGGGCAGGTAGTAGCACTGATACCAATAAACAGCACAAATAATCTACAGACACAGATTCCCCAATGTCAGGGCAAATGCTTTATAGATAGATTTTTCTCTGGATACATGATTTCATTTTTGTAGCAATCTCTAGGGCCAAGAGTCCTCCTAGATTTCCTGTGTGATAATTCAAACCAGGAACAGGTTTTAAGATGTAAAAAATGCAAGATGGCCTGGCTGAAGCAAGATTTGCTAGTTGGCCATTTGCTTTTTTTCATGTGGTTACCTGAAAATATCGAAAGAACTATACAGTACTTATTTTTTATCATAATACAGTAATAGTACTATGAAAATACTCACATTAGGCAGAGACCATAATAATGGTATCTTACAGGTGCTACTCAACCCCCTTTCTTGTTTGTACCACAACCTGACCTGACTCCCCTCCCTACTACAGACTGACAAACACTTCTTCTACACAGCACCTTGCCTTGACCTACAGCCTTTCCCTACCCTACCCTGACCTGCAGCTCTTCTATTGTACCCAGACCTGCTGTCCCTCTGTACTCCACCTTGACCAGCCATCTTGCTATATGATGCCCTGTCCTAAAGCCTGTTTGTACTGAATCCTGGCTCACTGCAACTTTATATAGTGTCCTGTCCATCAGAATCTGTGACCTCAAGCCCGCATTTGCCATTACTCTTTTTTACTGTTGCCTGCCTTGCAACCTTTCTGTATTGTGCCATAACAGGCAGTCTTTCCCTACCATAATCTAATCCCTAGCCACTCCTTACTGCACCAGTGGCAGTACTTTTACCCTGACCCAAAGCTCTTCTTTGCTGCACCCTGACCGATTCATCTGTATCAGAATTCGCTCCGAATTTCAGGGGATTATCGCTTTGTCACGAATTGGAATTTTCATGTCATTTGTGCTGACTGAATTTTTCCCTGAAATTCTGCAATAACAAAGCAAAAACTCACCTGCCTCCTCGTTGTGCTCTGGTACGCCCCCCTTTGTCCCATGTTGCACTAGATAGTACATAGATCCTACACCCCGCACTGGGCTGCTGCCAACTTGCATCCTGCCGCAGGGATGTGCTAATTATAGGCGAGCGGTGAGATGACTTACGTCACTGTGAGTGAAGAGCCCAGTGCCCATGTGGGCTATGTGGGCCCATCTGCTTGGGCTACAAGCTCACATAGCTGGTGCCTGGGCTGGCTTTGCTGGACAAGGGGACCCCACAATGCTTTTTTTCTTTTTAATCTTAATGGTTTAACCCATAGAATTTTTAAAAAAGAAAGTTTAAAACCGTTACAATAAAACATTGTGGAGTGGAGACAGATTAGTACTTTACTGACACTGGGAGGCCGATTCATTAATAGCGGCAGGTAGCGACAGTTGAGCGACTGTAGCGGCATTTTCAGAGCGCCCGCTAGTAGTCGCTGTGCTTGGCCGTTGTTCGGTAGTTGATAGCGACTCAGTCGGTTTGCTGTATTGTTGAATATTGGGTGAGGAGTCGCTATTTGACAGGTTCCGCGATGTATGGGAGCGCATGATAGTGACTGGCCCTAGCGACCGGCTCCCACCATATTAATTAAAAAATCACTCTCAAAAAATTCTTGCGCTGTAAAATGCATGCTTAAACCCCAGAGCGCTGGCGGCGATGGGTTAAAAGTAGTTTTTTAACCCCCAAACCACCATATTTTATATAAACCAAAAAAAACAAGTTTTTTAAATAATTTAGTAATATGAATACATTAATATCAGACCTGTAATATCAATTCTGTACAATTTTTTTTTTATTTTTTTTCCCTTAAAAATCTAAAATGGCAGAAGTGGTCACAGAATTTTTCACATTTAAAAAAAAAAGAAATTAATAACAATTAATTATTAATATTTAAAGATTGTTCCATTGAAATGCATTGGAGCGCGCCAGGTAGCGAGAGGTTATACCTGTCGCTGTTCAAGGTCGGACGCTGTCGCTGTGGGCTGAGGCTGGAATAATGATGAATGATTCGCTATATGGCGCTATCTCAGTCGCTAAGCAGGATCGGCTTGATAAATGTGTGATTGTGGTGGGGAGCCGGCGTTCTCGTGGCGGGGCCCGTCATTACCGGCCGCTCACCAGTCGCTACCTGTCGCTATTCCTTCATAAATAAGGGCCTATGTTAATCTTGTTCATGGGGAGGTTTCCTCTGTTTCTTAGATGAATCAGAACTGCAGGACATGAGATACACATAAATTATGTAAGTGGTGACAGCCATTTTTACTTAAACCCTAATGATGTTCCAAGTAAACAGGAGCACTTTTTGGCACATCTTTAGCAACAGGCACATCTGAGTCATGACAGTGTCTGGTGTCTCATATTTCTGGACTTGTTAAAGACGTAAAAAAGGAATACATTTTTTTTAAAATAGTAAACTTCTATAAACAGTGCTAACATCCTGCAAATCTGCAGACAGGCATTAGCTGTCCAGGTGTTTTAAAAGCTTCAGCTCTGTATCCACATGCAGTAACAGTAGTTGGACTTCCTTGAATGATCCTCAGGGAAAGTGCAGTCCTTCTGGGAAGACAGGTGTTTTCCTGTCCCGCATCCTGTAGGGTCTGTTTCACTGAGTATTGCTTTGTGCTTTCACTATTCTGAGATTAAACTAATGCTAATAACAAACATATAGCAAAATACTGTAATATGAAAAGGAGAGCTATGAGGGCCTAACAAGGGAAAAGTCATGACATTTTTTGTATTTGCCATTTTTCAGAGCTTATTAATGCAGATAAAAGGTGTTTAAAAAGATATATTGTAAAATACTAATTATACCAATTACACCTTTTTGTAATAAGAACATGAATAAATAGGCTAGACAGCAACGTTATGCTCAAAAACTTGTCACCCCCATTTTTTTCTTTCTTCCAGTAAAGGAAAACAGCAAGCTTGGGGTGGGGGGCATGGGGTGTAGTCCCATAAAAGTGATTTTCCAACCCAAGGATCATTGAAGCGTCCCAAGGCCTGCTGCATACCCCACTCTGGGGTGTTCCATATTTGTTATGCCAGTGCCTCCTCCATCATCTTCAAGGAAGTGTACAGTGGTTTGCTGTGCCCCCTTTTGGGCAGTCAGCTTGTGCAGCATCAGTCTAGGGAGGGATATTGGCACAGTTGGCATACCAAATACAGGGGATACCCAGTGTTTCTTAACCAGTGCTTTTTAACACCTAAGGCAGTGCTTCTTAACCCTATCCTCAAGTACCCCCACATGTCATGCTTTGTGGATCACCATACAAGCAGGATACAACTAGTGGGATTCACTCTGAGCAGTCAACCAAGGTTTACCTATTGACTAAAAATAAGCAACCACAATGATCCTCCCCCCTCCCCCCCCCATGCTCCAATTTTGCTTTTCGAATTTCTTATTTGATTGCAGTGTACTTTAATGTACTGTAATGGTGGAAACAACATAGTGAAAATTCTGTGCACAGCACACAAGGAATACATAGTTAATGGCAGCAGAGACTAAAAAACAGGAACTAAACATATAAACAGGAGTGGAAAGGGTGCAAATGAATCAATGTTAAAAAGGAACAAAACCCAAGATTTTCACTATCATAGGTTCTGACTAGGGCATCCCAATTTTGGATTCTCCGCTGTTTGTACCCATCAGGATCACCCAAAGACTCACCGTGCTTTAATTCCCAAGGAAAATGCATGGGCTGCTTAGCCAATCAGTGGCGTGTGTTCCTATCATAAAGTTAAATGGAGCTTACACCGGCCTCAGCCCCATTCACCTCTAGCTGTAATGTGTGCCCACACTAGCCATTTGAAATGCCTGGCGCGATTATAATGGCAATGCGTTTTAGAAACAATGGGGAGGTGAATACACCAGGCGATCCCTGCAAATGAATACAGAGGGGAATCCCAATTCTGGATGCCCCCAAAAAGGAGACCACCAGCCCTAGAATCTTTAGGGAGGCGGTTGATCTTCTTTAAAAAGGGCTTCCTGGCGAAGAAACAATACAAGACGTGCTGGATAGAATTATGCCTGTGGTCTGGGAATAAAATTGAAAGTTTCAATATAAAGTCCAAAAAGTTAACATCAAAAAATTACTGGGAAGCAACACTCTGCTTGCCACTTGCCTTTCTGTTTTTCTTGTCACTCAAAGCCTCCAGCCACCACAGTGGATTACAACAGCAATGCTTATGCACTGCAGGGCTGACACTCCTCGGGCTCAATAATTAGCACATGCTCTCCTCCAATAGAGGGACACCTGCTGGTGACCAGGCAGTGGCAGACATGGGCCAAAAATCAGCTTTGGATATTGCCCAGTAGGTCAGCCCATCAACAATGTGCAACATCCCCTGAGCCCCCCTTAACAGGCAGGTCAACTAGTGCGCTTCAATACTGAGGCTAAAGGCACAGGTCATGGGCACAGGTGAATTTGGCCAAATAGATAGTAATGGACTAATGGACTAGTATGGAAGGGGTGGGTATTTCCTTCACAGCCATGATGCTGAGACTATAGCATTGGGGCAGAACATGCCAGGTACAAGGTTGAGGGGGAGACAAGGGAGGCTGAATTTAGATGGAGATGTTAGAAGCAGCCGTCCACTGGTCCCAAAGTGGCCCACCAGGATTTTTTATAGAACATCCTTAGATCCTTAGTATAGGGATACAGAACCACCAGCTGGTGAACCAGGGTAAATGCAGGTCTTTAACCCTTTAAGTGCCAGCCTACCTGGAGTTTTTGTCACACTCTGTTGCCAGACCATTTTGCACTATTTTGCACTCCCCATGTTCAAATGTGATTTTTTAAGGGATTTCCAGGGATTTCCCAGGAAAATGATATATTGTTTTTTTCAGCAGAGTCTGAGCTTTAACATGAAATGTCTTGTTTGTCATTTTTTAGGTGTATTCTCAATATTTTTTGGCGAAATATGTGCAAAAAAATTTTAAAAAATCTATTTTTTACAATTTGTAGTGTTTTTTTGTAATAAAAAATGTAAGTTTGTCAATAAAATCTTATTGCGTGTGAAACCCCAATTTCTCACAGTTACAGCGGTACCACATATGTATAGGTAGACACCTTTTCCTGCCCAGGAGACTCCCCCAAACTGAAACAGAGCTTTAGGGGATTTTCTGAAAAAATACAACTGTGATATGCGCTATGCGCACCTTGCAGTTTTTCCAGAAAAACAACCCTTTACATTTGAATTACCCCCAACAAACTATATATTCTCCGGAAGTACACACCTCAAGCTTTCTAGGCGTACCAGGCTTGTTGATGTGGCCACAGTTTTCTAGAAGTAATCCCTCAATGTATTCTTTGGTTGCAAAGAGTTTCCCTAAAAAAAGGATAAAAAAGCAGAATCAAACCACATTTTCCTAAAAAAACTATATACAAACAAGAAAAAACAAGTATGATCTGAAAAAGCAACATCCCCCGAACAGAACGATACCCAACATGCATGGGTTCTGTCAAGGAAAGAGTTGCCAAACACCCCAAAGTAAAGCATGTGCGTAACGGTAATTTTTCTTGAAAATTTCAGCTCTGCAGACAAAGTGCGCACCTTGCGATTTTTCAACCAAAACAACCCTTTACATTTGGAATATCCCCCATAAACCATATACTCCCTGAAAGTACACATGTTAAGCTTTCTAAGCGTACCCAGCTTGTTGTAGTGGGCTCATCTTTCTGGAATTAATCCCTCAAAGAACTCTTTGGTTGCGCAGAGTTTCCCTAAAAAAATGTATAAAAAAGCAGAATAAAAAACACCTTTTACTAAAATATAAATATGCAAACCAGAAAAAACAAGCTAAGTCTGAAAGCGCAAGGTCCCCCGAACAGAACAATACCCAACATGCAGAGGTACTATTAACCCTTTTAATTGCCAGCTTACTTGAGATTTTGTCACCCTCTGTTGACAGGTCATTTTTCCCCATTTTGCGCCATGTTTTGCGCCATGTTTTGCGTCATTTTTGCTGGAATTTTCAGGAAAATTATATATATATTTTTTGCAGCAGAGTTTAGGCTTTAACATGAAATGTCTTGTTTGTAAATTTTATTTATTATTAATTTTATTTATTATTAAGTAAAAAAAAATAAATAAATAAAATTGTTTTTTAGAAAATTGCCTCCTTTATTTTACATAAAAAATTTATTTTATTAAAGAAAACCATATTGCATGTGAAAGCCCCATTTCTACCGATTAGAACAGTACCACATATTTATCGGTAGCCCCCTGTTCCTGCCCAGGAGACCCCCCTAACTGAAACAAGTAATTTTTAACATTTACAAATAAAATACAACTACCATCCACACTACAAAGGGTTAAATCGAGAAAAAAAAATGACATAGGGTCCCCCCTCCCGGGAGGGGAGGGCCCATTTTTTTGGGGGGATTTTTAAGGGTTAAAAATCCTTAAAAATAAAAAAAAAATGACATGGGCCCCCCCTTACCCAAAGTAACCAGCCCGGGACCAGCTATGTAGGGCTTGTAGGAACGGGGCGCAGGGGCCAGCTTTTGTGGCCCCTGGCCCTGCAGGCTACAAGCCCGCATAGCCAGTGGGCCCGGGCTCTTCTGCCCCCCCCTGGGCTTTGGGGAGGCAGGTAATGGGGGTGCCGGGGGTTAATGGCAAGTCACCGGCTAGCGCAGGTGACTTGCCACCTCCCCCAGCCTTGTGAACTGGTATAGGGGTCATGGACCCCTTACCAGTTCACAAGGGGTTAAATATAAAAATAAAACACAGACACACAAAGAGAAAAAATATTTTATTATTTTTTTTTTTAATACTTACCTCCCATCCATAGTGGAGCACTCTTTCAGCCTTTTATAGCTGCTGGATGACAGAAAACAAAAGGGTTAATTAAAAAAAAAATGACATAGGGTTCCCCCTCCTAGGGGGGGAGACCCCATTTTTTTTGGAATTTTAAGGGTTAAAAACCCTTAAAAATCCCAAAAAAAAATGACGTAGGGTCCCCCCTACCCAGCATTACCGACCCGGGCCAGCTATGGGGGCTTGTAGAACAGGGCGCAGGGGCCAGCGTTGGTGGCCCCTGGCCCTGCAGGCTACTAGCCCACATAGCCACTAAGTGGCCCGGGCCCTTCTGCCCCCCCCCTGGCCGTTGGGGAGGCAGGTAATGGGGGGCTGGGGGTTAATGGCAAGCCACCCACTAGCTGCAGGTGACTTGCCATACCCAGAGCCTTGTGAACTGGTATAAGGGGTCTCATGGACCCCTTACCAGTTCACAAAGGGTTAAATGAAAAAAGACGCCACACAAAAGTATTTTATTAAAAAAAAAAAAAAAATTTTTTACTGTACTTACCTCCGATTGTAAGCTCCTTTGTCCCACGCCGCTCTGCTGACAGATGCCGGTGATCGGCATCAGAGAAGGAGAAGGCAGGAGATCAGAGGATCTCCTGCCACCTCCTTCCCCGTTGCCGATCACCGGCATCTGACAGCTGAGAACGCTGAAGCCGGTGATCGGTGATCGGGGCTGGGATGACGTCATAGCCCCGCCCCCAAAAGGGGCGGGGCTTGACGGGGCGACGGGGGGGATGACGTCATAGCCCCGCCCCCAAGGGGGCGGGGCTTAGCGGCAAGATGGCGGCCGCCATCGAAGAGGAGAGAGGAGAGAGCCTTCCGGGCTCTCTCCTGAAGATCGGTAAGTCCTGGGGGGTGATCGGAGGCCCCCCAGGTGAAGAGGAGGGACAGCGGGAGCCAGCGCACACGCAGGTAAGTGAATGTCATTTTTATTTTTTTTTTTTTTTACAGTTAGCAGCTGCTGCTGCAGAAGCGGGGGGGGGCGGCCTATTCCGGGGGCTCTCCTGGAGCCATCCGACCCCCCACGGGGGATCGGATGGCACCAAATTAAAGAGGAGACCCGGCCGGATCCAACGAGGGGTCAGGTGAGTAATTTTTTTTTTTTTTTTGCCCACTAGCAGGGGTAAATGCCAGGCACGTAAATTTTACGTGGCTGGCACTTAAGTGACGGAGAGGCAACCACGTAAATTTTACGTGGCTGGCATTTAAAGGGTTAAACTGTGGCAGGCTCCTGAATACTACAATGAGAAAATGTCATTAGCCAAGTACATCATAGTCATACAAGTTCAGTGAACAGGTGGCTTAGTGGTCAGAGGTGCATTGTCTTTGGCAATATCGCTGTTAATTATGCGGATGGTCATGGGAAAGAATCCACTCCTGGACCATGTGGTCTTGCACACAGGGACCATAAAGTATTGCCTTAAAGGGCTTGACCAGAGTGAGTGTGATCTGAAATAAAATTTTTCGAACAATTTTTATTCTTTTATAAAAAAAGTCCACTGATGGTGTCAGAAGTGCTTATTATCTTCCCTGCATCCAGTTATTGTCCTAAATAGTTATACCCATGAACCAGCAAAAGAAGGAGGAACAAGGACCAGATGACAGCATTAAAAAACAAAACCAGTAGCTTCTTAGACAGACCAACTTTCTTTTTATTTATCTACTGAAGAAAAACTTTTGCTAGGCCTTATTCTGAATGACGTGTTTCTCCTACCTGAGATTATCAGAGATGATGATTCCAGGAAACTGTGTGTCCTCCATCTCTTTACCATGAATGGATATGGGCTGGGGGCTGCTGGTCTTCTCCTAAAGTTGAGGTTTATTTCAACCATTTAGCTGAGTTGATCACAAGGTTTTTGGAAATGCACCATCTTCCCAGCTAATCAACAGCTTTTAATTCTCCATTACTACCGTCAGCCATCCCTACTTACTGAACACAGGAACAAAGGTTTGTTAAGGTGCTACTAAATAATAATGTAATATATTTGAAAACTGAGCCTTACCTTAAAAGTTTAACCTCATATCGGGTGAACCAGCTTCTCAAAAGCTTTTCTTTTTATGGTGCCTGACTTTACAGTATAATAAAGCAAGCTAAGCTAAGTCTACGCGGTTTAATTTTTCATTCTGCCTGTGATGATATATTAATTATAATCAAAGCATACTTCTGAAATAGGATTTAATTGTGCTTGTGATCTGGCACCTGAACAATAAACTTTCCCTGTAATGCCACTTTATTAGGGATTAGTGGAAGTTCAAGGCCGCATACTTTAGGTCATATTTATGGGAGGAAGCAATTTTATAAAAAACATTTTTATTGGTTCTAAAAAATTTACATATTTGGCATAGACGCGCTGGCATTTGCTTCAGCAGAAGAAAGTTTCTGGCACGTTTTTTGGAAAGCTCAGTTTATTGTACATTTTATCTAATTTACAAGGTGTTAGACAATTTACTGGAGAAGGGGGAGAGTTTTAAGTAAATAAGTAAGATAAAATATGAATGTTTACTAGTTTGCTGGTTAAAATTCTAAAGTAATATATTGGAGCTCTAAATTAATAAAAGGAAAATTCATTAAAATTCAGAAACGTTCTCTTCATTATCGGGGAGCATGTCCCTCTTCATTTAATTGATGGCTTGCTCAACACTGGTTTGGTTTGGGTGGGACTTTCTTGCAGGCTTTTTAAAAGTATTCTACATCACCAAGGTCAAATATACAATAGAGGCAGAGGAGGCAGCTAGTACCGAGTCTGTGGCAGTAGGGGGCCCCTTAGAATTTGTGTCCCTGGCCTTGTAGAACCTTTGGCAATGTTCAGTGTGAGCTCCCTCAGGCATCTCAACTTACCCAGGAGTTACCAGCCCCCTCGTCTGGTCAGCAGAATAAATCACTCGGCAAAAAATGAAGCACAGGCAGTACTCTGCCCTGTGGGAGTGCAGCTGTGTCCTTACTAGGGAGAAGGTCAATATTAAATTATTGTCCTGTCTCCAATAGTTTAGAATCAGGACTGAATTATTCATGAGAATTGCTGTGAATATGAAAATATTGATGATAAATTTTCACTTTGCGCAGCTAGCAGGGGGCAAAAGCAGATGCTGAGCTCATTGGTTATTTGGTTGGTATAGTATAATTAACCCTTCAAATGCCAGCCCCGCAAAATCTATGACAGTGCCTCTCCAACAGTTAAACCGGACCTTCACCATGATTTATTATAAAGCCCAAACCCTTAAAAAGCTATATTTTACGTTTTTAGTCACTTACTTATTATTCTTTCCCCCACTGGGACTTTAGGATATGGGCGCTGCCATTTTGATTCAGAAGCATCACACTTACTGAGAAGAGGAGAACGAGATGAAGTGCAGGGGTCGGGGTTATAGCTGTGCTTTGCACAGACAGAGTAGAGCTGGGGTCAGGGAAAGGACAGATATCCCAGAAGGCAGAGCGGCGCCGTTAGAAGACACTTTCTGTTTGCAGGCTGCCTGATGCTCCATGAGATACTATCTTGGATATTTATAGGCTCATAACATGCAGTAGATGCAGGTAGGATGATTTTAAATGTGAGCAATCTGTATGTACAGGGTGTGGGAAACATATCAGATAGACTCTTATTTAGGGTGAAGGTCCGCTTTCACATACCACAAGAAATATAAATATATTTTTATCCAATGTGAACTATAAGATACAGGCACTATAGAAAATGCAGGCATGTCCAGAGAAAATCAAAGAAGCAGAGAGATGACGGTAAGCAGGATTTCGCCAAAATAGCTCCCACCCTCAAGACAATGGTAAGCCACACAAGGTTCACCCTAACTGACTGACGCACACAGCGTCACATCCACCGAGTGTTGGATGTGACGCGGTTGCGCTCCAGAATGTGGAGTGCATTTAAATGACGTGTCAGGTGAGCACGGTTCATAAAGGAAAGGGGACGAGGGGGCATGGAACATGTCCACACAAACCCATTTGTAGGTTACTTGTTTGCAGGCTGGAACACAGAGGACAGCGGCGCCGTACAGAGACGGCCAGCAATAGCACTGATGCACCCCTGAATGATATTCTCACCCTGATACAAGGGCAGATTTACCATACCACAGCAGTCCCTAAAAGACTACAACACAGGGGTAAGCTCTATCTTTTATTTAATCTACATGCATTCATATTATTAGCCATTAGAATATGGAAGAGGAAAGCAATAGGCTTCACCGAAATAAAACTCTGGATCCTAATATGGAGCAAATCTCCTATTATGGGTACCCAGCATAAGACATTGGCCGGCGATGTCCACCTTTATACCTACGGGGAATCTAAAATTAGCATTCCTGTTTTTCAACAACTATACCAAGAGGTGTGTATTTAATACAACAGGCTATCACTTTCCTGAGTAATGTAGTGAATTATATTTACTAAAACTTTGTTTATTTATATATTTGACAGGCCACTTAAGGGTATTGAGAAAGCCGAAATAGGCGAAACATGTCTGCCCACACAAGAAAGACAGTGGTTTATCACCTTTATGTTATGTATTGTATGTTAATGTCATATCTTTCATTTGATTCACTTTAAAACAAGTATTGATTTTATTAGGGTATTGAATAAATAAATTGGTATAATCTTTTAATCTGTGAGACCACAAGCAAGGGTTTTTTTGACCAGGACCCTTTTCTTTCCTTGGGGACAGGTCCATCCCCCAAACCAGTTGGTGCAGTTTAACTTTGAAACCTATTTGGGCATTTTTTAAAAAAAGGACATACCCAATCATAGTCATCGCCCACAGGTCACAACAGAGACAGGGCCCTGCTGCCTGGCCATGGAGGTAGCAGTTCAACTCAAGGCCCATAGCTTCTTTTTTATTCTTCATTTAATGCCCAAATCCAGCTCCATTGCCCTTCCCCCTTCTGCCCCGCCCCTACGACATACAGAAACAGACCACTCGTTTACTCTATAACTAAGTAAACCAAACAAAACAAAACAAAGCCTGATATTAATTATACATTCCTGGAAGATTCATGCAAACACATTCCTTTATAAGTATTTAATGAAAGTCAAATGATTTGCTTAATAATAGCATATTTTACTATGTGAATAATATGCTCTAACAGCGAACTCTAGTTCATCATCTGTCTGGGGCAACAATAAAGAGAATCTTAACTGGAACATAAAAATTCAAGAAGAATTATGTTATTTTACTGACTGCAACAATCCATGGATTCGGAGGATTTGTTGTTTATTGTTCTTAAAATGCTGAATGGTTCTATCTTGGAATTAAACCCTTATGGGGATGCCATGACAGTTAAAAGCAAAAAGAAAGGCAAGGACCAGACAAAATATCCAACCAAGGTAAACTTTCATTGTCTACCTTGGGCGGATTCAGAGCCAGGTAAAAAATACACTAGGTAGACAATGAAAGTGAATGGTAGTTTTCTCATGTAAAAAAAGAAGTGAGTTTTCTAACCAGGCTCTGAATTGACTCCCGAGTCTGCTCTACCATGCCTCCAGCTTTAGCTAAGAGTTTTCATTGCGCCTTTTGGATGTGTGTAGAATGTCACATGACATTTAGTTTATATGTTTTTTTTTCATTCTTTATTAAAGCTGTGACTGGAGGAGCCCCCAGGCAAAAGTTGCATAATGGTGAGTTTCTCAATTTGGAGCCTTTGAGGCTTGTTCCTCCTTTGGGGAGGTCAAATGTCTGCTTCTTGCGTAAAAAAGAACTCTACAAATTCTTGTATGGGCCAACAAAATAAACAGCACATACTACAGTAAAGCAGCTGAATCACATGACGCTGGAGACATTCCTGCCAGGAGTCCATCGTTCACCGTCACAATGACTGTCCGTAAAATGAATGGAGCCAGTTTGGCCAGTCATCGTGACTGATTCCAGGAAGAAATGAGGAGGCAGCAATGCAATTATAGGCATGAGGATGGCGGGGTGTGGATCTTCAGTAGAGGTAAGTTTCAAACCCTCAGAATATTGCGGATCAGCTGCACGGAACTATTGGTGAGTATATATTGTTTATTGTGTTTGCCAGTAGAGTCCCTCTTTACTATTAGTGATGAGCCAGAGAGAGGACAAATGGGTTCGGAAGTCCTCTGTTTGAATAGTCCCCAGTATCCTGCACTTGGTATTTCCAAATGCCATATCAAATAGTTCCAGCCACCACAACATGTAAACTGGCAGGGAACCACTATTGCAGCTGCCCCATCAACAACTGTAGCAAGGGGGGGAACAGGTGCCTTCTACTCCTGCCTTGGTGGGAGTGGGGAATCCACTTCTATGTCCCTTTTCACCAGTGATGTCATTGCTCACATGGTTTCCACAGAGGTTCCTCCTCTGTCGAATAAAAGCCTGCCTGCCCCGGCAGCCCGTGAGGAGGGGAGAAAGGAAGGAGGAGGGACCTGTGTCCCAAAGGACAAGGGTCCTCTAAGCCAGCTGACAGGGTAGTGATGGCTGACACGCCCCCTGCCACCATCGGCGGGTGGCGTGCTGGATAACTTCAATCTAACTTAGGCTCAGATCTGAAGCCCATCCCTTTTCACAATGTGCCAATCCGCCATCATTAGTACAACTCAACTCATATAGCCAACAATTGCATTTACCTTAAATTTTCCAACTTGAATTTGCCAATCTTTTAATAAAAAAAAAATAAAATTCCTCCTAGGGCAATATCACTCATGAGAAAAAAGTGTCCGAGAATTTCTCGCTTGTGTGTATTTTTCTCTGAAAAAAGAAATTCTCACAAAAGCAAGAGCCTACTGAACTGTGCGACAGTCACAATTGGAAAACATACAAAAATGCATTTTCAAACGGTGCTGAGTCTAGCCTATTGTGAAAGGGAATTACATCCCAAATTCCCAATAGATTAGATTCAGCTTTGTTTGAGAACGCAATTTTGTATGTTTTCCTATTTTGACTGTTAAACACTAAACATGCTGGAAAGAATACAATTCTTGTGACATGACAGGAAATTATTTATCATGATAATACTTCTATATTATTTATTATAAGCATTGTGAATGTTAATGGTTTTAGTGCGCGTGTGTTTCTCTCAAACTCCACTCCCTTCATGTTTTTCCCTCTCCTTTGCTTTTCCTTGTTTTGATTTCTTTTTTCCTGTCTGTGTCAGTTAGACACTTAGGCCCTTATTTATGAAGGAATAGCGACAGGTAGCGACTGGTGAGCGGCCGGTAATGACAGGCTCCGCCACGAGAACGCCGGCTCCCCACCACAATCACACATTTATCAAGCCAATCCTGCTTAGCGACTGAGATAGCGCCATATAGCCACTCATTCATCATTATTCCAGCCTCAGCCCACAGCGCCAGCGTCCGACCTTGAACAGCGACAGGTATGACCTCTCGCTACCTGACGCTCTCCAATGCATTTCAATGGAACAATCTTTAAATATTCATAATTAATTGTTATTAATTTTTTTTTTTTTTTTTTTTTAACTGTGAAAAATTCTGTGACCACTTCTGCCATTTTAGATAATTTTTTAAGGTAAAAAAAAAAAAAAACTTTAACAAAAATATGGTTGTTTGGGGGTTAAAAAACTACTTTTAACCCATCGCCGCCAGCGCTCTGGGGTTTAAACATGCATTTTACAGCGCGAGAAATTTTTGAGCATGATTTTTTAATGAATATGGTGGGAGCCGGTCGCTAGGGCCAGACGCTATCATGCACTCCCATACAGCGCGGAACCTGTCTAATAGCGACTCCTCACCCAATATTCAACATTACGGCAAACCGACTGAGTCGCTATCAACTACCGAACAATGGCCAAGCACAGCGACTACTAGCGGGCGCTCTGAAAATGCCGCTACAGTCGCTCAACTGTCGCTACCTGCCGCTATTAATGAATCGGCCTCTTAGGTGAAGCATAGCAATGACACCTGTCAGTATATAGTTGAACTGATGCAAGGTTAGCGGATATAATATGAACATGAAGCACATTGTGACTGTCTCCGGGTTAATTTGCAGTTTTACTTCATTTAGATTTTTATGTTGAAACTTGAGGAGTATGCAGAATCTCTAAAACCCCCATATCTATACTCTCAATTACATTCTCCCGTGAGTGGAGGATTTGTAATCTATCTTATTTTAAAGACAAGTTTATCTATAATGTATAGATAATGTACTGCAGCAATATGATTGATGCTTTATTATTGCTTTGTTTCTTTATATATTCCTTAATAAAATGATTGAAACATAAATATAAGTAGTGTTTTAGGGTTTAAGCACATTTTATAATTGCTTCTTATATAGAGGCTTATCCATCACTAAAGCTGTATCGGCAGTTGAGCATCTGTATAGCGGTGCTTAGAGCGACCGCTAGTAGACATTGGCCCTTATTTAACAAGGGATAGCGGCAGGTAGCGAATGGTGAGCGAACGGTAATGACGGTCACCGCCACGAGTACGCCGGCTCCCCTCCGCAATCACACATTTATCAAGCCGATCCTGCTTAGCGACTGACAGAGCGCCAGATAGCGAATCATTCATCATTATTCCAGCCTCACCCCACAGCGCCAGCGAGTGACCTTGAACAGCGACAGGTATGACAGGTATAAAAAAAATTTGTGCAGAATTGATATTACAGGTCTGATATTAATGTATTCATATTACAAAATGTTTTGAAAAACATGTTTTTTTGTTTCCAAAAAATATGGTTGTTTGGGGGTTAAAAAAACTACTTTTAACCCATCGCCGCCAGCGCTCTGGGGTTTAAACAAGCATTTCACAGCGCGAGAATTTTTTGAGCGTGATTTGTTAATGAATATGCTGGGAGCCGTTCGCTATGGCCATTCGCTGTCATGCGCTCCCATACAGCGCGGAACCTGTCAAACAGCGACTCCTCACCCAATATTCAACATTACCGCACACCGACTGAGTCGCTGTCAACAGCCGAACAACGGCCAAGCACAGCGAATACTAGCGTGCGCTGTGAAAATAACGCTACTGTCGCTCATCTGTCGCTACCTGGCGCTATTAATGAATCGGCCTCACTGTAAGCGGGTATCGGGTGCTGCAGTAACCTGGCCCGCATTAATGAATGTGATGTATGTTATGTGCTCTAACACAAGAACAGCGCATTGGCGCTTTAAATCTGGTCGCTATAGCATAGAGCGCCAGACGCTATGAAAACACATGGAATTACATTGTTTTAACACTGTGCCATTAGCACTTTAGTGCCAGACCTGTAATGACAATTCTGCATAAAAACAAAAAAGTCAAAAATGTTTTCAAAAATGACTCTTTCTAGGCCAGGAGAGGTGACACAATTATTTGAGAGAAAAATAAATAAATAAATAAATAAACAAAAACCCTGTTTAAGCAGAAGAAAAGGAACGTCCATTAAAATGTATGGGAGAGCGTCAGGTAGCGAAAGGTAATACCTGGCACTCTGGAAGCTAGAGCGCCGGCGCTATACACTGAGCCACCTGTAATGATGAATCGTATGCTACATGGTGCTGTTACAGTCGCTCACCAGATTCACCTTCATAAATGTGGTTTTGCGTACAGCGCCCGGTGTTCACCAGACGCAGCCTGTCGCTACGAAGCACTACCTGGCCCTAGACCGTCATGAATAAACCCCATAGTCACTGGAAGGCCGATTCATTAATAGCGCCAGGTAGCGACAGATGAGCGACTGTAGCGTGATTTTTTCAGCGCCAGCCAGTATTCGCTGTGCTTGGCCGGCGTTAGCTTGATGACAGCGACTCAGTCGGTGTGCGGTAATGTTGAATACGGGCTTAGGGGTCGCTGTTTCACAGGTCCAGCGTTGTATGTGAGCGCCTGACAACGAATGGCCAGAGCGAACGGCTAGCTTCATATTTATCAACAAATCACGCTCCGAATGTGCTGTCGCTGTCCATTCCTTGTTTAAACCCCAGAGCGCTGGCGGCGATGTGTATTAACTAGTTTTTAACCCCTAAACAACCATATTTTTTGAATGTAACATTATACATGTTTTTAGAATCATTTTGTAATATGAATACATTAATCTCAGACCTGTTAGATCAATTCTGCACATATTTTTTTTAATTTTTTTTTTTGACTTAAAAATAAATCCTAACATTGCAGAAGTGGTCTCCGATTTTTTGACATTAAAAAAAAAAAAAAAAAAATTAATACCAATTAATTAGGAATAATTATAGATTGCTCCATTGAAATGCATTGGACATCGCCAGGGAGCGACAGCTCATACCTGGCGCTGTGAGGGAATTTGCAGCGGCGCTGTTCGGTCCAGGCGGCTTCATGATGAATGCCGCGCTAGCCGTCGCTCTCGCCGGCGCTAGCCTCATTTTGCTTGATAAATGCGTCATTGTGACCACCGCCGGGCGTACTTGAGTCAGTAGTCGCCGTTAGCTGCCGCTACCTGGCGCTCGTCAGACACTACCTGGCGCTATCGCTTGATGAATAAGGGCATTACTGTTGGGGCCCAGCTTGCTCTTTGCAGATTTACAGCTGGGCCATACCACTGTAATTATTTTTCTTGCTTCACCGGCACTACAAGGGCTGTCCAATTATTTGAAAATATTACAGGAGGTTTATCATGAAATTTAGATTTGAAAGATCTTAAAAAAGCAAAATTAATAAATAAATTGTGCTGTATAAAACCCTCCATAAAATAATTAATTGTGTACCATGAGCTGCTTCCATTTCTTTTATGGGGGAATCCACTGTTAGTGCTCTCTTCAGCACTCGCCATGCCCCAACCCCGCAGCAGTGTGAACACAATGATGATATTCCTCCTTGGATGCGCACTCTTGAGCAAAACAGCAGTTTTCCTCTATGTATGAAGCTGCAATCTACAAGACAAGGGTAGTTTTATCTCTCAGCTCCCTGGATTGGGATGCCCATCTGCATAAAAAACATTGTGAACGGCAAAACATACTCAGCCATCACATTCTTGCAGGTCAGACATTCCCTGCACTATGGTAACCGATAGGGTTCACTGTGCAGACACACAGAAGCCTTGAGTGGTGCCATGCACAACGGCACGGAAAAACGTTTTGGCAGCCAACAATCACATGGGGTATAAAAGTGGGACAACAGTGAGGACCCAGATGAGTATTCCTGATTTTTTGGCTTTCTATGGGTATTTTTGTCTGTAGAGGCCTGTTAAATGAATTTGCAGTGTTTGGTGCTTGGTATAAGAAATATGAATATATTGATACTGGATGTTTCACAAAAATAAATAACAAAAACCTACATAGGGCGAGTGGTGTATTCCTATTGGGCACTGTATCTCCAAGCTGTCTCTTTCCATTTTTTGAAGCTAGCAAGACATTTTCCAGCTGTGCTGACCTTTTTCACATATATGTCACATAGAATTATTTTCAAAACTGAAGTAGTTAGCCCATATATTTTTACAAGTAATTTCCTGACTAACATAGGGTAGCAAAATAAATGTGTCCTTTAAACAGTGGCTCATATTATACTCTCCTCTCTCTAACCATGTGGTGCTTTTACATTAGACATCAGAATGAGTACATTAAATGAGCACTCTAGAAGGAATAACCTTGAAGCAGACAGGAGGTTAAACAAACAAGTTGCTGCATCAATTATACATCAGTGATGTCTTCATCGGTTGGTTCATTCAGTACCTTTCTTTTCTGCCCTCTAGTGACTATTCTTACATTTTTAATTTTTGTCTCGAAAGTTTTCCTATGGTAGGAGATCTAAACTCACAGGGATGAACATGACTGAGGTAGAGGGCATGGTGATTTCTAGTGCTACTAAATATCTACCTAGATTTTATAATTATTATTAAGTCCTTGTTTAAATTATAGGCTTTTTTCTTTAGGAGTTTTTAGGCATAACCCCAATTATTATTAGCCCAATAATCTGACCACATCATTGAAGCATTATTAAAAAAAAATACAATTTATTGAATATTCTAAAAAAGTTTTTGGGCATAATTTGTAACTTCCACACAATACATTAAAAACTTTTAACAATAGATCGTGTTAGAATCCATCTCAGAGATACTGTTTCATGCTTTCTCTTTCTTTCTGAGTGTTTGGCCCGACATGTTTCTCCTTCCGGCTTTATCAATACCCTAAAAGTTTTTGGGGGATGGCAAAAAAATATAATGATATAAAGAAAAAAAGAAAGATAACCCTCTGCACACTCATACTATCGAAAAACCTAGCTAACTGTAAGGGATCGCCGGACACCCTTTTTTCCTAAGCCAAGCAATCCCCAATCTCCACCGCCTCTTCTGCCTTTAGACAAGCCCCCGCTCGCTGGAGATGCGGGTTATGCCTCTCCAGACTCGGTTGCCCCCAGGACTTACTTGGCGCAAAGATTGCTGGCTTAAGGCGAAGATGGATGAACAGCGGGGTACCCCAAGTTGATAGTTCAGGCGGGCTGAGTCCGAAACGTAGAGCCAGTAGGCTAGAATGGTCAAGACGAGCAGGGGTCAAAGCCAAGTGGTCGCAGGGTACGGTATCCAAGGGGTCAGACGAAGAATGGTCAAGACAGGCAGGAGTCAAAGCCGGGAGGTCACCAAAGAGCGGTATCAAAGGGACTAGACAAAAACGTGGTCAGATGGGCAGATGGTCGGTGCGGGCAGCAGACAAGGATGGTCAATAACAAAGCCGGATTATTAACGCTAACAGGATCCAAAAGCACACCCTAGCTTATCAAAGACTATATCGGGCACTGATGGACCGGACAGGAATGTATTTAAAGGGGAACTGGCCAATGGGAAGGGGAACTGGTGATTAGTGCAACTTTGGGGAAAAGGTGATTGGTGCGACTTGGACCCTAGCTCCCTATAGGAGCAACCCCAGGGACTGGACCGCCCTGGCCAGTCGGGCTGTCCAGTCCCTGGGTTCATCCCACCCAGGTAACTGATTGGGGTGTTTAAAATTGCCCCCGGCGAATGCGCTGGGAGCAGCGCCGCCGGAGGGCATAAACTAAACTGGCCGGGCGCGCTCCCCGTAGGGAGAGGAGACGCCGCGCCGGGTGAAGAGGCGGAGGGGCCACCCCCGGGAATGGAGGGAAGCCCCATGACACCGGCCACCACCGAGACAGAGGAGGCGGCGGCCGAAGCTGCAGCAGACGCGGTGGAGGCGGCCGCCCATCGCGGCTCGCCGAGACGCCGCGGGACATGGCGCCGGGATCAGGTAAGAACCTTACACTAACACTTGTTAAGAACATAGACTGATAGTTAACATAGATTGCAATGAATGTAAAAGTGAGGTAGCCGCGTCAAGGCCATCCAATTTGTACCCCGTCCCTAACATTACTAAGTTTAAAAGTTTGTGCAGATATTGCTACTTCTTAACTTGTGTGTGCACAAGCAATACAATTCATGAATCAGTCTAAAGACATTTCAATAACAACTTGCTTGCACACACACAATGAAAAATGCTTTACTTGCCTGCACAGTGTTACAGTTCAAAAAGGGTTTTTTTTAGGTAGAGGCCAATTGGACTCCCTGTTACATTGGGAGAGCTACAATCCAGCAGATTTGGCCACTGACCTGCAAATGCAACAGCAAAAAGAAAGATGGGATGGGCTCATCCAGTCAATACCTAGCAGTCAAGAGGTGCTAGAGGGGTGTGACCACACACACTAAGCAAAAAAGAAAATTAACCCTCTGCACACTCATACTATTGAAAAACCTAGCTAACACTTGTTAAGAACATGGACTGTTAGTTAACATAGATTTCAATGAATGTAAAAGCGAGGTAGCGGCGTCAAGGCCGTCCAATTTGTACCCTGTCCCTAACATTACTTAAGTTTAAAAGTTTGTGCAGACATTGCTACTTCTTTACCTGTTTCTTGAGAAATAAACTTCTTTAAATTACATATCTTTTTATGAAAACAATAAGGCCATACATTCACATGGCAAATGTTTTCATACATATCACAACATTTTTGAACATATAAATCAGGGGGCATACATGCACAGCAAAAACAAATGGATGTTGGCCAAATAAAAAATATGCACATTTTTACATTTATTTTAAATATATAGAAACATCAAAACATTAAAAAATCCCTTTTGTTGATGAAACATTTTTAACAGGAGAATTCAAAAGGATCATCCGAGGGGATTTAGCATTTCTATAGTATGGAGACCCAAATGTGTTAGTCTAGAGGAAATGATCCTGAGGACCCACCTGAAGAAATCATTCTAGGGGCCCACCAGAGGATCATCTGCATGTTACACTATGCTGCCATTTTTACATATTTTATTTCAAATAAAAAGATATTTATGGGGTTTATTTAAGAAGGGATAGCGCCAGGTAGTGCCTCGTAGCGGCAGGCAGAGTCTGGTGAACGCTGCCTGCCGGGAAACCACATTTATGAAAGCGAAACTGGTGAGCGACTATAATAGCGACATATAGCGTCTGATGTATTATTACAGATGGCTCAGCGTATAGTGCCGGCGCTCTAGCTTCCAGAGCGCCAGGTATTACCTTTCCCTCAGTGTCGCTCTCCCATACATTTCAATGGCCGTTCATTTGCTTGTGTTTAAACAGCGTGTTTGACATTTTTTGCTCAAATCATTGTGTCCCCTCTCCTGGCTGCAAACAAAAGAAACTTTTTAGAAACTTTTTTGACTTCTTATATTTGTATGCAAAATTGTCATTACAGGTCTGGCACTAAAGTGTTAATGTCACAATGTTAAAACAATGTCATTCCATGTGTTTGCGCTTTTTTACTGGTGGATATGTGTTCAAAAACAGACTTTAATCACACAGCGTCTAGCGCTCTATACTATAGCAAACAGATCCAGAGCGCCAACGCTGTGTGTGTGTCCTTTTTTGATAAGTATCATATGGAGCGCCGAGAGTCGGTCGCAGTGAGCTGGTGCTACCTTTCACTCCCTGCATGGCTGTACTGGTGTTATTCTTCAATGCGGGCTAGGTTACTACAGGGATTGAGGCGCTATGTTACAGCGCCCGTTACATGTTTACAGTGTCTACTAGCGCCGCTATACATATGCTCATCTGCTGATACCTGGCATTAGTAATGAATCAGCCTCCGCGTTTTATAAGCATTCACTTTTTAGTTAACATTATCTTATCACGCCTGTCTAGTGAAATCGCTTCATTCTTTTTTTCTATATTTTACATATGTATTTATAAAATATATATCTACTTTATATACAGTATTTATATTCATGTGCAATGCATGAAAGTAAGAAAAAATATGATAACATTTGGTAAGGTTTGTCCTATAGATTTATTATCCTGTATGATGTAAATTGTAGGAATTTTTCAACTTGAATTCCCGGAAGAAAATTGCTAATAGCAAATCGCTTCCAGACACATAAAATAATGTCTTACTTTAATGAAATGACCTTGGACTGGATAATACCAATGTATGAGTAAGATATATGAAAAGAAAAGCTTTGCTGTATATTTTCATTGTTTTAATGAGCAGAGCCATTTTGATGGCAGAGCTGGAACTCCTGGAGCTGATGCTGAGTTTGAGCCATCACTTGCTAATCAGATCAGACAGTATGGAGGTTGATGCACTGCTCCTGTGGTGGCAAAAGAAACTCTACTCTACGCTCAAGTAATTTGCACAGGTTTCACTGGAGCCCATCAGATGTTTTGTAATATGAACCCATATCATTATTAAATGTAGACTATAAACAATTTCAAAAATCATGTCAGATCTATCTACTGTATTAGCTATTAATCGTACCCCAACTGACACAGCTCTGCTAGGTAAATATCATTACTCGCTAATACAGATGTAATTGATGGTGTGAAGTAGTAGGTTAGGTCATACCCAGGACATACCCGGACACGTGGAGGCTGATTCACCACTAACGCCAGGTATCGGCAGATGAGTATCTGTATAGCGGCGCTTAGAGCGACCGCTAGTAGGCGCTGTAAGCGGGTATCAGGCGCTGAAACAGAGCGCCTCAGTCGCTGTAGTAACCTGGCCGGCATTGATTAATGTGATGTATGTTGGGTGCTCTAACACCAGTACAGTGCTGCAGGGAGTGAAAGGTAGCGCCAGCTCAGTGCGACCGGCTCTCGGCGCTCCACACCATACTTGTCAAAAAAGGACACACACACAGCGTTGGTGCTCTAAATCTGGGCGCTTATGCAATGAGTGCCAGACGCTGTGTGATTAAAGTCTGTTTTTGAACAGATATCCACCTGTAACAAAGCATGGACACATGGAATGACATTGTTTTAACACTGTGACATTAACATTTTAGTGCCAGACCTGTAATGACAATTCTGCATAAAAATGATAAAAGTTAAAAAAGTTTCTAAAGCTGTTTGTTTGCAGCCAGGAGAGGTCACACAATGATTTGAGCAAAAAAAATAAATGGTCAAACAGGCTGTTTAAACACAAGCAAATGAACGGCCATTGAAATGTATGGGAGAGCGACAGGTAACATATGGGGCTCTGGAAGCTAGAGCGCTGGCGCTATAGGCATGTGCCGGCTCTAGTAATACATGTGACGCTACATGGCGCTGTTAGAGTTGTTCACCCGATTTGCTTTCATAAATGTGGTTTTGTGTACAGTGCCCGGCATTCACCAGATGCTACCTGCCGCTACAAGGCACTACCTGCCGCTATCCCTTCTTAAATAACCCCCATAATGCAAGGGAGAGTGGGCTCAGTTTTGCACAGTTGAAGAAAGAACTCCCCAAAACTCTCTTGCCCCATCTGCATGCATGATACTAAATCATAGTCAGCACTTACATTTTCTCGTGCATCTACTCAAAGCTGAAACACTGCCTCACCGATTTTTCCCTGATGGCAGTCATTTTGAAGCACCTGTGAGGCTTCCTTATCTAGCTTCCCATCTGTCACAATATCCAAAAGGAAGGTGCACCACTAAATTACTGTTCTGTGCTCACTAAGGCCTATTCAAATTATACACAAAAGAAAGAAAGGGATGCGGAACTACACCACATCCACCTCCAAATAGGAGCACCAAGCAATAATCATTCATTAATTAAATTTTATTATTCACAAAAAATCATAAATCCATTGAAAAATCAACACCAACCAAGACAAAGACAACAATTAATAAAAACAGCTGCAATCGGCCAATTTCTTTGATCATCAATATGAATAAATATACAGTAAATCATTCAGAAACAATAGCTGCCTATGTACTCTTAAACTTCACGCTCCTCATAAATAATTTGGGAGACATGGAAAAGGGGCTAATAACAGTATTTGTGCCAGAACAAAAAACAATTCATCTATATAATCAATAATTATACATAAAGTGACCTGTGCTAAATGTGCAAAAATATATACAATAACAGCCTGTGCAAAATTCAATATATATAAAGAATAAAAGATGTGCAATCTGACATATCATGTGCAAAGAGCTGTATTATGTGCAAATGACTGCAAATAATCTAAGTGACCTTTGTTAAAAAAGGCCCATAAAAATAATTCCTAAGTACAAATGTGAAGTAATTATGAACTCAAAGAAGATTTGAGGCGAAGTGCCGGAAAGATATATAGCCAAATCAATCCATATAAATACCAAGTAGTTTAACAGCTCCATAAGAAGTCATTTTGAGGATAAAATCGCCCACGTCAGGAGTTACAAAAAGGTAAAATAATTGTGCAGAGATCTTAATTGCTCTGGGTAAGGATGCGTATGTTTCTTGTAAGGGTGTTGGTCTGGTTTAAAAATGGCTTTATTTAAAAAATTTTAAATATAATGCATGGGTAAAGATTCAAATACAAGCCCATTTCAACAAAGTAATGTCACGGCCACCGCCTCACCTGTCCTACGCTCCCCCGCCGACTCCTCTCCGCGGGCTGGGCGTTTGTTGCAGCCGGCGGCGGGTCGGCGTCGCTCCTGCCCGCCCGCCGCTCGGCTGTCACGAGCAGCCGCTCGGGCGGCTTCCTGTTCAGCAGCGTCGGGAGCGGTCGCGCCGCTCTCTGTGCAGCGCGCTCCCGGCGCGTGTCCTCGTACGGGCGCGCGCGCGCGCCTGACTTCCACTTATGCCCTCCGGCGGCGCTGCGCACAGCGTGCCCACCGGAGGTGATTAGTATGGGCCAATGAGCCCTTGCTGTTAGAGGGCATTTGCCCAATAATACTGTCTGCCTCCCTAGTTTAAACTGGGCAATCAGCCCAAAGTTCCCATGTCCACCAATCACTACACTCCCCCCTCAGCCAATCCAGTCAGCCCCCGTCCTATAAAGGTATACACCCTGCAGTTAGTCCTTGCCCGTTATAGCGTGCTACTGGGTGCGATTTGATAGCTCTTCTCCTTGTGATTATTGCCGTGTTTTGACCATCCCTGATTGCCGCCTGGACCGACCTTGCTTACGGTTTGACCACGATTCTGCCTGCTCCTCTGTACCGCGAACTTCTGACCTCCCGTTGTGACCCCTGGCTTGCCCTGACTACTCTTCCGTCTAACCCTTCTGTACCGTGCCTCCTCGGATTGACCACCCGTGTATGACCCCTGTCCGTTTATTGCTACTCAGTCTAGTCCCTGGATTCATCTGCCTTCCCCTGCATAAGTCAGCATCCTTTGTGCTAACAAGACCTGGGGGCAACCGTGTCCGGTGAGGCGTGTCTAGCGTCCCGGCAAACGGGGGCTTACTATAGGCGAAGAAAGCAGCAGAGATTGGGGGTTGCTGATTTATTGGAAGGTGGGTGTCTCCGGGACCTGACATTATAACGGGCCTTAAAAAAGAAAAATACCTTCTAGATGGAAGAACTGATACAACAGGTTCAAGCTATGGCCACCGCCATCAACCAGCTGGCTCAGCGAGTGGCAACTCAGGAGAGTCGTCAGATGCCTGCGCCAGTGGATCCTAGTCCTGCCATCGAGCCCAAGATTCCTCTCCCGGAAAAATTTCTCGGGGATCGGGCGAAGTTTTCTAATTTCAAGAACTCTTGTGAGCTCTACTTCCGCCTTCGACCCCACGCGTCTGGATCAGAAGCGCAACGTGTCGGCCTGGTCATTTCACTTCTCCAGGGCGACCCACAGACCTGGGCGTTTGGTTTAGCTCCGACTGATGAAGCCTTGCTGTCGGTCTCCTCATTTTTTTCGGCTATGGAACTCCTGTATGCTGACCCAGATCGGGCTGCGACAGCGGATTCTAAATTACGGAACCTGAGACAGGCCAAACGTTCTGCTGAGGAGTACAGCGCAGAATTTCGGCGATGGGCTATAGACTCTAAATGGAACGATCCAGCTTTATGTAGCCAATTTAGGATTGGGCTCTCTGAGAATATCAAAGACACCCTGGTGAATTATCCGTTGCCTAAAAGCCTGGACGAATACATGCAGCTGGCCATCAGGGTGGATCGACGTCTCCGAGAGAGACGCCAGGAAAGAGGCAAGGACCAACCTTGGGGATCTTCACGCCAAGAGCCAAGCTTTAAGGGGGCAGCCATTTCCTCTCCTTCCTTGTCGCCTGAGGAACCGATGCAGCTTGGAGTAACCCATCTCTCTCAGGCGGAGAAGGTTCGGCGCAGATCCCAAGGCCTCTGCCTCTATTGTGGTAATCCAGGTCATTTTGCCAAGACCTGCCCAAACAAGGCTCCGGTGGCGGGAAACTTCAACGCCTAGATCCTGCTGAGGGACTTTATCTAGGCGGTCAGGTATCGTTCCCTCCTGATAATCGTGTACTCCTACCCGTTACACTCTCTTGGGGTCCTTCCCGGACTATTGCCTCCGCCTTCGTTGATAGTGGAGCGGCTGGCAATTTCCTGGATAGATCCCTAGCCATTGCTCTTGGAATTCCGTTAATTTCTTTAGAAAATCCCCTTCGGGTCCTGGCGGTCAATAATAAGCCCATTGAGGGGGGGTTGGTCTCCTACAAGACTCCTTGGGTAAATCTAGTCGTAGGATCTGCCCACTCGGAGGAAATAGAGTTTCTGGTTATCGAAAGTCCCGTATCCCCTATTGTTTTGGGATTTCCCTGGTTAAAGGTCCATAACCCAGTGATAGATTGGAGGTCTGGGGATCTGGTGAAATGGAGCCCTTCATGTCAAATTCATTGTTTCACCATATCTCTTAGATCCACACCTATCGTCCTTGATGGTTTACCTCCAGTCTACGCAGATTGGGCAGACGTATTTTCGGAGAAATCCGCTGATATTCTTCCACCCCATAGGGCCTACGACTGTCCTATTGAGTTACTCCCAGGTACTATGCCCCCTAGAGGGAAACTATATAATCTCACTAGATCTGAAGAGCAGGCTATGAAAGATTATATTACCGAGAACCTCCAGAAGGGTTTTATCCGTCCTTCCACCTCTCCTGCCGGTGCTGGGTTCTTCTTCGTCGAGAAGAAGGACGGCGGCTTACGCCCCTGTATTGACTATCGAGGGTTAAATAAGGTTACTGTAAAGAATAGATATCCACTACCATTAATCAATAACCTTTTTAATCAGGTCTCTGGGGCCCAGGTCTTCTCCAAGTTAGACCTTCGAGGGGCATATAACCTTATTCGCATACGTCAAGGGGACGAATGGAAGACAGCCTTCAATGTAAAAGATGGGCATTATGAATATTTAGTGATGCCATTCGGGTAATGTAATGCTCCTGCAGTGTTTCAAGATTTTGTCAATGACATATTTCGTGATTTTCTGGGTCAATTTCTCGTGGTCTATTTGGATGACCAAAGGAAATGGCTCAGGGGAAGATCCCACTTCACCACAAAACAGGAGCACCAAAGAAAATAAACTAACAATCTACAGCGCAATATACATCATTTTATTAAATTAGTAACAAAACAACAAACCATCACATGTACCAACATAAAAACACATTAAAAAACACTGCATGTCCAGAATTAAAACCAGAGCCCAAAAATATAGGCATACAATCACTGGTGACTCTCCTAATAAACCTACTGTAGGGACTACTAATAAGTCGACCGTTTATTTTGTGCCGGCACAAAAAACCCTAAAGGTGGACCTAAACTCCTAATAACTTCTAAGGAAAAATAAAAAAATAGAAAAATACTCAATTACTAACAAAGTGCAAAGTGCTAACATCATACAGTTATATATTCACAAATGAGCGCATGTGCAATGAAAAAAAGTGACTAGTGCAAAAATTATGTTAAAAAAATATATATATACATTTACAAACGTGAATATATACAAGCAATAAACCATCAGTAAAAGATCAGCACAGATCTCTACTAACAGCTGATCAATGCCACCAAGAGTGTATGGAACTATCAACGATCAAATATAAGTAGGAAAATACACAAAACACATAAAAAACAGATACTTAGCACAGGACAACCGAGTCCGAGCAATAGGGAGGAGAGTGGGACTAGCAGGTGGGACACCTGCGCACGCGGCCGCCCGTGCCGCTTCGCTGGGTGAAAAGAAACAAAAACTTACTGTGCCCATGCTGTTATATGCGTCCCGCCATCACCGTCTCGATTAGTAAGTGGAAACCGCTGTAACTGGAACGCAGATGCGTACCAGGCTCAGCGCACCGGAAATGACATACCCCGGAAGTACGATCAATCTGGGGCTAGAGACTCAGACTACCGCACCATGATACACCCCTCAGCCGTATGTCACCACCCATCAGGGCGTGCGCATGCTCTCGTACGCGCTCACTGAATGAAAAACTGGCCGGGGTTTAGTGCAGGCTACTGCCAATGTTATTACCACTGCGTCTGGAACGCATATGCGTGCCAGGCGCAGCATAGCCAATGCTGCACATACGATGTAAAGCAAAGCATAATGATGCGGCAGCCCGATTCCATAGTGGGTCATAAGATATGATACAACCCCAATGATACGCACGCAAACCCTGCGCCTAGTGGGGGCTGTACTAAAGGAAATAGAGCTGGGTCTTAAGGACCCAGAGGCGAGAAGTGGCAACGGCGGGACACACTAACAAAGCATGGGGCTTCGATTTCATCAATATTGACAAACTAAATTATACACTATGTACATGATCACAAATGCTAATCCTTGACCTATCTACATGTCAAGAGAGAAGAGGGCCATTTTTGAAAAGCAAGAGAACCGACCAACTATCCAGTATACTTATACATACAGCACATGTTTTTTGTAGATAAATAAATCTATCACTTCAGCGCAAACCAGAGGGACAATTATAGAGTGAGAGGGACAGAGCAGAAGACAGCCTCGAATGTTTGATTTCACATGGGGATTCCCTTTGTGCGTCGCACATACGATGGACGTGGCCCCCACCTCCTTTGGACAAGAAGCCACTGGACCCACCAGGAAGACACTAGCCTATTGTTTGATTATATGGAACTTTATTTACAGATTATCTGTTGGCGATTGCCAAATGTGGTCATTAACAACTTACTAGGGCCACAGATGGATGTTGGAGTTTACCAGCCTTGTAGTCACCATGGATGATCGGTTCTAAGTTACTTACCAGGCCTGTGAAGAAGGATAATTTTGAACGTAGATACCACCTTGTCCTCATTATGACCCTCCCCACGCTTTAGGTCCTCATTATGACCCTCCCCACGCCTTAGGTCCTCTTTATATTTCTAGGGGGCTCCCCGCCCAATTGTATTACCTCACTTTATTTTGACGCTTGCCTCATCTTCTCTTAAACCAACTCTATAATTGTCCCTCTGGTTTGCGCTGAAGTGATAGATTTATTTATCTACAAAAAACATGTGCTGTATGTATAAGTATACTGGATAGTTGGTCGGTTCTCTTGCTTTTCAAAAATGGCCCTCTTCTCTCTTGACATGTAGATAGGTCAAGGATTAGCATTTGTGATCATGTACATAGTGTATAATTTAGTTTGTCAATATTGATGAAATCGAAGCCCCATGCTTTGTTAGTGTGTCCCGCCGTTGCCACTTCTCGCCTCTGGGTCCTTAAGACCCAGCTCTATTTCCTTTAGTACAGCCCCCACTAGGCGCAGGGTTTGCGTGCGTATCATTGGGGTTGTATCATATCTTATGACCCACTATGGAATCGGGCTGCCGCATCATTATGCTTTGCTTTACATCGTATGTGCAGCATTGGCTATGCTGCGCCTGGCACGCATATGCGTTCCAGACGCAGTGGTAATAACATTGGCAGTAGCCTGCACTAAACCCCGGCCAGTTTTTCATTCAGTGAGCGCGTACGAGAGCATGCGCACGCCCTGATGGGCGGTGACATACGGCTGAGGGGCGTATCATGGTGCGGTAGTCTGAGTCTCTAGCCCCAGATTGATCGTACTTCCGGGGTATGTCATTTCCGGTGCGCTAAGCCTGGTACGCATCTGCGTTCCAGTTACAGCGGTTTCCACTTACTAATCGAGACGGCGATGGCGGGACGCATATAACAGCATGGGCACAGTAAGTTTTTGTTTCTTTTCACCCAGCGAAGCGGCACGGGCGGCCGCGTGCGCAGGTGTCCCACCTGCTAGTCCCACTCTCCTCCCTATTGCTCGGACTCGGTTGTCCTGTGCTAAGTATCTGTTTTTTATGTGTTTTGTGTATTTTCCTACTTATATTTGATCGTTGATAGTTCCATACACTCTTGGTGGCATTGATCAGCTGTTAGTAGAGATCTGTGCTGATCTTTTACTGATGGTTTATTGCTTGTATATATTCACGTTTGTAAATGTATATATATATTTTTTTAACATAATTTTTGCACTAGTCACTTTTTTTCATTGCACATGCGCTCATTTGTGAATATATAACTGTATGATGTTAGCACTTTGCACTTTGTTAGTAATTGAGTATTTTTCTATTTTTTTTTATTTTTCCTTAGAAGTTATTAGGAGTTTAGGTCCACCTTTAGGGTTTTTTGTGCCGGCACAAAATAAACGGTCGACTTATTAGTAGTCCCTACAGTAGGTTTATTAGGAGAGTCACCAGTGATTGTATGCCTATATTTTTGGGCTCTGGTTTTAATTCTGGACATGCAGTGTTTTTTAATGTGTTTTTATGTTGGTACATGTGATGGTTTGTTGTTTTGTTACTAATTTAATAAAATGATGTATATTGCGCTGTAGATTGTTAGTTTATTTTCTTTGGTGCTCCTGTTTTGTGGTGAAGTGGGATCTTCCCCTGAGCCATTTCCTTTGGTTATACAAGTTCATTGATACAGTGTAGCACATTTTGGATATTGAGTGGTGCACCCTCACTGTGTTTCTTGCGGTAAAATATTGTGCTTTTGGGGGGACTCTGGAGAGGGAAGTCCTTTGCACCTCTCTCCATAGTCTTCCGCTTTAGGTGTGTGCACACTAAGATGGCCTTTGATCTTGAGAACAGAGAATCTCTGTGGACAAATCAATTACAGACATTGTTTCAGAATAATGGGGCAAATGGGGCTGCGGATGTTTCTAATGAATTTCTGACTGTAACTAGACAGATCCGACAAGCTCAAAAAGATTATACACGCTTGTGGTGGAACATCAACAGCTTGCAAACCTACATTACTCAGAATATCTGTCCGCGCGGCTTACGGGTCCAATTGTTCCCTGCCTGGGAGGTTGATGCCAGGTTTAGAGAGACCTGGGAGGCGGGTCTATTGAAAGCATCCAATATAATCATGCAGATGCTTATTGACCATGACAAGGAATTGTTAAGCCAGACTAAATTGTCTTTACAAGAACTTAAAGTAAAATTGGATGCTTTTGACCAATCTACACAGGTCAGACCATTCCTGGCACAACTATCGGTAGATTTGGACAAACATGAACAGCTGGTCATGGACACCAAGAGGCGGAAATTACAACGGGATATTTCAGATTATACACAAAAACGTGCCTACAAATGGCAACATAAGGGCAATACAAGAAGAAGGGGGAGTGGGATGAATCACAGGGGCCCTCAGAATAGAGAACAAATATCAGCATCCCAAAACAGCTCACGTAGTGATGCCCATTTTTTATCTTCGGGCAGCGAAGCAGAGGACGAACCAGGAGGGGTGGCAGGCGTGGACCAAAGATCACTACGAAACAGGGATCGTTGGGGGTACAAACGCTTTGCCATGAGGACCCTCCACTAATTTCGGAGGAATTGCAAATTATTAACCTCTCTGACCACATCCTGAGCCCTGCTGAAAAGTCAGTACTCTCACGGGGACTATCATTTTCGCCAACTACCAATGTGGACAGATTTATGTTAATCAAAGATGTCTACCTTTTTTGTAGGAGGATTCTTCTCAAAAAACAGTTTGGCTCGACCCCTATGGAGACTGATTTGGTGACCTTAGGTCCGGAAGATCGCCAAGCGCTAATGGAGCTACATGAATTGTTACGAGAACAGGACTCGACCCTTCCTCTAGATTCAGGCCTGGTAAGGACATCTAGTGGCCTCAAACGCCCTTCTACTTTTTGTCCGCCCCTGAGTGTCTCACCATCTGTCCATGTTTTCTTTAATTTGGTGGTTAAAGATATTTTGGATTTGCCAAAAAACTATGGTAAAGACAACCTGACAGCTGAAGAAAAACGTGCCATTGTTACTCTTAAAAACAACAAAGAGTTGACGATTAAGGAAGCTGATAAGGGGGGGAATGTGGTAATTTGGGCAACTGTGGATTACCTACGGGAAGTAAACCGTCAATTACGGGATACTCGCAATTACTTGCGCCTTACAGGGAACCCGGGACCTAGGTTTAAATTGGAATTGGATTCCCTCATTCAAGAGGGGAAAGAGATGGGCGTTATCAGTGCCCAAGAATCTAAATTCCTGACGGTTTCACACCCAGTGACGCCCACATTTTACGTATTACCTAAAACACACAAAAATTCCACAAACCCTCCGGGCCGCCCAATTGTGTCGGGCATAAAGAGCCTTTTGGAACCTGCCTGTTCCTTTTTGGATACGTTTTTACAAACACATGTTCTGAGCTTAAGGTCATATGTCAGAGATACCATGGACCTGCTCAAGAACTTAGATGGAATACAACTGCCCCCTAATACACTATTAGTGACTTGTGACGTTGAGTCTCTCTACACCAGAATACCCCACCGCTTAGCATTGATTGCTGTAAAGTTTTTTCTAGAAAAAGAATCAACGGATAGGGGGGAGTTACACAGGTTCCTCTTGGCATTGTTGGACTTCATACTGACCCACAATTATTTCATGTTCAACGGGCAGTATTACCAGCAGATCTCTGGTGTGGCGATGGGGGCGAAGTGTGCGCCCTCAGTTGCCAATCTTTTCTTGGGCTGGTGGGAGGAGCATACTGTTTTTTCTGCTGACATGGAGCGGTACCACCCTGCCATTTTGGGGTGGTACCGCTACATTGATGATATTCTCATCTTTTGGCAGGGTACAGAATCTACCTGCCAAGAATTTTTGGATCAGCTGAATGAAAATGACCTCAACATTGCCTTGACGACGACTATTTCTGCAACGGAGGTAACTTTTCTGGATGTGAAACTATTTTTAACTGCTGATGGTATAGTGAATACAGGTCTTTATAGAAAACCGACAGCAGTCAATAGTTTCTTGAGCTTTGATAGTGCACATGTCCAACATTTAAAACAAGGTATTCCTTATGGGCAATTCCTTCGAGTTCGCAAGAATTGCTCGGACATAGTGGACTTTGAAAGGGAATCTAATGACTTGGCCAATAGATTTTTGGCAAGGGGTTACCCTGAAAATATAGTCAGACGGGCGTATGTGAGAGCCAGGGAACAAAATAGATCCGAGCTACTGATACCACGGTCTAGAAGAGACACCTTAACCAAGAATAAGGATGTTGTCCGGTTTGTCTCACAATATAACAAACAGTGGAAACAAATCCAGGGTGTTCTCTCTAAACACTGGCATGTTCTGACTTCAGAACCGGTGGTAAAAGATCTGGTGGGCTCAAGGATCATAATGACTGCCCGACGGGCGCCCAATCTTCGGGACCATCTGTGTAGAAGTCACTTTGAGCCACCTAGGACCTGGGTGAGTGGTAGGGTAACTGTGGGCTGCTTTCCATGCGGAAAATGCTCAGTCTGTGGTTACATGGAAAAAACCACTGAGTTCCAAAATTTACAGACCAATAGGATTTTCAAGATTAACTCGTTTATAAATTGCAGGTCACGGTCCATTGTTTATTTGTTGAGATGTGGTTGCCCAATGGCATATGTCGGAGAAACCAAGAATACATTGAAAACCAGAATACAGGCTCACCTGTCAAACATCCGTCTGGCTAATAGGGACAGAGCAGAAGGTAAGACTATTTCACCAGTGGCGGCTCATTTCCTGGACAAACATGGGGGGGATCCGAGAACCCTGAGAGTAGTGGGTATAGACAAAGTCAGCATGGGGGCCAGGGGCGGGGACCTAAAACGCCACCTCCAACAGCGAGAACTGAGGTGGATATTTCAGCTAGACACCCGGAGCCCAATTGGCCTAAATGAGGACTGGGCCTTTACTCCATTCTTGGGCTAGTTATCCTGGATGGTGATAGGGGTTCCTTTGACCATCTTGGCGTATGAAAGGTTTTTAGGGGTGGCCACGAACTTCCTTATAAACACTGTGCACTATGGTTTTTACTTGGGGGTAGATTTCGTAATAGTTTTGGTATACTTTATAGTATAATTTAATTGGTTGCACGTTTGGGTTGGTTTTCAATTATGCTTCCTTCGTTCACGCCTTGTATGTTTAATTTGTCACTTGGTTTTTCACCATTATATATTAATAATAAAGAAATTTATTTTCTTCTCTTTTCTCTTCTTTTTTGGTTGATTTTGCAGACAGCCTCGAATGTTTGATTTCACATGGGGATTCCCTTTGTGCGTCGCACATACGATGGACGTGGCCCCCACCTCCTTTGGACAAGAAGCCACTGGACCCACCAGGAAGACACTAGCCTATTGTTTGATTATATGGAACTTTATTTACAGATTATCTGTTGGCGATTGCCAAATGTGGTCATTAACAACTTACTAGGGCCACAGATGGATGTTGGAGTTTACCAGCCTTGTAGTCACCATGGATGATCGGTTCTAAGTTACTTACCAGGCCTGTGAAGAAGGATAATTTTGAACGTAGATACCACCTTGTCCTCATTATGACCCTCCCCACGCTTTAGGTCCTCATTATGACCCTCCCCACGCCTTAGGTCCTCTTTATATTTCTAGGGGGCTCCCCGCCCAATTGTATTACCTCACTTTATTTTGACGCTTGCCTCATCTTCTCTTAAACCAACTCTATAATTGTCCCTCTGGTTTGCGCTGAAGTGATAGATTTATTTATCTACAAAAAACATGTGCTGTATGTATAAGTATACTGGATAGTTGGTCGGTTCTCTTGCTTTTCAAAAATGGCCCTCTTCTCTCTTGACATGTAGATAGGTCAAGGATTAGCATTTGTGATCATGTACATAGTGTATAATTTAGTTTGTCAATATTGATGAAATCGAAGCCCCATGCTTTGTTAGTGTGTCCCGCCGTTGCCACTTCTCGCCTCTGGGTCCTTAAGACCCAGCTCTATTTCCTTTAGTACAGCCCCCACTAGGCGCAGGGTTTGCGTGCGTATCATTGGGGTTGTATCATATCTTATGACCCACTATGGAATCGGGCTGCCGCATCATTATGCTTTGCTTTACATCGTATGTGCAGCATTGGCTATGCTGCGCCTGGCACGCATATGCGTTCCAGACGCAGTGGTAATAACATTGGCAGTAGCCTGCACTAAACCCCGGCCAGTTTTTCATTCAGTGAGCGCGTACGAGAGCATGCGCACGCCCTGATGGGCGGTGACATACGGCTGAGGGGCGTATCATGGTGCGGTAGTCTGAGTCTCTAGCCCCAGATTGATCGTACTTCCGGGGTATGTCATTTCCGGTGCGCTGAGCCTGGTACGCATCTGCGTTCCAGTTACAGCGGTTTCCACTTACTAATCGAGACGGCGATGGCGGGACGCATATAACAGCATGGGCACAGTAAGTTTTTGTTTCTTTTCACCCAGCGAAGCGGCACGGGCGGCCGCGTGCGCAGGTGTCCCACCTGCTAGTCCCACTCTCCTCCCTATTGCTCGGACTCGGTTGTCCTGTGCTAAGTATCTGTTTTTTATGTGTTTTGTGTATTTTCCTACTTATATTTGATCGTTGATAGTTCCATACACTCTTGGTGGCATTGATCAGCTGTTAGTAGAGATCTGTGCTGATCTTTTACTGATGGTTTATTGCTTGTATATATTCACGTTTGTAAATGTATATATATATTTTTTTAACATAATTTTTGCACTAGTCACTTTTTTTCATTGCACATGCGCTCATTTGTGAATATATAACTGTATGATGTTAGCACTTTGCACTTTGTTAGTAATTGAGTATTTTTCTATTTTTTTTTATTTTTCCTTAGAAGTTATTAGGAGTTTAGGTCCACCTTTAGGGTTTTTTGTGCCGGCACAAAATAAACGGTCGACTTATTAGTAGTCCCTACAGTAGGTTTATTAGGAGAGTCACCAGTGATTGTATGCCTATATTTTTGGGCTCTGGTTTTAATTCTGGACATGCAGTGTTTTTTAATGTGTTTTTATGTTGGTACATGTGATGGTTTGTTGTTTTGTTACTAATTTAATAAAATGATGTATATTGCGCTGTAGATTGTTAGTTTATTTTCTTTGGTGCTCCTGTTTTGTGGTGAAGTGGGATCTTCCCCTGAGCCATTTCCTTTGGTTATACAAGTTCATTGATACAGTGTAGCACATTTTGGATATTGAGTGGTGCACCCTCACTGTGTTTCTTGCGGTCTATTTGGATGACATACTGATTTTTTCCCGCTCCCTGGTGGAGCACCGTCAACATGTCAAAGCGGTGTTGCAGAGATTGCGGGAAAATCGTCTGTATGCTAAAATCTCCAAATGTGTTTTTGAAGTGTCTGAAATTCCGTTCCTAGGATTCATAATCTCCAAGCGGGGGTTGGTGATGGATCCCTCCAAGGTTTCTGCTATTATGGAGTGGGAACAACCTAGAACCCTAAAGGCACTTCAGAGATTTTTAGGATTCGCAAATTTTTACAGGCAATTTATAAAGGGGTTCTCGTCCATAGTGAGTCCTTTAACAGATCTCACTCGTAAGGGCGCTTTTGTTGAGGAGTGGCCTCCCTCAGCTAAAAACGCCTTTCAAGTGTTAAAAGAGACTTTCACCTCCGCTCCCATTTTGATACATCCTGATACCCGGCTTCCATTCCTATTGGAGGTTGACGCCTCGGAACTGGGAGTAGGAGCTGTTCTTTCTCAGTATGCGGGCAGTCCTGAGAAACTACATCCTTGTGCATTCTTCTCTCGTAAATTTTCACCCGCTGAACGCAATTACGATGTTGGGAATAGGGAACTATTGGGTATTAAACTGGCCTTTGAAGAATGGCGTCACTGGCTTGAAGGTTCCCTACACCCTATCACTGTATATACGGATCACAAGAATCTAGAGTATTTAGAGTCCGCCAAGAGACTCAACTCCCGTCAGGCGCGCTGGGCACTCTTCTTTTCTCGATTTAATTTTATTATCACCTATAAGCCGGGGAAGAAGAATGCCAAAGCAGATGCCCTATCCCGTAATTTCGGGGATTGTAAGGACCAGAGCGGTCCTCCAGAATCGATTTTGCCTTTAGGTTGTGTTGTGGCTACCCTTCTCCCTGACTTGTCTAGCTCATTAATGCCATTTCAGGTTGATTCCCCTCCTGGTAAACTCTCTGATTGTTTATTTGTTCCACCTCACTTGCGTCTGGCCGTTTTACAGGAACTACATGATGCCAAGTCTGCCGGTCACTTAGGCGTTCGGAAGACTTTGGCTATCGCCAAACGTCATGTCTGGTGGCCCACCATCCGACGCGATACTTCCGCATTTGTCGAAGCATGTCCGGTATGTGCTCGGAGTAAGGCCACTCATGGGTCTCCTGCAGGATTATTAGTTCCTTTAGAAATCCCCACTGAACCATGGTCGCACATATCCATGGATTTTATTGTTGATCTTCCTCCATCACAAGGGAATTCTGTAATTTGGGTGGTGGTGGACCGCTTCAGTAAAATGGCACACTTTATTCCATTGATAAAACTTCCGTCGGCACCGGATTTAGTACAGTTATTCATTAAACATGTTTTTCGCCTCCATGGTCTACCGCAGAATATTGTTTCAGATCGAGGAGTTCAGTTTGTATCCCGTTTTTGGAAAGCTTTCTGCAATCGTTTAGGTATTAAAGTGTCGCTCTCTACCGCCTATCACCCTCAGTCTAACGGACAGACTGAACGGGTAAATCAATGTTTAGAACAATATCTACGCTGTTTCGTCTCCGATCGCCAAGAACAATGGGCGGAATTCATCGAATTTGCAGAATTCGCCTTTAACAATGCGCCGAGTGAATCTACTAGGTTTTCGCCTTTCTTTTGTAATTACGGTAGAAATCCTAAGGCATCATCTTTTTCTGGTCCTTCCTCCAACTTGCCGGCCTTGGAGGAATGGCTACGAGAAAGGACTAAAGTGTGGTCTGAGATACAGACTAACTTAAAGAAAGCCTCTAGAACTTATAAAATCTTTGCGGACCGACATAGGTCACTAGAACCACCATTTCAGGTGGGTGATTGGGTCTGGTTCTCTACTAGAAATATTGCCCTTCGGCAACCCTCGTCTAAGCTATGGCCTAAATTTATCGGTCCGTTTCCTATTATTGATAAACTAAGCGACGTTACCTTTAAGGTCTAGTTGCCCTTCATCCATGAGAATTCCGTCGTCCTTTCATGTTTCTTTGTTAAAATCTGCCAAAAATATTCAGGTGTCGTCTCCTCCTCCGATCATAGTGGAAGATGAGCCTGAATATGAAATTAATAGAATACTCGACGCTCGGGTGCTTCAAAACTCTTTACAGTATTTAATAGATTGGAAGGGTTTTGGTCCTGAGGAAAGGTGTTGGGTACCGGCCAAGGATGTCCATGCCAAAACCCTTATTAATAGGTTTCATCGTGAGAATCCGGATAAGCCTGGTAAGGGTCCAGAGGCCCCTCGTGAAGGAGGGGGTAGTGTCACGGCAACCGCCTCACCTGTCCTACGCTCCCCCGCCGACTCCTCTCCGCGGGCTGGGCGTTTGTTGCAGCCGGCGGCGGGTCGGCGTCGCTCCTGCCCGCCCGCCGCTCGGCTGTCACGAGCAGCCGCTCGGGCGGCTTCCTGTTCAGCAGTGTCGGGAGCGGTCGCGCCGCTCTCTGTGCGGCGCGCTCCCGGCGCGTGTCCTCGTACGGGCGCGCGCGCGCGCCTGGCTTCCACTTATGCCCTCCGGCGGCGCTGCGCACAGCGCGCCCGCCGGAGGTGATTAGTATGGGCCAATGAGCCCTTGCTGTTAGAGGGCATTTGCCCAATAATACTGTCTGCCTCCCTAGTTTAAACTGGGCAATCAGCCCAAAGTTCCCATGTCCACCAATCACTACACTCCCCCCTCAGCCAATCCAGTCAGCCCCCGTCCTATAAAGGTATACACCCTGCAGTTAGTCCTTGCCCGTTATAGCGTGCTACTGGGTGCGATTTGATAGCTCTTCTCCTTGTGATTATTGCCGTGTTTTGACCATCCCTGATTGCCGCCTGGACCGACCTTGCTTACGATTTGACCACGATTCTGCCTGCTCCTCTGTACCGCGAACGTCTGACCTCCCGTTGTGACCCCTGGCTTGCCCTGACTACTCTTCCGTCTAACCCTTCTGTACCGTGCCTCCTCGGATTGACCACCCGTGTATGACCCCTGTCCGTTTATTGCTACTCAGTCTAGTCCCTGGATTCATCTGCCTTCCCCTGCATAAGTCAGCATCCTTTGTGCTAACAAGACCTGGGGGCAACCGTGTCCGGTGAGGCGTGTCTAGCGTCCCGGCAAACGGGGGCTTACTATAGGCGAAGAAAGCAGCGGAGATTGGGGGTTGCTGATTTATTGGAAGGTGGGTGTCTCCGGGACCTGACAAGTAACATGTTCCATGCCAGAATGAAACACCCAGCCCTAGAAATCTAATGCCTGTAGATTTGTCATGTCCAAAACCTCTCAGGCTCAAACAGCTTCTGAATTGCAATATGTGGGGCACGTTAATAATTAGGCTTTTGAAAAATTCAATTCGGCCAATTCGTCGAATTTTCCGGAAAAATTAGTTTCGATCTAAATTTATTTGCGACGAATCACTATTAAAAACGGCTATTTCTGGGCTTCCGAGAGCCTCCATAGGGTTGCAGAATGTTTTGCTTGGCTGTAACATGCATAGGATGAATGCTGGGTTAGTGAAATAATATTGTAAAGAAGTATGACATGCAGATCAGAGGCGTCGCTATTAGATTCGCTGTCGCAGAGTGGCACAATTACAGCGCCTTGAGGTGGCATCAGCATGATGAGCCCATATATTGCCTGAAAAACACAATCTGAATTTGGCAGCAGCATAGGGAGCCCATATATTGCCTGAAAGACACATTGGAGTTGGCAGCAGCATTAGGAGCCCATATATTGCCTGAAAAGCACACCCTGGAGTTGGCAGTGGCATTAGGAGCCCATATATTGCCTGAAAGAGGCACTGGAGTTGGCTGCAGCATAAGGAACCCATATATTGCCTGAAAAACACACCCAGGAGTTGGCAGCAGCATTAGAAGCCCATATATTGCCTGGAAAACACACTCAGGAGTTTGCAGCAGCATTAGGAGCCCATATATTGCCTGAAAGACACACTCTGGACTTGGAAGCAGCATAGGGAGCCCATATATTGCCTGATAAGCACATTGGAGTTGGCAGCAGTATTAGAAGCTCATATATTGCCTAAAAAACACATTGGAGTTGGCAGCAGTATTAGGAGCTCATATATTGCCTGAAAACACACCCAGGAGTTTGCAGCAGCATTAGGAGCCCATATATTGCCTAAAAAACATACCCAGGAGTTGGCAGCAGCATTAGGAGCCCATATATTGCCTGAAAAACACATCCTGGAGTTGGGAGAAGCATTAGGAGCCCATATATTGCCTGAAAAACACACCAGAAGTTGGCAGCAGCATTAGGATCCCATATATTGCCTTAAAAACACACACAGGAGTTGGCAGCAGCATTAGGAGCCCATATATTGCCTGAAAGACACACTCTGGACTTGGCTGCAGCATAGGGAGCCCATATATTGCCTGAAAGAGACACTGGAGTTGGCAGCAGCATTAGGAGCCCATATATTGCCTGAAAAACACACTCTGGAGTTGGCAGCAGCATAGGGAGCCCATATATTGCCTGAAAAACACACCCTGGAGTTGGCAGCAGCATAGGGAGCTCATATATTGCCTGAAAAACACATTGGAGTTGGTAGCAGTATTAGGAGCTCATATATCGCCTGAAAAACACATTGGAGTTGGCAGCAGCATTAGGAGCCCATATATTGGCTGAAAGACATACTCTGGACTTGGCAACATCATAGGGAGCCCATATATTGCCTGAAAGAGACACTGGAGTTGGCAGCAGCATTACGAGCCCATATATTGCCTGAAAAACACACCCTGGAGTTGGCAGTAGAGTTGGTTAGTAGACAGGTACTCTTAAAAGATAAGTGGTAGGTAGCACTGACAATGGCCCCTGGTCAAAGGCAATGGGTGCTTTAAACTTGAAAACCAGACTTTGTTTTACAAAAGGCAAAAGGTTAGTAGGAAGGTACTCTTAAAAGATAAGTGGTAGCACTGACAATGGCCCCCAGTGAAAGGCAATGGGTTCTTTAAACTTGAAAACCAGACTTTTTTAAAAAAAAGGCAAAAGGTTAGTAGGCAGGTACTCTTAAAAGATAAGTGGTAGGTAGCACTGACAATGGCCCCCGGTGAAAGTCAATGGGTGCTTTGAACTTGAAAACCAGACTTTTTTATACAAAAGGCGAAAGGTAAGTCAGCCGGTACTCTTAAAAGATAAGTGGTAGCACTGACAATGGCCCCCGGTGAAAGGCAATGGGTGCTTTAAACTTGTAAACCAGACTTTTTAATGCAAACGGCAAAAGGTAAGTAGGCAGGTACTCTTAACCCTTTAAATGCCAAGCACGTAGTTTCTACGTGGTTCCTTCTCCTACCGTTAAGTGCCAAGCACTTAGAAACTACGTGCCTGGCATTTACCCCTAACAGTTACTTACACTTACCTCTGGTATCCCTGTGAAGCTGGGGGTCCCCTCTTCCTGGGGGGGGGCATCCGATCCCCCCCCATCGTCCTCAGTTTTCCCCGCTGTCAGTATCTGTGAAAAAAAAAAAACAGCCGCTCCCTCACCTCCTCGCCCGATCCCTCCCCGCCGTCTTCTTTCCCCCCTGGGCTCCGCAGGCTTAGGGTGAGGACCCTCTTCCGGGTCCTCACCGCTTCTAATGGATATTCCAAATGTAAAGGGTTGTTTTGGTTGAAAAATCGCAAGGTGCGCACTTTGTCTGCAGAGCTGAAATTTTAAAGTAAAATTACCGTTACGCACATGCTTTACTTTGGGGTGTTTGGCAACTCTTCCCTTGACAGTAGCTATGCATGTTGGGTATCGTTCTGTTCGGGGGATGTTGCTTTTTCAGATTAAACTTGTTTGTTCTTGTTTGCACATAGTTTTTTAGGAAAATGTGGCTTTGATTCTGCTTTTTTATCCTTTTTTTAGGGAAACTCTTTGCAACCAAAGAATACATTGAGGGATTACTTCCAGAAAACTATGGGCACATCAACAAGCCTGGTACGCCTAGAAAGCTTGAGGTGTGTACTTCCAGAGAATATTTAGTTTGTTGGGGGTATTTCAAATGTAAAGGGTTGTTTTTCTGGAAAAACTGCAAGGTGCACATATTGCATAGCATAGTTGAATTTTATCTGAAAATCCTCCTGGGCAGGAAAGGGGGTCTACCTATACATATGTGGTATCGCTGTAACTGAGAGAAATTGGGATTTCACACGCAATAAGATTTTATTGACAAACTTACATTTTTTATTACAAAAATAATACAAATTGTAAAAAATATTTATTTTTTTATTTTTTTTGCACATATTTCACCCCACAATATTGAGACTACACCTAAAAAATGACAAACAAGACATTTTATGTTAAAGCCCAGACTCTGCTGAAAAAAAAATATATATAATTTTTCTGGGAAATCCCTGGAAATCCCTTCAAAAATCACATTTGAACATGGGGAGCGCAAAATAGTGCAAAATAGTCTGGCAACAAAGGGTGACAAAAACTCCTGGTAGGCTGGCACTTAAAGGGTTAAAAGACATGTGCTAGTATTTGGGATGCCCCCCCCCCTCCCCCCCCTGGCGAAAGGCAAAGTTTGCTTAAAAAGTGACTTTGTTTACAAAATGCAACCAGTTAGTAGACAGGTAGTCTTGAAATATTTATGCTAGTGTTTGGGATGCCCCCTCTTCAAATAAATAGGTTGGCTGCTTTTATAGTGGAAAAGTGACTTTTGTAAAAAATGCAAGCAGTTATTAGACAGGTAGTCTTGAAATATTAAACCGGACCTTCAGCGTGATTTAATGAAAAGCCCAAACTCTTAAATAACGGTTCCCCAGCATCTAAAATTAATATATTTTACGTTTTTAGTCACTAACTGATTATTCTTTCCCCCACTGGGCTGCAACTCTGTTCAGGAATTTAGGATACAGGCGCCGCCATCTTGACTCAGAAGCATCACACTTACTGAGGAGAGGAGAGTGGGATAAGGTACAGGGGGGCGGGTTATAGCTGTGCTTTGCTCAGACAGAGCAGAGCTGAGGTTAGGTAAAGGTCAGCAGTCCCAGAATGCAGAGCAGCACAGTCAGGAGGCACTTCCTGTTTGCAGGCTGCCTGATAAGATGGCGGCTTCCATAAGCCGCCATCTTGGATGTTTAAAGGCTTATAAAATGCAGTAGGTGCAGGTAGGATGATTTTTAATGTGGACAATCTGTATGTACAGGGTTTGGGAAACATATAAGATAGACTCTTATTCAGAGTGAAGGTCTGCTTTAATGCTAGCACGCTTTTTAAAGAATGACACCAGGAAAAGGAAAAGCTAAATAGGCAGGAGTGTTATTAACACTAAATAGGCTTGAAAGCTAATGCAAACAGTTTAAACTGTCCCCGTCTTTCTCTGTCACTGTCACAGGCTCTCTCCTCCTCTATCTGTCCCTCGCTTCTTCTGTTCTATCAATCTATCTATCTATCTCTCCCTCGCTGTATCTATCTATCTATCTATCTGTCTGTCTGTCTATCTATCTATCTATCTATCTATCTATCTATCTATCTATCTATCTATCTATCTATCTGTCCCTCACTCTCTCCCTGCCTGATCTGCTCTGGACGCAATACAGTGTCAGAATGATCTTCCGCAAAATGGCCGCCGTCTATATGGGGCTGTGACATCATCGGTAAGCCTGTCTGCTAATAGGTAGCATGTGACACATACCCAGGATTCCTTGCCCCATGGGACATGTCCTGACATGTGGATCCATCATTTTAGATGGGCTGGATAGCAGTAAATGGAGTTTTAAGGAAGAGATTCGAGCGATCGAATCGCGGCGATATTCGGAATCGTAACAAATCTAATTTTTCCTGAAATTCGTAACAAATTCGGGTTCGTCAGAATCGATTAGCTCATCTCTAGTTGCAATGCATAGTGTGGGTGCTGTATATTGTGTTCCTTTAAAAGACGCGGAGGCTGATTCATTACTAGCACCAGATATAGGCAGATGAGCGTCTGTATAGCGGCGCTTAGAGCGATCGCTAGTAGATGCTGTAAGTGGGTATCGGGCGCTGTAACAGAGCTCCTCAGTCCTTGTAGTAACCTGGCCCGCATTGATCAATGTGATGTATGTTGGGCGCAAGAGTATAATGCTGCAGTGAGCGAAAGGTAGCGCCAGTTCAGTGCGACTGACTCTTGGCGCTCCACACCATACTAATTAAAAAACTACACACACAGTGTCGGTGCTCTAAAGCTGGTCGATATAGCATAAAGCGCCAGACGCTGTGTGATTAAAGTCTGTTTTTGAACACATATCCACCTGTAACAAAGCGAAAACACATGGAATAACATTGTTGTAACATTGTGACAATAACACTTTAGTGCCAGACTTATAAATGACAATTCTGCATAAAATATAAAAATTCTAAAAAGTTTCTAAAAATGTTTGTTTGCAGTCAGGAGAGGTCACACAATGATTTGAGCAAAAAAATAAAATGTCAAACACGCTGTTTAAACACAAGCAAATGAACGTCCATTGAAATGTATGGGAGAGTGACAGCGATCGAAAGGTAATTCCTGGCGCTCTGGAACCTAGAGCGCCGGCGCTATACGCTGAGCTGCCTGTAATAATACATCGGACGCTACATGGCGCTGTGAGAGTCACTCACTAGATTCGCTTTCATAAATGTGGTTTTGCGTACAGCGTCCAGCGTTCACTAGATGCTGCCTGCCACTACGAGGCGCTACCTGGTGCAATCCCTTCCTAAATAACCCCCTTAGACACCAGGTATTACCTTTTGCTCAGTGTCGCTTTCCCTTACATTTCAATGGCTGTTTATTTGCTTGTGTTTAAACAGTGTGTTTGACATTTTTTTTTTTTTTGCTCAAATCATCTCAAACCTCTCCTGGCTGCAAGCAAACACTTTTAGAAACTATTTATATTTTTACACAGAATTGTCATTACAGGTCTGGCACTAAAGTATTAATGTCACAATGTTACAACAATGTCATGTGTGTGTGTGTTTTTTGATGTGAGTATGGTGTGAGTCGCTGAGAGTCGGTCGCACTGAGCTGGCGTTACCTTTCGCTCACTGTAGCGCAGTACTGGTGTTAGAGCGTCCAACATACATCTCATTCATCAATGCCGACCAGGTTACTAGTGCGACTGATGCTCTCTGTTACAGTGCCCAATATCCGCTTACAGCGTCTACTAGCGGTCACTCTAAGCACCTCTATACAGAGGCTCATCTGCCGATACCTGGCGTTAGTAATGAATGAGCCTCCATGACCTTACAATGGGCTTGATTCATTAAAGGTCGAATTCAAATTTTTGCATGTTTTTTTGAGAAAAAGGTGCGATTTTGCGTGCAAAAATTCTACGCACGATTCAACAAAGTTTTACTTTCGTTTTTGCTAATTCAATTCGAGTAAGAGAAAAAGCACTCGAAAATAATTCGATTTGCGAAAATAATTTATGTGGAATTTACAAGCGAAAAACAATTCTAGTGAGTCAGGTGTCATGGATTGGCTCCTCACGAGTTAAAAACATTTATATAAAATAAATCATGTGCAGTAACATGTGCAATGTTTTATTTACCACATTGCATGCCGCTGCACAACTTGATAAGTGTAAGTGATGTAAACAATACCTAACGCCATGACAACATAAATATAGCAGACAGAAAAATGACCATCCCAAAATATTAAAAAAACATTTAGGGGTTAAAGTGGCCCAAAACCCAGGATTTTTACTATACTGGGTTTTGGTCCTTTCCCCTGGGGCACCCCGATCGGGTGTGCCCCGCTGTGTAAAACCCCCTCCAGATCGCCGATGCCAACTCACTTCTTCCCAATCCTATGGCACATGCACAGCCGCTCGTCCAATCAGCGTCCTCGGAGCCGCTGACGCCACCTTGTCTAAGTCTTCGTCTAATGCCAGAGGCTCCGTGCGCGCTGGCGGCTGCATCCCCCGTTTCCCTCTAACAGGGAGCGTGCCCGCGCTGGCCGTTCACAAATGCCTGGTGCGGGCACGCGCCCATGCTAGAGGGATAGCGGGGATGTGGTCGCGGCTCGTGCATGCGCCGTTGGACCGGGAAACAAGGTAAGTGTATGGGGCGACCTGGGGGGTTTCACACAGCGGGGCATCCCGATTTTGGATGCCCCTGGGGAAGGGAATCACTTTAAGAAACGCTAAGGCCACTTAGTGCCAGGTGTCAGGTGAATGTCAGGTCCCAGTGCAAAAGATGTATTTATCAAATCAAAAATCCAGAGCACCTGTGATAGTGCCAGTAGTGTCCCATCTATCATCAGTGCCAATGCTGAGTTCCCTACAGTGTCAGACCAGGTGCTTACCCTGCACTGTGTGGCCTTATCCCATACATTTCAATGGGATGGGATTGTTATAATTATTTTGGCTACTTTTGTTAATTTTTTTTTTTTGGCTGGTGCATGTGCTACGGGATTCCTGGGCTGCTTGGAATTGTTGATGGAAGTTTTTTTTTTACTTTTGTGTTGCGCTGCAAACTTGTGATTTAGGCCGTGCCTGAGCGTGGGAGCGCAGACTGCAGGGAGGCCAAGGATATGCCGAGACCCATAAATCTGGCGTGGATCCACGGAAAGTTATTTGTGGGGGTTCACACAGTAGAACATCCCTAATAGCAATGCCCGGGGGTTGTAAGTTGCCCGCGTGTATTTTAAGTGATCTTTTAGACCCCATGGCTGCCCAGGTTCTGGAGTCTAAAAGGCTCCCCAGTATTCCTGCTGATGTGTGCGCTCCCACATCCATCCATTCAGACAGTCCAAATGCAAGCAATGCCCCGCGGGTGAAACCCCCTCAGAATGTCGCTATTCACTCACCTCTTCCTCGTTCCAGCGGCGCATGCCCGGGCTTTCGTCCAATGACATCTGTCTGCCATGACTATGTCATTCAACAAATGGCTCTCATTGCTTTTAATGAGGAGTGTGCACTGATGCATCCCCAGTGGCACACGCTCCTGCCTCAGCCTATATGATTGGCTAGGGAGGGAGCAAGCACATGCCACAGGTGGGATACACCAGCATGCGCTCTCCATTGAAGTCAATGAGAGCCACGGCAGATGCCTCACATTGGAGGAGAGCCTGCACATGCGCCATAGGAACGAGGCAGAGGTGAGTGAATAGTGATATTCTGGGAGGGGGGGGGGCGGGTTCACACAGCATGATATCCTAACTCAGGATGCCATGGGAGAAAGCCAGTGTACAGTGGAATATTTAAGATTGTTGCTAAAGTGGACCCAAACCCAGCTGGCTCTGCAGTCTAACAAACTCCTAATGCGGCCAAATCCCTATCCATGGGCCATCCTTAGGGATCACCTGTATACTCATCTTGCCTGTGGTCCCACAGCTCATCCCTGGTTTACCACAGTTTATGTTCGGGCGGGAGCTCAGACAGACAACCTGGGTGCTGGAGCACACATATCAGTCGGAGGGAAACCGGGGATGCTGTTCATTCCCTGCTCCCTATGCCGTGCTCTGTGGACAAACAGAATTCTATGCCCTGCATTAAAGTGGACCAGAAGCAGCCATGAAGTCTATAAGACTCCAGGGCCACCTGATTCCCTCTCCTTGGGGCCTCCAATTAATGATTTGTGAATAGCTGGCACAGGCATGCCCCCAGCTGGAAGCTAACAGGGAGTGGCTGCTCATGCGCTGTAGGACCGGGAATAAGTGAGTTGGTTTCAGCTACCTGGGGGCGAGGACCAGAACCCAAAGTCAAAATCCCGGGTTTTGGTGCACTTTAATATGTGTGGTGAGTATACCGGTCATCCCAGGGGGATTCACAGAGCCGCCCAAGTGATGTGACACAAGGGGCGCGCTGGGACTCTGGAGCTGGCCCTGGATGCAACAGAAACCATTAATGTGGTTTGGAAATGTAAGTACATCAGGACTATATGGGGCGACCAAACCAATATCTATGCTAATGATGACACTCATGGCAGCACTCACATTCTTATATTAATGGATCCACAGAGCAAAGTCAAAACTAAGAACTGTTAATCTACAAACCACCCAAATAAATCGGTACAATAACAATAGATGTAAAGCAATGCAAAGCAACACTGCCAAAAGGGCACCTAAACCACCATCACCAAAAAAATGATGCACCGAACCAATGCAAAGTGCAAAATTAAACCTAATTAAACATTAACAAAGACATGTACTAGTCCACATCAATTAGAAAGTCCAGAAACACAAAGCAAAGAAAAAATTCTCACACACAGCATTTGGGTATGGGAAATTTGTGCACTTTTTCACTGAGTTTTCCAGTTGTAAAGTGATTTTCATCTGCACACGAAAAAAATTTGCCCGCAAATTTGCACACACGAATTTAATTCAACTGCCTTTGTGAATCGCTCCTAGGTTTGAAAAATTCTCGCATGCGAATTTATTTTCCAAGCGTTCATTTTTTTTTTCTACCTTTAGTGAATCAAGGCCAATATGTTTCTATATTCTGTTAGAATATCTAGAATATATATATATATATATATATATATATATATGTGTGTGTGTGTGTGTGTTGCTTTGTTTTTCAGACATGTTGCGTACGTGTTCCTTTCAGTCAGGAGCTGATTTTCCAGAAAATGTTGAATATTTATGCAGAGTCAGAAAATAATTAAGGTGTCAAAATGAGTGAGTAGAAATGCATTTGATCTGAGGCATCAAGGAGCTACTCTAGTGGAAATCTCAAGTGTTGCGCCAAAATCAGGAGTTAATGTTCTGTATTCAACCTAGAGGCTCTGTTATTACAAGCCAATGCTGGAACTATATCAAAGTGTTCTTGTAAAAAATGGCTTTTACATGAAGCGAGGTAGGTGGCAGCCCATCATCTGCTCCACGAAGCAGTCCCACACAAGCTGAATTCTGCACAGTCATTTTTCTCTGTCTGTAATAACCTATGGAACATGTTAGCTCTATAGGGAACCTGTAACACATGTGAATATTTAAATCCTTCATTCACAGACAAACAAAGCTTGGTGTGCTGAGCATGCCATGCTCATTTTTACTTCCCAACCAACTGCCAAAGGTTGCTGGGCTGGCAAGGATACATACCTTATGTATATATGTATCTAGCAAATCTGATTTCTTTGCTTCAATTTCTGGGTGGTGGTTGAGCTGGGAGGAGCATGTCATTGTGCAGCTTTATGAGTCTTGGGCATACTTTGCTGTGGTCAGAGACAGCTGCTGGACTTCTGTGGTTTGCCATGCTCACTCATAAGTGACACAGTAGCTGCTGGGCCATTGAAAAAAGGGCAAACCTTGGACCCCTGCTATGACTTTTATCTTGCACTGCAGAAAATGGAGGAGAGCCACATTGGGCAGGTGTCAGGCTAGCTGCTTGCTGGCTAATCATTGCCTTTAGGTTTAGAGTCCCATTAAAGCGGACCTCCAGTGGAAAATAACTTTGGGTCCTGTGAGGTATAGGGCAAATATTATATGACATTTTAATGCTGATGGCCGGCATGCCCCTTTAAGATTCTCTGTACCTAGCAAATGTCACCCTTTATTTCCTCCTGTAGCATTAAGGCATTCTAGCCATAAACATGCACATGACCTAATCTCCCCCAGGAAGGAGAATTAAGATTTGTGAGTTGAGCCAAGCGCAGATCACAGACTCCCTGCTGATTCTTTCACACCTCTGGGCCGGGAAGGCCCGATGGGTCTGAAGCCGATCTGGCCCCTGGCTGTGAGCTTCCTCACATCAAGACAAGAGCCTCAGACAACCGGCACCAACACAAATCGGCGACTGTGTGTCCTAGCACCAAGCCAGATACAGAACCAGAACGGGCCCACAAAACCGCACTTAGACATACAATTCTTACGGCAATGCGACCAGGGCAACTTAGAGAAATGGAGATCTCGGGTTCTGACCGATTTAGGGACTCCATCTTTGGGCTCATCGGATGCCCGGCCCAATACTTTGGTGCCGTATCTAGAGCCATATGACCGCCCTGCCCAAAGTTATAACCCCTAAAGGGTTTTAGGTTTAAAAACAGATGCCACAATGGTGGGAGGGGACAATTCGTTCCACAGAAGGGAGGGAGTGAAAGGGTCTTGCGGCATAAAGGCGGATAATGCTGGGCCAGGTTCTTGTCACTCTCTGGAGAGGGGTCACGCGGCAGCGTGCTGGAGGTTCCCGTATCATCTATAAGCTCTTGACATACCCCTTGTGGGAGCTCATGATCATCACTACTCAGCATCTGCATTGTAAGGTAACTCTGACTATTGTACCTCTGTGTGTAACTCACTGTAACCTGTAACCCATCTCTCAGAGCGACATTTGTATTAATTCATATTTCATCATAGCCAAATGTTTGTTACCACTGCCTAGTGTGCTCATTGCATTAAAACTTTTAACTTGAGCGATCTTTTTGCCTTAGCCAAGAATCTGTGGGTCCGTAGGCTTTGGGCCTGGTAGTCCCGCTAGGAGGGCAAACGGACAAGGTTTTGGGAAAGCGGGCTGTGTGTCCGGAGGTCCCTGATTGATAGTTGGATCATGTGACCTGCGGTTCCCTGACAGGTCCCATTAAACAATCACCCCCTTGGGGATGTCACTCCAGTTGAAGATCAAACCCGACATGGAAAACTGATGGGGCCAGGAAGTAGCTACACACTGAAGTGAAGCATGTCTTCTATTGAAGGTGGTGCGACTGCCGCATGTGTGTGCGACCGCCTATTGGCAACCCTTGGAAAGATATCTGCTAGAGAATGGTAAGTATGCAGATCCAAATGTGAAGAACCAGCACTCCAAAAGTGTTCATCAAGAAGTTTGTATTGCTATCATCTCAGCAAAGTACAGCAGTGGAAGTGAGTCAACGTTTCGGGGTGCGCTGGGGCCCCCTTCATCAGGACCCACCGCACGTACAAGAGAAGAACAGATCACCATCACCATCATGCCACAGGGTAATTTTGGGTCCATAGAGGCATATACCCGCACCATCAGGGCAGATACAATTAAAGCGGCCACTCGGAAACGCCACTATAGTAACATCTTGAAACAAGAGACCATGGCTTTAAAGGCCCTTAGGGAGGATACACGGATCATCATAAAACCCGCAGATAAAGGGGGAGCAATTGTGGTCATGGACTATGCTGAGTACCGCAGAGGCATAATGGGTATGCTGGAAGATGAGTCCAGCTATAAGAAAGTGGACACTAATCCCGTTATAAGCATACAGGGGATAGTAAGAGATTATATCTCCCTGGGCATAGGCAACAGGTGGATTACACAAGATACTGCTGACTTCCTATATATGGAGTTTCCAATAACACCAGTAATTTATGGCCTGCCCAAAGTGCACAAGGGGTTAGATCCCCTGAAATACCGCCCCATTGTTGCTGGCACGGAGTCGGTGACCCAACCCTTGGCCCAATGGATTGATTCTCTTCTACAACCATATGTGACCATACTGCCCTCATACCTCAAAGACACAGGAGATTTCTTACAGAAAATTAATAGGATCACCACGACAGGGGCATCCCTGATGGTGACCATGGACATATCGTCTCTGTACACTAACATCCCTAACAGGGAGGGTATCCAAGCAGTGGAACAATTCCTCACAACAAAACCCACGGACATCCCCACAGAGTTCATTACCAAAGGACTCGAGATTGTTTTGATGAACAACTTTTTCAAATTTGAATCTGGATATTTCCAGCAGATTACTGGGACCGCGATGGGGAGCGCAGTAGCTCCGGCCTTCGCGAATCTGTTCATGGGATGGCTGGAGGAAATCAATATTTATCCGACACTCCAATATAAAGAGAATGTGTTGTTTTGGGGAAGATACATAGATGACATTATCATGTTATGGCGGGGCAGTGAAGAGACAGCATTATCTTTTATAGACATGCTTAACTCCATATTCCCGAGCATTAAATTCAATCCGGAGATCTCAAGGGACCATGTCACTTTCCTGGATGTGGCACTCGACAAGAATCCAGAGGGCCATATCAGTACTGGACTATTTACTAAATCCACAGATAGGAATGCACTACTCAGATATGAGAGTGCACATCCTAAACATCTCATTGACAACCTCCCGATCTCCCAATTTTTACGGGTGCTCCGTATTCACTCGGACAGTACCACGATTGAGACCCAGATGAAAGCCATGCATGTGAAATTCCGGGAGAGAGGGTACCCTGAGGAGGTTCTAACCATTGCTAAAGAGAAAGCTTACAGTATTTTCCATGACGAGCGCCCTAGGAAACCCAAGGAGGAACGAGTTCCGTTCACCCAGACATACTGCCATACATCTCCTTATATCGAACGGATTACAAAGAAACACCAGGATATTCTGCTTTCAGATAACAGCCTGGCGCCTGTTATTAAACGACCCCCACTTAGGGTCTATAATAGGAGTCCAAATTTGAAGGACCTACTGATCAGGGCGGACCCTACTGAGAAATACATGCCACAACGGAGGGCACTGTCAACAAAGACTGGGTGTTATAAGTGCTTTAATTGCAACATCTGCAACTCTTTGATCACGGGATCGCAATTCTCACATCCGCACACAGGGATCCAGTTCAAACTTAGGGGATATTACAATTGTAATACGGACTATTGCGTGTACATATTGAAATGTCCATGCGGCCTACTTTATGTGGGCAAGACCATAGGCCCATTTAAGAGGCGCTTCCAGAAACATAAGAGCGATATCAGGGTCCACCAGGAGAAAGCACGGATTGGAGAACCAAGGGATATGGATAAGCCGGTCGCGATACATTTTCATAAGCTCGGCCATCAAACACATGAACTTAGGGGCATGGTTATTGAGCATGTCCCCAAACCATCGAGGGGAGGCGACAGGGGCCGTCGATTATTACAGCGTGAAACTTTTTGGATTCACAAATTGGATACTGTACATCCGAGAGGACTGAACACTTCGTTCGGCTTCAGTAGCTTTCTGGACACCAGATAAGATGGACACATGAGGAAATAAAACCCCTTTTCCCCCCTTCCCCCCCCCCCCCCCCCCCCCAGCCTCTCCCAGCCTCTCCCTCTCTCTCCCTATGGACTTATGTTCTTGTTACATTTTGTTTTTGAGGGACTGGTCCTGTACAGACTATAGAAAACCCCTAAGGGGGCATCATATCTATGATGTTGCTGTATAGGCAATGATACAACTTGTATCTCTTATACACAGGGCCCCTTTAATTATTGATTACACAGTATTCCATAGCTGTGAACGAATGGCCTCATGGTACTTTGTAACCTGAGTGATACATCAGGTATCTGTAATGCACAAGGCCGTTTTTATTGATCGGCCTCCATAGTACTTCATAACATGATCCACATTCGTTCAGGGCCCCTTTTGAACAATTGGCCCCATAGTACTCCGTAACCTGATGGACACATCAGGTATCTATAATGCACAAGGCCGTTTTTATTGATCGGCCTCCACAGTACTTCATAGCATGTATCCACATCCATTCAGGGCCCCTTTGAACAATTGGCCCCATAGTACTCTGCAACCTGATGGAAACATCAGGGTTCTGTAATAAGCTAAGGCCGCTCTGATGGCCGACCACATAGTGCTCTAGGTCTTGCATTCATAAACACATAGGGCCCCCTTAAACGGTTGGCCCCATAGCAACCTGATGGATGCATCAGGTGTCTGCAATACACAAGACCAGTTATATAGCATTCCCCAGCCATGTATCCACAACATCCGGCCCCATACTAATCTGTAATACCATGCCTAGTCCTGGCCCTTTATTATTCTACTACTTTATTGATATGCCACTTTGTAGGCGGTGAGCCCGGGCGGCGTGTGTGCTGGCCGTCTGCCGCCCCGGAGCCGGGACGTGACAGGCTGTCTGTCTCTGGCCTGACAGGGCCGGCGATAGAGCGCCTGTGAGCGGCGCCCGGGAGCCAATGAGGAGGCACCCATGCGCCGCGTCATCTGTCACCGGGTGGAATTCCCGGGACGGATGACGTCGGTCCCGGCTTCCCCCAATCAGGGGACGGTGTGGGGGGTTGCTCGGCAACCTCCCCGCCGACCGGGACGGCCGCGTCTAGCACATACGGGCCCGTGACCCGCCCGGTATACATGGGTAAGTGCGGCGTTCTCCAGCTGGGGGCGCGGTAATATGGGGATGTTACTGGATCCTGATGATTATGGTGACAATAATATATATGATATGACAGCGCGCATGACGTCATTATGACGTCAGGCGCGAAATTTGAAAATTGTGATAATGTGATTGGTCTATACTACTATTTAATGGAAAAGGTGATGGTGATCTGTTCTTCTCTTGTACGTGCGGTGGGTCCTGATGAAGGGGGCCCCAGCGCACCCCGAAACGTTGACTCACTTCCACTGCTGTACTTTGCTGAGATGATAGCAATACAAACTTCTTGATGAACACTTTTGGAGTGCTGGTTCTTCACATTTGGATCAGTATTTGCGGCGCCTCCGCGAACCGTGCACCCACACAATATACATAGGGTAAGAGTGCGGCTGTATCTGGATTTATTTGCTGGTAAGTATGCAGGGCTCACTGATGTGAGGGGGTGTGTATCGTTAGTGTACATGTTTTTTACTTACAAAGAATTGCACTTTGTCAGTCGCATTATGACATTATCAGATCATCTAAAATGCACAGGTGTATCAGCTGATTCTAAAAGCAAACTACATTTTAACACTATTAGATTCCTCAAATGCATTTCACCTTGTTGTTATAGCTTACTCAGAGAGCATATTAACCCACATAATTTATGTACATATGTGAAGTCTTGCCTCTAGGAGTATTCTTTAGTCACCAATGCTGTCAATTAGGTTAAACTTGCAGACAAATAAGGGGCAAAGGAAGGACCCCAGCTATATAACAGATAACAGATGTGCTATGTAATATCCTATGGATATATTGGATATATATATGTTTTTTTTTTCACTTTTTCATCTGTTTTATTATAATAAATATAATAATAATCATTAGAGATGAGCGAACTTTTGAAAAATTCGATTCGACTGATTCGCCGAATTTTCCGACAAAAATCGTTTCGACCCGAATAAATTCGCGACGAATCGCTATTAAAAACGGCTATTTCTGAGCCTCCTACAGCCTCAATAGGGTTGTAAACCATTCAGCCTTGCTGTAACACGCACAGGATGCGTGCTGGGTTAGTTAAATAATACTTTTAAGAAATATCACATGCAGATCAGAGGCATCGCTAATAGAATCGCAGAGCGGCACAATTGCAGAGAGTTGAAGTGGCATCACTATGAGGGGCAGCAGGAGCCCAAATATACACTGGAGTTGGCTTCAGGAGCCCAAAAATTGGATGAATCACACCCTGGAGTTGGCAGGAGTTGACAGTAGCAGCAGCAGGAGCCCAAATATACACTGGAGTTGGCTTCAGGAGCCCAAAAATTGGATGAATCACACCCTGGAGTTGGCAGAAGTTGGCAGCAGCAGCAGCAGGAGCCCAAATATACACTGGAGTTGGCTTCAGGAGCCCAAAAATTGGATGAATCACACCCTGGAGTTGGCAGGAGTTGACAGCAGCAGCAGCAGGAGCCCAAATATACACTGGAGTTGGCTTCAGGAGCCCAAAAATTGGATGAATCACACCCTGGAGTTGGCAGGAGTTGACAGCAGCAGCAGCAGGAGCCCAAATATACACTGGAGTTGGCTTCAGGAGCCCAAAAATTGGATGAATCACACCCTGGAGTTGGCAGAAGTTGGCAGCAGCAGCAGCAGGAGCCCAAATATACACTGGAGTTGGCTTCAGGAGCCCAAAAATTGGATGAATCACACCCTGGAGTTGGCAGAAGTTGGCAGCAGCAGCAGCAGGAGCCCAAATATACACTGGAGTTGGCTTCAGGAGCCCAAAAATTGGATGAATCACACCCTGGAGTTGGCAGGAGTTGACAGCAGCAGCAGCAGGAGCCCAAATATACACTGGAGTTGGCTTCAGGAGCCCAAAAATTGGATGAATCACACCCTGGAGTTGGCAGAAGTTGGCAGCAGCAGCAGCAGGAGCCCAAATATACACTGGAGTTGGCTTCAGGAGCCCAAAAATTGGATGAATCACACCCTGGAGTTGGCAGAAGTTGGCAGCAGCAGCAGCAGGAGCCCAAATATACACTGGAGTTGGCTTCAGGAGCCCAAAAATTGGATGAATCACACCCTGGAGTTGGCAGAAGTTGGCAGCAGCAGCAGCAGGAGCCCAAATATACACTGGAGTTGGCTTCAGGAGCCCAAAAATTGGATGAATCACACCCTGGAGTTGGCAGGAGTTGACAGTAGCAGCAGCAGGAGCCCAAATATACACTGGAGTTGGCTTCAGGAGCCCAAAAATTGGATGAATCACACCCTGGAGTTGGCAGAAGTTGGCAGCAGCAGCAGCAGGAGCCCAAATATACACTGGAGTTGGCTTCAGGAGCCCAAAAATTGGATGAATCACACCCTGGAGTTGGCAGGAGTTGACAGCAGCAGCAGCAGGAGCCCAAATATACACTGGAGTTGGCTTCAGGAGCCCAAAAATTGGATGAATCACACCCTGGAGTTGGCAGGAGTTGACAGCAGCAGGAGCCCAAATATACACTGGAGTTGGCTTCAGGAGCCCAAAAATTGGATGAATCACACCCTGGAGTTGGCAGAAGTTGGCAGCAGCAGCAGCAGGAGCCCAAATATACACTGGAGTTGGCTTCAGGAGCCCAAAAATTGGATGAATCACACCCTGGAGTTGGCAGAAGTTGGCAGCAGCAGCAGCAGGAGCCCAAATATACACTGGAGTTGGCTTCAGGAGCCCAAAAATTGGATGAATCACACCCTGGAGTTGGCAGAAGTTGGCAGCAGCAGCAGCAGGAGCCCAAATATACACTGGAGTTGGCTTCAGGAGCCCAAAAATTGGATGAATCACACCCTGGAGTTGGCAGGAGTTGACAGCAGCAGCAGCAGGAGCCCAAATATACACTGGAGTTGGCTTCAGGAGCCCAAAAATTGGATGAATCACACCCTGGAGTTGGCAGAAGTTGGCAGCAGCAGCAGCAGGAGCCCAAATATACACTGGAGTTGGCTTCAGGAGCCCAAAAATTGGATGAATCACACCCTGGAGTTGGCAGAAGTTGGCAGCAGCAGCAGCAGGAGCCCAAATATACACTGGAGTTGGCTTCAGGAGCCCAAAAATTGGATGAATCACACCCTGGAGTTGGCAGAAGTTGGCAGCAGCAGCAGCAGGAGCCCAAATATACACTGGAGTTGGCTTCAGGAGCCCAAAAATTGGATGAATCACACCCTGGAGTTGGCAGGAGTTGACAGCAGCAGCAGCAGGAGCCCAAATATACACTGGAGTTGGCTTCAGGAGCCCAAAAATTGGATGAATCACACCCTGGAGTTGGCAGAAGTTGGCAGCAGCAGCAGCAGGAGCCCAAATATACACTGGAGTTGGCTTCAGGAGCCCAAAAATTGGATGAATCACACCCTGGAGTTGGCAGGAGTTGACAGCAGCAGCAGCAGGAGCCCAAATATACACTGGAGTTGGCTTCAGGAGCCCAAAAATTGGATGAATCACACCCTGGAGTTGGCAGGAGTTGACAGCAGCAGCAGCAGGAGCCCAAATATACACTGGAGTTGGCTTCAGGAGCCCAAAAATTGGATGAATCACACCCTGGAGTTGGCAGAAGTTGGCAGCAGCAGCAGCAGCAGGAGCCCAAATATACACTGGAGTTGGCTTCAGGAGCCCAAAAATTGGATGAATCACACCCTGGAGTTGGCAGAAGTTGGCAGCAGCAGCAGCAGGAGCCCAAATATACACTGGAGTTGGCTTCAGGAGCCCAAAAATTGGATGAATCACACCCTGGAGTTGGCAGAAGTTGGCAGCAGCAGCAGCAGGAGCCCAAATATACACTGGAGTTGGCTTCAGGAGCCCAAAAATTGGATGAATCACAGCCTGGAGTTGGCAGGAGTTGACAGTAGCAGCAGCAGGAGCCCAAATATACACTGGAGTTGGCTTCAGGAGCCCAAAAATTGGATGAATCACACCCTGGAGTTGGCAGGAGTTGACAGTAGCAGCAGCAGGAGCCCAAAAAATGGCCTAAAGACATAAATATGTTTTGCACCATTTGGAAAGTGTAAAACGTGGCACCATGCTGAATCTAGTCGCATGCATCAGGCATTGGTGGGTGGAAATCCTGGCTGATCCATCCCTGATTCATTTTGACAAAGGTGAGTCTCTCCACATTTTTAGTTGACAGACGAGTTCTCCTCGCCGTAACTATGGCCCCCGCCGCACTAAACACCCGCTCAGATGGCACGCTACTTGCCGGGCAGGACAGCTTTTCCAGGGCAAACTCTGCTAGTTGCGGCCACAAATCAAGTTTGGCTGCCCAGAAGTCCAGCGGATCCTCAAGGTGTGTTGGCATGGTCATGTCAAAGTATGACATGACCTGCTGGTTCAGGTCCTGCTCCAGGTCTTCCTGCTGCTCATGAGTAGCCTCACTATGCGGGTGTAGAAAGCTACTCATTAGCGACTGAAGACTGAGGCTGCTGCTGCTGATGGAGCTTCTGCTGCTGCTGCTGCCAACCCCCCCAGCGGCCATGGCAGTGGAAGGTGAGCGCAGAGGTCCCCTCGAGTCAGACCTGCGAGAGTATGGACCATGGCGCAGATAGGCATCGGCCAACTGCCTACGTAGAATGTCTTTGTAGTAGTTGAGTTTGTCCTCCCTCTCGGTGGGTTTAAAAAATGCCCCCATTTTGTGCCGGAAGCGAGGGTCCAATAAGGTGGACAGCCAGAAGTCATCCCGCCGACAGATGGAAACAATTCTGGGGTCACTACGCAAGCACGTGAGCATGCTTCGTGCCATTTGCGCAAGTGACTCGGATGGACTACCTGTCTCCATCTCCACTGCATACTGCCACGGTGTGCCCGGGTCCTCTGTCTCTCCTTCCTCAAAAACCTCTAGCTCCTCTGGCTGCTCCTGCTCCTCCTCTCCTGTCCGCTGACTAGATAAACCAGCCATTTCGCCAAGCCTAAACTGTGTTTCGCTGGGCAACTCCTCCTCCTCCTCTTCCTCCTCCTCCTCCTCCAGTTCAGCTCCAAGGGGGTTCATGTGGCCGTAAGATGTAAACGCCATGTCTCCAGTGCCCTGACCAGCCATGGTTTCCAACATGTGCTGCAGTACATGAAGCAGTGGAATCACGTCGTTCATCCCGTAATCCTGCCGACTGACAAATAAAGTGGCTTCCTCAAAGGGCCTGAGCAAACGGCAGGTGTCACGTATGAGCTGCCACTGGTTGACATTGAAGTTACACAGGGGAGTCCCCCTATCTGCTTGGATCATCAGGAAATCCGTGATGGCTTTTCTCTGTTCATATAATCGGTCCAACATGTGAAGGGTGGAATTCCAACGGGTGGAAACATCGCAAATCAGACTATGTTGGGGGATACCATTCTGACGCTGTAGCTCAAGAAGGGTGTGTTTGGCAGTGTAGGAGTGGCTGAAGTGCATGCAAAGTTTCCGTGAAGTTGTTAGGATGTCCTGCAGATGGGGGGAACACTTCAGAAACCGCTTGACAACCAGATTGAAGACGTGAGCCATGCAGGGGGCATGGGTCAGGCTTCCTTGGCGCAGCGCAGACAAAATGTTCTTCCCATTGTCGGTAACCATGATTCCCATTTTAAGTTTTCTCGGAGTAAGCCATGTTTGGATTTCCTGATGAATACATTTAAGCAGTTCCTCCCCTGTGTGACTCCGTTCGCCAAGACAAACCATGTGAAGCACTGCGTGACACCTCCGTGCCCTGCACACATGGTAGACTGAAGGGGCACTGAGACTTGAGCCTACAGTGGAGGGTGAGGAGATGGCGGAGGATGAGGAGGCCGAGTCGCACGGTGTCACAGGCCCAATGGGCAGAGAGCGCGGAGGCCGAAGCGGCGTGACCTGTCCAAGTTGCTGCTGCAAAGGGACCACATTCACCCAGTGGGCCGTAAACGACATGTACTGCCCCTGACCGTAGTTACAGCTCCAGATGTCGGCGCTGCCATGTATTTTGCTACACACCGACAGGCTCAAGGACTGGCCCACCTTCTGTTCAACAAAAGTGTGCAGCGCTGGTACTGCCTTCTTGGCAAAGAAATGACGGCTTGGGACTCTCCACCTCGGCTCGGCACAAGCCATCAGTTCTCTGAAAGGTGCAGATTCCACCACCTGAAAAGGGAGCGACTGCAGCACCAGCAACTTGGACAGGAGCACATTCAGCTTCTGCGCCGTAGGATGAGTGGGCGCATACTGCTGTCTCTTGGACATGGCTTCGCTGATGGATTGCTGGCGGGATGCATGACTTGGAGGAGGAGGAGCAGGAGCGACAGAGGATGGGTATGACGCACAGCTGCCTTCGGCTGAGGTGCTGGAGCCTTGGCTGGCAGAAATTGGGAGCTCACTTGGTGAGGAAGCAGACTGGACCACCCCTTGGGAGCCTCGGTTCTCCCAGGTCGTTTTATGGTGACGCATCATATGTTGACGCAGGGCCGTGGTGCCAACATTTGGACCCTGGCCACGCTTCACCTTTTGCCTACATATCTTGCATGTGGCCATGTTACCCTCCTGCGGATGCCTCAGGAAAAACTGCCACACTGCCGAGTAGCTACTTTTCCCACCCCCTGGCCTCACTGATTCACTGCTGCTGTTGCCAACTCCAGGAACCCCTGCTCCACTACCTCCCGATAAGGTAGACTGCCGCACAGCAGGTGCTCTACCCCGGCCCCGGCCCCGGCCGGCTCCAGCCTTTGGAATTGTGCCCCCATGCTGACTGCTACCACTTTGCTGCCTCAGCTGCTGACTCCGGGGCAACCTGCACCCCTCTTCTCCTGATGATGACGATGAAGCCCCTTCATCACCCGGCTCCCAAGTGCGATCGGCTTCATCGTCATCATCATCATCATCACCGGGTTGTGGCTGTACGTCACTGATGTTCGTGGATTCGTCAACAGTGTCTGGCGCAGGAGCTGGAACGCTCGCAGCACCCACGACACTGTCCACATCACTATTTGTATGCCTAGCTAAAGAAGCCACCTCCATTTCTTGGCTGGGCAGTAGCTGCTGACTGTCCTCTATCTGATGGTCCTCCTCACTAAAGAGTGGAGCTGAACCCAAAGCATAGGAAATGTCGCTGGGGGAGGGAACGGCGTAGGCCAGAGGCAATGGGAGGACAGGGACTGCTCTCGGGGCATGCCAACTCAGGGTTGTGTCAGAGGAACCTACCGACCCTAGACTGGGGGTCTCAGACGTAAGTTGTGATGATGTTGTTGATGAGCGCGTCAACCAATCTACCACGGCAGATGCGTTACTGGTGGAGACCCGACCGCTAGCAGATACTGGCAGATTAGGTCTCTCAGCGTGACTCCTGCTGCTACTGGCCCCCAGTCTGATGCGAGCTCTTCCTGCGGAATCTTGGCCTCTGCCACTCCTCTTTTCACTTCCAGGCACTTGTCTGCCCGACATAGTCTAACTGGCGTGGTAGTAGGTGATATTTAAAAAAACCCCGGGCAGCGGTGGGTCTATATGAAACAGAATATAATGCACACCAAAAGTGAGCAGTAACACTCAGCCTCCAACAGGCCTGCTTAGTGTAAATAAGAGAGCTGCTTAGTGTAAATAAAGAGGGGTATGCTATGTTACAGAATGGGATGCCTCAACAGAAGTGCACCTGGCAGGCAGCAGTAAGCCTATGCCCAGCAAAAGTGTCTTATAATATAAATATGATAAGAGCAAATGCTTATATGGTCTTAAACAGAGGCTGCTTTAGTCACAGAATGGGATGCCCCGGGCAGGAATCGAGCTGCCAGGGTACAGTAGTGCTTTGGCCAGCAAAAGTGTCTTTATCAGGCCTAATTTCAAATATGATAAGAGCAAATGCTTATATGGTCTTAAACAGAGGCTGCTTTAGTCACAGAATGGGATGCCCCGGGCAGGAATCGAGCTGCCAGGGTACAGTAGTGCTTTGGCCAGCAAAAGTGTCTTTATCAGGCCTAATTTCAAATATGATAAGAGCAAATGCTTATATGGTCTTAAACAGAGGCTGCTTTAGTCACAGAATGGGATGCCCCGGGCAGGAATCGAGCTGCCAGGGTACAGTAGTGCTTTGGCCAGCAAAAGTGTCTTTATCAGGCCTAATTTCAAATATGATTAGAGCAAATGCTTATATGGTCTTAAACAGAGGCTGCTTTAGTCACAGAATGGGATGCCCCGGGCAGGAATCGAGCTGCCAGGGTACAGTAGTGCTTTGGCCAGCAAAAGTGTCTTTATCAGGCCTAATTTCAAATATGATTAGAGCAAATGCTTATATGGTCTTAAACAGAGGCTGCTTTAGTCACAGAATGGGATGCCCCGGGCAGGAATCGAGCTGCCAGGGTACAGTAGTGCTTTGGCCAGCAAAAGTGTCTTTATCAGGCCTAATTTCAAATATGATTAGAGCAAATGCTTATATGGTCTTAAACAGAGGCTGCTTTAGTCACAGAATGGGATGCCCCGGGCAGGAATCGAGCTGCCAGGGTACAGTAGTGCTTTGGCCAGCAAAAGTGTCTTTATCAGGCCTAATTTCAAATATGATTAGAGCAAATGCTTATATGGTCTTAAACAGAGGCTGCTTTAGTCACAGAATGGGATGCCCCGGGCAGGAATCGAGCTGCCAGGGTACAGTAGTGCTTTGGCCAGCAAAAGTGTCTTTATCAGGCCTAATTTCAAATATGATTAGAGCAAATGCTTATATGGTCTTAAACAGAGGCTGCTTTAGTCACAGAATGGGATGCCCCGGGCAGGAATCGAGCTGCCAGGGTACAGTAGTGCTTTGGCCAGCAAAAGTGTCTTTATCAGGCCTAATTTCAAATATGATTAGAGCAAATGCTTATATGGTCTTAAACAGAGGCTGCTTTAGTCACAGAATGGGATGCCCCGGGCAGGAATCGAGCTGGCAGGGTACAGTAGTGCTTTGGCCAGCAAAAGTGTCTTTATCAGGCCTAATTTCAAATATGATTAGAGCAAATGCTTATATGGTCTTAAACAGAGGCTGCTTTAGTCACAGAATGGGATGCCCCGGGCAGGAATCGAGCTGGCAGGGTACAGTAGTGCTTTGGCCAGCAAAAGTGTCTTTATCAGGCCTAATTTCAAATATGATTAGAGCAAATGCTTATATGGTCTTAAACAGAGGCTGCTTTAGTCACAGAATGGGATGCCCCGGGCAGGAATCGAGCTGCCAGGGTACAGTAGTGCTTTGGCCAGCAAAAGTGTCTTTATCAGGCCTAATTTCAAATATGATTAGAGCAAATGCTTATATGGTCTTAAACAGAGGCTGCTTTAGTCACAGAATGGGATGCCCCGGGCAGGAATCGAGCTGCCAGGGTACAGTAGTGCTTTGGCCAGCAAAAGTGTCTTTATCAGGCCTAATTTCAAATATGATTAGAGCAAATGCTTATATGGTCTTAAACAGAGGCTGCTTTAGTCACAGAATGGGATGCCCCGGGCAGGAATCGAGCTGCCAGGGTACAGTAGTGCTTTGGCCAGCAAAAGTGTCTTTATCAGGCCTAATTTCAAATATGATTAGAGCAAATGCTTATATGGTCTTAAACAGAGGCTGCTTTAGTCACAGAATGGGATGCCCCGGGCAGGAATCGAGCTGCCAGGGTACAGTAGTGCTTTGGCCAGCAAAAGTGTCTTTATCAGGCCTAATTTCAAATATGATTAGAGCAAATGCTTATATGGTCTTAAACAGAGGCTGCTTTAGTCACAGAATGGGATGCCCCGGGCAGGAATCGAGCTGCCAGGGTACAGTAGTGCTTTGGCCAGCAAAAGTGTCTTTATCAGGCCTAATTTCAAATATGATTAGAGCAAATGCTTATATGGTCTTAAACAGAGGCTGCTTTAGTCACAGAATGGGATGCCCCGGGCAGGAATCGAGCTGCCAGGGTACAGTAGTGCTTTGGCCAGCAAAAGTGTCTTTATCAGGCCTAATTTCAAATATGATTAGAGCAAATGCTTATATGGTCTTAAACAGAGGCTGCTTTAGTCACAGAATGGGATGCCCCGGGCAGGAATCGAGCTGCCAGGGTACAGTAGTGCTTTGGCCAGCAAAAGTGTCTTTATCAGGCCTAATTTCAAATATGATTAGAGCAAATGCTTATATGGTCTTAAACAGAGGCTGCTTTAGTCACAGAATGGGATGCCCCGGGCAGGAATCGAGCTGCCAGGGTACAGTAGTGCTTTGGCCAGCAAAAGTGTCTTTATCAGGCCTAATTTCAAATATGATTAGAGCAAATGCTTATATGGTCTTAAACAGAGGCTGCTTTAGTCACAGAATGGGATGCCCCGGGCAGGAATCGAGCTGCCAGGGTACAGTAGTGCTTTGGCCAGCAAAAGTGTCTTTATCAGGCCTAATTTCAAATATGATTAGAGCAAATGCTTATATGGTCTTAAACAGAGGCTGCTTTAGTCACAGAATGGGATGCCCCGGGCAGGAATCGAGCTGCCAGGGTACAGTAGTGCTTTGGCCAGCAAAAGTGTCTTTATCAGGCCTAATTTCAAATATGATTAGAGCAAATGCTTATATGGTCTTAAACAGAGGCTGCTTTAGTCACAGAATGGGATGCCCCGGGCAGGAATCGAGCTGGCAGGGTACAGTAGTGCTTTGGCCAGCAAAAGTGTCTTTATCAGGCCTAATTTCAAATATGATTAGAGCAAATGCTTATATGGTCTTAAACAGAGGCTGCTTTAGTCACAGAATGGGATGCCCCGGGCAGGAATCGAGCTGCCAGGGTACAGTAGTGCTTTGGCCAGCAAAAGTGTCTTTATCAGGCCTAATTTCAAATATGATTAGAGCAAATGCTTATATGGTCTTAAACAGAGGCTGCTTTAGTCACAGAATGGGATGCCCCGGGCAGGAATCGAGCTGCCAGGGTACAGTAGTGCTTTGGCCAGCAAAAGTGTCTTTATCAGGCCTAATTTCAAATATGATTAGAGCAAATGCTTATATGGTCTTAAACAGAGGCTGCTTTAGTCACAGAATGGGATGCCCCGGGCAGGAATCGAGCTGCCAGGGTACAGTAGTGCTTTGGCCAGCAAAAGTGTCTTTATCAGGCCTAATTTCAAATATGATTAGAGCAAATGCTTATATGGTCTTAAACAGAGGCTGCTTTAGTCACAGAATGGGATGCCCCGGGCAGGAATCGAGCTGCCAGGGTACAGTAGTGCTTTGGCCAGCAAAAGTGTCTTTATCAGGCCTAATTTCAAATATGATTAGAGCAAATGCTTATATGGTCTTAAACAGAGGCTGCTTTAGTCACAGAATGGGATGCCCCGGGCAGGAATCGAGCTGCCAGGGTACAGTAGTGCTTTGGCCAGCAAAAGTGTCTTTATCAGGCCTAATTTCAAATATGATTAGAGCAAATGCTTATATGGTCTTAAACAGAGGCTGCTTTAGTCACAGAATGGGATGCCCCGGGCAGGAATCGAGCTGCCAGGGTACAGTAGTGCTTTGGCCAGCAAAAGTGTCTTTATCAGGCCTAATTTCAAATATGATTAGAGCAAATGCTTATATGGTCTTAAACAGAGGCTGCTTTAGTCACAGAATGGGATGCCCCGGGCAGGAATCGAGCTGCCAGGGTACAGTAGTGCTTTGGCCAGCAAAAGTGTCTTTATCAGGCCTAATTTCAAATATGATTAGAGCAAATGCTTATATGGTCTTAAACAGAGGCTGCTTTAGTCACAGAATGGGATGCCTCACAGCAGACTTAAGATCAGTTCAGTATATATGCACAGTTAGTTACTATAAGCAGCCTGAAAACGCTAACAAAGGCTGGATGAAAAAAAAAAAATCTCCCTGTCAGCCAGCTCCGTTTTTCCTACCTTTCCCTGGCTTTCTGTCTGTCTCCTGTCTGTCTCCTGCCTGTCTCCTGCCTGTCTCCAGCCTGTCCCTGTCTGTCCCTGTCTCCAGCCTGTCTCCAGCCTGTCTAACTGCCTCAGCTACACAGCGTTCTGTCTGTCTGTCACGAATGCAATAGAGAAATGAGGAAAAGCAAGATGGCCGCCGTTAAATACCGCTGTGTGACGTCACCGGGCTTGCTGGCTGCTGATAGGCTGCATGTGACTGCCCCAGCTTGCACTGGCGCGGGATACATGTCCAGACATGTCCCGCCCGCCATCTTAGAATGCCTGTAATGTAAATGAATGGATGTTAAAGGAAAACTTCGAGTGATCGAATCGCGGGGAAATTCGGATTCGATCCGAATCGAATTTTTCCTGAAATTCGGATCGAATCCGGGTTCGTCCGGATCGATTCGCTCATCCCTAATAATCATGCATTTGGTTAAATGAGTTCTGTCTTTTATTAATTTTGATTCAAGATGGGGCCCTGATGATACCTGATCCTAGACAGGTCTGAGAATCTGGCTAACCTCAGATGTGTCATCACAAGGACTTTCGCACCTCTACATAAAATGGGCAGGCTGATACATTACTAGCGCCAGGTATCGGCAGATGAGCGCCTGTACAGAGGCGCTAAGAGCGACCGCTAGTAGACGCTGTGATTGGCTATTGGGTGCTGTAACAGAGCACCTAAGTCGCTGTAGTAACTTGGCCGGCATTGATGAATGAGATGATGAATTCTATCTCCTGTTCTAGGGGACGGCAGGGCACCATCTACTTGGGCATCACATTTAGGTGACTTATATACATTTATGTGCATATTTTGCACATTGCTTCTAGCACTTTATTAGCACTGGAGCACTTTCTCGTATATCAGAACCATGTGTAGCACTTAGTAGGTTTAATCATTAATTTGTGATCAGGTTTTCTAATAAGGATAAAATTGTATAGCTTTGTTTAGTCTCCTGCTATGAAATTATGTATGTGTGTGGGTGGATGTTTTTTATGAAGTAGTGAATGATTTTCCTTATTTTTACCAATAAACCAATTTGATGAATTTGATTTGATTGCATCTATTTGAGGGCTTTTGGTGCAGTGGGCTTGTCCCCTGACGGTTGCTGGAGCCTCAATAAAGTGCAATTGTTCCTAGAGTATCTTTTCAAGGGTACTGCCATTCAACATATAGCCCTCTTACAATATATTTGTGGATTGGTGGTGCATTGATTGAACATCTTTTGGGTGTTTCTGATGAATGAGATTGGGCGTTCTAACACCAGTACAGCGTTGGTAGCGCCAGCTCATTGCGACCGACTCTCAGCGACTCACATCATATTCAACAAATAAAACAGACTCACAGAGCGTAGGCGCACTGGAACTAGTCACTATAGCATAGAGCGGCAGACGCTGTGTGATTAAAGTCTGTTTTTAATCCCACATATCCCCCAGTAACAACGCGAAAACGCATGGAATGACATTATTGTAACATTGTGACATTAATACTTTAATGCCAGACCTTTAATGACAATTCTGCATAAAAATATAGAAAATCAAAAAAGTTTTCAAAAATGACTCTTTCTAGGCCAGGAGAGGTCACACAATTATTTGAGAGGAAAAAAAAAACAAAAAACCCTGTTTAAACAGAAGAAAAGGAACATCCATTGAATTTTATGGGAGAGCGACAGGTAGCGACAGGTAATACCTGACGCTCTGGAAGCTAGAGCGCCGGCGCTATACGCTGAGCTGCCTGTAATGATGAATCAGAAGCTACATAGTGCTGTTAGAGTCATTCACCAGAATCGCCTTCATAAATGTGGTATTGTGTACAGCGCCCAAGCGTTCACCAGACGCTGCCTGCAGCTACGAGGCACTACCTGCTGCTATCTCTTGATAAATAAACCCCCTACTGTACTTCAGTGAATTATTCATGTGGGCTGTTTCTTATAAAATGCCTGGTGATTTGGTGGATTGCCCCTCCTGTAGCCTGATGTTTCTATGTTTGACATCTGGAAAGACCTTCCATTTGGTCACCACAAAAGAAACAGGTTAAATGCAATGCCCAACAAACATTAAGTGTGGGATTTCCCCCAGACAACTCCTCCCAGATTGTTTACCAACTGTATATTTTATGATTGAACCTTCCCTGATAAAGCCCATGATAGGGTGAAAGGCATAAGAGTGACCAATCGGTGAAAATCTTTATCCATTACCTGACGATATATCTTGGATATGGACTGGGTTTTTAGATCAAAGTTGCAATATCTATGTGCTGCAAAGATTGTGTATTGAAGGCAGTTCTTTGTGGTAAGATATGCAGATTAAATGTTATAAATAATGTGTTAGGATCCAGCTAGATGTTTCTCTCTATATACTTTTTTGAATTAATTGCTTTATATTTTACAAATGGTGAGGGGCTCCTAGTTCACCTAGTTCCTACAATCTTCTGTTATTGTCACAATATATTTATCTTCTCTGTACTGTAGGGAGGTCTCTGTTTATTATTTTACGTCAGTGATTTATCTTTCTGTAGGAGTCAAGTTCCTTCTCTGACCATTTTTTAACACATTAATAAATATGTCCCAGGGAGTGTTTCAGGCCTTCTGGAATGCGAACATGTAACATAAAAACACGGAGATAGTGTGATAGCTGATAAAGCTCTATCGGATAGCCACATATAAAAGGCCCAGACATGTAAAGTGTATACAGACTTAAAGTGGACTAGTACCATTTCTAAACCACTTGCCATTTACAAATGCTTAACCTCCCCCCCCCTTGGGATAACAGAATGAGACCCTTGCCCGTTTCTTCACATAAGATGAAGATGAGAAGACAGCACCCCGAGAAATATACTATATTTGAACAAAACTGAATCCAATTAATTCACAAATGCAAGTATTGCTCATAACATTAGGGTTGATTCACAGAGACATAAAAAGACTTTCATTTTTGTGTCGATCTGCTTTTTTTTTAAATATTCCCGCTCGCGTATGAGTGTACGAGTGATTCTAAGCATGCATCGCAAGCCTTCAGTAAAGTCTTCATCCGTTCGTATGCCAACGAGAATGTAATTTTGCAGCTTTCGTTTTCCGTTTATGTTACTCATGTTACAACGTAGGCTTTAGTTTTTGCCCTTTTTTCATCGTCTCCTCGAACAAATCATTTACGTTTCCCGTTAGATTCTGATATCCATTTTCAATAAATAATCGTCCAGACGAAAATCACTTCGCGGTCAGTATATTCTTCCATTTTCTGCACCTAAAACTTACCTTAATCACTTCACGGTCTCATTCTTCTTCCATTTCCTGCACCTAAAACTTACCTAAATCACTTTGCGGTCAGTATAGTCTTCCCTTTCCCGCACCTAAAACTTACCTAAATCACTTCGTGGTCTGGCGAATCTTCATATCTAAATTTTGTGTTTTGCATTGGTTTTGTGGTAACCAACCCTTAATGAATGTATTTAGAAAAGGAAATGACACAGAAACAAGTTTTATTTTTTTAGTCATAACTGGCATTTTTAAAGTGCCTTTCTTTGGATTTTTTTTTTTTAATTTGACAACTTTTTTGTTTTAAAAATGTAAATTTTTTTAAAAATTTAAAAACTAGATTACACGTATTAAAATATATACACAGTAATGGCAGGCCCCAGAACATTATTCTTCATCTGTGGTCACCAATGAGTCGCGCAGCTCCTGCATCTCGCCCACCAACTGAAGGACCCTGGCACTGAGTTGTGCCACTCTGGCACATGTGGTCCCTGTAAAAAAAAGAAAAATAAATTATTTATCGGCAAATACATGTTTAACAGCTGTGGATGGAATGTTTATTAGGTTGCAAGCTAACTCATGAGGCCATATGTCATTATGCTAAGGAATTAATAAAAGGAAGAGGCCATATGTCATTATGCTAAGGAATTAATAAAAGGAAGAGGCCATATGTCCTTATGCTAAGGAATTAATAAAAGAAAGAGGCCATATGTCATTATGCTAATGGCATTGACTATGGATTTAGGTAGATTGGTGATCATGTAATTTCCCACATACTCCAAGTATTTACATTACAACGTACTTCGATGGTGGGCGACCTCTGCTTCGGGCACCACCCTCCGCTCTGGGACCTGTCACTGCTGGGAAGTTGAGGCTGTAGAGACATGTAAAATATATTCACTTCTAATGTCTGAGTCAACAGTAAGCAAATGACACTTAGAATGTGTGTGTGTGTGACATCACCCACCTTCTCCATGTGCCTCCTGGGCATGATCTGCTGCAGTCTCTTCCACAGATCCTTCACCCGCTACATATTCATCTAGAAAAAGAGATTAAGGGAATCAGCTTTGCTTTTAATAGCATGTATGTGTGTGCAGTTACATTAAGAGTCACATACCAGAGGCTAATGGCTCCGTCGCTTAGGCCAACTCCGTGCCCGCGCTGTGACGCCCCTCCTCTGTAGAAAGGTCCAGGGGCTGGTCTGAGGCTGCTACAGAGGAGGGGTAGGAACGTGGCCCACCTTCACTTCCTGCTGCAGATTCATGCAGCACTGGACGGCCTGTGCACCTCCGGGTGCGTCGGATTCTGTACTCCATTTCCAACACTAGAAAAGAAAAAGGCCTACCTTCTGTATTAGTTACATCTAGCATGCAATCGCTATGTACTTACTTCAGAAATGGAGACTAAAAAATCGCAGCACCTGGGGCATGTGGAGCCATTTTAGGTGCGACCAGTGCTGCATGATCTGTGTATGGGTGAAGGTGGTGTCCGTCTCCTGTTGGATCTGGGAAACGATCTCCAGGGCGACGTTCCTCTTCTCGAATGCGTTGGGCAGGTAGTCGTACCTGCGCTGAGGCATCGTCTAAAAAACACAAAATAAACATAGTTGTTAGATCAAACTGCATACAAATATCTGTCACAATTAGATCAGTTAACTAAATGACATTCCCAGACACATTTCTAGCCTCAAACTATCCTAGATGCAAGTGACTTGGTTCGCACATGTGCGCACTAACTTCTGTTTGGCACGGAGTTTAACTAAGTTTAGAATACAACTGTTTCTCCCTGCGCTTCCTTAAGGTCTAGGCCTGCATTTAGATGGCAAATCAGCGTCCTTACAATACACTTACGAGCATAATCAGCTCTTGTTGTTGGCGGGTGAAGATCGTGGGCGACATCTTGTTTCTTGTCCGCAGCAGATAAGTAATACCCCAGCGGTTTCCGTGTTCTGCGGGGCCGCACGCGTACGTGAACGCGTAAGCGTCATACCCAGTCATTAGTATTTTAAAGGGTCATGGACACACAGCTCATTCTCTTTGAGATTGTCAGCATGGCACCAAAAAAACAGAGCGCTAAGGCAACACCAGCAAAGGAGGCCACCAGCAAAAGGGCCCAGCGGCATGAGGAGACTTCTTCCTCCCGTCCGACCACTCGGTCACACCAAGCGACTAGCAAGGTGCGGGAAACGCGCAGCCAAAGTGGCCAACACAAGGCGATATTGGCCACAAAGGCCGCAACATCAAAAACAACAACCAAAGGCAAGGACAGAGCAGCAAAGAAGAAGGCACCCACATCCAAGCAGGCAGGTACGATGACATACAAGGCCACAAAGAAGCAGAGGGTGAGAAGCCCAAGCCCACAAAGAACACCCTCTCCTCCTTCCCCCCCTACCACATCCCTTCATAAACGGCGCTCCAGTGGCAAGCCCACTAAGAGCCAGCGGGCCCGAAGCCCCAGCCCAGCCAGCACTGCCTCTCCTGCTCCACGTGCCAGCACATCACATGGCCAAAGGAGCACCAGTGGCAAGCCCACTAAGAGCCAGTGGGCCCAAAGCCCCAGCCAAGCCAGCACTGCCTCTCCTGCTCCATGTGCCAGCACATCACATGGCCAAAGGAGCACCACTTCAAAGGCCACAAAGAGGCACAGGGCCCAAAGCCCCACCCCCCCAAGCACACCCTCTCCTCCTCTGCCACATTTGCCACCGGCACAGGTGGAAATCAGCAATACATATGCCACATCCACGCCTGGAAGTTCTGTGGCCACCCAGGCAAGGACCCCCAGTCCTATTGCATGTCCAGTCCAGTAGTTTTCAAGCCACGTATCGCCCATTTCATCACCACAGAGCCAGCCCAGAATGTCCGAAACTCTCACATTGGCAAGTGGCCTCACACTTCATTATAATGAGCTATATGGGCGACATTCAAAATCAACCAGCAAAATGAGAAAGACCCAAATCTTGGAGGAGCTCACCAGACAGGTCAATGCAGCGGGGGACGAGAGGAAAGATGGGGAGCAGATACAGCGCAAAATATCTGACCTAAAGTAATCAGCGCGGAAGAAACAGTATAAACGGTGCAATCACAGGTACATATTTGATTTGTGTATTTTGCTGCTTGTTGTATTGACCACAATGACCAAAATTTGTTAACCTCTATTTTTCAGCTTACAAACTGGCGGAGGCTTCCCCACCAAATTACAGTATACATGAGCTGAGGAGATGGTGCTGGCATTAATACACCCTGTTGCATTAGAGGGCCTCTCTGGCAGACGGGACACGGACAGCCATACCATTCCTGCAGGTTAGTAATGTTTGTTTGAATGTGAACTATTGGAAACATGTGAAATGAGGCTCACAGGCCCATATGAACACATGCCCCTAGGGAGTGGCTTTGAGGGGAGGTTACTGTTTTAGGCGGGTGTTTAATGTCTGAGGAATGGCATTCCTGATGTCCACTCCCCCAGGGTGCAGTAGTTAATGGTCATTTAAAAGGTTTGCAGGCCATACACGACCTTGGACTGTATTTATGCTCACTATTAAACTCTTTATCTTACCAAAGCACTGCCTGTTATGTGAATATAATCAATAATAGACAACACTTACTTCTTTGTCTTTATACCACTTGGGTTGTAGCTGTGCTTTGGTCAGACAAACTTGATCTTGGGCTGACTGTGGGCCCCTAATGCGCCATTTTGGATGTGTAAAGCCTCATAACATGCAGTACATGCATGTTTGTAGTATTTAGGGTGACCAATCTGTATGTACAGGGTGAGGCATACATATAAGAGATACTGACATTTATAGTGAAGGTCAACTTCCGTTGGGGGAGTTGCCATTCCTGCTTGGCCACGTGTTTTTTAAAGCATATGTAGTAATCCAGCTCACCAATGGATGTTTGTGTGTTTACGTGCCTTTTACTTTTAAACCCAGCCCAGCATCCAGCCTCTGCAAGTGTGGAAGCCTCCTCCAGTTTGAGCACGCCGTCTACTTCCCTGCTGCCTAGGACCCAGGAACAGATATATAGGGTAAGTGGACTTTGATGAAACTGCTGATGCATGTGAATGCACATGACTAATTTGCCTAACAAATATATTTAGGGCCCAAACTGAAACATTTTTTTCACATGTCCCAACAGACCCACACACTGATGGATGAAATCCAGGAGATGGAGAAGGAGGAGGATGCCAGCTTGATGGGACCTTCTGAAATGACCCCCCTGAAACCTAATCTGCCACTGTCCCAGCATCCTACGGCACCAAATCCTCTGCAGCAGAGTGAAGCTGGACGCATGCTGCCAGCCCATCGTGGGCAGCAGGCTGAGACTGAGCCTACAGTCCCCAGTGATAGCTCTGCTGCAGAGGTTTTGCCGAGCACATCGGGGACTGTTGCTCGCTCTAGAGGTCCAGCATCTGCAGGTGCACAAACCCAGGGAAAAGACGTAGTCAACAACGTAGACCAGTTTCCCAGGGGAGGCACGTACCGATCCTGGAGTCAGCATGGCACCATGACAGCCGTTACTTTCGGCAGGTGACTCAACGAACCACAGAGCAGATTACTGCACAATTAGAGACTTTCAATAATACATTCACCAACATGCTGACTGAATTTAGGACAAGCAACAGCCAGATGTCTGAACAAATGGCCAACTTAAGCACACAGATGGCAGGACAAATGGCCACCTTAAATACTAACTTCACTGCCATGCTCGAGGAATTTAGAACAAGCAATAGACAGATGCTGGAACAGTGGCAGATTATGAATGCCGCACATGCCCAGGTGTTGGGACAACTCCAAGGCCCTCCACCAGGTTTTTATGGGCAACATCCATATTAAGACCTATTTGACCTGCATCTTTCCTCTACATCCCCACTCTATTTACCTGTCTGGTGAGCGCTACCAAGATTGCCTTTTTTATGGCTTTTCTGGTTTGATTTTGAATTCGCCCATATAGCTCATTAGAGTGCTGACATACCCCACTAGCCAGTGCCTGAGCAAAAGCCTCACTGAAGCGGCCACTCAAGCTCCCACGCTGCAGGCTTGGGCCTAATCAAATGGTGGCTGGCTCATCCTGTTTGTTGGCAATATTGGGGGACATTCTTGGGTGTGCAACAACTACATTTGCCCATGGCAAAGATTGGACTGGACTGGCATTAGGACTGGGTGTTATTGTATGGGTGGCCCATGAACTTACAGGCGTGGATGTGGCATAGGTATGGCTGCTTTCCACCTGTGCCTGTGGCAAATGTGGCCAAGCAGGAGAGGGTGTGTATGTGGCCCTATGTATTCCTGCGCAACTATTCCCCTGGAAATGGTTGCTCCCTATGTATCTTTATGTTGTTGGGCGGTGATACTTCGGCCTGGAGTCAGTTACTTTACAACTCCTGGATGTCGCCAATTGCTAGGGGCCATGAGTCTGCCCCAATGTATATTTATGTTTTACTATGTATGTACATTTTGAGTCTGTGAGTGCCCTTGAACTAAAAATTTACATATTTCAATAAAATATATTGAATGTGACTTTAGCTGTTCTTGACTAAGTTGATGCATTAATGTTTTGGTTATTTTGAGATTAATGAAGGTTTTTAAGAACAAACATGCGAAAATAAACTGCATAAGGCTCAAATCAGGTGTCAATTTTTTAGTAATTAAGCCATTACTTTTTTTTTTAAATAAAGACAAAGGCCTTCACAAAGGCAAATCATATTTAAAATAACAGAATAACATAAACAAACAAAGAAAGCTAATTTTAGGCAAAATATATGGTTATTACATTGGCCCGCACTGCTTGGCCAGAGGCACTAGTTGTGCCAGTGTACTGCTCATCTCTGCCTCCTGGCTGGGTGGTGAGGGGGGCAGATCCACATACCTGGGGACATGCTGCATGATGGCAAAGTTATGCAGAACACAACAGGCCAGGATTATGTCAATGACCTTGTTGGGGTCATATTGGAGTTTCCACCCCCCGGTATGGTCCAAACAACAGAAGCGGGTTTTGAGCAGCCCAAATGTCCTCTCTACAACGGCCCAGGTCTTTCTGTGTGACCGATTGTAGGCCTCCTGTGACTCATTCTGTGGCCGACGGACAGGCGTCAGGAGCCAGGGAAGAAGCGGATAGCCGGAATCCCCTGAAAGAATAATAAAATACTTACATTAATTACACATTCGAAACAACAATATTGTTTAAAGTGGTCATTCAGTCTGAATAAGAGCCTATCTTATATGTTACCCACACCGTGTACATACAGATTGGTCACATAAAAAAAAAACTACCAGCATCTACTGCATGTTATGAGCCTTTAAAAATCCAAGATGGCGGCTCAGGGAATATCAGGCAACCTGTACAGGAAGTGCCTTCTGACTGTGCTGCTCTGCATTCTGGGATTTCTGACCTTTCCCAGACCCCAGCTCTGCTCTGTCTGAGCAAAGCACAGCTATAACCCGCACCCTGCACTTTATCCCGCTCTCCTCTCCTCAGTAAGTGTGATGCATCTGAGCAAAGATGGTGTCGCACCTATCCTAAAGTCATGAACAGAGTTGCAGCCCAGTGGGGGAAAGAATAATAAGTAAGTTTCTAAAAACTAGAAATATATTAGGTGGAAATGGTGGGGAATCAGTTTTTAAGGGTTTGTGCTTTTCAAAAAATCATGGTGAAGGTCCGGTTTAACATGTCATCAAGGGGAAAAAACAGCCATAGTTTAAGACATGGCTCATCAACTATATTAATAGGCATACAGTGAAAAGGGAATTTGAGGAAACTTAACAAGAAGCCATCCACCTGATAATTCTCCAGACTCAAACCGACGGAATAATCCTGAGCTCCGCAAGATGTATGTGTCATGGGATGAGCCTGGATACCCAGCGAGGACACTAAGGAACCGCATGTCCGGTGCCACCACTGCTTGGACATTCAGTGAGTGGCCCATTTTCGGTTCCTGGAAGAAAAAAAAAAAATTAGCAATCCAAGGTAAACTACTCAAACACTAACTCCTAACACCCTACAAAAAACATGTTGGACAATCCAAATAACACTAACTAAGTACATAAGTATTTTTCCAATCAAAAATTATATGTATGTGGGAGAAAATAAAGATTAACATTCTAATCACTAATTAAGGTCCGCAAAAAAATGTTTTGCTAAGGCCTACATTAAAAACATTTATGAAGGTATACACTGTAAAATGGTTCACAGGGACACTTTAGAAGGAGGTATTAAGGTATACACTGTAAAATGTTTCACAGGGACACTTTACAAGGAGGGATTAAGGTATACACTGTAAAATGGTTCACAGGGACACTTTACAAGAAGGGATTAAGGTATACACTGTAAAATGTTTCACAGGGACACTTTAGAAGGAGGGATTAAGGTATACACTGTCAATTGTGTCACAGGGACACTTTACAAGGAGGGATTAAGGTATACATTGGAAAGTGTTTCACAGGGACACTTTACAAGGAGGGATTAAGGTATATATTGGAAAGTGTTTCACAGGGACACTTTACAAGGAGGGATTCATAGATAGTTACAATACAGTTTTGTAAACTATATAACAAAATGACATAATTAACTTACCTATAGATGTACTTGTCGGCTGTGGGAGGGACCAATGCAACGTGGGTGCAATCAATCGCACCCATGACGCTGGGCATGTCAGCGATATTATAAAAACCCAACTTAAGCGCGTTCCAGGCTACTGTGTCGTCCAGAAAGGAAATATATTTTGGACTAATGGTAGCCATGCCATCCAAAAACTTGAATAGCGCGCGGCTCAGCGTAAGCTGGGACATCCCCACGGAGAGGGCACCCAGCCTCTGGAACGAGCCGTTCGCCAAAAATTGCAGGCAGCCAAGCATCTTGGTCATACCTGAAATTGCTTGCCCCTTCCTTGTGGTGCGGGCTAACCATGGCCCTCGGCCCTGCTGACACATGCAATGCCTTGGAGCTGAAGGTGCTCACATTCCTCCACAAAGCCGCAAACCATGGTCAAGCAAGCAAGCCGAGTGCAAAATGGTCCCGTAAGTGTATCGCAAATGAAACCGTTTTATAGGGCGGTGGTCTCTGAATCAGACGCAAGCCCATCCCAATAACGTAAGATATCTGAACGAACGCAAAATATCAGATTTAGATGCGAAAATTATCCAAACTAACGCAAATGATCCGATTTAGATCCGTCCATCGAAAGTGCACATACGCATTAGCGGGAACGAACATACGCATGGAGAAACAAGCGTAAAAAACAAAAAAAAGCCCAAACAGACACAAAAACATACACAGACACATACGAAAGTCTAGACGTATCTGTCTCTGAATCAACCCTATTGTCCACATAATAGTTCAATGTTTTGGGGCTGACAATGCCCCTTCATCAGCTTTGTCTGCTTTGTCTATCCCTGATGAAGGGGCATTGTAAGCCCCAAAACGTTGGACTATTACGTGGACAATGGACGTTATTACTTGGATTCTTTTTTTTTTTGAATATAGCATATTTCTCAGAGTGCTGGCTTCTCTTCTTCCGTGGATGTGTGGCACCACTGCATCCACCCGGATTGTTATGGTAAGAGTGCCCCTGTACCTAAGAATTGGATTCCGCATAAGATGAGATATCTTTTTGATTCCAATAAAATTCTATCCTTTTCCCTAGGTGCTTGACAGTGGAAGAGGGTGCCACCCCTTTCCTCTCCAGAGAGTTGGGGCATGTGATGAAGCTGATATGCAATGAAGCTAAGAAGAAGAGTGGGGAGGGTAACCACTGGTGAGGACAAGACCCAAAGGTCACATCTTGCAGTATACAGATTATCCCTGCTAGCCTTGGGCACCCAAATGATATTTGCAAAATCAAGTATGTACATTAACTCAAGACTTTAAAGATGGCTTTATCTAGGCATCTAAGTTTAAGCTTTATTATTTTAGAAAAAATGGGTGTTGGACAATGCAACTTGCAAGTCCCAAAATTCTTACCTGCTCATTATTTGCTCAGTGGAATCAGGCCCCACAATTGTACATCAGTGGTCACATGGTCCAGAGACTGTTTCAGGATCTGGCCGTCAAAGGAAACTTGGAACAACATGAACACAGGGCAAGTATCAGTTTAGAATACTGCTTGCTGAAGGGGGTAAAGGGGGTAAAGTTGTATGCACAAGTGACATCAGCAATCAGAATGCCCCCCCACAGCCAAACCGAACATGGTTGTTGGTTCTCGTCATCTTCGTATAAAATCTTTGTTTTTTGCAGGCCTTGAGATTGGGAATAAAGTTAAAAATGATTAGAGTATCGAAAGCCTCTCCAACTCAACACACAATCATCAGATGAGATTCCACTGACAGGACTGCGATGAGTCAATCCCAATATAAATCTTTTATTATTTAAAAAAAAAAAAAAACAATATAGCACAGCGCTAAACCAAATATGTCCCAGGTCAATAATCTAAATTTTGCTCTCACGTGTAAGACAGCTATCCAATCCACCAGCAAAATAATACAACAAATATAGAGAATAGAGATGACACGGAGCAATAAATAACATTTTAAAACAAGTCTTTTTAGCTATATCAGAATGAAGATCCCACGGTGCATAGACTCAACATTGAAATTGATCGTGCTCTAATATCCTTCACCGTCCAAAAGGGATGCTTACCAGACGCAGCCAATAAAAAAGCCTCAAATGAATTTCCAAGCCTCTAGCTTTCCAGACTCTTTGTTAATCAGACTTCCTTTTCTTGAAGTAAAGGCTCTTTAAATAGTGAGCAGCAAAAATCACTTGTCCCTCAGTAAATGAGCCGACATAAGAAGAGGAAAAGAAGCATAAACAGAAACCTAGTGCAACTCTGTATGGCAGCTTAAATGTTTTAATAGTTAAAAATATTGCACTTACAAAACAATCTTCAAATAGCAGCGTTTTTCAAACTCCAAAATACCAGACTGCACAGAGGAATTGCTTCTCTCAGAACCAGTTATAAATATAAGCCAGCGACAATCCACAATAATAAAGCTGATAAAAATCTTCTTTATAATAACGCCATATCCCGCCTGACGCGTTTCATTGCGATCGCAACTTTAACGAAGGCTTGGTTAGTTTATTATCTGTCTTATGCTGTGGGGCACCATGCACCAATGGGCAGAGGGGTGCGGGTAACATTGCCGGGATGTTGGGCAGGTGGCTTGCTGCCCCCCTGCTATTTGAACTAGTATAGGTCCCCTTTGGACCCCTCACACGTGGCTATTTGGACAGGACTCCAGAGAGATGGACAATGTAGGAGCCAAGCAGTTGGAGTCGGGCATATAACCAGAAGATCCCTACATCCCAGGGTCCCCTGTTGTTTTGAGGCATCTCTAATAAAGAGGGCACAACCCTGTTAACCTTTCTACCAACTTTGCTTGGTTTTGTTGCTGCACCATGGGCGACCTTGTCCCATCTGGGAATGCTGCTGGAGAGCCTGAGGACCTGGGTGAGTAACTGTATCCCTGGGCCCCAGAGACCCCCCCATGGTGAGTGGGTAAATTTCTAAGTTGGCCCGCAGCCCATCCTATCTGGAGGGGGCATCCCGAAGTGTGTGGTGGTCCACTCTTCACTAGCACAAAAGGTAGACCTCTTTAATGAATAAAATGCCAAATGCTGTAAACAGGAAAAAAAAACGTCAGCAGTCTGCTCCAACTCACCTTTAGTAAATCAGCCCAATATGTGAAACTAAGAGCTGATAACAGTGTGACGCTTAAAGCAGACCAAACGTCATATTTGGCTTTTCCTACAATTTAAAGATTCCTTGGAGGCATCCTGGTGTGGGATGCCCCACAAATGAAATCACTGTATCTTTCCCCCTTGAGCATTTGTATCATCATGATGATTTGTGTGATCTAGATTATAATGTGGCACAGGCAGAAATCTCATATTTAGCTTTCCTGAAGTCCTGAGCTTTAAATGTTACTCATATGTGAGATATGGGCCCTGTGAAGTGCATGCACCCAGACTGTCCAAAGTTTGCAAGTGCCTCCTCTGTTCACTGTAACAGTGAGGGGTGCCAGGCCTTGGGGTCCTTCGTGTGAGGCAGGGGCAAGCAAACACATGGCAGGACTAGTACATCAGACCTCAAGAAGGCTGCTACAGGAGATTCTCTTTTTTTTTCTTTTTGCTTGGAAACAAACTTTAGAAAATGTAGGTTATGGGTTCGATCATTTTAGCTATTACCATATTTGTGAACATGTCTATGCAGTTCATTATGATTATCTCATATATAAGATGTTGGCATTATTACCATCAGGCATGGTATATAAAAAAATAATTCTTTTAAATCATATGTACTGTAACTAGGTGAATTTACTGTAATGCGATACTGTCGCATTATTATTTCCTTAAACATAAAAGGAAAGTGTATAACTTGTATCGGATACATTAATCTCTAGAGTTCTGCAACAATCAGAGCAAAATGGAAAGACATGAGAGGCTGAGCTGGGGTTTTAATATTTTCTTTGGCCAGCACACCAGGATTCAAATACAGCCATTATGTTTACCAGATGTCCATGTTTAGGTCCTATTTACCATCTTGAATTAGAAACTTGTTTTCTAAGCTTGTTGCTTTACAAAAAAGAAGAATGCAGGATTATGTTTAGCATTATATCTATAAAAAGTTCTTTGAGTGTGGGAAGTTCTTAGATTTTATGTTTTTTGTATTGACTGGACATGTGACCTGCCAGTGACCTGTATATGTAGCCATGAACCCCACTGTTTTCCATGGATCAGGCAGCCAACACTGATAAAGATTAGCCTGCTTATAGGTTTCAAATACATTTTCAGTGTTACACATGCCCATTAGGGATGCTACAGATTGGACCTGGGTGTGGCTGCTCTTTAAAGCCTTGAGCCTCTGTTAATAGTTTTATTAATTTTGCATGTGCAAATTCTGTGTATTAATCTCAGGGTGGGTTGTTAAAGCCTGTGCTGACCAATTTGCACCAGTTATTTAGAAAAAAGAAAAGGAAAAGATAACAGGTCACTTCCATATCCAAAAGTTTTTCAAGCTGGTGGATCTAGTGTGCACTAGATCCCCTGAAGTAAATGGATTAAGTAGTAGAAAGTTCAGAGCATAGACACCATCCCAGAAAAAAATTGAAAATGTAGAGTTTAACTCAAGCATTTAAAGCAGATAAATCAGCAACCAAACCAAAAGCCTGATTAGACACTGTCCTCCATGAAGCATGCAATTTTTTGGGGGCCTCTGAAATGCATTACAGGGGCCAATGTCTGAAAGCGCTTTTAGTTTGGTTGTGAGATTTTCAGCTTTTAAATGCCTGAATTAAATGATAAGTTTTACTCTTTTTTGGAAGGCTGACAGTGCTCTGGCTTTAGACTACACTTAACATGGGCATGCCTATGCATTTGCGCACACTTGTGCTTGGGCTTCCTCCTTTATGGTCTTCAAAATTTGCAGCTCATTGCTTACGGCGGAAGCCGCAACAAGACGCAATGGATCTCAAATTTCCTAACTTCCTAATTTCCTAACAACACATAAGACTGTGTAGCCACCTCAAACTCAGTAAATGTGATGGTGACACTGTTAGAAAGCAGATGCATTCTAGTATAGAATAATTTCTGCACTGTGTTGACTTATAGGTTAATGTGTATGAATAGATTACGATCCTATTAAGCTTAAAGAAGAAATCCAACTAAAATGCAACCCCTCTCCTAGCAATCCCAATCAAGGGAGCATGGCAGCCATGAACCTAATTGACATCTGAGACTTGAGTGACAGGATGCCCATGCTGTTGCAGGGTGATTGACCTGTTAGTCAGGTTCCCAGCTCACAGTTGTGGAGATCACTCATATATTGGAGGAGTATTATGGTGATAAAGTGAGTTATTTCCATTTTTTTTAATTCTTTCTTTTATTTCTTCGACAATTACAATAATAATATATGGGGAGTCATTGTTTGCTTTAACTTTGTGTGTATAAATATTTGAAATAATGAAAGATGCTTCTCCATTTCTCTTGTTAATTCTCCATGAGCTTCCGATTCATTTAACTAGATTCCAAAGTTACTTGTCTAAATTTTCAATGTCCAAATTGTTTTGATAAGGGAAAAATTATAAAAGAACACGAAGAATAAAGAGAGAAAAGGGAATATGACCAACGAGCAAGGGGGAAGGGTGGAGGGAGGGCTGGAAGACCATGTCAGGTACAGCTTCCATCCTAAATAAGTTAGATCAATGATAGTTTATTCAGACCAGAGTTTATACTGATCTAACTCTTTGAATGCAATCCAGGGGAACCAGATCTTATGGAATGCCTTGTCCCTGTCGTGGATAGATGACATAAGCTCTTACATATCCATGTTTTTTTGTATCTCTCTGAACCAATCTTTAATGTTGGTAGTTTTTTCTTTTTAATGGCTGAATTTGGCTTAGTACGAGGGGAGGAGGGGTGGGGATTTTAATTGGACCTTCCCTTTATTTATACTAGACACACTGGGCCTGATTTGAAACTTTCGCTAATTTTCACTAGTTTGTGCTACCTTTAGTATAAAAAGGGCTGAAAAATCAATTTTGCTTTAATGAACTAAAACATCAACCTTGGAAAAACAACCATTGATTTAAATGGTTTTCGCTGTAAACATCATTAGTACTTCCCAGGTGTTCGCAGGTCTTCTCCCAGCTAGGCTGAACTAGTGGTAAATACAGCAAACATGAGCATACTCGGACAAACAAGGCAAACTTTGGTTCCATAAATACGCAAAATGGGCGAATGCGGGCAAAGGTAGGAAAAGTGGTTGGTAAATTAGGGCCAGTATGTACTTATTCAATACGCTTCTACATTAATGTATACATTGGTTTTGTAAACTATGTCTCCAGGGTATAGCCCAGACCATTAATTCATTCAAATTTTAAACCACCACTGTTTTCGAAAAGCTGTTCATTACCCCCACTGTGCTCATTTGTAGTGTCCAGCTACATAGGACATCCCTAATATCTGCCCTTAGTAATACAGCAACACTCCTTTGTCAAGGTGAATAAATCATGACTCATTCAGTAAGTTAAATAGTAACAAACTTGTTGGCCTAAACTGTAAAAACTGAAAAGGCATCTTTGTTTCGGTCAGTGTTGTCGCACGGTTTCTTCAGTTTGCCTATAAATATTTAACCGAAATTAAAATTAAACAATGAATCACCCTCTCTTAAAAATTCTACAGTGTTGCTCTAACTTTGTCCATTTTGAAGCGTTTATTTAACACATCAGTCCTTCGGGGAATGGCGTGTAATTTATCCTTTATGCTCGGCTTACAAGTAGGGTTTGCACCCTTTTCTTCTATCAAATAGCGACAAGCTGTGGTAATGTAAAGCATTCTAATAAGCAAGACCTCCCTGTGGGAACCTGTGATAGATGACTGTTTCACATTGAGAAGCAGACAGAACTGTTGACATTGGCTGTCAAAAAGGCTTCACGTCTTTGAAAGAAAATCTTAATCTTCTTTATACATGTGTGAACAGGTCTCGTCCTCCATCCTGCAGATCATATGCATTGACGGCCTAAGCTGCGGGTTGCTAGGCTTCTCCGTACGGTTTGTTTGCCTTTGTCTGCATTATACAAATGGAGGTGGATGCAAAATTAAAATCTGTCTGACACAGAGGGCTGTTTTTTTCTGCCTCTCTTTGAAAAGACATGGCAACCCCTGAAACCAGAAGGAATTTTATTGAGTCCAGAAAAAGCGCTAAGTGTTTAAAGCATGGTCATAGGAGCTGAATGGTCAGTTCAGAAGACACCCTAGCTGTTTGTTGAACTCTGAATGGCTGTCAGGGCCAATAAAAAGGGGAAATTTGTGGCAGAAAAATAGTCTTTCTCTTAAAAATGAAGCTGGCCTTGTGGTTACATATTTAGCAAACAAATTCTATTTGGGTATTGAGGAAAACATATATATATATATATATATATTATAGTATATTTAAAAAATCAGTAGGATCTGTAAAACTGACAGTGAAAGAAGAAATAGGAAGCTAATGACACAAGTTGTTGTCTGATGTTAAAGGGTATCTGCAGATGTTGTTGCTATTAACTCTTCTAACACCAGTCTGCCTCTCCTACCATTAAACTCCAGCTATGTAGATTTTAAGTGCCTCACTTTCCCCCCTGCTAGCGGCACAAAAAAAACTCACCTGACCGGCTTGGCCGGGTCTCTGCTTCGATCCCACACAGGCTCCTCCGGCTCTAGGAACAGACCCCCCGCCCCGGGCTTCCTCAGACACTGACAATAGCTCGGCACATGATCCCTCCCTTCAGGTCTTCTCTTCACTGGGGGGGGGAGTCTTCAGTCTTCAGAAGAGGCCAGGCCCACTGCGCCCGCTTCCGTCATCTATGTCATTTTCACCACTATGACATCATCCGACTCCCGGATGACGTCATCCCGCTCCCTGCCTGAGATCTTAAGATATGGTGACCGATAATTTGAAGAGAGAGAGGTGGAGGGGCATGGGATCATCTGAATCCATGAGACCCCCCAAACCCTTTATGTCCCATCAAACAGCAGGTATAAAAGGACTGCAGCAGCAGAAAGAGAACAGAAACCAGAATTATCTGGTGTGTGTGTGTGTGTGTGTGTGTGTGTGTGTGTGTGTGTGTGTCTTTTTTAACCCTTTGTGGATAAGGGATCCATGAGAGCCCTATACCAGTTAACAAGGCTTGAGGTATGGCAAGTCACCTTATAGTGTGGATAGTGGTTGAAGTTTACTAGTAAATGTTATAAAGTGCTCATTTCAGTTGGGGGGTCTCCTGGGCAGGAACGGTGGGGGCTATCTATATATATGTGGTACTGGTGTAATCGGGAGGGCTTTCACAAGCAGAATAGGGTTTTCTGGAATAAAATCAATTTTTATTAAAAATAAATGAGACAATTTTTTTTAAAAAACATAATAATAAGATTCCCGGACCGATCAGTCCCCTGACTGCGGGGCACCCCGCTTTGTGAAACCCCCCAGAAACCCCTAAATCCCTACCTGCTCCTCGATCCAGCGGCACCCGCCGCCGCCTCCCACGCGTCCCTCTAGCAGGACGCGCACCTGCGCCGGCCGTTTGTGAATGGCCGGCACGGGCGCACGCCCTGTAAGAGTGACGCGTGGGAGGCGGCGGCGGGCGCGCTCTCTTGTCCGTCGCTGCCACCCGCTTGTACGTCGGCGGGGATTGGCAGCAGCGGTCACATGGGAGCGGGGAGAGTTGAGTTTTTGGGGCTTTCTGGGGGTTTCACACAGCGGGGCACCCCCGATCGGGGTGCCCCACCGAAGTGGACCAAAACCCAGGATAGTCAAAATCCTGGGTGTTGGTCCACTTTAAGGGATTACTTCCAGAAAGATGAGCCTGCTGCAACATGCAGGTTATGCCTAGAAAGCATATTGTGTGTACTTTCAGGGAAAAAATAATTTTGGTTGAAAAAAGTGCAAGGTGCATGCTTTGTCTGGAGAGCTGAAATTTTCAACTAAAATTACCGTTACACACTTGCTTTACTTTGGGGTCTTTGGCAACCCTAGCCTTTACAGTACCTATGCATTTTGGGTATTGTTCTGTTCAGGGGACCTTGCATTTTCAGATTGAATTTGTTTTTCTTTTGTTTGCATACAGTTTAGAAAAATGTGGCTTTGATTCTAAGGAAACCCTGTGCAAACAAATAATTCATTGAGGGATTACTTCTAGAAAGCTGCGCCCACGTTAACAAGCCTGGTACGGCTAGAAAGCTTGCAGTGTGTACTTTCAATATATATAGTTTGTGTGGGGCATTTCAAATGTAAAGGGTTGTTGTTCTTGAAGAACTACAAGGTGGGCATAGCAGTTGTATTTTATCTGAAAATCTTCTAAAGCGCTGTTTCAGTTTTGGGGGAGTCTCCTGGGTTTTTACACACAATATGTTTTTATTGAAAAACTTAAATCTTTTATTACAAACAAACACTACAAATTGTAAAAAATTGATTTTTTGCACATATTTCACCCAAAAATATTGAGAATACACTAAAACAAGGCCAATACATTTCATGTTAATTTTCCTGGGAAATCCTTGGAAACCCCTTCAAAAATCACAGTTGAACATGTATAGCGCAAAATAGAGACAAAATCTCCAGGTAGGCTGGCAGTTAAAGGGTTAAAGTTTTTCACACAAAGTGCACTTTAGGTGAAAAACAATATGGAAGTGCACTTATTTAACCTGGTGATGAATCCTAGATTAACTAAAAACAATATGGAAGTGCACTTATTTAACCTGGTGATGAATCCTAGATTAACTAATTAAAATATATATTATACATTAAATATATTAATGGGCAATACAAAAAGTATGGGGAAACAGTATTTCTGGTAAAATACTCCCTAAAAACAAGGGGGCACTCCCTCCCTTCGACTGGAAAAAAAAGAAATTCAGTCTCCAGAGGCGACAATCATTGTTTACCATAAGAACTATAAATCTGTGGAATAGCCTCCCACAGAAGCTTGCTATGGCATCAACCGCTGACAGCTATAAAAAAGGATTAGATGCTTATTTAGAAGAAAATAACATTAACAGTTACTATTAGCTGTTATCAGTAAGAAAAAAAATTACCCTACCCCAATACCCTTGGTTAACCTTGATGGACATGTCTTTTTTCAACCACATTAACTATGTAACAAGCTGTTTCTGGAGTAAAAAGTAGAATTCCCTTCCCTCATTTTACCTGGGGGTTGATAGAGCACCATGTGTAAAAAGATCACTTTTATTAAATTTTTCTTCTGAAGCTCAAAGGTATAATTTTTGTTTTTCCAACTGTACTATAACACATGAAAAATAAAAAAAAAAGCTATTAAACACAAACTACATTTTGTGTCATGCAGTACTACACACTCTGAACCACTCTTAATGCTATTGAGTATAATGGCATATCTACTTTCTAGGAATGGCAGCAAATGTGTTGCGTAAATGATATTCTGGATATTCTATAACGGCATCGCAGAAAACCACATGTAGAAAAATATATATATACGTGGTGTGCTTTTATAATGGACCATATAAAATGTTGAATTTCCAGTATATGCTGTTATTATTTGTATATTTACTTTAGATGTTGCGTTGGCATTAGGTGCCCTGTCGGCCTTTAAAGTGGGTCAAAACCTGCGTAGCAGGACCCTAGCCAATGCCCCTGCTGTGTGAATCCCCGCAGGGCGCCAGTGATCTTAACTGATCCCGGCAGGTTCAGTGACTCGATTACACCGGCGGCTTCCCTGTGGCCACACACGTTCCCAAGCCCAGCCTTTCTGAATGGCTGGGCTTGGGAGCATGTGCACTGGAACAGTGTGCCGTGGATGCGGCCAGCCAGCTGCACCCTCGTCACAGCGGCACTTTTGAGAAAGCCAAAGTGCCACAAGGCGCGGCTTCGGTGGCAAAAAATTCAGTTTTCTTTGAAAACCAGGCCACCGCCAACCCAACAGCAGTGCCCACCTGCTTGGGCAGGGGGGTGGGGCAGCAGATGAGCGGTGGACCCCTTTCTGAGTTTCCATCTGTTTTAAAAGGAATTTGTAATGCAAGAAATTTGATGTCGTTTCTTTCTAATAAAAAATAAGCTAGTTCCCTATATATCATGTCTTATCACCCAATTTCTATTGAGTGTGTAATTAAGAATTGGAAGGTAAACTGGTAAGAATAGGTGGGGGTGTTACCCATAGAAGCCAAGGAAGTAAAATCTTTTAAAAGTTGTAGCTTAGCTTATGTACACCTGTAAAAGTAACCTGACAATGGTAACTTCTATATTATAAGAGAGCAAATATCAAATACTCCCCACACAGTAGGGTGAAAGTGCATTAAATAAATCTGAATTCTCTTTTTTCCTTTAGTACTTACAGGAAATACAGTTAGATAACACTATATTTGACAGCTATGTATGACATCAGGCGATTACAAAGTTCTTGTATGGGTTGTGTCTACATGCCAACCCGTTGTTAGTTAAGATTATCATTTCCCTCAGGTCTCAGATAAGGAAAGTGCCTAAATTGCTGAAGCTTTTCCCTGCTGAAAGTTTATCTTAATTTTAACCCTCTAAATGCCAGCCAACCTAGAGTTTTTGTCACCCTCTTTTGCCAGATCATTTTTCACTATTTTGCACTACACATGTTCTACTGGGGATTGAAGGGATCTTCTTAGCAGATTCTGGGCTTTAACATGAAATGTCTTGTTTGTCATTTGTTAATTGTATTCTCAATATTTTGGGGTGCAAAAAAATAGAAAAAACTTTTTTTTACAATTGTACTACTTTTTTGTATTAAAAAAATGTAAGTTTTTCAATTAAATGTTATTGCATGTAAAAGCCCCATTTCTCCCAGTTACAACGGTGCCACATATGTATTGGTAGACACCATTTCCTGCCCAGGAGGCTTCTCCAAACTGAAACAGTGCTTTTTAGATAGAATACAACTATGCTATGCACTATGCTCACCTTGTGATTTTTAAACCAAAACAACCCTTTACATTTGGAATACTCCCACAAACTATATATTCCCTGAAAGTACATATGTTAAGCGTTCTATGCGTATCCAGCTTATTGTAGTGGCTTCATCTTTCTGGAAGTGATCCCTTAAAGAATTCTTTAGCTGCACAAGGTTTACATAAAAAATGAATAAAAAAGCAGAATTAAATGCACATTTTACTAAAACAAGCTAAATCTGAAATTGCGAGGTGCCCCCAGCAGAACAATACCCAACATGCATATGTACTTTTAACACTTTTAACTGCCAGCCTACTTGAGATTTTCTCACCCTCTGTTGACAGGTCATTTTTCACTATTTTACGCTATGTTTAACTGTACTTTTTGCGGCAGAGTTTAGGTTTTAACATGAAATGTTATGTCTGTAGTTTTTCCACAGTTTTTAAAAATATTTTTAAGTAACAAACAAACAAAAAAAAATATTTTAATATTTTTTAAATTGTCTCATTTATTTTAAATAAAACATTTATTTTATTAAAGAAAAAAAATGATGTGAGGTCCCCTCTATCCAGCATAACCAGCCCGGGTACCAGCTATGGGGGCTTGTAGAACAGGGCTCAGGGGCCAGCTTGGGTGAGGCAGTTAAATGGGGGGCTCGGGGTTAATGTCAAGTCACCCGCCAGCCACAGGTGACTTGCCAGACCCAGAGCATTGTGAATTGGTATAGCGGTCTCATGGATCCCTTTCCAGTTAACCAAGAGTTAACAGTAAAAAAAAGCACACCACACATCGAGAATATGACTTTATTAAAAAAAAAATCTTTACTCATCTCTGATCATCAGCTTCTCTGTCCCTCACCGATCCGATGACAGATGCAGTGATTATAGGTGGGGGGGAGGTAGGGGATCAGAGGATCCTATAACCTTCTCCTTCTCTGCCTGACGAGCATCTGACATCTATACCGCCGGGGGCAGGATGACATCAGCAGGGTGACATCATCTGCCCTCCCCCCAAAGTGGTAGGGATAGTCGTGAAAATGCCCCTGAAGGCGGAAGAGCTGGGGGGTGATCGGAGGCCCCCTGGTGAAGAGAAGACTCGCCGGTAGTGATAGCGCAGGAAGCGGCTTGGTGGGCACTATTCCGGGCATTCTCCTGCAGCCGAAGGGGCCTTGGTGGGGGTTTGAAGCCCCGCCAGGTGAAGAGGGGACCTGGCTGGATCTATAGAGGGTTCAGTTGAGTTGATTTTTTTTGGGAATGCTAGCAGGGGAGAAAGCCAGGTATATAAAATTTACGTAGCTGGCAGTTAACGTCAGGAGCAGGCAGACAGGCAGCTACGCAAAGTTTACGTAGCTGGTGTTAGAAGGGTTAAAAGATGTTTTGTAAAAAAAACAAAATACAAAAACAGTTAGGGATTAGTTAGCAAATATTAAGAATTTTTTTTTAACTTAACGCAAGTGATTTGTCTTGCTCCAAATTAAAACTACTCAAACTGCACTGAAAATGCATTAAACATTTAATGCAAATTACAATAATAACAAAAAATAGTTTGAGACAAATCCATAAATTCAGCTTCAGCCTGAAAGTCAAAGCAATTTATTCCAAAATCACTTGATTCTGAATTAATTTGTTCTCCTCTATTAGGGTCCAAACTTATATGCTTGAAGTACTAATATATATTGGAAAGGAAGTGGTGTTTTTTAATATTTGTGAATAGGGATGAGCGAATCGAATCTGGCAAAGCTGAATTTGTTACGAATTTCAGGAAAAATTCAATTCTCAACGAATCCGAATATTGCCAAGATTCCATTTAGTGCATCACATGCAACCTATCATCAGCCAGCCCCCGGTGATATCACAGCCCTATATAAGCGGCGGCAATCTTGCGGGCAGTCATTGCAGCAGTGTATTGCGTCTAGAATGGGTCAGGGAGAGATAGAGACAGGAAGAGAAAGAGCCAGGGAGAGATAGAGCCAGGGAGAGAAAAAGACAGTAAAAGAAAAAAGAAAGAGACAGGGCGAGAAAGAGACAGGGTGGTAAAGAGAGAGGGAGAGAAAGAGAGTGACAGTATACAGTGTGTTTTCATTTGGTTTTATGCCCAGGTCTTGAAAGCTAAGTTAGTGTTAAAGGCCACACACCTGCCCAAAAACACAGTGCTCTTGCTGTTCCAAAACATTGTTTTACAGCTTGCTGTAAGGTATTTAACTGACCCTCGCCGAGGGCATCCCATTTAAGGGCATTTGAGAGTTTTTGCATTTGGTTTTATGTTCAAGTGCTGATGGGCTAGTTAGTGTGAAAGGCCAGACATAGTTACGCACCTGCTGCTGTTGTGTAAAAATACCATTTTAAGCCTGCTGGAGAGCATTGAACCACCCTTATCAGTGCACACCACATATGTACATCTGAGAGTTGCACCATTCTTTTCCTGTTAAAGTCTTCAGGGCCTAGTTACTGTGAAAAGCCAGACATAGTTACACACCTGCTGCTGTTGTCCAAGAAAACAGTTTTAAGCCTACTGGGGCGCATTGAACTGCCCTTATAAGTGCCATTTTGTTCCTGTTAAAGTCTTCAGAGTCTAGTTAGTGTGAAAGGCCAGACACATTTTTAGTGGACAGTTCTCCTTGGGTTTACTATGGCTCCTGCCACACTAAACACCCAATCTCATGGCACACCACTGGAAGGGTAGGACAACTTTCCCAGGGCAAACTCTGCTAGTTGTGCCCACATATCAAGTTTGGTTGCACAGAAGCAGATTCTCAAGGTGACTTGACATGGTCATGTCAAGGTATTCCACCATGCTGGTTCAGGTCCTGCTCCAGGTCTACCTGCTGCTCATGAGTTGCCTCACTATGCAGGTGAAGAAAACTACTTATCAGCGACTGTAGACTCCTGCTGATGGAGCTGGTCCTGCTGCTCCTGCGACCCCACCCCTCCTCAGCAGCCATGGCAGTGGAAAGTGAGTGCAGAGGGCACCTCAAGTCAGACATGCAGGAGGATGGACTATGGCACAGATAGACATTGGCCAACTGACTACGTAGGTTGTCTCTGTAGTAGCTCAGTGGGTGTTAAAAAGGCCCCAATTTTGTGCCGGTAGGGAGGGTCCAATAAGGTGGAGGAACCAGAGTAGAAGGAGGCAACCGGAGGCTGACTGATTTCCAGCAATCCTGGCTGGGGGAAGGATATGCACCACAGTGCTTTCTGCCTCAGTCCCAACCTCCACTACATTGACCCAGTTGCCAGTTAGAGAGATGTACCTGCCCATGCTCACTTGCCCGCATGTCAGTGGTGAGCTGGACAAAATTGGCATTGCCCAGTGCACATATTAACCTGTTGGTGCATCAACCTGTTGGTGCAGGGCAGGGATGGCCTGGCGAGAAAAGTAGTAGTGGCTGGGAATGGTGTATTGTAGGAAAGCCCCCCCATAAGATCTTTAAAACTGTCCATCTCCACCAGGCGGAATGGGAGCATTTCAAAGGCCAGCAATCCAAAGTTTGCAAGATGGAAAGCTGAATGGTTCCCTGGGTATGGTGTCACTCCCAAGTGGCCTGAAAAATTGGTAATAAAGAGTACTGACACACAAGTGCCCTGAACAATTGGTATTAAAGTTTACTGGCTCGTAGTGAAGGTGAGGATTATGAGCGTTCTGGGGGATTATGTGCGGGGGGGACTCCAGCATTTTGGATGCCCCCCAGTTTGTTTTGATTAGCTGTCTGCGAGACCAACACCCGAAAAAACAGGTGTTGGTCCGGTTTAAGTCTACCTTTATGCAACATTACCGTTCTTCTCTTGCTTTTTTATAGAAAGGCTCAAACCTTTAACAAAGTTTCTGCACTTAACTTCTGTATATAGCCATGTATGTGACAATGCAAAGGGTAATTTCTGCAGCTAGGTTTGCTTTAAGTGTATTGCCCTGTAGCTCACATATTCACTGCTTGCTTTAAATTAAATATCTGATTCTGGCAGTGAGGAGACATGAAAAAAATTGCTCTTCCTTCACTTCCTGTCACTTGCAGCTGCTGGCGTGCGTGTTGTGTAAAGTCAGGCCATCTGCGCATCAGCTGACTCCAGGATAAATAGGTGGTGAGAAAGTTGACAGAGTTAGCAGCAGATGTGCAGCATAATGTCTACATTCCTCCTGAACACCATGGAAATATTGGCCCATCCGAGACATAAAGATCAATGATTTCACACAGGATTAACTGGAATTTTATAATACAGCACCACTCCCCAATGATCACTCTAACTGCCTGTTTTTCCAGTGTTTTATGTAGCCGCTGAGCCTTTCTTCTTTTACTTGGCTTCTATTGGTAAGTGTGCATTATGGTTAGAAAAAAATGCAGCATACATAATTTTTTTTTATGAGGGGACTTATATACGCTTTATTCTTTTACAAATTAGGATCTCTGCATTAAGGGATGGTAAGCAGGCCATACTTGCCCTGAATTACTTGGAATCTTCACCAGTCTTTTGTAGGTTTCCAAAAACTCCTCTGGCTTGATTCAGGAAACATGTCAGATTTGGTGAGAGAAAGGAGGGGCCCTTCTTTGATTAAGAGTTTGGGAGGCAAGTCATTTCTTTGGGGCCTTTTCTGCCAGACTTCAGGATCTTTGACATTTCAACAAGGGTAGGGACTCCTCCCCCACAATCTCCTCTGACTGTCCTTGAATACAGTAGATACTGCCATGAAGATAGCTGGACTGACAACCTCAACAGTAGGAAATACCACTGTGGGAAGAGCCAGCTGGGAATATTGTGAAAGATGATGAGGATTCAGCCATGCTGTAATAATGTTTAAACCTCAAGGTTCTGGACGGCAACTGGATCTTAAACCCCGTAGAGGATTTCACTGGAAAACTCAATGATGGGGATGATGCAGCTAGAGTAGAGAAATAGTAAACCGGAGATGGCATCTCCCGCAGCTGATGAAAGAGGTGCTGATTGTGTACTAATTTCTGACATCTTGGGAAACAACCAAATGCCCCCCACATGGCTCGTACCTACATAACTTACTTTTATACACAAACATGTATTATTGAGTATGAATACATTTAAGAAATCTCACAACCTCATCTCTAACCTAAAAATTCAAATGTAACTGTAATGCAAAATCAGGTATAGTTATAATATAGATATAGAATAATACAGTTACTAAAGCAAGGCAATTACCATGAGTCAGGACATTGACACCTTAGCGTGACTCCAAAGAATAAAGGCAATGTTTACAAATGTTGTGGACAAGCAAAACTGATACTTACCTGGCACTTACCTGGCAGGGGAGACACCATGATCACGAAGGTGGTTCTCCCAGGGTGAGGCTCGGCCATTGCACTCTGGCTGTGCTGACCCCTGCGATTTCCCCAAATGCGGTTTGCACTTTCCCCTAATTTTGGGGCAGTTATGGCTTAGAGGTGGGGAAACAGGCCTGTGACCAGAAGGTGGCAGGTTCGATTCACAACAATGGGACATGACTGAAGTGCCCTTGAGCAAGGCACCTAACACCCAATTGCTCCCCGGGCCCTGAGTTTAGGGCAGCCCACTGCTCCAGGCACACGTGTACTTCACTGTCCCTTAGTTTTTAATTCACTTGTGTATAGTCACTCACATGGAGTTTATTCACTGGTGTGTCCACGGAGTTGTGTTGTTCACAATGCACGGATAGGTAAAATGCTGAGAAGGAATTCCATCTGTGCGTTGGCACACAATGGCCACTATTGCACTATTATCACTATTATTATTATTATTACTATTGAACTGAACACAAATGCGATCAGGACACAGCAGAAGTTGTCAACAAGCTGTCTCATACATGGTTAAGTAGTGGCAAATGTCATCAACAAGCAATACCATTCAGACAATAAAGTCAGTGCTCTGCCGTTCCAGCTTTTGAATAATCGGAATAGCCACCTCCGAACAAATGGGACACCGCTCTTGTGTCAAAGCTGATGAGGCAGGCAATGGTCATAGAGTTTCTGTGAGCGATGATGATGTTAGTTGCCACAGCCTCAGCTGAGGAGCAGCTTGGGTGTGAATAACAGGTAAGTAAAAACTAGTGACAACAGAGCAGTAGTGCACATTTTGCTAGATACATTAGAACTCAGGTACGTCCCCCATTATCAAAATTTGTAATGAACAGATAAGAAATATTCTGTGACAACATTAGGATTGATTCCATCCAGCCCTACTTAACAGTTACAGTGATCCTAAAAACTCTCTGAAAACGTTGCGCCAGGAGGCTGCAGGTCAATGGCACACTAACCCACCCCTTCCTGCCATCTCTACGGCTACATTCGACAATGGGCTCAGAAATTCAGTAACAGAGGAATGACCAAGCTGACATGAGCTTCCCCTATGCTGACAATGGAAAATAAATGCTAGCGAAACCACTGGGGCTGCATAGTGGGGCTCTGAAAAACTGCAGCATACTGCACATCTAGGACATTAAGCTTGTGACCAAACTGTACACCATCATTGCAGGATTTACAAAGTACAATCACAATAAGGGGAGATGAACCTTTTTCCTAAGGTGCAATCATGATGGTTCTGTACATGTACTTCTTTCCTCTTGTACATGTACTTCTTTATTCTTGTTTTTACATGTATTATTTACAATACTTTTGGATTGAAACATAGAAACATAGAAGGTTGACGGCAGAAGGAGACCATACAGTCCATCTAGTCTGCCCTTATGCGTATACTGTATGTACTCTTTATCTTAGGATAGATGTGTGCTTATCCCAGGCATGTTTAAATTCAGGGACTGTTGATTTTTCAACTACCTCTGCTGGAAGTTTGTTCCAAGCATCTACTACTCTTTCTGTAAAATAATATTTTCTAACATTCTGATCTTCCCCCGACTAGCTTCAGGTTGTACCCCCTTGTTCTATCATTAAGTTTCTTCTTAAAAACACTTCCCCCTGAACCTTATTCAATCCTTTCACATATTTAAAGGTCTCAATCATGTCCCCCCTCTCCCTTCTTTCCTCCAGACTGTACAAATTAAGTTCTTTAAGTCTCTCCTGATAAGTTTTAAGTTAAAGTCCTTCCACCATTTTCGTTGCCCGCCTTTGGACACGTTCTATTTGAATAATGTCTTTTTGCAGGTAAGGTCTCCAGAACTGCACACAGTATTCTAGCTGTGGCCTTACCAGGGCTCTATACAGTGGCATCACAACCTCCCTCTTCCTACTGGTGATGCCTCAAGCTATGCAGCCGAGCATCCTGCTTGCTTTTCCCACTGCCTGGCTACACTGTCCACTCATCTTGCAGCTATCAGTAATCAGTATCCCTAAATCTCTCTCCTCCGAGGTCCTGGCTAACACAGTACTGCCCATACGGTACTCAGAGCAGGGATTCCTTCTACCCAAGTGCATGATTTTACATTTAGAGACATTAAACTCTAGTTTCCACAGTTTTGACCATCTATCCAGTAAAGCTAAATCATGTTCCATGTTGCAGACACCTCCAGGAATATCCACCCTATTACTAACCTTTGTATCATCAGCAAACAGACAAACTTTTCCTACCAAGCCTTCTCCTATGTCACTTACAAATATATTAAAAAGAATGGGGCCCAGGACAGAGCCTTGCGGCACACCACTTGTAACTCGCCTTTGTTCAGATTGTACACCATTTACAACAACGCTCTGATACTGATCCCTCAGCCAACTGGAAATCCACTGAATTATCCAGGGATTGAGTCCTACCTTCAATAACTTATCTATGAGCTCCTTATGTGGTACAGTGTCAAAGGCTTTACTAAAATCAAGATAGGCGATATCCACAGCACCACCTTCATCTAACACTTTAGTGACATTGTCAAAGAAATCAATAAGATTGGTCTGACATGATCTGCCCTCAGTAAAGCCGTGCTGTTTTGGGTCCAATAGGTCATTAATTTTTAGATGGGAAATTATCTGTTTTTTTAAGAGTGTTTCCATTAATTTGACCACTATAGATGTTAAAATAACTGGCCTGTAATTACTGGCTTCTTCTCTACTCCCCTTTTTATGGATTGGTACAACATTGGCCATTCTCCAATCATCTGGAACCTCACCAGTTGAAAGGGAATGGTTAAGTAAATCGGATTGCTCACTTTTATTTCTAAATAATGTATATATGAATTTAAACAGAGAGTACAGGCAATGGAAATAATAAGGCAGCGACAAGCTCACATGAAGCCTGTTCCATGCACCTCTCCTTTTCCTGCTGTTTGCTGTAGATACTGTAGCAGGTCTTCAATGTTTGCCCAAAATGTGGGCACATGCTGGATCCTTTCTTTTTGCAACCTCCGTGGCTTGCAGGGATCACTCATACTGGGAGCACATAGGGACATGGGTGGCTGTGTGACAATGACAATATTTGGAGGTCATCAAGAATGTAAAGAAATGGAGGGGCAAAAAAGAAAACTAAAATGGCATTCATCTTTCTGTTCATGAAATCAGAAAGGAGGAATCTTGCGAAGGGCACACATCCTGTTGCTTAAAGTCCAACTCTGGTGTAAGAACCATAAAGTGGAAGTCCCCTGTCCTAGTTTTTTTGTAAAACCCCCCATTTCTGCCTTAGTTCCTATGGAAGCTGGCAGGGCACTTGGGTTTCTGGAACATGTAGCTGGAGATGGAGCACCTGTATGCAGAGATCCTTTGGGTCCCCACTGCCTCAGATAAAGCCTTGGAGCCTATTGCCCAACACGCTCTCGTGGCCCAGAATCGAAGGGCCCCCTTGGTCTTTACCTAAGTCTACAGCACGGGGTGTTAGGCTTGCTACTTAAGGGGCTCCAGGTCATCCCTGAGGAGCAATTAAGGACCCCAGCAGAGAGGCTGTGGTTGTCTGAATGGAGAGGATAATGGGAACGGTACAAGACAAGCCAAGGCGGGGGTTCAAGCCACAGAAGCAATGTCCAAAGGTGGTGCAGAGGTGCAGCAGTAAACAAAACCGGGGTCATACACGACAAGTGCAGTCCAAGGGATGATTCAAAAGGGATAGTTGGAAGGCGAGCAGAGTTGTATCTAGGGATGAAAACAAAGTCCAAAGGGTTAATCCAAGAGGCATAAATGAAAAGCAAGCTGAGTCAAACCAGGAAATCCAAAGGTAATCCAAGACTAACATTCCAAGTAATCCAGTAACCAAGTACAACATTGCTGACCAACTGTGGCTTTAAATTAAACACTGAACTTTTTTCCAAAGGTACATTTTCAGGTTTGATAGAATTACTTACAGCCCCTGCCCAGGGTACCCGGATATCCCTCAAGCTCTAGGAAGTCAACATAAATAGGCTTAATCTCTCTCCTAGTTAATGCTCCTGTGCTCCTTTTATACCCTACATGATTACTGTCAGCCAAACATGATTGGTCACCAGAGAAGAAGGCTGTGTTTGCCACCTTGAAGGAACCAAGAAGGGTGAGTATTAAAACATGTCTTGTGGAAAAGTATATCCAAGCTAATAGCCACCCTGGCTGTTGATGACATGTCCTTTTTTCCTTCTTTGTGGCAGATTTTGCTCATAGATGAACTTCCAGAAAGTGATGTGGGAAAAGCAGCTGAAAAACACACCACAATGGACAGTACATTCCGGCACGCCTATGAAACACACAGAGACTGCAAACAAATGTCTTGCCAGATTTGCCAGATTTATTAATTTCTCATTTGTATTTCCTAAACCATGTCTGGAATTCTTCCCTTCCTATAATTAAATATGTCCTGTGGTTGGTAAAATAATGCACTACAAGGAAAAGGGCTAGATGTGGAATATGTTTAAAAATAACATTCAGTTCTGTGGTTGCTGGCTAGGGCCACTTGTGCCGGATGCCTGTTCTGGAGTGCGTCACTCTCTGGGTTTTACATAAATGACATAAGTAATTAAAATGATTAAATGTTTGAGCGGCATGGGCAGGGCTGCTTAACAAATACAATATGACATTCCTGCCGGAATCTGATATAAAAGCATCACAGCTTTTATTGGACCAGATTCTCTTGAAACTTTCCCTTTTTATGTTCGGAGCCCTTCAAATGCTGTCCAAGATACTGTTTGCTCGATGCAAATGTTCCAGCCCTGTCACGAACAATGGGAAATCTAGGCAAAGTATTTTAATGCAGTAATTGAAAACATAAAACACATAAAAGATTGTTTTGGTGCATGATCAATGACCCAAGGGAGCACTGCTGTGACAGGTGGGGAGCACTCGTCCTGGTGAACCCTGCAGGTGCATTGATGTTGTATAAAACAGATTGCTAAAATGAAGCATAAAGAACTTTAAGTTACTTTCACTTAATAATATGAAAGCACAGGTGTGTATTCTTAAGGGGCAATTGGCAAAGGGTGGGATTCAGCCAGTTCTCCTCAGTTCTGTAAAACCAGTTGTAGTAGTTGAAGCAGTGCTTCAAAACCAATTATACACCTGTGGTCCCAGTAGATCTAGGGTTTTAATCCTTTTAAGTAATGTGGGCCACTTAAGAGATTTGGTAACCATTCGCAGGGTACAATGAAATGAAATGGCTCAGAATTTTGAATTGATTGATTTTTAATAACTTGAATATGCTCAGTGAATTATCACTCAGACTCCCACACACAGAAATGTTTTCTCCGCATTAGCCCCTCCATGCAGTGAGCCAAACACAAGCAGTAAGTGCAAATGAGCCCAAGCCATGGTGCCACTGGACCAGTTGGGGGTTAGGTGCCTTGCTTGAGAGGACTTCAGTCATGACCCAGCCAGGAATAAATCCTGCAAACCTCTGGCCACAAGATTGTTTTTTATGGACTAAGCCACGACTGCCCCTTACTATCCTATTATGTCCATGCTAACGGCCCCATATTCATAGTACTTCCCCCATCAGTCCAATATGTTTGCCATATCTCCCATTTCTAATCTGTATTACTCAACTTGTCAAAACTCCCATCAATGCTAAGCACAAAACTATAGAAAAACCATAACCTTATTATTGTATCATAGATTTCACCCAGGGGCTTGTGTGATGCATCCCCCCCTTCATTACTATTCAGAATTGCGCCCCTTCTATATCACTTTCCTTGCATTCCCTCGTTCTTAATGAGCCTATTTTCAACTTCCTTTATGTGCTAGTTCATCAGGTGGCTCTAGGGGGCTCATGTGACCCACTGGGCATAAGTTGAGCATGCCTGGTATAGATTGTAAATGTCTTGGGGTAAAGTAGGTATAAACTGTTGAGTGTGGGTATTTTTAACTTACAGAAATTAACAAAGTAGAATAAGTTTCAATCCATGAATAGTGTTGAGTGAAGTGCTAAAGGTTTAGGTTCAGCCAAACTTTTAACAGTTTGGTTCGGGTACCCAAACTTGACTTGAACCGAAATTTGGTCCCCATGGAAATCAGTGGGGAACTGAATTTTGGGGAGTGATTCTGCCCCTGTGGGTTCCTCCACCACCCTCCAACTCCTCCCCCATCTGGGGGTGACAGGAAACAACTGGACACTTATGTGAGCCAGCAATCCGGTCCGCGGTTCTGCTGTCAATTTGGCTACTGCCGGGGCACCAGGAAGATGCAGCAGCAGCTAGCAGCACTTCTAGTGCCACCTGCCAGTGTTATCACTCATGGGAGCAGAGGTCATCTTTGGAAACCCAAACTTGCACTGTTGGGTGATCTCGGTATGGTTCGGACTCACCCAACACTATCCTTGAATATTGCTTCTACATATTTTATCAGTGTTACTGGAGGCCGCATTTCTAAAACTGCAGTTTGTGAACTGTTAGTGTGCTGTGCTGTTAGTGTGTTTAAAACAACTGTTCAAGGAAACCCTTCTTCTTATGGGGCTCTGATAGATGGTCACTGAACCTCTGGGCTGCCTTTTCCTTTGAGTCTTGTTTTCTTCTTCATTGAATGGATGGACAATAACGTGTAAAGGAGAAACTTCAGAGAACATACACGCTGCAACCATTGCTGGAAGAACACAAGGCGGTGGTGGCGGCAATGTTATGGTCTTGTGAGTGTGTTTGTGGAATTCTCTGGTCCCACTCATGTTTGTGGGAGACTCTTAACTGATTTTGTATGAATCTATCCTTGCACATCCCATATCCAAGTACTACCCTGCCCCCCAATTCCCTAGACTGAAACCCAATTGAACATCTGTGGGACAACTTTGATCATTAGATCATTGAGTCCCTCTATGGATTCTCCTCCACATGCCCTCCAGCAGATGTGGGATGCACTGGGACACTCTAGATACCTGTGACAACCTGCCAGGACCTTATTGTATTACCTCCAGTCCCTCTAGCACATGCAGGTTACTCTGGATATTATGTGGTGAGAATAACGTGACTGTTTTGTTTGTACCTTTTTGCCAACAGTTAAAGCACTGTAACTAATATGTTGTTAATTGTATGTACGTCTGTCTCTTTGTCATGTTGGTCATTTAACCCTTTAAGTGCCAAGCACGTGAATTTTGTGAGGTTGTCTCTCCATCACTTAAGTGCCAGCCACGTAAAATTCACGTTCCTGGCATTTACCTCTGCTAGCGGGCAAAAAAATAAAAAAAAAAACACTCACCTGACCCCTCGTTGGATCCAGCCGGGTCTCCTCTTTAATTTGGTGCCATCCGATCCCCCGTGGGTCTCCCCTTCACTGGGGGGGCCTCCGATCACCTCTTCCATGGCGAGGAGAGGGCAGAAAACGGCCTCCCCCACCACCTCCTGCATCGGGTCTGCTAGCCCCTGGGGGCGGGGCCGGTGACATCACTGTGATGTCACCAGCAGCCGGCTTCTTGAGACCGGCACCCGAGACAGAGAATCAGTCTGCTCGGGTGCTTGGAGGAGAGAGGTGGGGAGGAGGAGAGGGCTGTGATCGCCCCCCCCTCCCCAGGCTCTCTCCTCCAAACACCCGAGCAGACTGTCAGCTGTCATCGGAGATCGCCGGGGGACACAGGATCGGAGGTGAGTAAAGTAAAAAAAAAAATAATAAATGTCTTTTTTTTTTCTTATGTGTCAGTGTGTTTATTTTTACATTTAACCCCTTGTGAACTGGTAAGGGGTCCATGAGAACCACTCTGTTCCTACAAGCCCCCATAGCTGGTCCCGGGCTGGTAATGCTGGGTAAGGGGGACCCCATTTCATTTTTTGGGGGAATTTTTAAGGGTTTTAACCCTTAAAATTCCCAAAAATATGGGACCCTATGTCATTTTTTTTTTAATTAAGTCCTTATGTTCTGTCGCCCAGCAGCTAAAAAAGGCTTCCAGCTGCAGCAGGAGAGCAGAAGCCAGATTGATCAGCGTGGGACACAGGGATGGATGGGAGGTAAGTATTAAAAAGTATTAAAAAAATAAATAAATAAAATATTTTTTTCTCCATGTGTCTGTGTGTTTTTTTTACACTTAACCCCTTGTGAACTGGTAATGGATCCATGAGATCCCTATACCAGTTCACAAGGCTGGGGGGCTGGCAAGTCACCTGCGGCTAGTGGGTGACTTGCCGTTAACCCCCGGCACCCCAATTACCTGCCTCCCCAAAGCCCGGGGGGGGGGGGCAGAAGAGCCCGGGCCATGCCTATGGGGGCTTGTAGCCTGCAGGGTGGGGGGGGGCACCAAAGCTGGCCCCCTTGCACCCTGTTCTACAAGCCCCCATAGCTGGTCCAGGGCTGGTTATGATCGGTAAGGGGAACCCCATATCATTTTTGGGGGGAGTTTTAAGGGATTTTAACCCTTAAAATTCCCAAAAAATGGGTCATATTTTTAAAATTAACCCCTTATGTTTATAGTGTGGATAGTAGTAGTATTTTATTTGTAAATGTTATAAGGTGCTATTTTCAGTTTAGGGGGTCTCCTGGACAAGAATGGGGGGGGGGGCTATCAATACATATGTGGTACCGTTGTAATCGGGAGAAATTGGGCTTTCACATGCAATATGGTTTTCTCCAATAAAGTAAATGTTTTATTTAAAATAAAAGAGAAAATTGTCTAAAAAATATTTATTTATTTTTTTGTTTTTTACACAAAAATATAAAAAAAAAAAACTGTAGAAAAATAACAATCAAGACATTTCATGTTAAAGCCTAAACTCTGCTGCAAAATATATATCTATAATTTTCCTGGAAATTCTGGCAAAAATCACGGTTAAACATGGCGCAGAATGGGGAAAAATGACCTGTCAACAGAGGGTGACAAAACTTCAAGTAGGCTGGCAATTAAAAGGGTTAATAGTACCTATGCATGTTGGGTATTGTTCTGCTTGGAGGACCTCGCTCTTTCAGATTTAGCTTGTTTTTTCTTGTTTGCATATTTATATTTTAGGAAAACATGTTATTTATTCATTTTTTTTATTCATTTTTTTAGGGAAACCCTGTGCAACCTAAGAATTCTTCGAGGGATTACTTCCAGAAAGGGGAGCCTACTACAACAAGCTGGGTACTCTTAGAAAGCTTAACATGTGTACTTTCAGGGAAAATATGGTTTATCAGGGATATTCCAAATGTAAAGGGTTGTTTTGGTTGAAAAATTGCAAGGTGCGCACTTTGTCTGCAGAGCTGAAATTTTCAAGTAAAATTACTGTTACGCGCACGCTTTACTTTGTGGTGTTTGCCAACTCTTCCCTTGACAGTACATATGCATGTTGGGTATCGTTCTATTCTGGGCATGTTGCTTTTTGAGATTTTGCTTGTTATTTCTTGTTTGCATATAGTTTTTTTTAGGAAAATGTGGCTTGATTCTTCCTTTTTATTCTTTTTTAGGGAAACTTTGTGCAACCAAAGAATACATTGAAGGATTACTTCCAGAAAACTAAGCCCACATAAACAAGCTTGGTACAGCTAGAAGGCTTGAGGCGTGTACTTCCAGAGAATATATAGTTTGTGGGGGGTATTTCAAATGTAAAGGGTTGTTTTTCTGGAAAAACTGCAAGGTGCGCATAGCGCAGTTGTATTTTATCTGAAAATCTCCTAAAGGTCTGTTTCAGTTTGGGGGAGTCTCCTGGGCAGGAAAGGGTGTCTACCTATACATATGTGGTACCGCTGTGACCGGGAGAAATTGAGGTTTAGCACGCAATAACATTTTATTGACAAACTTACATTTTTATTACAAAAAAACACTACAAATTGCAAAAATAGACTTTTTCTATTTTTTTTGCACATATTTCACCAAAAAGTATTGAGAATACAATAAAAAAAGCCATACAAGACATTTCATGTTGAAGCCCAGACTCTGTTGAAAAAAACAATATATAATTTTCCTGGGAAATCCCTGGAAATCCTTTCAAAAATCACAGTTGAACATGTGTAGCGCAAAATAGTGAAACATGGTCTGGCAGGGTGACAAAAGCTGCAGGTAGGCTGGCAGCTAAAGGGTTAATGTTTAGCATTAATTAGCATGACCTGACATCACTGTCTGATTCTAGGAGGAGAGCAGGTGTGTGCTATGCTGCTTATTTTCTCTCTGTCCTTCCTTTGAACTGGAAGTTTGTGGTCTATGGTTTTAGATTGAAATGTTGTGTCTTGAACTGGGCTTTAAATAAATAACTTGAAAACCGGTAGTGGGGAATTAGAATGTCTGTACAGCATTTAAACTTTTTAAACTAAAGGATTAAAGTTTTGTATTGATATGTCTATCTTCTAGAAACAAGTTGGCTACTATTATCAGGTACTGTAAAAATTATAACAACTCACATGAAAAAAATATTTAGATATTAGTTTGAAAGTTTCTCATTCCAGAAAAATCCTAGCAGAAATAGAAACACATTGCCCCTATCTAAAATGAATTCCTTACATTAAAGTAATTGTAAACACGGTATGGTTTAATTAACTACTCATCTGATGAATCCGTACCTGCCCTGCCTGGGGGCCTGAACTTCATTCACTGTCACTTCCACATCCGTGCCACACCCTCTCTATTCACTACAATGGAGAGAGCTTGTCAGACAATAGCCTTGATTCTGAGCCGCTTTCACATGCACTTACGCATGTGTCTGTGTATTTTTTGAGAATTTTTACATGGTTTTTGGACTTCTACATTACTTTTTTCATGCGATTATGCGTTGACGTTAACGCGTATACGCGCTTTCGAAAAACGTATGTTTATCGGCAATTTGCCGTTATTTCGGCCAACTTACGTGATTGGTATGGGCTGGTGGGTGATTCCGAGCCTTGATCTGAGCGATGATCAACCACTCAATAAAACGGGTTTGCTTCCGCTGGACTTACGGGGTCATTTTGTAGGTGAAAGCAAGCTGTTAACTTGTTTGAGGAGGACGTGGAGGATATGAGCGCCTGCAGCTGAACGGCTTGCTGTGCATCGCCATGGCAGAAGCCCGATCACACCGCGCACGCATGGACATGGATCGCATGCATGACGTTGAGCTGTTCGAGCTCACCCGCCTTAACTGCTTTTCCCTCCATAATTTGTATAGTGAGCTGTGGCCATGGTTAGCCCGCATCACGAGGAAGGGGCATGCAATTTCAGGTATGACCAAGATGCTTGGCTGCTTGCAATTTCTGGCGAATGGCTTGTTCCAGAGGCTGGGTGCCCTCTCCGTGGGGATGTCCCAGCCTACGTTGAGCCGCACACTAACCAGGTTTTTGGATGGCATGGCTACCCTGTTGGTTAAGTTGGTTTTTTTTAATATAGCCGACATGCCAAATGTCATGGGTGCGATCGGTTGTACCCTTGTTACGTTAGTTCCGCCCGCCAATGAGGAATATCTTTTTAGGTTTGTATTTTAGGTCCACATTATGAATTTTTTAAACTAATTTTTTATCGGTATATTCAAAGTTATATTTAAAGCAATCATTTTCATGCATACCTTAACTAATAATTATAAGGTCTGTCTGGAAGGCCTTATTTCATGTATACCTTAACTCATTATTATCAGGTCTGTCTGGAAGGCCTTATTTCATGCATACCTTAACTCATTATTATCAGGTCTGTCTGGAAGGCCTTATTTCATGCATACCTTAACTCATGATTATCAGGTCTGTCTGGAAGGCCTTATTTCATGCATACCTTAACTCATAATTATCAGGTCTGTCTGAAAGACGTTATTTCAGGCATACTGTAATGCGTCTTTATCATGTATACCAGATTACACACCGACTCGTCTATTGTAATATGTTATTGGTATAAATAGTTAGGGGTTCAAAATTTCAATTTTTGATTTAACCAAAAGGATACCTTATTTGGTGTTGTGTGTTTAGGTAAATTTTGCGATAGTTTTTTTGTACTAATGACCTCTCTTTCTGCTCTTACAGGAACAGGAAGCCTGGTCATTCCATCAACGTCCAAGCTGTGGTTGGGCCTGACCTTTGCTCTTTGAGTGTGATGGCTGGGTTTCTGGGATCTACTCACGAAGCATATATCCTGAGAAATTCGAGCCACTATGGTCGTTTTCAATCAGGAGAATTGTCTGGTGGCTGGCTACTGGGTAAGTGTGGTGAATGAATAGCATTAGACTTTCAATGTCAGACTAATATTTTTTTTGCCTCTAAACCTGTATCAACATATGGCTGTTCTTTTCCTCTGATGTCATCATATCCAATGTAGCTAAGAAGTGGACCCTAAATGTTTTTTTTTGTGTGTTTCCAGGTGATTCGGGATAGCCGCTACTGCCACCCCCGTCCTGCGCCCTCAGACTGAGGCCCAGGAGGACTATAACAGGGCCCATTGCAAGACCAGGGCTGTAGTGGAGAGGACCTTTGGCCTGCTTAAAACCAGGTTTAGATGCCTGGATCATACCGGGGGTGCCCTGCAGTATGACCCCAACAAGGTGCTTAAGATCATAATGGCTTGTTGTGTCCTACTTAACTTTGCGTTAATGCAGCAGGTCCCCCGGTGTGTTGAAGAGTCACCCTCTCCAGTCACCACAGACATTCCAGAGGAATTGTATGCAGGCACCCAGAGTGCATCTGGACAAGCCGTCCGTTAACATTTAATTTCCTTATTTTTTGAGTGATTTTTTTTTGGTCTTGCCAGCTGGTTTTTCTTTTTGCCCAAAGTTTGTTTTTTGTTTTTGTTTTTGGTGCCTGGTGCCCAAAGTGTGGGATTTTTTTTTTTTTTACCCAAAGTTTGTTTTTGTTTTTTTTTAGAACATATTTGGTTTAAAATAAATAATTGCCAAACACACAAGGTAAAAAAATATTTTTTACAAATTGCTAAATAATTTAAAAAATAATAAATGCAGTTAAACTTAACCATGTTTCCTGCTTATTTTGTTTAAGTTAGACACTATTTAGACATGAACACAGGGCAAAAAGAAAACCAGACCAGTAAAAATCAAGAAGGAAACCAAAAATAATAAGAACATGAAGAACATTTGGTAAGCAGGAATGGCGCAAGAACTTCTAAAGTGGACCCGCAAGAGCGTTAAGGTAAGCATGAAGGAGTGGAGATAGTAAAAAGTGGAACGGAGTGAGTTGAGGTAAGCATGAAGGACGGGACCACAAGTGAGTTAAGGTAAGTATTAGGCATGGGACAACATTAAAACAGGAACCGCGAGTGAGTTAAGGTAAGCATTAGGCATGGGACAACATTAAAACAGGAACCATGAGTGAGTTAAGGTAAGCATTATGCATGGGAGAACATTAAAACAGGAACCGCGAGTGAGTTAAGGTAAGTATGGAAGCGGAAGTGAGTGAGAGAATAGTAGAGACGGGAACATGATTGAGGATAATAGGTGCGTGCATGCGTACATAGCAGATTCCCTTAAAAAATGCCGCTTGGACGTATTTTGGGAGGAAGATGCATGCAGAATCTAACGGGACACAGTAAATTTTCGTGGAAACCTATGTTCAAAAACGCTTAAAAACTGTAATAAACGAGGATTACGGGGTAACGTATACCTTAGCCTCGTCCTGTAGAGAACGCAACAAGAGGCAAAAAATGCCATCCTCGTTGGCGTACGCAGCTACGAACAGTAAACGGAAGGCTTCCGATGGAGGCTCTGATTCATGCGTAAGCTTACGCGCACACGGGAAACAAAGGTATTATACACAGAACGGGCCTAATACGATATGGTTTTGAGGAGGCTCTGAATCAAGCTTAATGTATATCCAAAACAAGACTGCCAGATTACTGTAGACAAACCGAATCAGACCTGCATCCTGAAAAAGAGCATATCTTGTATGTTAGCCTGTACATACAGATTGCCCATATTAAAAATCATCCTACCTGCACCTAGTGCATTTTCTGAGCCTTTAAACATCTAAGATGGTGGTCCATGGAGTCTCAGGCTGCCTGCAAACGGGAATTGTCTTCTGTCTATGCCACTCTGCATTCTGCTATTGCTGACCTTTTCCTGATGTCAGCTCTGCTCTGTCTGTGCAGAGCACAGCTATAACCCCCCACCCTGCACTCCTTAGCATGTGATGCTTCTGAGGCAAGATGGCGGCGGCCGTATCCTAGAGTTCTGAACAGAGTTGGAGCCCAGTGGGGGAAAGAATAATAAGTAAGTGACTAAAGACTTAAAATATATTAGTTTTAGATGCTGGGGAATAGTTTTTTAAGGGTTTGTGCTTTTTATTAGATGATGCTGAAGATCCGGTTTAAAAACATTTAAAATCATAATCACAACAATCTAAATAAACTGCCAAAATGAGGAAATATATAGCAATACAATAGAATATAAAGCACTGATAGATCCCCAGCAATCAGACAAAAAGTCACAGTGCAAATTAAGATTATGCAATTATGGCTGCAAGCACCATGCAATTGTATTTATAGTCAGCAAAAGAAATGCATATATAAACAATTGGAGCAAAAGTACAGGGTCATAAAATATATCTTACATAATAAATGGCACATGACAGACAGCAGGGGTTCACCCGTATGCATGTCGCAGCATGCGATAGGCTGCTTCATCAGAGGGCAGATGAAATGTGAAGTCATGCTGCTATCCCTAAGTAGTGTAAAGAGGCCCATGATTGGCTAATTAAAGTGTGTATATCATTGGAGGGGATTCAGTCCCATTACTAATTGGTCCCCATGTGTAACTGAAACATCCTCCCACCTCCCATGTATGTGGAAGCAGCTGATAGTAAGGCAAAATGCCCCCCTGGGGTCAGGCCCATACAGCTTGTATATACTCTTATTCTTGCTAAGATGGCTGGACCATGGTACCAAGCAAATGCGTATTACCTTTTATGTCGCTGCCATTCTCCCCTTAGATTGTTATCTTGCGAGCAGAGCTCTCATTCCATTTGTTTGGAATGCAGCTCATTTGCTGCTATTTATTTGATGTGTGTACATAAACCCTTTGTTTGAAAAACTCTGCGGAATATGTTGGTGCTATATAAAGATAATTATTATTCAGTAATAATATTCAGTAATATATTTATATGCATATACCAGTAGGTCAGATAGACCAAGATTAGGTGTACCAGAAAATTAGGGGCTTGGGTTCTTGGAGGTTAGGGGTTAGAGGTGTATAATAATTTCCTGACTTAGGAAGCTATTGCAAGATGCAACTTGGAGGAGTTTCTGTTCTGGGAAGTGACTAGAAGAAAGTTGGGACTGGGAGTAAATAGCTTGAAGGTGGAAGGTGACTATTTGGGGGCACTTCAAAGTAGGACATCTAGCTTACATTTGGCTGCTACCCTCCAGCTCTGCATACATGCACCAGTTATTCAGTTAGACCTGTTGTGGGTATGCGCAGCAGCTATGGGGATGCAGAGGGCAGGGTATACCATTGTGGCTGCTACTGCACTAAGATGAAAGATGAGCAGACATGGTAAAATGTGGGGTTTTTAACATCAATGTAGAGAGAGACCACCATCCCTCAAGTCTTAGAGACTATATTACGGAGGCTGCTCTTCTTTAATCTGATCAGTTTAAAGATTGATGATCATGGCTGGAGGTGTGGTTTAGAGATGTGATATTTTCAAGGTCTTTGGAGGAACAGATTTCTGCAACATTCCATGATACTCCTCTATGTGAAAGTAAGTATAGCCCCACCCCCTGTCACTACTCCATTCTGTTAAGGATATTGGTGGCAAACCATACTTTCCACTACCACTGTTCAGCCAATGATACATTGCACGGCCTTTCAGTTTTAAATTTATGCCGGCCACTCCTCCAGGTTGCCACTTCACCACCTTGCCATCAGAGGTCAGTGGCATAGTCTAGGAAAGTTTACCACAATGAGCTTGGCCAATACAGCAGCTGTCTCAGGAAGGCATCAAGACCAGGACACCTGACTCTAGTACATCATCAGTGATCTATAGGCACAGAAATACATCAAAGAACAAGATGTGCACAAATAGAATCTTTCTTGGTAGTAGACAGAAAATCTACTTTTCCCCCCCGGGGAAGCCTGTAGCAGTGAAACACATTGGGTATATAAATAGAAGCTTGTATCAATTAAGTGACAATTTGCCTATTTCTATGGGGCTTGAGCAGCTAACAAAGGGACATCTTTTTCAAACCTACCCTGTAGGCCAGGGGTGGGCAATTATTTTTTCCATGGGGCCACATGAGAAACTAAAAATATTGTGGAGGGCCGCTGAGCTATGGGCGTCTAAGCGACGTCTAAGCTCAGCGGCTCTGAGTGCGCTGGCGGCTGCATCTCGAGCTTCCCTCTAACAGGGAGCGCGCCCGCGCTGGCCATTCTCAAATGGCTGACACAGGCAAGCGCCCTGCTAGAGGGATAGCGGGCATGCGGCCGCAGCTCGTGCATGCGCCGTTGAACTGGGAAAGAAGGTGAGTTTATGGGCGACCTGGGGGTTTCACACAGCGGGGCATCCCGATTTTGGATGCCCCGCGGGGAGGGGATCTATAAGATTCCCAGGCTGATAAAGCAGGGTTTTGGTCCACTTCAAACGTTCTGATGTGATAATTTCCCAGCCAATCAGAGAAGCCCTTGGCTTCTGGCAGTCTGGAAGGAGAGCTCATATCAGCTGGGGCAAAGTGTAAGAATGGTGGGCAGCAGGAAGGGGGCATGGTGAGAGCATGGTGGGCAGCAGGAAGGGGGCATGGTGAGAGCATGATGGACAGCAGGAAGGGGTATGGTGAGAGCATGGTGGACAGCAGGAAGGGGGCATGGTGAGAGCATGGTGGACTTCAGGAAGGGGGCATGGTGAGAGCATGGTGGACAGCAGGAAGGGGGCATGGTGAGAGCATGATGGACAGCAGGAAGGGGGCATGGTGAGAGCATGGTGGACAGCAGGAAGGGGGCATGGTGAGAGCATGGTGGACAGCAGGAAGGGGGCATGGCGAGAGCATGGTGGACAGCAGGAAGGGGACATGGTGAGAGCATGGTGGACAGCAGGAAGGGGGCATGGTGAGAGCATGGTGGACAGCAGGAAGGGGGCATGGTGAGAGCATGGTGGACAGCAGGAAGGGGGCATGGTGAGAGCATGGTGGGCAGCAGGAATGGGGCATGGTGAGAGCATGTGGACAGCAGGAAGGGGGCATGGTGAGAGCATGTGGACAGCAAGAAGGGGGCATGGTGAGAGCATGTGGACAGCAGGAAGGGGGCATGGTGAGAGCATGTGGACAGCAAGAAGGGGGCATGGTGAGAGCATGTGGACAGCAGGAAGGGGGCATGGTGAGAGCATGTGGACAGCAGGAAGGGGGCATGGTGAGAGCATGTGGACAGCAGGAAGGGGACATGGTGAGAGCATGTGGACAGCAGGAAGGGGACATGGTGAGAGCATGGTGGACAGCAGGAAGGGGGCATGGTGAGAGCATGTGGACAGCAGGAAGGGGGCATGGTGAGAGCATGTGGACAGCAGGAAGGGGGCATGGTGAGAGCATGTGGACAGCAGGAAGGGGACATGGTGAGAGCATGTGGACAGCAAGAAGGGGGCATGGTGAGAGCATGGTGGACAGCAGGAAGGGGACATGGTGAGAGCATGGTGGGCAGGTACATGGTGAAAAAGAGACAGCAGGCAGGAAGGGAAAACACAAGCAAACTACATAATCTTTCTGAGCAGACTTACTGATGCTCTGGAGCCCCTACTTTGTCCTTCCAAAGTCCCCAGGTCTCTATCACCTGCTCATCGGGTCTGGCTTCCTCAGAGGAAGGGAGAATGTGCCAGACCCGACGAGCCGAGCGGCCGATCAGCTGCTGCTTAACCTAAGCCTCTCACACTGTACACAGGCGATCGCCTAAGTTAAGCAGCAGCCGATCGGCCACTCGGCTCGTCGAGTCTGGCATGTTTTCCCTTCCTCTGCGTCTCTTACTGGCCAGCTCAGCCCGGGCCGGTAAGAGCCTAGCAAAGGGCCGTATACGGCCCGCGGGCCGTACATTGCCCAGGTCTGCTGTAGGCAAATGGCTGCTCAATTTATCATTTTATGTTTTTATCTGTATGAATTATTTTTTGAACAAATTCAGTATCATTATTTTGTTGAGAATTGAATAAGTCAATACATTTGTATAGGGAGGAGCTGGTGAGTGAGACAGAAATTCCTAGTAGAAGAAATATTGAAACATAATCCACCTTTACCAAGCTAAATAATTCAATTTTCTTTAAGGTGATCAACATTAATGGGATAGTAAAGGGAGAACTATTTTTTGCAGTTTTAACCAGGTTTAGCATTTTATTAGCATTATTTTATAACAGAAAGAATGCCATTGGCAACACACAACTTAATGCAGGTGCAAGTCAAGTGTATTTACATTTATACATTTTTATTTATTCGTTTTTAATTGTGTTCAGCAATATGGTGCTATTCCAGCTCAATCGCTAATGGTTGGGCACCTCAATTTTTGTATAGAAGAGAAGAGAGAATTTTTATAATGGTTGTTCTCATTCCAAAATGTAGAAACGCCTACAGTACTGGTATCCTGGTTACCAACATCCCAAGCCCAACATTTCAGTGTATTCACTCTAAAATAGATTTCTTGTGAAGTTTATTTGGGGATTGGGTGCAGATAATCACATGAAAGGATTCCATAGGCTATTACCACCCAGGGCAACTCTTTTGGGCATGGGAAGGGGGCCTGAGTTCAGGGGCCTACTGTGGGCCTCCCTGATAACCCTATGGGCCAGTCCAAGCCTGTATACTTGTCTGTCTTTTGATTACCAGATATTATCCAAGGCAGTGGACCTCAGTTCAGTGTGTATTATAATGCAATAAAATGCCTGAGCTTTGAAGTGAAATTCTGCTGAGATAGGCAAAGACTGGCAGGAAATTTGGAAGCCATGTCAATGATTGCTTGACATTGAAACATTTGTTTCTAGTTTGCACAACCTCTGCAAAACCGACCACAAAAAGCTTTGTACATGATCTGCAGGCAATTATTAAAATGTATCTATACCGACCCCAAATATTTATTGAGAAAGTTACACTTGTATCACATCACCTCCGATAACTCCGCAATTCGCATTCCCCACTACTATATGGCATGTTAATGTCTTCCCTGGAATAGAATGCTTGAAATGGCAAAGCAAGGTCGTGCTGGAAACTCAAGATGCTGCGCTATTCTGAATAATTACATCTTTCATTTCCTAGGTTAAAATCTCTGGTATAGGCTCAGCAAAGATTTTAAAGTAAACCTGTCATTAGATATTTTACTTTGAAAAGTCTCACCTTATTGTTCTTTCTTATTTGATTATTTTTGTTTCAGTTGCATGCGCACAGCACTGGATGCCGCACTTTATCGCCTTGCTGCGGACACCACAAGAGGCGCTGAATCCAGGACCAGGTGAGTTAATTTTCTTATTTAATCACCTGTCCTGCCTCGGGGCTATGGAGCACTATAAACAACTGTCTATTTAAAAAATCTGTCCAAAATTTCAATGAGTTGCAAGGGTCTTATTTATCAAACGCTACATCAGGCTGCCAGTGCACCGCATAATTGGGCGAGCGGGGCCGCGCACAAAGCAGAGGATGCCAACTTGTACAACAAGGGCGAGGCAAGGATCTTTTGCTCATAACAGCTATAACCCCGCTACCTGTACTTTATCCCGCTCTCCTCTCCTCAGTATGTGATGTTTCTGAATCAAAATGGCGGTGCCTGTATCCTAGAGTCCTGAACAGAGTTGCAGCCCAGTGGGGGAAAGAATAATAAGTAAGTGACTAATAACACAAAATATATTAATTTTAGATGCTGGGGAATAGTTTTTTAAGGGTTTGGGCTTTTCATTAAATCATGCTGAAGGTCTGGTTTAAGTGTGTGTAGCATGTGTGGTATGTGCTATACCATTTGTGTTCCCTTTTTTGTTGGGGCATTTTTATAGGTGAAATACATAGGCCCTTAATTATGAAGGAATAGCGACAGGTAGCGACTGGTGAGCGGCCGGTAATGACGGGCCCTGCCACGAGAACGCCGGCTCCCCACCACAATCACACATTTATCAAGCCAATCCTGCTTAGCGACTGAGATAGCGCCAGATAGCCACTCATTCATCATTATTCCAGCCTCCGCCCACAGCGCCAGCGTCCGACCTTGAACAGCGACAGGTATGATCTCTCGCTACCTGGCGCTCTCCAATGCATTTCAATGGAACAATCTTTAAATATTAATAATTAATTGTTATGAATTTTTTTTTTTTTTAAATGTAAAAATTCTGTGACCACTTCTGCCATTTTAGATCATTTTTTTAAGGTAAAAAAAAAAAAATTGTACAGAATTGATATTACAGGTCTGATATTAATGTATTCATATTACAAAATTATTTTAAAAACTAGTTTTTTTTGGTTTCCAAAAATATGGTTGTTTGGGGGTTAAAAAAACGACTTTTAAACATGCATTTTACAGCGCGAGAATTTTTTGAGCGTGATTTTTTAATGAATATGGTGGGAGCCGGTCGCTAGGGCCAGTCGCTATCATGCGCTCCCATACAGCGCGGAACCTGTCAAATAGCGACTCCTCACCCAATATTCAACATTACGGCAAACCGACTGAGTCGCTATCAACTACCGAACAACGGCCAAGCACAGCAACTAGTAGTGGGCGCTCTGAAAATGCCGCTACAGTCGCTCAACTGTCGCTACCTGCCGCTATTAATGAATCGGCCTCATAGTTTTTCCAATGATGTAAGGGTGTTTTTCTAGTTTGAAAACAGCACCCTATGGGCTATGTAGAATAACTTTTTCTACATATCCTAAAGGGTGCTGCTATTTCTAAAATCCTGAACCTCATTAGAAAATTGATTTATATCATGGGCCTGATGTATTAAAGCACCAAGCTTATGAAATAAATTTGTCTAAAGCCGCTGCTGATACTCCCTTCTTAGGGTATAGCCCTAGAAATTGATATTTTCGCCTACAAAATTGCCCTTGAACACCATTTTTCTGTCCCTCTCTGTACGATTTCAGACTATCAGTCATTGCAAAGGTGTGGCAAACTCACTACAGTGGCAATGAATGGGGGAGACGGAGCTTTAGAGCTAAAACAAGCAGCATTAGCAGAGAGCAGAGAAAAGCAGGAACAGGGAAAATTGGTAAAAGTTACTCCTCATGGGGGGAGCAATTCAGGGAATGCTACACTAAAAATGTGGATTTAGGTCCGCTTTAAGCACAGTCTACCAGAATTTGCCACATTAGTGTAAATTAGAGTAGAGCCAAATATAATTTAAATTTTTTCCTGTAGGTTGCTGCAACGCTAATGTTTTAGGCTTTATTCACACCTATCCACTTGTGATGCGTTGGGCAATGCAGTTACAGCGCAGGGAAAATGTTATTTTTAATGGGCCAGTTCTTACATAAATATGCAACTGGGAGGCCGATTCATTAATAGCGTCAGGTAGCGACAGTTGAGCGACTGTAGCGGCATTTTCAGAGCGCCCGCTAGTAGTCGCTGTGCTTGGCCGTTGTTCGGTAGTTGATAGCGACTCAGTCGGTTTGCTGTAATGTTGAATATTGGGTGAGGAGTCGCTATTAGACAGGTTCCGCGCTGTATGGGAGCGCATGATAGTGACTGGCCCTAGCAACCAGCTCCCACCATATTCATTAACAAATCACGTTCAAAAAATTGTCGCGCTGTAAAATGCATGTTTAAACCCCAGAGCGCTGGCGGCAATGGGTTAAAAGTAGTTTTTTAACCCCCAAACAACCATATTTTTGGAAACCAAAAAAAACAAGTTTTTTAAATAATTTTGTAATATGAATACATTAATATCAGACCTGTAATATCAATTCTGTACATTTTTTTTTTTACCTTAAAAAAATATCTAAAATGGCAGAAGTGGTCACAGAATTTTTCACATTTAAAAAAAAAATAATAACAATTAATTATTAATATTTAAAGATTGTTCCATTGAAATGCATTGGAGAGCGCCAGGTAGCGAGAGGTCATACCTGTCGCTGTTCAAGGTCGGACGCTGGCGCTGTGGGCTGAGGCTGGAATAATGATGAATGAGTGGCTATATGGCGCTATCTCAGTCGCTAAGCAGGATTGGCTTGATAAATGTGTAATTGTGGTGGGGAGCCGGCGTTCTCGTGGCGGGGCCCGTCATTACCGGCTGCTCACCAGTCGCTACCTGTCGCTATTCCTTCAGAAATAAGGGCCTATGTATGTGAACTGGCCCATTGAAAATAATGAGCGTATTTTCCCTTGCGGTGTGACTGTTGCCCAGCACAAGCTGATAGGTGTGAATAGAAGTAAATATGTTTCTTGCAATGCAGCAACATGCGCCTGTATAAAAGAATATTCTAAATCATTTTTTTCACTACTTTAATTTTCACCGCTGGTGCAGGTGATTTTTGGGGAAAACAATGGAACAAATATTATGACATGCAGGTTGCAATGCACACTACAAGGCTTACGGGCAGGCTGATTCATTACTAGCGCCAGGTATCGGCAGATGAGCGTCTGTACAGAGGCGCTAAGAGCGGCCGCTAGTAGACGCTGTGATCGGCTATCAGTTGCTGTAGTAACCTGGCCGGCATTGATGAATGAGATGTATGTTGGGCGTTCTAACACCAGTACAGCGTTGCAGGGAGCGAAAGGTAGCGCCAGCTCATTGCATGCGACTCTCAGTGACTCACACCATATTCAACAAAAAAACAGACACACGGGCAGGCTGATTCATTACTAACGCCAGGTAGCGACAGATGAGCGTCTGTAGCGAGGATTTCAGAGCGAACGCTAGTAGTTGCTGTGCTTGGTCATAGTTCGTTGTTTCAGAGCTCCTCAGTTGCTGGCCGGCATTGTTGAATACGTTATGTGATTCGCAGAACTACGCTGTATGGGAGCGAATGGTAGCGCCAGCTCAGTGCGACTGACTCACACCACATTCATCAAAAAACAGCCTCAAACTGTTCCCGTGCTGAAAATCGGGTCGATGTAGCCCACAGCTCCAGAAGCCATTAAAGTCTGTTTATGAACATGTATCCACTAGTAACAAAGTGAAAACATATGGAATTACATTGTTATAACATTGTAACATGAACACTTTAATACCAGACATGTAAGGACAATTCTGCATAAAAATATTATTAATCCAAAAAGTTTTGAAAAATGTCATTTTCTAGGCCAGGAAACATGTCTAAAAGATTTGAGTTTAAAAAAAAAAAAATTAAAAATTGGGATCAGGGATCAAGGGATTTAAGGATCGTCCATAGAAATGTATGGGAGAGCGCCAGGTAGCGAGAGGTAAGACGTGGCGCCCTGCAAGGCTGAATGCCGGCGCTGAGCCTGGGGTAATGATGATTCAGACGCTACATCGCGTTGTTCCAGTCACTCAACCGAATCGCCTTCATAAATGTGTAATTGTGTGCCGTGTCCGGCGTTCACCTGCCGCTACCTGCCGCTTACAAGGCACTACCTGGCCCTATCCCTTCATGAATAAGGCCCAGAGCCGACGCTCTGGATCTGGTCGCTATAGCATAGAGCGGCAGACACTGTGTGATTAAAGTCTGTTTTTGAACACATATCCATCCACCTGTAACAAATCGAAAACACACGGAACGACATTGTTGTAACATTGTGACATTAACACTTTAATGCCAGACCTATAATGACAATTCTGCATAAAAATCTAAAAAATCTAAAAAGTTTTCAAAAATGACTTTTTCTAGGCCAGGAGAGGGGACACAATTATTTGAGAGAAAAAAAAAATTCAAAACAAGAAACCCTGTTTAAACAGAATAAAAGGAACGTCCATTGAAATGTATGGGAGAGCGACAGGTAGCTACAGGTAATACCTGGCGCTCTGGTATATGCTGAGCTTCCTGTAATGATGAATCGTACGCTTCATAAATGTGGTATTGCATACAGCGCCCAGCGTTCACCAGACTCTGCCTGCCGCTGCACGGCACTACCTGCCGCTAGATCTTCATGAATAAACCCCTCGAAGTGCATATTGCTTTACCAAATATTTTGCAAGACCCCCATTGTGGGGTCTCCTTTTTACACGGGTAACATAGAATATAATAGGGGTCATGCTAATTATTTAGTGAATTAAGTTTATCTTAGGCCCTTATTTATGAAGGAATAGCGACAGGTAGCGACTGGTGAGCGACCGGTAACCGCCACGAGAACGCCGGCTCCCCACCACAATCACACATTTATCAAGCCGATCCTGCTTAGCGACTGAGATAGCGCCATATAGCCACTCATTCATCATTATTCCTCAGCCCACAGCGCCAGAGTCCGACCTTGAACAGCGACAGGTATGACCTCTCGCTACCTGGCGCTCTCCAATGCATTTCAATGGAACAATCTTTAAATATTCATAATTAATTGTTATTAATGTTTTTTTTTTTTTTAAATGTGAAAAATTCTGTGACCACTTCTGCCATGTTAGATAATTTTTTTAAGGTAAAAAAAAAAAAAAAATTTGTGCAGAATTGATATTACAGGCCTGATATTATTGTATTCATATTACTAAATTCTTAAAAAATTTTTTTTTTTTTGGTTTCCAAAAATATGGTGGTTTGGGGGTTAAAAAACTACTTTTAACACATCGCCGCCAGCGCTCTGGGGTTTAAACATGCATTTCACAGCGCAAGAATTTTTTGAGCGTGATTTTTTGATGAATATGGTGGGAGCCAGTCGCTCTGACCAGTCGCTATCATGCGCACCTATACATCGCGGAACCTGTCAAATAGCGACTCGTCACCCCGTATTCAGTATTACTGCACACCGACTGAGTCGCTATCAACAACCGAACAACGGCCAAGCACAGCGACTACTAGCGGGTGCTCTGAAAATGCCGCTACAGTCGCTCAACTGTCGCTACCTGCCGCTATTAATGAATCGGCCTCTAAGTGTGTGCTTCTGGGGTATGGACACACCAATAATGTGCAGGAACATTGTTTTCCATTAAAACATTGTTTTCCATTAAAATAAAACAAACAATGATACATGTTATGGGGCACATACATAACTTTTAAAATGCAGTAAAGATTTTTATATTTATAAGTATCCAAAATGACAGGGCCCTCTGGGTATAGCACCTTTGTTGTGTGTTAGAAAGCTCACAAAGATGCAGGTTGCAATTCACAACCAAAGTTACCCTTGCTTCACCAAATATTTAGCTCCCCCCCCCCCAAATATAGGGCAACAATCTCAGTGTAAAATGGCAAAAACAAAATGCAAACTGTATACAATCACTATATCAGAAAACATGTGAAAACAAAGGGGGTTATTTAAGATGGTGTTTCATTTGGTTGTGTATAAATAGCGTGTTGCCAAAGTAAATTGTAAAATTTTTGCCTCAAATCGTGTGTCCTCTGCTTTCCTGCAAAACTCTTTCATGTTTTTTTTGCAGAATTGTATGTACAGATCTGCTATTGCAGTGTCATTGTCACAGTGTTAAAGCAATGTCATTCCATATGTTTTTGCTCTGGTGCTGATGTATATGTGTTGGGAAACAGACTTTTATCATATAGCTTCTGGTGCTCAATGCTAGAGCGCCGAGTTTTAGAGCACCGGTGCTGGTTGTGTTTAGTTTTTTCTTAAATACGGGCTTCAGCGCCGAGATGGACGCACTTAACTGGCGCTCCCTATCGCTCGCTGCAGTCCTATTGTTAGATGTAGCGTAGTCTTGGGCGCTTTAACCTCAGGATACCACCTAGTGTTCACCACTGGCTCTGCAGTGAATCAGGGAGAGCACTTCTACAGCCCCCTCCAGACATCACATTCATCAAGCTAAGTCACAGCGCCAGACACCCGATTTCAGCGTCTACTAGCGGTCGCTCTAAGCGCCGTTACACAGACTCTCACATGGCGCTAGTCTTAAATTAGCCTCAAAATATATTTCTGCACTGAAATGACCATAAAGATAATAGGGTTGATTCAGAGCCCCTTTGTCGTTATTTTTTTGAAGGTGTTGCTACCAAACGAAAAATCATGTAAAAATGAAAACAATTCACACAAAAAGTCTCGCAGAAAAAAAAGGCTCTGCTGAATTAGACGAGGGGGAAAAATGAAAGAGAACGGAAATTTTAAAGCAAGAAATTAGCGAGAATGGGGCTCTGAATCAACCCTAATGTCTGAACTTAAAGCGGATGGAAACCCATTTGGGCTTTCTCCGCTGATCCCAGGGTGCTGCTATTGGCTCGGCGGTAGCTGGGTTTTCTAAGCTCTAGCCATTCCCAGCGGCACTGGGAGATTGCCAACTGATCTCCAAAATGCTGCAGCAACGCACCCATTCATTTAGAAAGGCTGGGAAGCCAGGGATGGGGCGTTCACAGCATCACAGGACCCGCTGGAAAATGTGAGTTTACCAGCAACCCGGGGGTGTCACACACCAGGGCACACCAGAGACAGCTTGGTGTGCAAAAATGACAAAAACAAATGCGCATTACATTTTGACAACTATGAATCATGTGGCAGCTCCCCAAATAGCGGCTTGTTTCAGGATGCTCCTAGGATGCAGTTTTTTTGCTGAAAGATCGGTATCTCACTTGCAGAATCACTCCATTGCAACACATTGTTAGTTAGATGCAAAGATTTTTTTTTGGCACTACAATGTATGTTAAATTGAGGATCTTCAAAGATTGTACAGTCCCTTAAAATTTTACAAATGACTCCACAGTAACATATTTATATCAAAAGATATTTCTTTGCCCTTACTTAAGATAAAGTTTTCTGTGTCCAGTTTTCCATTCAAGTACTGAAAACCTACCTGTTACAATTGCCAAGCTCCATCCTAACAGATTTTTCCCTGTATCCCCCAACAGAGCTAATGGCAGCCTTGGCCATAAGGAGCACATTCTTCTTGACAACTCCAAGAATTCTTTTTGTTAAGAACTCTCGATATCAACAAAGGTCATAAGTGCATGTTTTCTGTATCTGAGTTTTAAGGCTGACCCCTCTGTAAATGGAGCATTCTCTCTATTCAGGATTGATGTGTTTGTCAATTAGGGCTTTACATCTAACTGAGATCTTTTAAAGGTCACATGCTGAAAGTTGCCTGGGCAACTCACCGACATCATAACATGCATTCATACAAACTGCCCGTGTACATCAGAGCTAATGGACAGCCTACAAAAGATCAGCATGCTTTTAGCATAAGTGTGTGATGGAATGCTCCCTATGAATCCCACTCAGTTTGGACAATTAAGGCCTTACTCAGGTGGTTTAAGGGACGTCATGCTATTGGCCAGCTGTGCAGCAATAGAAGCTGAAAAATAATATTCTGCTAGCAAAAACTCAAAGCTTTACTGGTATATATAGTATACTGGATGTACTTTCTATCTGTTATCCAGCTTATATCAGAATAAGTTTAGTGGTTTAGTGGATTAGTGGTGCAAGGAAATAGAAGTGTATTGCGAACTGGATGTTTTTAATGGTGACTGGCATTATGGGGCTATTGGGATTGACATCTTGGCTTCTTCTGCACTTGTGCCTTTTGATTATAATTATCTGAGATTAGAAATTCGATTTGGAACAGATCATATTTGGTCCTGAACCCTTACAATATAAGTATGACACCAAATCCAATAATTTGGGATTTTGCTTTAGAAGCCTTTTGAAAGCTCGAAATTATTGCTTCTTCAGTTTCCATACAGCAAACCTATACAGCAAACCATATATGTATGTAAATACTGTCTGGATTTGATATTTATTTATTCAGACCTAAAGAATCTTACAACCAAATTGGAAATTGTTGACGCTTCACTCATCACTAAAGCTCACATCCAGCAACCTAAGTGAGTACTGAACCTAAGAAAGTACTAAAAAAAGGGTTTAACAGGCTTGCAACCCGGGCTCTATCATGCTTTACTGTGTGGAGGAGACAGAAGGTTTGCAACAACTTTGACTTTGGGTGTGCATTGCAAACCGCATCTCAGTGAGCTTTTTATCTTATACTCTTTATCTTATAGTGCACTTTCATAGGTTTATTGAATAGCTTTCAAAAATACAGATTTTATAATCAAAGGATTTAAAGGTCGTGACTGTGCCTTTAAATGCATTGAAAAACATTTGTAAAGTTTCCGTCCGTTCGTACAGCAGATTGCGAATACGAGGATGTCATTTTCCAGCGTGACTTTTCCGTTTCATTTTCACATGTTACAACGTAGGCTTTCGTTTTAGCCCATTTCCCATCGTATCCTCCAACGAATCCTTTACGTTTCCCGTTCGATTCTGTTTCCCTTTTTCAATAAATATTCGTCCAGATGGAAATCCTTACAATCTAGCGCCTGCGCACTACAAACTTAACTCATTAAAGTGCTCGCCTACATATTTGCCACCCTCACTTCTACTACCATGTTTAGCTAAATCACTTAGCACTATCCTCCATCTTCCCTTTTGGACCCTTAAAGCTCACCCAAATCACTTCGCGGTCATGTGAATATTCATCTTTAAATATTTCTGGGCCCATTAGTTTTGTGTTAATGTATTTTGTAAATGAAATGACACTGTAACATTTTTTTTTTTGGATTCCATCATAAAATCTAAAATTTTAAAAATTTTGAAAATTTCTAATTTTTAAAACTATAAAAAAAATAAAATACATAGCAATGGCAGGCCACAGAAAATTATTCTTCGTCTGTGGTCCCCAACGAGTTGCGCAGCTCCTGCATCTCGCCCACCAACTGAAGGACCCTGACACTCAGTTGTGCCACTCTGACACGTGTGGTCCCTGTTAAAAAACGTAAATTAAAATATTGGTATAACCTTGTTGGGGTCATACTGCAGCCCCCCCCCCCCCTGTATGGTCCAAACACCTAAATCTGGGCTTCAAAAGCCAGAGGGCCCTCGCCACCATGGCCCGGGTTTTGCATAGTGCCCGATTAGAGAACCCCTGGCCCGCATTCTGCAGGCAAAGAACGGGCATCAGGAGCAAGGGCATGGGTGGATATCCAGATTCCCCTGAAAGAATTTAAAAATACTAACATAAAATACACATTCTAAGCTACAATATTGTTTAACATGTCATCAAGGGCTAAAAACAGCAATAGGTTAAGTCATGAGTCATCAACTATATTCATTGCCATACAGTGAAAATGGATTGATGGAATGTGAGCAAACTTACCCAGGAGCCATCTACCAGATAATTCTCCTGACTCAAACTGACGAAATAAGCCGGAGCTCCGCAATATATAAACATCATGGGACGACCCTGGATGCCCTGCAAGAACACTGAGGAATCGCATATCCGGACCAAACACTGCTTGTATGTTGTGTGAGTGGCACATCTTGCGGTTCTTGCAACCAAATATAAAATAATTACACAAAGCAAAGGTAACCGACTAAAACAATAACTCCTACAACAAATTAAGATTCAAGTTCAACAATCCAAATATAATTCACAAACGACATAAGTCTAAAAAAAATAGCAATTATATGGATGTGTGGGAAAATAAATGTTTACATGCTAAGGACTAATTAAGGTCAGCATTAAAATGCTTCTATAAGGCATACATGAAATGTATTGATTCAGGTATGCATTGCTATACAATTTATGGCCTCAGCCATGCTGATACATGCAATGCCTTGGTGCTAAAGGCGCGCAGACTCCTCCACATAGCCGCAAAACATGTTCAACAATAGCAATCCGAGCCCTCAAAGTTCCCATAAGTGGATCGGAAATGAAACGGATTTATAGGGTGGTGGTCCGTCGGAAATCAGCTCTCTGAATCAGACGGAAACCCATCCCAACAACGGAAGTTATCTGAACGAACGAAAATTTTCCGATTTTGTTTGGAAAATGATCCGAACTAACGGAAATGTTCAGATTTGCTTCTGTTCATCGAAAGCGCATATACACATTTTCCCGAACGTTCGTACGAATGAAAAATGAATGAAAAAAAGCAAAAAAAAAGACTAACACCCACCCAAACTTTCACAGACAGCTACGGAAGTCCGGACTAATGTGTCTTTGAATCGAGGCTCTAGTCCGGGGCTGCAGTGCTTACCTGAAAGGCTTCATCCAGGTCCCTCGCTGTACCGGCGCTATGCGCAGCACCGCTCTCTTGTTGGACTTCTTTTCCTGGCTTTTCTTCCTGGTGCCCCCGCCATCAGTCAATCCATTGCACACACACCCAAGCACACCCACCGCAATAAATGAAAAAGAGTGGCACTCTCACAACACTACTTAAAGTGTGCTTGTCAGAACACCAGCACCACAAAAAACATCTAACACATACGCACAAAAATCCCTCTTTGTAATAATAATGCATTCACTGTAATTCATAAGAAAGAAACCATATTGCATTAATACATATATGAAGATTAATAATGACCTGGAATAAAATGGTAAGAATTTACACAATATCTAAGCATATGATTGCCAACCATCTACAGAATGTCCATTCAAGATTAATACATTGTCCTTTAAGGAAGTGAGATAAAGTTTGAATATGCTGAAAACCAACCTTTTATGTTTATCATCGATACAGTTGGTGCTTTTTAAAAAGGGGAAGAAAGGAATAGTCTCCATGGTGAGCTTAATTAGATCCTCTTAAAGCCATCCAAGCTACTGTGATTTTGTCCTTAAGAACCTCCACAGGAAAAGGAGCCCCTTTAGCGATCTATTGTAGATTTCCAGATACCACAAATTCAAAGTGATATATTCTACGTGTATATACAGGTTCTTTGGCAGGGATGGGTTGCACCTCAATGGGGAGGGTGCATCTGTTCTGGGGGAGAGGATGGCTAAAAGGTTAGAGGAGTGTTTAAACTGAGCATTGGGGGGGAGGGTAAAAGCTATTACAAAGGGGAAGTTAGGAAAGAAAGTGACAGTGGGTGTAGACATGAAACTGGGGGTGGAGAGGGGGGAGGGGTTAGCACATCTAGCAGGAATAAGGGCAATATACAAAATTATCAAAATTGTCATAAGCATTTGATATGCATGCTTACAAATGCTAGAAGCTTGACTAATAAAATGGATGAACTAGAACTGATAATAACAGAAGAACAATATGATATAGTGGGGGTAACAGAGACCTGGCTGGATGAAAGCTATGACTGGGCAGTAAATTTACAGGGATACTGTGTGTTTAGGAGGGACCGTAACAAACGCAAAGGGGGTGGAGTCTGCTTAATTGTAAAATCCTCTCTACAGCCTGCTCTGCGGGAGGATATATGTGAGGGGAATGACCATGTGGAGTCGGTATGGGTAGAAATACATGGAGGGAGAAACAAAAATAAAATACTGATGGGGGTTTGCTATAAACCTCCAGATATATCCGAATCCCTAGAAAATATGATGCTAAGGCAAATAGATATAGCCGCTAAAATAAATGAGGTAGTGATTATGGGGGACTTTAACTACCCAGATATAGACTGGGATGCTGAAACATGTGTTTCGCAGAAAAGTAATAGTTTTTTATCTAAAACAAAAGATGGCTACCTTTCCCAACAAGTACAAGCTCCAACAAGGGGGAAAGCCATATTGAACCTAATACTAACCAATGTACCAGACAAAGTAATAAAGGTACAGGTTGGGGGACACCTTGGAAGCAGTGATCATAATATCATTAATTTCCAATTAGCAGTCACTAGAGTGCCTTATCAAGGAGTCACAAAAACGCGGGACTTCAAAAAGGCAAAGTTTGACCAACTTAGAGATGCCCTACACTGCATTGACTGGGAAAATGTCCTTAAAAACAAAAGCATGGATGCTAAATGGGATACTTTCAAAGGAATACTTAATTTTCAGTGTGACAGATATATACCTTACAGGAATAAAACTATTAGACACACATGTAAACCGATGTGGCTAAATAAAAAGGTTAAGGGGGCAATAAACAACAAAAAAAAGGCATTTAAACGTTTAAAGCAGGAAGGGACAGCGGAAGCGTTAAAAAACTATAAAGAAGAAAATAAACAATGTAAACAACAGATAAGGGCAGCTAAGCTGGAGACAGAAAGACTGGTCGCGAAAGAGAGTAAAACTAACCCCAAATTATTCTTTAGCTACATAAACCGTAAAAGGTACAAACCTGAGGGTGTGGGCCCCCTGAAAAGCAAGGAGGGGACCCCTATAGAGGTAAATGAGGAGAAAGCTAATTTGCTTAACAACTTCTTTGCTTCTATATTCACAAAAGAATTTGACATGCCCAGTGAAATGCAGGGGAATAACCGAAACCCTCCATTAAATGTCACTGGTCTAACCAAGGAAGAAGTCTCAAGCAGATGAAAATCGATAAATCACCGGGACCAGATGACATACATCCTCGTGTTTTAAGGGAGTTATGTACGGTAATAGACAAGCCTTTATTTCTATTATTTGTGGATTCCATAACTACAGGGTTTGTTCCGATGGATTGGCTCTTGGCAAATGTGGTGCCAATATTCAAAAAGGGATCTAGGGGGGAACCTGGGAACTACAGACCGGTAAGCTTAACATCTGTGGTGGGCAAGCTGTTTGAAGGTTTCTTAAGGGATACTATCCTGGAGCACCTTGGGGAAAATGACCTTATTACTCCATATCAGCATGGATTTATGAGGAATCGCTCCTGCCAGACAAACCTGATCAGCTTTTATGAGGAGGTAAGTTCAAGATTGGATCAGGGGGAGTCATTGGATATCATATATCTTGACTTTTCTAAAGCATTTGATACTGTGCCACATAAAAGGCTGGTACAAAAGATAAGAATGCTTGGACTGGGGGAAAACGTGTGCAGATGGGTGGGAAATTGGCTTAGTGATCGGAAGCAGAGGGTGGTTATCAATGGTACACACTCAGATTGGGTCACTGTTACTAGTGGAGTACCACAAGGGTCAGTTCTGGGACCAATTCTCTTCAATATATATATAAATGACATTGGGTATGGATTAAACAGTAAAGTCTCAATCTTTACAGATGATACTAAGCTGAGTAAAGTAATTAAAACAAAGGAGGACAACAGGCAACTACAAACAGATTTAGATAAATTGGAAGCATGGGCAGTTAAATGGCAAATGAAGTTTAACACAGATAAATGTAAGGTTATGCACATGGGAAGGAGAAATCTGTGTCATGATTACACATTAAATAAAGAAACACTTGGTAAAACAACAATGGAAAAGGACCTAGGGGTTTTAGTTGACAATAAGCTCAACTGTAGTAATCAATGCCAGGCAGCTGCTGCCAAGGCAAACAGGATCATGGGGTGCATCAGGAGGGGCATAGGTGCTCATGACCAGAACATCATTTTACCCCTGTACAAGTCACTGGTCAGACCCCATATGGAGTACTGTGTACAGTTCTGGGCACCTGTGCTTAAAAAGGACATATTCTAAGTATGTCACACACCCCGCTTCAGATATCCATAACACATGGGTAATACCTCCTTAAGAGGCGACTTCTTGCAGAGATGATGCAAAGAAAAAAGCCCCTCCCTGCTCCACAAATACCTGGGACCTCCCACTCATTACCCAGTTTCCATCTCTGCAAGACGGCGAGCAAGTCAGAAGATGATGCCTCCTCCTTGCTCAGGGGGAGTTAAGGTAGCCGGGGTTGCCCCCGGCCCATTTGTTTTTATGTTTCCGCTCGGCTTTTTGTTTCCCTAGGGATCCCTGTTTGTTTGTTGTGTATGCCTCCTCAGCTGAGGCTGCGGGCCGAGCGAGGGTATAGAAGCACCCCTGGTGCTGAGGAGCTGTGCTCCCCCCCCGTGAGACCCTATTAGAGAGGGTAGGCGGCGGTCCGGGTTGGTGATCCCGGTTTGGGATGCCCCGTCCCTGAACATGATCCTGGGGGGGGGGGTCCCTCCCTATTCCCTTGGGGGTTGGGGTTGTTCTGGTCCTCCCTCCCTTCCTCCCTTTTCCCTATGTGTGTGTGGGGTCAGTGTGATTGTGTTTTAGACACTTTACTTCTGGTGCAGCGCTAGGCACTGGTGGGGGCTTCAGGCGTGAGGTGAGTTACCTCACGCCTGTGCCTGACTGAGGGGGGGGGCGGGGCCGAACGGCGGCGCGCTGCCGCGGCCCGACTGCCCATTACCTGGGGTGGCTCCCCGCTTGGCGGGGGCACCCGCCTGGTACTGTATTCGGGCGCCGCGGCGGCGGCGCCGGTTCTCCAGGCTGGGGCTCTGTTACTTTTTTCCTTCCCCTCATGGCGGGGAGGGGGCGGGGCCAACTCGCGGCGCGTCATCGCCGCGGCCCCGCCCCCCTCTCCTGTCCAGCAGCGCTGTGGCGCGTCTGTATGCATGTTGATGAGCGGGGGGGGCGTGCTGTCTGGCGCGGGCGCTAATCGCGCCTTTTTCCTCTGGCCAATCTCCTGCGCTCCTCCTCCTCTCTTCTTCCTCTGAGGCCTTCCCGCGCTTTCCTGGCTCCTGGCATCAAACTGTGAGTGGCCCATTGGGCCCTGCTTGGCTTCTTTTCTTAGGTTTAAGGGTGACATATTTCATGAGTCTGCATCCGGGATTAGAGGGTCCTTCCCTGTCCTTAATCCCTGGGGGCCATTTGCATTCCTCCCACACGGGACATTAAAGGGGCATCCCGGGTAGCCTACTGGCGTAATTCCCTGGGTCTTAGCGACCACACAAAATCACTTTTATGGAGGCATCCCCTGATACGGGGGCGGGTACCCCTTCGGGGCATCCCAAGAAGTGCATATTGTGCGGTGTGTCCTTTTCGGGGGACGATGTACTGCTATGTATTCCCTGTGCACAGCTAACCATTACCCGGCAGTCAGAATCCCAGACTTTGGGATCAGCACCGTCGGCTGCGTCGTCTCCACCTCCCACCCTGACGCAGGCTACGTGCGTTGCGGTCGAGGGCAGGGATTCGCAGGCTGATATGTGCACCAGATTGGCAGCTCTGGAAAAGATTGTTTCCTCGTCGGCCGCTCGTAAGGCCCCGGCCAAGAGGAAACATTTGTCCCCGGCCCCGCCGGGGGATGACGGAGACGATATTAATTTTCTTGACTGGTCTGAATTGTCTGTCCCGGAGGACGGAGAGGTGTCCGATGGGTCAGAGGTTACTGACGATGAGTATTCTGCTAGTGCCGCTGCCGAGTTTAGTGAGCTGGAAATTCGGCGGACTCCTTTCAAGCTCTTGCCTTGATGTTGGAGGTTCTGAACATCTCTCCTCCTGAAACGGCATCGCAGCAGGATGATGAGCTGTTTGAGGAATCCAGGCCGCGCTTGGAATCCCTACGCAGCGGCATTTTGACAAAATCATTGACAGGGATTGAGCAGGCCGGCACGGCTCCCGGGCATCCCGCAAGGGTGGGATAGGAGATATCCCTTCCCTGCTGTGGTGGTCAAGCGCGGGGCTTCCCCGCCCGAGGCCGACGCCCCGGTTCTGGGGTTATCTAACTCCTCGGTCCTAAATAGACCTGATTGTTCCACCCTCAAGGACGGGGAGGATAAGCGTATTGATCAGATGGCTTGCCATGGTTCTATTAGCGTCGGGTCGGCCATGCGGCCTGTCTGTGCCTCTGAGCTTATGGTGTTGGCGGCCAGATCCTTGGTTAGGGAACTGTTGACGTCTTCCGGACTTCGTCCGGGGAGTAATGGGTTCCTTAGTCTCAAACGCTGTGAGCTGTTTTTATCCTTTGTATTGACAGCCGGCCTTACTAGTGACTATTCGGCGGTCGGTATGTCTGCGCCAGTGGGCGGCAGATTTTATGTCCATGAAGTCTCTGACGGCCCTACCCTTCGTGGGGTTGAGGCTCTTTGGTGAGACTTTGGACTCAGTCTCCCAGGGTGGTAGGTTACCGCAGCGAAAGGAGCAGCGTCGCTCTTTTCGGGGGGCGACCTCTACTGCCCCTTCCTTTCGGGGGGCCAGATCTGGAAGAGGATCTACATTTCGTTCCTCCAGAAGTGACTCGGGGAGCAGGGGCAGAGGACGTGCCCGCTTAGGATACCACTGGGGTTCGGAGCCCAAGCCGGCTATCTAGCCTGCTCAGCAATAAGGGGGCGCCCTCACCCTTGTGGGTGGGGGGACGCCTCAGGCGCTTCTCCCAGGTTTGGGATCAAGAAGTCTCGGACAGGTGGATTCGTGAGGTTGTGTCTTCCGGCCACGAGCTAGAGTTCGAGCTCCGCCCCCCCTCCAGATTTCTGAGGTCTCGGATGCCTTCAGAGCCCTGGCGGCTCAGGGGCTCATGGGGGCAGTATGGTGTCTTTTGGACATGGCTGTCATTCGTCCCGTGCCTGTCTCGGAACGGGGCGAGGGCTTCTATTCCAATCTGTTCACGGTTCCCAAGAAGGACGGGTCGATCCGTCCTGTCCTGGATCTCAAGCTTCTCAACAGGTTTATCAGGGCGCGCAAATTCCGCATGGAGACCTTGCGCTCGGCCATTCAGTCTCTCCGTCAGGGAGATTTTCTGACGTCCATAGATATCAAGGATGCTTATCTGCACATTCCGATTTTTTCCAGCACACCAGAGGTTCCTCAGGTTTGTAGTGGAGGACCGTCACTTTCAGTTTGTGGCTCTTCCTTTCGGCCTCACCTCGGCGCCCCGGGTGTTCACTAAGGTGCTGGCGGGGGTGATGGCACTGCTCAGAGTCCGGGGCGTTCGCTTTGTACCCTATCTGGACGGTCTGCTGATCATGGCGTAGTCATTCAGCCAAGCGGAGTTGGACACCGGTGTGGTGGTGTCCACTCTGGAGAGGTTCGGTTGGGTGATCAATCACCCCAAGTCTTCCCTTTGTCCATCCAGGATTGTGACTTTTCTGGGGATGTCTCTGGACTCCTCGCAGGCCGGGGTCTTTCTGCCCCAGGCCAAGATACTTTTGCTCCAGGAGTTAGTGCGGCTACTCTTGACAGCTCCTCGGCCGTCCATCCGGATAGGGATGAGGCTGGTGGGATTAATGGGGGCCTCATTCGAGGCAGTTCCCTTTGCCCAATTCCATACGAGGACGCTTCAACTTCATCTGATGAAGGTTTGGGGCAGGTCACCACTGTGGTTGGACCGGTCCTTTGGTTTACCCCTCAAGTTCATCGATCCCTTCAATGGTGGATGGGGTCGGTCGATCTGGGGAAGGGCAAATCCTTCCTGGCCCCTTGCTGGGAAATGGTTACCACGGACGCCAGCCTATCGGGCTGGGGGGGGGTGTTTGGAAGGATTGCCAGTTTCAGGGGCTATGGAGTCCGCAGGAGGCTCACGAGCCCATCAACATTCTGGAATTGAGAGCCATCAGGTTGGTTCTGTTTCGTTTGACGCGTCAGTTGCGGGGCCGGCCGGTTCAGGTCCGGTCGGACAACCGGACGGCGGTTGCTTACATCAATCACCAAGGGGGGACTCGCAGCAGGAGTGCCCTCAGGGAGGTGCCTTTGATTCTGGACTGGGCGGAGACCTACGTCCCGTGTATCTCAGCGGTCTGCTTTCCGGGAGTGGAAACTACGGAGGTGGACTTGCTGAGCAGGGCCTTCTCTCGTCAGGGGGAGTGGTCTCTCAGTCTCAAGGTGTCTTGTTTGATTTGTCTCAGGTGGGGGTCCCCAGGGTGGACCTCTTTGCCTCTCGCCACAATCACAAGCTTCCGGTCTTTGTGTCGCTCTCGCAGGATCCTCTGGCTCTGGCAGTGGATGCCATGTCTCTGAACTGGAGGGAGCTGGGCCTACTTTACCTGTTCCCTCCGTTCCCGCTGCTGGCCAGGGTGGTGCGCAAACTGGCGTTGGATGGGGCTTCTGCGATCCTGGTGGCCCCCAGGTGGCCAAGGTGCGTTTGGTTCGCATATTTAGTAAGGCTGGCTAAAGACCAGTTCGTGTTGCCGCTAGGTCCGGACCTAATCAGGGTCGGCTGCGTCGTCCCAGTTTACAATCGCTGGCTTTGACGGTGTGGCTGCTGAGTTCACTATCTTGATAGAGGAAGGTCTTTCTGATCCAGTTATTCAGACACTTATCAGTGCCAGGAAGCGGTCTTCCTCTACTATTTATTATAGGTCTTGGATGTCCTATATTGACCGGTGTGAGGGTAGGCCCCTTTCTTGCCGGGAGTTCTCTATTCCCAGGCTCTTGGAGTTTCTTCAACATGGTTTGGATCTGGGGCTCCTGGTTAGTACCTTAAAGGGGCAGTTTTCTGCCCTGGCGGTTTTCTTCCAATGGTCCTTTGCGCTTCATCCTTTAGTCAAGACGTTCTTCTAGGGAGTTATGCATGTGCGGTCTCCTAGGAAGCCTTTTGTTCCGTTTGGGATTTGATTTTGGTTCTTTCTGCTCTTCAGGGGTCTCCGTTTGAGCCCATGCTTGGGCTGCTTTGTCGTCCCTTACTCAGAAGGTGGCTTTTCTGGTGGCCATTACTTCTGTGAGACGTGTTTCTTCGTTGGCTGCCTTATCCGTTAAAGCTCCGTATTTTGAAGGGCATCAGGCTAAGGTTGTGTTTCGTTTCAGGCCAGACTTCCTTCCTAAGGTGGTTTCGGCTTTCCATTTGGATCGGGATGTTGTCCTGCCCTCTCTCTGTCCTAATCCTAGGAATGAGAAGGAGAGGGCGTTGCATTCCTTGGACGTTGTCCGCGCTGTGAAGTATTACCTGGTGGCTACGTCTTCTTTTCGTAGGACGGACGCCTTCTTTGTGGTGCCTTCTGGGCCTAGGAAGGGTTTGGCTCCTGCCAATTCTTCTGTCGATAAATGGATTCGTCAGGCCATTTTGGGGCCTATGCTGTCTAGGGGAGGAGTCCCCCTTTTTGTGTTACTGCTCATTCTCCTCGTGCTCTTGGAGCGTCCTGGGCTTTCCAGCACCGGGCCTCTGTTGAGCAAGTTTGTAAGGCCGCTACTTGGTCTTCTGTTCATACTTTTTCCAAGTTTTACAAGGTTGATGTTTGGGCCTCAGCGGACGCTGGTTTTGGCCGCCTGGTTTTACAATCTGTTGTGGCATAGGTTGTGCCTTGTTACCTTGTTTTGGATTCCCGCCCTTTTTATGGACACTGCTGTTGGATGTCCCATGTGTTATGGATATCTGAAGCGGGGTGTGTGACATACTTAGAATAATACCATTTTGTGAAATACTCACCTGTAAAATGGGTATTATAAGTATGTCACACACCCCGCTTCACCCGCCCTTTTTTGGTACTCTGGATACTCTGTATAGGGCATTTTGCGTGGTTCTTGGTTTTATTGTTGCCTCTTCCTGGTCCCTTGCTTACTGCTTCTGTATACTGGGTAATGAGTGGGAGGTCCCAGGTATTTGTGGAGCAGGGAGGGGCTTTTTTCTTTGCATCATCTCTGCAAGAAGTCGCCTCTTAAGGAGGTATTACCCATGTGTTATGGATATCTGAAGCGGGGTGTGTGACATACTTATAATACCCATTTTACAGGTGAGTATTTCACAAAATGGTATTATCAGAACTGGAACGCGTTCAAAGAAGGGCAACAAAGTTAATAAAAGGAGTGCGGGGGCTAGAGTACCCGGAAAGATTGTCCGTTAGGCTTATTTAGTCTAGAAAAAAGACGATTGAGGGGTGATCTAATAACTATGTATAAATATATTCGGGGTCAATACAAGGATCTGTCCCACAATCTATTTATACCCCGGAGTGTAACCATAACCCGAGGGCATCCACTAAGGTTAGAGGAAAGGTGCTTTCTCCACCGACATAGGAGGGGATTCTTCTCTGTAAGAGCAGTGAGACTATGGAACTCGCTGCCAGAGGAGGTAGAAATGAGGGATACATTAAAAATGTTCAAAAGTGGCCTTGATGCCTTCCTGGCATGTAATAACATTTCCGGCTATGGCTACTAGACCACTGGAAGGAGTTAAGCAGGCTGAACTGGATGGACTAAAGTCTTTATTCAGCCTTACATACTATGTTACTATGTTACTATGTTACTATGTTGCTGTGATTTTGTCCTTAAGAACCTCCACAGGAAAAGGAGCCCCTTTAGCGATCTATTGTAGATTTCCAGATACCACAAATTCAAAGTGATATATTCTACGTGTATATAATCCCGCACTCGTACACAGACCTGCAGCCCTCCAAGGTCCATGATGTTGTCCCCAGTGATCTTCAATATTTATGAATTTTAGGACTAGGAATTTAAGTATCCAAATTGACATGAGGATCATCCCAGGTCCATGGAAATTCCCCATCTCTCCTAATCGTCCTCAACTTAACTTGTCATCTTATAAGACCACCCATTGCTCTGATACAAAGCACACAGCATGCTTGCATTATAATGCCCAGACCACTCCCACTTGAATCACAAGCTAAATGAAGGCAGAAGTTTGAACCTTCAAATCTCTGTCATTAAAGCGAGTCAGCAATCAATGGCAATCATTGGCCCATTGTGTAGGGTCACACTTGGCCATGTTCTAAACATTTTCCCATTAAAAAAAAACTTTTGCTGCTGAGATAAACAGTTTAAAGTTTCACGTTCTCTTTCTCACACAAAGAGCGAGAGTGGGCAACAGGGAGAATGTAATGCTGTGCTTGTGCACAAGCTGAGAGGGAGCTAGGGTGCCCCTTGGTCACAGGAGACAAAGGGTTTTTATCTGCATGGACAGCTCTTTGAGGCTTCAAATTTAAAACCAATGGCAGTTTAGGACATTGACAAGTGTAGCCCTACATAATGGGCAAACACTTTGCTATGCCTGGAAAATGCCTTTAGAGATGACACAAACTTTCCCACGACAGCGACTCAGACAACCAGACACTCACCTTATCTCCCGTGCAGCACGGCCTGGTCGGTCTGATGTTCAGGAACCACCCGGTTCCCCCTGGTTCCTCATATGCCACCCTGCTTCTCACATCAGTCACACAGTGCTGTCCATTTATTGCATTGGAGGGGCAGGCCAGGCCCACCCCACCAATGAAATGAATGGATGGTGCACAGGGACCAGTGGGATTCGCCAGAAGCTGCAGGGCTCAGACCAAAAACTAACCCTGCTCGCCGTCGGAGGGGGAGCAGGGAGTGCCCCGCCACACGACCGCCCCAACCCTCATACACAGAGGTTTCCACAAGGCAGACAGGGTTGCAGCTGCTGCACGGAAGAGAAGGTAAGGGCCTGTTTTTTTCTTTTATTTGGGTTTCATAACCTTTCATTTAGAACTTTTTCATTTAGAATAGAAAGTGAATAAGGGAATATGTATATATGTAAGTGAATACAGTAGAAGTCCAGTATTTGCATTGACCCCCCCCCCCCCCATCCTGCTTACCTCCCTGACACCGAGGCAGGGTGGTGGGGTTACAAGGTGAATTAATTAAAGAGCACACTAGGGCGTTCTGATTTCCACTCTTTGGGGCTTTCCGAATTGGGGAGCTCCCCTGTGTAAAAACCCCAGTACCCTGCCGCGGCCACATCCTCGTCCACCTCTAGCTGTGCACACACACACACTGGTCTGAATGGCCAGCGACACACCCAGAAGCTGAGCAGAGGATTTGGCTCGCTGCACACTAGGATCTTTGACATTCAGACATCTTAGCTGCTGACAGAGTTAAAGGTAAAGCTAGGGCTCAGCCAGTCAGCGCACTCTGTATCGGCTAAGCCTGTGTTGTGGGAACGACAGGAAGGTGAGTGAATCTGGCAACCTAGGAGGATACAAACAGTGGGACGTCCCAAATTTAAATGCCCCCCTGAGTGGAACAAGACACAGGGAAGTGAAATTCCTGTGTGTTGTTCCTTTTGAAGGTATTCAACAACAATAAGCCCCGAGACTCAACCCGGTCAGCCAGCAGGGTTTAAGTGCTAGCCCTTATTTTTGTGCATTGTGTGTGACTATTTTCCATACCCAAGTGCACCATCATGATTGTTTTTCTTTTCTTTCTTTATCATTCCCCCAATTTTGCCAGCCATATCACCTTAAATATATTTATTACCCCAAAAATACCAGAAGTTCAAGCAGTCTTGTCATCTTACTATATTGGGAATAAACATGTTAGTTTCTGAGTAAAAGGGATTTGTGGTTTTATATATTTTGGGAAAAATGTTGGTCAGTACTTTATTTTAGTCTGTTCAACTTGATCTGAACTTTAGCTGGAAGCAACAGAAGCATTTATGGGGCGTTGTTTATTTGTGGCTTAATCTCTAGTGATAAGGGAGTTCAGTTTGGCGAAATTTAGAGAACCCACTAAATAAAGGTAGGAATAGAAGGCTTGAACCGAACACCTGAGTAGGCCTGTAATTTCTTGTATACAAACACAAAATCACAAAAATTGATTTAGGATCTCTGAGGTTAATAAAAATAAAGGTAGATTGCCAAATTGATGATGACCAAACTCAGCAAATGGGGGTAAGTTGATCAAATGGTGGGGAGGCGGTCAGTTGTTTGCCAACTACCCCCATTTGAGATACATATGCTTTTTAGTGGATGTCAGACTAATGGCTTATATTCAGGGCCGGTGCCAGCACAGGACAAACCTGGGCAATTACCAGGGCCCCTGGCATCTTCAGGGACCCACTCAGGCTCACGCTTGGCCATTTTACAGTGGGCCTGAACCACCAGATCCAGGGTGTTGTGTGCAGACCTGCTCATGGCTGACCTCAGCAACATTGGAGAAGGTGGCATGGAATGGAGGGCAGTTGATGGAAGCTCAGAAGGTGGGGAGAAGCAGGTGACAACTGACAGCAATGATAAAGTATTTAGTGGCAGTGGAGCAAGCAGTAAGGGCTGAAGGGTGCTTGGTGGCAGTAGAGATTGCTACAAGGACTAGAAGACTGGCTATAGGGAAGGCAATAAGGATTGGAGAGCGATCAGCAGCAGAAGATGACCAATTTGAGAAAGTGTGACACACCACTTAGGGGCCCACTAAGACTCTCTTGCCCAAGGGCCCCACAGACCTAGTGCCGGCCCTGCTTATATGGCTATGGGGAAGGGGGTGCACACATTAAAGGCTGGATTCCAGTGCCGGGAGGAGGCCTTGCACAAGGTGCCTTTCCGCCTACGTGCAGCCCTGAATAGAGATGTGTAGTGTGTCTTTTTTTTAGAATGTGAAATAATAATAATTATATGTAATTTAAAAACCAAACATAATTTTAAATTCCTATAAGAAACTAGTAATGAAATATTTACAGACAGTTAATGAGTGTATTGCCCAAGATATTGGTTCAGCTATTACAGAAAGGAGATATGTCATGTTAACTGGTGCACCTGCCTCAATATACTGTATGGTTTCCAAATGCTTAGATCACAGTGCGCACTACAAACCTTGCTGTAAAAACAAGTGGGCAGCGCAATTTTCATATTTGATTTACTTGCTCCACTTTTTGATTTTAGGTCTGCACGGTTTTATTTTATAGTGTTCCTCACTGACTAAAAAAATCTATAACTCAGTTTTACAGACACTTTCCCTTAAGCGTGCAGCCCAACACCTATGATTAACTTACCACATATTATTTGTTTAAGGTGTGTGTAATATGTTTATAGAGCATGGCAGCTGACATAATGTAGTTTTTGGCAGACTGACATACGTTTTCCCCTTCGGTAACCTTTCAAGAAAAAAAATGGCTGAATAATGTATACGAGGGGAAAATCGTTAAGTGTATTTTTGAATCCATTAAAAATTATTTTCCTGCTTTGTAAAAAGATCTAGGCAAGAATAGTTATCTGTTTAACCCTTTCGCTGCCAGCCTACCTGCAGCATTTGCCACTCCCTGTTGCCAGACTGAGTTTGACTGTTTTGCGCTACACATGTTCAACTGTCATTTTCGAAAGGCTTTCCAGGGATTTCCCAGGAAAATTATATATTGTTTTTTTCAACAGAGTCTGGGCTTTAACATGAAATGTCTTGTTTGTGTTTTTTAGGTGTATTCTCAACATTTTTGGGTGAAATGTGTGAAAAAAAATAAAAAAAATATATTTTTTTACAATTTGTAGAGTTTTTTTGTAATAAAAAATGTAAGTTTGTCAATAAAATCTTATTGCGTGAGAAACCCCAATTTCTCCCGCTTACAGCGATACCACATATGTATAGGTAGACACCCTTTCCTGCCCAGAAGCCTTTTATAGCTGCTGGATGACAAATGGTTAATTAAAAAAAAAAATGACATAGGGTCCCCCTTCCCGGGGAGGGGGACCCCATTTTTTTTTGGATTTTTAAGGGTTAAAAACCCTTAAAAATCCAAAAAAAAAAATGACGTGGGGTCCCCCTTACCCAAAGTAACCAGCCCGGGACCAGCTATGGGGGCTTGTAGGCACAGAGTGGGGGGGCCAGCTTTGGTGGCCCCCCCACCCTGCAGCCTACGAGCCCACATAGCCTATGTGGGCCCGGGCTCTTCTGCCCCCCCCTGGCCTTTGGGGAGGCAGGTAATGGGGGTGCGGGGGTTAATGGCAATGCCACCCCCCCAGCCATGTGAACTGGTATAAGGGGTCTCATGGACCCCTTACCAGCTCACAAAGGGTTAACTGTAAAAAAAAAAACACCACACAATAAAAAAAAGTATTTTATTAAAAAAAAATAATTTTTTTTTACTGTACTTACCTTCGATTGCAAGCTCTTGTCCCTCGCCGCTCAGCTGACAGATGCCGGTGATCGGTACAGGAGAAGGAGGAGGCAGGAGATCAGAGGATCTCCTGCCACCTCCTTACCCTGTGCCGATCACCGGCATCTGAGAAGTTGAGAAGGGTGAAGCCAGATATCGGGGGCCGGGATGACGTCATAAGCCCCGCCCCCAAGGGGGCGGGGCTTAGCGGCAAGATGGCGGCCGCCATCGAGGATCAAAGGGGAGAGAGCCTCTCAGGCTCTCTCCTGAAGATCGGTAAGTCCTGGGGGGGGATCGGAGGCCCCCCAGGTGAAGAGGAGGGACAGCGGGAGCCAGCGCACATGGAGGTAAGTGAATGTCATTTTTATTTATTTTTTTTTTTACAGTTAGCAGCTGCTGCTGCAGAAGCGGGGGGGGGGGGCGGCCTATTCCGGGGGCTCTCCTGGAGCCATCCGACCCCCCACGGGGGATCGGATGGCACCAAATTAAAGGGGAGACCCGGCCGGATCCAACAAGGGGTCAGGTGAGTATTTTTTATTTTTATTTTTTAAACTAGAAGCGATCAAAGTCAAGCACGTAACACCTACGGGCTTGGCACTTAAGGCCCAGCCAAGCCAGCACGTAGGTGTTACGTGCTTGGCAACAAAAGGGTTAATAAAAGAATATGTTCTGCATTCTAATGATAACTGTTAAAACATAGAAAAATGTGTTATACCCCTTGTGAAGAAATATGGAAAATGTGGCCATTAACTGAACGCAACTGGCCATCATTTGCTAGAGGGGGTTCATTTAATACTTCTGTAGAGAAAATAATCAAAAAATTACATACGTCATTAAATCCATGAGTGATGTCTTTCTTTGCAAAATACTTGTGTCTTTCCTTTCTTTACATAAACCACCCATGCTGACCCCATATCCAAACGTGCAAATGGCCATGCTGATCAGAACTGATCTAACACATTGCCACTGCTAATGAGTATCAATACTCCTTAGCCCTCTTCATCAGGCACATTGAAGAGGACTATGTATTCTCGAAAGCGCAACCTAAAATGTACTTATTAGCTTACAAAACGAAATACCTTATTTTAGTATAATCAACTTTATTGGTTTCAAAAAGCATAACAAGATGTGGGAGGGATACAGAAAGGAAGAGGAACGGGAGGGGGAGGCATAACATTTACATTGTGTTGTAAATAATTTCATAGGAGCAGCCATTCACTTAAAAAGTGCACATTTGTTAAGAGCTCATACCATGAGGTGAACAATTATTCCACCTTAGGCCTATGACAGGGCACAGGACCCTCACTGAGACTCTTAGGCAGAAAATGCACCTGCCTTACAAGCACCAGCAGGGACAAAATCCTCAGGCTGTCTTACTGGTGTGGGGTGCGGAAGGTACCTGATGAGGTATGAACCGGGATCAAGCTTTGCTAAATGTAGGTTAAACCTCTAGGAGGATACAGGGTATAGAGAGGAGGGGAGTGAGAAGAGGAGAGAAGGAAAGAGAAAGAAAGGGAAAATCGTCTGACCTCGCCTAAAGAATGAGGAGCGTGTCATATTGGTGCTTAGGTGGATGAACAATGTTTACACCGAGCTATCAGTTTGTTTAAAGTAGGCAAGGAAGTCGGGAGACCCGATAGATAATCCAGCCCGACCGAGACCGCAGGTATAGTTCATTGGTGTATTTCATGTCTGAGGTCAGTTCCTCCATGCGGCGAATTGATTCTAATTCCTGCACCCACTCCATCATTGTGGGCACATCCTGCGACTTCCAATGTCTGGGAATGATTGCTCTCATGGCCGAAATAAAGTGTCGTAGAACTCTTCTCTTAAGGGCAGACAGGGGACCAGGGATGAGAGACAGGAGGGCCACCAGTGGCGTGTTGTTTATCCTATCACCAGACATTTGCTGATAGATAGTTAGGATTAGTTCCCACAGAGCATTAATCGCAGGACATTCCCACCAAATGTGGGTCATGTTGCCCGTTGCCGTCAAACATCTCCAACACCTGTCCGACTGGGAGGGTGCAAATCGGTTGATGTCTGCTGGGCATCTATACCACCTAGAAAGTACCTTGTAGTTTATTCCTGTGCGGTGCAGGCCGAGGACATGCCATGGGTGCAAGCATAAATTTTGGTAAGGTCAGTCTCAGAAATCTGGACCCTGAGCTCCCTTTCCCATTTATTGACAAACAGAGGGGGGGGGGGGGGGGGGTTGGCCCAACCTGTTAAGTAGCGAGTAAAAGATTGATATCATGTGTGTAGGGGGAGATGATTGGGTAACTAAAGCTTCGAACTCTGTTAGGGGAAGTTGAGAGGTTTCCAGCAAGTTATTTGCTGTAACGAAGGCCCTGAGCTGTCTGTGCAAGAGCCAGGAGATGCGGCTACCTCTTGCCTCCCTTTGGAGATCCTCCAATGTGGGGATTCTCCCTGATTCCAATATATGACCCATTGTGACATTGGAGGAGGCTTCTCATGTGAGGAAACTGTCAGAAAGCATCCCAGGTTCAAAGGAAGGTCAAATAAGGGGGTGAGGGGGCTTGTCTACAGGGGGGTCCCATATTTCCAGAAAATGTTGTGCAAGGAAGGGGGTAGCAGCCCTCTAGGATTTGGAGAGGGGGCAGCCCACGCAATTGATACTAGATACTAGACTTTCTCAAGCTGGACCCATAACTTATCGTTGCTTCTGTGGCCCAGTCTACTACCTGCTGAAGAATAGCGGCCATGTGGTACCGTTTTAAGTCAGGAAGACCTGCACCCCCCATACAAATTTGGAGAATGCAGCCTGCAGTTTGCGATAGAAGCCACTGGGAATTTTTATGGGGGCTGTCTGGAAGAGGTAAAGGAGCTTTGGCAGGATGTCCATCTTTAAGATATTAATTCTGCCGAACCATGAAAATGGTTTCGTTGTGTACTTGTCCAGGTCGCTCTGTATCTTAGCAACAAGGGGTTTATAATTCAAATTATATATTGTAGACAAGTTACTAGGAATCTGGATACCCAGGCATTTGATGGCATGGGGTTGCCTTTTGAAGGAAAAGTTAAGTTCTAATTGTTTGACTTCTCTTGGGGGCAAAGAGAGGTTGAGGGCCTCTGACTTAGAGTGGTTGATTTTAAAGTTGCTTACGCGACTGAACCGATTGAATTCTGCCAGTATAGATGGGAACGATGTTAGAGGTGAGGTTAAATGTAGTAGCAAATCATCCGCAAACAGTGACGCTTTTTGCTGACGATCTGCACCTGTATTCCTTTTATACTAGGGTTGTTCCTAATGGCAACAGCCAAATTTTTCATGGTGATGACATAGAGAAAAGGAGACAAGGGACAGCCCTGACGTGTGCCGTTGCTGATTGGGAGCGCGGCGGAAAAGAGCCCATTGGCCCTGACATTTGCTGTTGGGTTGGTATAGAGGGCAAGAATTTTGGAAAGGAGGTTCGGGCTAACACCAATTTGTTGGAGTGATGCCTTCATGAACGCATCACAGGAGAGAAGGCAGGCCAGGGTCTTTGCTAGGGTGATATGTGAGATTAAATTGAATAATTTGTTAGTGTTGTCCCTGGCCTCCCTCCCCACCTGGTCCAAATGTATCAAGTCAGGTAACAGAGGTTGAAGTTTCAGAGAGATGATCTTGGCATAAATGTTAAGATCAACGTTAATTAAGGAGATGGGCCTGTAGCTGCTACAAAGGGATGCGTCTTTGCCTGGTTTGGGGATAACTGATATGGTTGCTTCTAAGGACTGTTTCGGGAAGGGGCATTCTTCATTTATTGCGTTGAAAGTTTTTGTTAGGAAAGGAATCAATTTTGGTCCAAAATGTTTATAGAATTTAGGGGAGTAGCCATCTGGGCCTGGACACTTGTCTGACGGCGTTTCTTTGGTTGCCCGGGCTATTTCTTGCTCAGAGAAAGGCATTTTCAAATTTGTGGATTCTGGCCCAGGGATAGTAGGAAGGGGGGTGTTGGCTATATAGTTAGATATTTCCTCCATGGCCCCCGGGAGGCTAGTAGAAAATTGAGAGCCTTGCAGGTTATATAGTGATGCGTAGAAATCTCTGAAGGTATCCGCAATGTCGGATGGGGTCTGAGCTATTGTGCCATCTTGTCGCTGGAGACTAGGGATGTGCGTTATCATTGATCTGGGGTGCAGAGATCTCGCCAACAGATGGCCACACTTATTGGCCGATTCGTATAAGCGGGTCTTGCCTCTGTCCCTATATCTTAGATAGGATTGGTCATACGGTTCCTGAAGCTTTTCTCTGGTTCTCATCAGGTCTAGTAATGTTGTGTTTGTCTGGTTGGCTTTATGGTCAGCTTCTAGGTTCTGAATTAGATGCAAGGTCTGATTCACTAGTGAGACACGATCTCTTTTCAGCCTAGAACCATGCTTAATGAGCTCCCCCCTAATGACGCACTTCAGTGCCTCCCATTGGTAAGGCAGCGGAGTAGTGTCCCCTTTGTGACCATTGAAAAAGTGCTCTATTAATGTTCCAATAGCTGAGGAACAGACTGCATCACTGAGCAAGTTGTCATTGAGTCGCCAAGACCAACAGGACGGGGAGAGACCCGGGAGCTGAATTGACACAAATATTGGAGCATGGTCTGACCACACTATCGGGCCGATCCATTCACTTGGATCCCAATCCAGAGCGTGATGGCTCATCAGGAGATAGTCTATTCTGCTGTACGAATTGGCAGCATGGGAATAAAAGGAGTAATCTTTTTTGGAACCATGCAGTGCTCTCCAGGTGTCTACCAGCTGAAGGCCTAACAGAGCTTTTTTCAGCTGCTTAATTTTGCTCAGCGGCACAGCCGATCTCCCGGAGGAGGTGTCGAGGGAGGGATTAAGAGGGATGTTGAGATCTCCCCCCAGAAGCAGAATTCCTTCTGCAAAGTCCCCAAGTAGGCGAAGCACCTTTGTACAGAAGTTGACCTGATCGGAGTTGGGGGCGTAGATGTTTGCCACTGTGTAAGTTCTGGTGAAGAGTTTGATTTTAAGGAAGAGAAACCTCAAGTCTTAAAGGAGCCACAGCACTCAACCCTGTCAGCTAGCAGGCCAGCCTATAATCTGTCTCTAAACTTGGTTAAAAACAGAGGACTCGGTCACACACATCTGCAGAAGTATGCTTAAGCTGCACCACTACGCCAAAGTGCCTCTGTGGGGTGCAGTCCTAACTCTAATCTCTGAGAGCCCATCTGGGACATACAGTGCAATAGATAAATTGGGAGCAGGCTTACCTGAGGTTGCCCTAAACCTCTCAAGTGCAAGCCATGGGGTGGAAGGGTCAAAGACCTTGCAATACAGCCTAGACCCCACACACCATGTGCTTGCACAAATTCAAAAGAAACAAAGGGGGGGTGGCAGCCGCTCAGACCATTTTATAACTAACATGGGAGGTGCACGTTAGCAGGGCAATTAGTACACACAAGTCTTAAAGGAGCCACAGCACTCAACCCTGTCAGCTTGCAGGCCAGCCTATAATCTGTCTCTAAACTTGGTTAAAAACAGAGGACTCGGTCACACACATCTGCAGAAGTATGCTTAAGCTGCACCACTACGCCAAAGTGCCTCTGTGGGGTGCAGTCCTAACTCTAATCTCTGAGAGCCCATCTGGGACATACAGTGCAATAGATAAATTGGGAGCAGGCTTACCTGAGGTTGCCCTAAACCTCTCAAGTGCAAGCCATGGGGTGGAAGGGTCAAAGACCTTGCAATACAGCCTAGACCCCACACACCATGTGCTTGCACAAACTAATAACTAATAACTAATAATATAACTAATAATATCAGTTAAACAAACATGAGTTGTAACCAACATGAGCTATTAACAACATGGGGAGGGGGCCAGATAGCCCCAGACATCTCAGAAATAAAGAATAACGTTTATAACTGCAACAATCAGCAAACCATATAGGCCCAGCCGGATAGGTCCACCGGGGACGGCCCCCAAAAAACTGGGTTGCCCCCCGCGAGGCTCGGCCAGCCAGGCGCCGGCCACGCCGGGGCCAAGCCCCATCACCGGCAGCACCGACCAAGCAAAAAAAAAATATGGTGCACACGTAGGCCAAGGCCGGCCCTGGGAGGCCGGTCAGCTCTCTCAGCCCAACCGGACGCCCACATGGCGTCAGCAGCTATTGCAAGGCCCCCCTCCGGGAGGCGGCTTCAGTCAGGCCGACAGGCCACAGGGCCCCGGCCCCTCACGTGACGTCCCCAGCCTGGGAATAAGTAAATGTAAGGTAATCAGACAAGGTCCTGCTTCGGAGGCCAGGCCACCCAACACGACCGGCGACCAGAACACTGACAGTAGCACGGGCCGGCCGACCGAGTCAGACCGGGTGCCAGCCAGGCCAGGCAAGCAACACTGGCCAGCAATAGAGTTCAAGTGTCAATGGCTCCAATGGCGGGGCACCATATGTCTCGGCGTCAGGGGCAGGAGACAAACGTGAGGGGGCGCACCACCCCTATCAGAGGCAGGCATATTTACGGAGTAGGGAACAAAGGGACTCGGGCCTGTCAGAGTTCAGATTGGTTTAAGCAACTCAGATCTGTCGGTCCGGGTTCTGGCGCATTCTTCTTCCATTGTCAGGCCTGTGGGGTTGCTGATCGCCTCGCCCCCAGGCCGGGGGCGCCCCATCGTTGATCCCAAGGTCTGGAGAAAGCCAGTCCTCTATGGGGATAGCAGGAGCATACAGGAAGTTGAAAAGGCCCGTCAGCTGGGAGGGGGACCGTAGGATAAAGGTGCGGCCTCTTCTTGCGACTATTAGATGAAATGGGTGCCCCCATCTGTAGGTAGCTCCCACCATTTTAATGATCTCCAGTAGTGGTTTGAGGGTCCGTTGCATTCGAAGGGTGCGCCTTGCCAGGTCCGGTAGAAGCATGACTGACGAGCCGCGGTAGGAAGAGGGGCCCCTCTCCCATGCCCTCCTCAGGATCTCTTCTTTAACTTTATAATAATGAATCCGACAGATAACGTCCCTAGGCCTGGACGGGTCTGCCGGCGCGGTCCAGGTGCCCTGGGGATCCTGTCGATTTTGATATGTTCGGCTAGGGGCCGACCCAGCAGCTCATTGAAGATAGCAGCAGCGGTCTCCCCCAGATTGCTATGCTCAGGTGACTCGGGGAGGCCCCGGAGTCGGATGTTGTTATGCCTTCCCCTATTCTCCATGTCATCCATATCAAGTATTGTTCTGGCGATATGCTGCGTCGATGCGGCTTGGGCTGTCTCCAAAGCAAGTTTTGCTCTTTCCAGAGCCTCCAAACGTTGGTCTGTGGAGATTTGGGTTTGTTCCAGGACTTGGACTCTGTCTGCAACCTCTGGAACAGATTTTGTTACTTCTTCTATCTCTCGTCTGAATAATGTTTCCATCCTATTGGTGTAGTTCTTGAAATCCTTCCTAGAAGGTAGGAATCGTAGCAGGACATCAAGGTTATATTGTGAGGAGGTGATTGGCTCCGGGGTTGGTGGCCCCTCTGAAGCTGAGGGGCTGGGCCAGGTTGGTTGGGAGACACCCAGCTGTAGGCCGGCCCAAGTGGATCCCATATTCATATTTGAAGAGGTGCTGCGCAGGGGTGTGTCGTGCTGCTACCAGTCGGCGCAGAGGGCCACAGGGCACAGGTCCCCGGGGGTGGGGCACCCCTTAGGGTGCCAGCATCCAGCTCATTGGGTAGAGGGTAGGCCCAGCGAAGGCCCCCCTCTGCGACAGCCCGAGCACCTCCACCGCTGCCTCCAGGCAAGGTGCAGGCGAAGGCCCGATCACATGGAGGGTAGATCAGTTGGCACTGTCGCGGGGAGAGATGTAGATGCACTTCTGGCAGGAGAGGGCGCCGCCCCCCGCTGAGAACCCCCACTCGGGGGGATGTTTCAGGGGAGTGGGGATGTCCCAGGCTGTGCATGTGGCTCTCTTGGGGTGTCTCCAGGGCCGACCACAGCAAGGTCACATTATTGTTAATGGGGCCCCCTCCAGGTTCCGTGGGGCTCTGTGACAGGGGAGGCAGCACCTTGAGCTGAGGAGAAGACCATCCCCTTCCGGGGTCTATTTGGCTGTGGGGGGAAGGTGTGCCCGGATGGGTGGGCACAGCCGAGCCGGGAGTCCAACTGAGACCCCCTCCTCTCTTGGGTTCCGGGGAAGCGGGGGGAGAAGAGACTAGCTCTGATCCAGGTGAAGGGTGCCAGCCCAGGACCTCCTCTATGAATGGGGCGGGCGATGGGGCTGTTTCACCCGTCAGCCCCATTTGATCAGCTCGTTTGGGCTGCGAGTTACGGGCTTCACCCACCAAACCCTACCGCCGTTCATTCCCCGGCGGCGGTCCCCACTCACCCCTGCCTGCCAGTCCGCTCCAGACTCATTATACTCCGCAGTGGACCGTTTGCAAGCATGGGAGCGTCCTCCTCACTCTTCATTTGGTTCCCGCCCCGCTCCGCCGCTCACCCGTGCCCCTCTCTCTCTCTCCCTGAGCACCGACAGCTCATCTTCATTCCCGCACCCGGACGTCGGGGCGGGAGCCGCAGCAGCCGAACAGATGTCCCGCCGACTCTCCCGATCCGCCGTCATGAGGCCGCCTGCCTCTTCTGATGGCGCAGGGCCCCCAGCTGAGGTCCGCCGCTCCATCCCGCCATTCTCAGATTCCAGTGGAGCAGTCTGTACACCCCCTCGGCCCCCGCTGCCCCGGGCGGCCGCCACCTCCATGTCGCTGTCATCATCCTGGTCTGTGCACCTTCGGCCCTCTGCCATGACAGGGCTCCGGCTTTCCTCGCCTAAGGAACCGCTGGGGTGGAAGAAGTGTTGTATCCTGGCAGTGCGGGAACCACCAGCGGTCGCCCGATTCTTACACCTCTTAGACATCGAGGTTTCTTGCTCCGGTGGCCTCAGTTTAAGGGTAATCTGCAAGGTTTTTTCCTGCAAGGGAGTTTTCCAGTAAGTGTCTTCACGCGGCCATAATCAAGCCACGCCCCCGAAATACCTTATTTTCTTTGCTTTCTACTGTTCATTATGATTAACATGGTACAACATTTTGCTGCTAAATCATGTTGGATATCAAATAAACCACCGCTGCTTTAAATAGAATGGCATTCCCCCTCCCATTCCCCATAGGTAGTGTTACATTCCCCCCTATCTCGTAGACAGTGTGGCATTCTCCCCGCCCATTCCCAGAGGCAGTGTTTCATTACCCCATCCCCTTAATCAGTGTGGCATTCCCCCATCCCATTCCCCACAGGTAGTGTGGCATTCCCCCATCCCATTTCCATAGGCAGTGTGGCATCCCTCCTCCCCTTCCCATAGGGAGTGTGGCATCCCCCCTCCCATTCCAAATAGGCAGTGTGGCATCCCCCTCCCATTCCCCATAGTGGCATTTCCCCCCATCCCTTTATTCAGTGTGGCATTCCCCCCTCCCATTGCCATAAGCAGTGTGTCATAATCACCCCAACCCCCTACTCCTTCCATTTATTGAAAATGGATTGAACAGTTCTCCATATGAAGTTCAGAGTTTGGACTATTTTTTATAACCTACCACTGCAATACACCTCCCCACAACTTCATCCCTCATCTGTTTGGTGTGTTCCTGTTTGTTCACTAATGTACTCTAACAAACCTCTGAGGCATTCACATAACAGATGTAATTATAATGAAATTTAATTACTAATTAGCTAGGTAACTAAGTAGCTTCTGAAGGGTCACGCTGCATTTTGTAGGGGTATCAGAGTAGGAGGGGCTGTGTATACAGTATATGCATGTACGTTTTTTTTTATAGCTCACAAATGCTTGCTAATTTGTCTTGCTCTTAATAAAATAAATCTTAATCTTAATAAAATACATTTCAGTTTTTGGCTGTAGCTTTTAAAAATGTTAACAAATTCATGGGGTATAACTATTTTTTCTAGGCACTGTATATAATAATGTATAATATAATGTATAATGCGCATATATGATATACACGGAGGAATTTGTTCAATGCATTACTATAAACCAGTGAACCACACCAGTGAATCACATACCCCGAGCGGAGAACTTTCCTATCCATGGTGCCCTGGGAGCATAATGGGGTTAGGTGTCTTGCTCAGACTCAGGGGTGGCCCTTCAGTCATGTCCCAGGCAGGAATCAAACCTGCAAGAAGTTGATTCCTTAGCCACTCAGCTATGGCTGCCCTGAGTGTATAAAACCCTGGTAACCACTAAGTGAAGGGGTTATCAGGAAAGAAAACCCTCAGGGGTACCAAGCTAAGGGCTTCTTCTGAAGAGGAGGGGCAGGGCTCAGGTGCAAAGCCAGAACACAGTGCATAGAAAGTATGTGTGTTGTTCAGCAGATATCTTACCGGTGCTACCCTCAATGCAAATAAGAGCGGTGATTTTGAGGCACCCTGGGCACCTTACAAAGGAGTGTGTTGGCGCCCGTCATTAACAAATTCCTGGCGCAAGCATGCACTTTGTTAAAGGGATAGCAGGGGTGCGGCCGCTGTTCCCGCATGCGCCATTGGACCGAGAAAGAAGGAGAGCTTCCAGGCAACCCTGGGGGTTTTACACAGCAGGGCATCCCGAATTTGGATGCCCTGGGGAAGCAATTATGCCTGCCCTGGAGTCTCATAGACTACAGGGTGGATTTTGGTCCACTTTAAGTACCTGACTTATTCGTTTAAATGTGTATGAAAGCATTTCCCCCTGGCGAGCCATTGTGGCTCTTCTGGGAGCACTGAGTGCTTTCTGGTGCATCACTTCCGGTGATGCGGTCCTGGCTGGCATCACATCCAGAGCTGGATGGCAGCCAAATGCAGGTGCCATGCAGCGGCGCGTGTCAGCGCACAGGGCCATGTACATCGGACAGCTGCATACCAAATGAATCAGCAAGCTTTATTGAGAGGCAAACAGTGAACAGACAAAAGAAAGATATGCATTGCAGGGAGAGCTTCACTGTAAGAGGTTGCAGCTTGGGGGAAGAGCTTCACAGAAGATCTGGGAGTAGTGATATCTGGAAAATAAAAGATGTACTGATTAAAATATAGATAGAACCATAGATCAAATCTGTCTCATAGGGAAGAAATTGCTGGGAAATATTTAATTAGGATAAATCGAGTAAGGGGAAGAATGCAAGAAGAATTTGACTTAGGGAGGCAGTAGCAACGATAGAAGTGGGAATGGGATAGTCTAGTTCAAAAGTAAAGAAGTATATTGCTGGATGGCCAGAATTTATCTTGAATTAGACCAAAAAAAAGGAAAAGCTGAATGTGAGTATACTGGAGAGGCATCCCATTTAGGTGAGTAATGTACTTATACCATATAGCAACCTTATAGAAAATGTACACAAGTAAGAAACTTAAAGCACTGTATCCTTTTTATGATGTACCAAAACTGTATTGACATGTTGTTTATGACTTTTTTTTACACTCACCTTTTTGGATATCATTTAAATTGTGTGGAGTGCATTCATCCTATTATCGGTCTATAGCATTGATTTGGGGTGCATAGTGGAAAGGCACCTCAGGTTGAAACCACACCCTCCTTCTCTTTAACTCTGAATTACTATAGGTGTGTCTATACCTAATGTCACAGACCAGGTGGAGCGGACTCGGGTGTGGATCCGCTTTAACTGTGGGACCGATGGCGGGTACCGTGTCAGGGGAGTGGAGTCTAAGGGGCCACCGGTATTCACCAGAGCCCACCGCAAGGCAGGTTGGTCTTGTGCGGCGATTGACCCCCCCAACAGCGGCCCAGTCCCACAGTCAGCCGAGGTTCAGCGAGGTACACAAGTGGCAGGCAAAAGGCGTAGTAAGTACAGGCAGAGATCGGGGCTGGCAGCACAGGTTTGCGATAACGGTGAGTAGCTGAGGTCGGGGCAGGTAGCAAAGGTTCAGAGTCGGGGACAGGCAGAGGTCGGTACACGGGTGAGCAATCCAAGAATGTCTGACTTTCAACCAGCATGGAGAGACCAAGATCCAGCACTAAAGGAAGGAAGTGCCTCTTTAAATAGGAGAAGTGGATGCAGGTTTGGATGACCAAGCACCAATAAGTGCTGTACAGGCCCTTTAAATCTCAGGAATCCAGTGCGCTCACCCTCTAGTGGACGGAGGCACCTGAGCATGCGAGAAGGAAGCATGGGGGAAGGGAGACAGCTGGGAACAGCCATGAAGGAAGTGCTGCAAAATGGATGACGGCTGGATGCAGCCATGGAGGTAAGTGAAGTGCTGCTAGATGGGCGTTCGCCCTAACAGTACCCCCCCCTTGGGTCTCCCCTTCTTTTTGGGGCCAAGAAAATCTGAGATGAGACTACGGTCTAGAATATTCTCTTCGGGCTCCCAAGATCTTTCTCCTGGTCCACAGCCTTCCCAGTCGACTAAAAAATATCTTTTACCTCTGGAGAGCTTAGAGGCCAGGATCTCTTTCACCGTAAAGGCATCCTCGGTACCAGAGATTGGGGCAGGCACCAAGGTTTTAGGAGAGAATCGATTGACAATAACTGGCTTCAACAGGGAAACGTGGAAAGAATTGGGAATTCGCAGTGATGTTGGTAGGTGTAGCTTATAACAAATTGGATTGATCTGTTGTTTGATCTAATAAGGACCCAGGTAACGGGGCCCCAATTTGTAGCTAGGAATTTTGAAGCGGATGTATTTTGCCGACAGCCACACTTTATCTCCTGGAGAATAAACAGGCGAAGCTCTTCTCCTTCTATCAGCGCTAACCTTCATACGGGCGGAAGCTTGACAAAGGGAACGCTGTGTTTCTTGCCAGATGGTGGAGAAATCCTGTGTGATGTCATCCACGGCGGGCACTCCGGAGGACGTGGATAAAGGCAGAGGCGGAAGGAGTTGACGGCCGTACACCACCAAAAACGGGGACTTCCTGTGGGTTCAGAATCCTTAAAATTATACGAGAATTCTGCCCAAGGCAACAGATCAACCCAATCGTCTTGACGCTCAGAAACAAAATGGCGTAGATAATGCCCGAGAATCTGGTTGACTCTTTCCACCTGGCCGTTAGACTGGGGATGATAAGCGGAGGAAAAGTCCAGTTTAATTTTCATTTGTTTGCAAAGAGCTCTCCAGAACTTGGACACAAACTGCACCCCTCTGTCTGAGACAATGTGTGAAGGTAATCCATGAAGTCGAAAGACATGCTTCAGGAATATTTTGCCAACAGAGGACCCGCGGGAGACCCGGCAAAGGAACAAAATGCGCCATTTTAGAAAACCTATCCACCCAAATAACAGTATTGCCATGCGAAGAAGGGAGGTCGGTAATAAAGTCCATAGCAATGTGTGTCCATGGGGTATCCGGAATAGGAAGAGGATGGAGTAGGCCAACAGGCCTTTGGCGAGGGGTTTTGTCGCGAGCGCAGGTGGTACAGGCCTGAACGAATTCGGTCACATCCTTTTCAAAAGAAGGCCACCAATAATATCTAGAAATGATAGAACAAGACTTCCTGATGCCGGCATGGCCGGCTACATGGGAAGAATGCCCCCATTCTAATATTTTGCGACGTTGGCGAGCTGGCACAAAGGTGTTTCCCGGCGGCGCTTGTACAAGAGTAGTGGGGGCAGAGTGGACAAGGCGTTCAGGCGAGATGATATGTTGTGGGGTGGATTCTACACCAGAGATGTCAGAGGAGCGAGAAAGGGCGTCCGCCCTGATGTTCTTAGCGGCTGGCCGGAAGTGAATCGAGTGAAAAACAACGACCAACGAGCTTGTCGTGGAGTCGCTGGGCAGTTTCTAAATAAGATAGATTTTTGTGATCAGTATAGATGGATACTTGATGGGCAGAACCTTCTAAGAGGTGTCTCCACTCCTCCAACGCCAACTTGATGGCGAGTAGCTCCCGATCTCCGATGGAGTAATTCCTCTCAGCTGGAGAAAAGGTCTTCGAAAAGAACCCACAGGTGAGAATTCTGCCAGTAGACGATTTTTGAGTGAGCACCGCTCCGGCTCCAATGAAGGAGGCATCTACTTCTAGGGCAAAAGGCCGAGATGGATCTGGCCTAGACAACACTGGTGCAGAGGAGAAGGCCTTTTTTAGAGCAATGAAGGCCTCTTCCGCCTGAGGAGGCCAAGACTTAGAATTGGTGCTTTTCTTCGTGAGGGCCACAATAGGCGCCACTACAGTGGAGAAGTGAGGAACAAACTGCCGATAGTAATTGGCGAAGCCCAGAAAACGTTGAATAGCTCGCAGGCCAATAGGACGGGGCCAATCCAGAACTGCTTTTAACTTGCTGGGGTCCATCTGAAGACCACGAGCAGAGACAATATATCCAAGAAAGGGTAAAGCGGTTTGATCAAAAAGACCCTTCTCAAACTTGGCGTAAAGATGGTGTTGACGGAGACGAGACAGGACTTGCCGGACGTAACCGTGATGTTCTTCTAGATTAGATGAAAAGATGAGTATATCATCCAAATATACAACTACACAGGAGTAAAGGAAATCCCGAAAAATGTCGTTTACGTATTCCTGGAATACTGCGGGTGCATTGCAGAGACCAACGGGCATCACTAAATATTCGAAGTGGCCATCGCGGGTATTGAAGGCGGTCTTCCATTCATTCGCCCTCGTGTATACGTATCAAATTGTAGGCTCCCCTCAGGTCAAGCTTGGTGAAGACCCTGGCCCCACGCAGTCAGTCAAATAATTTGTCAATCAAGGGCAAAGGGTAGCGATTTTTAACGGTAATCTTATTGAGGCCGCGGTAATCAATACAAGGGCGAAGAGAGCCATCTTTTTTCGCCACAAAGAAGAACCCCGCACCTGCTGGAGAGGAAGACTTCGGTATGAACCCTTTATGAAGATTTTCTCGAATATACTCCGACATGGCTTGAGTCTCAGGAGCCGAGAGAAGGTAAATTCGGCCATGAGAAGGAGTGGTACCCGGTAGGAGGTCTATAGGGCAATCGTAGGGGCGTTGAGGCGGAAGTACCTCCGCTTGTTTCTTGCAGAATACATCAGCATAGGTCAGGTAGATCTCAGGCAAGCCAGGTAATGGTGCTGAAGCAGGAATGGGTCGAACAGGAACAGACTTCAAGCACCTCTTAAAGCACGCTGCACCCCAAGTCTTGATATCGCCGGTGGTCCAGTCAAGCGTGGGATCATGACGTTGGAGCCGAGGAAGGCCTAGAAGAATCTGAGAGGTGCAATTAGGGAGGACGTAGAACTCAACATTCTCTTGATGGAAGAGTCCAATTTTTAATTGGAGGGGAATGGTGCGATAGCGCACAGTAAGTCCAGCCTATCACCATTGACTGAGGCAATAAATATGGGTGTTGCAAGGCGATTCACAGGGATATTATGTTTATTGATCAAGGCAGACTCTATAAAGTTCCCTGCAGAACCCGAATCCAAAAAGGCGGTTAAATTCAGGGAGGTGGAAGGTGAGATGGAAAGTTGAACAGGAACAGTGAGCCGTGGAGAGGAAGCACATACACCCAGGGACGCCTCTCCCACCGCCACTAGGTGCGCCCGTTTCCCTGACGTGGAGGGCGAATAGGACAGTCCTTCAAAAAATGCTCAGAACGACCGCAGTACAGACAAAGGTTCTTGTTCCTTCTGCGAGTTCTCTCCAATTGGGTCAAGCGGAATCGATCGATCTGCATGGCCTCTTCACTGGGAGATACATGTGCAGACAAAGGGTTTTGAAATACTGGAGCCAAACGGGATGCCCTCCTAGGGCGCTGAGAGTCTCTTTCTTGGCGGAATTCTTCACGCCTTTCAGCAAAGCGCACATCAATGCGTGTGGCCAGATGGATGAGATCAGTGAGAGATGAAGGCAAGTCACGAGCCGCAAGAGCATCCTTAATTTTACTAGAAAGTCCTTTCTTGAAGCAGGCACACAAGGCCTCATTATTCCAAGACAATTCGGAGGCAAGAGTGCGGAACCAAATGGCGTATTCACCAACGGACAACTCGCCCTGGACCAAGTTCAAAAGGGACGATTCAGCAGATGAAGAACGAGCAGGTTCCTCAAAGACCTGGCGAAACTCTGAGACAAAGGTGTGAATACTGGAAGAGACAGGGTCATTGCGATGCAGGTTTGGATGACCAAGCACCAATAAGTGCTGTACAGGCCCTTTAAATCTCAGGAATCCAGTGCGCTCGCCCTCTAGTGGACGGAGACGTGCGCGCACCTGAGCATGCGAGAAGGAAGCATGGGGGAAGGGAGACAGCTGGGAACAGCCATGAGGGAAGTGCTGCAAAATGGATGACGGCTGGATGCAGCCATGGAGGTAAGTGAAGTGCTGCTAGATGGGCGTGCAGCGCTCGCCCTAACACCTAAATTCTTACACTATGTAAATTGGGGGTAGCAAGGGCTAGAGGGCTTCAAATGGGGGGGAGGGGGGCATCAGGGCGGTTGCCCTGCACAAAGTGGTGTAGAAAAAGTACTCAAAATAATAATGGAAAACAAAAAAATTAATAAATACATAACATACCAATACATACAGAAAGTATTTTAAATAATCACAGAAAAAAATAAATACATTAAAAATACATAAATAAATAAAATATTCATTTTTTTTTATAGGTGTCGAATGGCAAATTGAGGGTAACACCAGGGTGATTACCCTGCACAACATGGGGTAAAGGCAGCATTAATATCCCCCCCCAACACCCCATAGCAGACTGTGGCAGAGCCTCCTATCTTCCCCATAGAATGTGTGGCAGAACGACCCACATCATCCCTATAGCAGAATGTGTGGCAGAACAACCCCAATCATCCATATAGCAAAATGTGTGGCAGAACAACCCTAATCATCCCCATAGCAGACTGTGTGGCAGAACAACTCCCATCATCCTTATAGTAGACTGTATGGCAGAACAACCCCCATCACCCCCATAGCAGATATGGGCATGGAACCCTTGTATACCCCAATGATGTGGGACACAATTTAGCCATACCAGTGAAGGATGTGCTCTATGTTTCTGACCTTGAAGGAGGACTCTTATTTGGGAAGCATCCGAAAGCTAAAGGCCTCACTGTAAAATTCCAAGGTGACAGTACCAAGCTGGATGACCATCTATATCACCTCAACAAAGTGAAGGAAAACTTGAGACTATGCACTTAGGTCACAGACACCCATAAAGCATACAAGAACTGCAAAAGAGGAATCTGACCTTTCTCCAGTTACTGTTAAGTGTGAATATTGCATCAATTCCAAAGCTACAAGAGCAACACTTCCTAAAGTCAGTCAGAATAGAACTTCAGGACCACTTGACCTAGTTCACAGTGATGTATTTGATCCCCTAAACCCACCTACACCTGGAGAAAACAGGTACATAGTGACTTTTTAATAGATGACTAGTCCACATACAGAGCCACTTACCTAATGCAACACAAAAGTGAAGTTCTTGACAAATTACAAGACTACGTAGCAAAGACAAGTAACAAGATTCAGAGGAAACCTCTCTTACTTTGGAGTGAAAATGGAGGTAAATCCATAAGACACAAACTAACAAGTACTTAAAGCTGAATGAAATAGAGCATCAAAAGGCAGTCCCATAAACACCAGAGCAAAAAGGGATAGCTGAAAGAAAGAACAGAATCTGCAATGATCAGATGTATGCTGACAAATTCTGGATTACCACAAAAATACTGGGGTGAGGCAGCAATGACAGCCACTTATTTGCAAAACAGACTCTTTTATAGAACAGTGGAGAAAACTATATATGAACTGTGGCACAATGGGAAACCATGTGTAAAACACCTAGGTGTTCCAGAGGAAAAAAACACCAAACTCCAAAACAAAGCATTCGAAGGAATATTTGTTGGATAGAGTGACAATGTTAAGGGTTACAAAATCCTAAGTCCCAAATCAGACAAGGTTACCATTTGCAACATCATAACTTATGTTAAAGATGTAAGAGACATTGTAATGACAACAGAGGAAGTAAGAACAGAAGAGAGAATTGTCGCTGATCAGCCATTATCTGTAACTTCTGAACAAACAGTTGAAGTGAGCGCAGAACCTACCAGTACTGAAGAGCAGACACAAGGAAGTTCAGACAGAGCAAGGACGCTCAACAAGAGAAAACAGAGGTAAACCACCTGTACGTCTTTCAAGCAAAGCAGGCACTGCCAGTACCAATGATCCTGCAACTTGGGATATCTCAGCATTCAGAAGGAGAAGCCAGTAAATGGATAAAGGCTACAAAGGAAGAGATAAAATCCATGCATGACACTAAAACATGGACACTTACAGAACTACAACCTGGAAGGAAAGCCATAGGTTGTAAATGGACTTAAAGTGAAGTAGAAAGCAGATGGCACAGTGGAGCGATACAATACAAGACTCATAGCCAAGAGGTAGTCCCAAAATTATGGAGAGGACTATGATGAGACATTTTCTCCAGTAGTTAAAAATGCAAGAACAATAAGGACGTTGTTGACAGTAGCTGCCACAAGGAAAATGCAAGTGAAAAACTTTGATGTGAAAACAGGGTTTCTGCATGATGAGTTAATGGAAGACATCTACATGGAACAACCACCAGGGTTTGAGAACAACTCCCATCATCCTTATAGCAGACTGTATGGCTGAACCACCCCCATTACCCCCATAGCAGATATGGGCATGAAACCCTTGTATGCTCCAATGATGTGGGACACAATTTAGCCATACCAGTGAAGGATGTACTTTATGTTCCTGAGCTTGAAGGAGGACTTCTATTTGGGAAGCGTCTGAAAGCCAAAGGCCTCACTGTAAAATTCCAAGGTGACAAGTGTTCAGCAAGCACATCATAGCAAAGGGGAAGACAGTAAATGGATAAAGGCTACAAAGGAAGAGATAATGAACAATGGCCAGACCTAGAAAGCAAACTTCAGAGGTGTATATATGGTCTGCAGAGTATGGAATAAGCCTCCAGAGCATGGAATAAGAATTTCAGAGGTGTAAAGCAGACCCCTGCTTATAAGGAAAGAAACTGGCAAACAGATGGATCTTTGTGCTAATCTCCATGGATGATATTCTGATTTGTTTTCAGCAAGAAGGGGATGAAGCAGAAATACTGCAAACCCTTAATCAGCACATTTAGACCAAAGATATTGGAAACATAGATAATGACCTCGGCATTCAGATTTAGAGAGAGGAAAGTGGCAGCTTTCTTCGGAACCAAAAGCACAAAATACAAGAAATAATTGAAACCTTTGGAATGGAAGATGCCAAACCAGTACAATCATCTATGGAAACCAACTACCTGAAGGAGATAAACAGCCAAGATATACCACTAACAACTGACACTCAGTACAGAAAAGCTAAAGGGAAATTGCTGTATATTACCACAGCTTCAAGGCCTAACATTGCAGCAGCTATTGGAATCCTATGCAAAAAGGTTTCAATGCCAAGTCATATGGACTGGAACGCTGTAAAGTCATTTGCAGGGACTTTACATTACAAGCTAAAGTTATGAGCAAGTGATGAAAGCATGCTGACAGGATATATGGATGCTGACTGGGCTGAGGACACCAGTGACAGACAATCTACCAGTAGTTGTTTCTTCTGTCAGGAGGTGCTGTCATTTGGACTAGCAAAAAACAGCTCTCTGATACACTTTCATCTACCGAAACAGAGAACGTTGCAGCACCGCAGGCAAGCCAAGAAGTTGTAAGGCTAAGACAACTGTTACCAGACTTGGGTCAACCACAGATGGAACCAACGAAAATCTTGGGGGACAATCAAGGATGCCTTGCACTTGCACAGATAGAAAGAGTTAGCTTGAGAACCAATCACATTGATATGAAGTTCCACTTTCTGAGGGATCTTTAAAAACAAGGACTTCTTGAGTTACTTTATTGCCCAACTGAGGATATGACAGCAGAGCAGATAGACTTACTGAGCCTCTGACTGCTGACAGGCACTCTAGGATTACAAAGAAGATGGGCTTCATATACTAAGCTTCAGCTGTTGAGAAAGGGTGTTGCAGATAAAATACTATGCAACAGCTTCTGCCTGTCATGTGATTAGTGATTTTTGCTAGATTTTCTACAGTTTAAAGCTATGACAAGTTATGACACTAGATGTGACCAATACTTAACTGTAGAGTCTATGCATTTTACTGCTGTGTTGTTATTTCCTGCACTTCCAGTTGCTCTAAGGTGCTTCCTTCCTTTTTCCTGTCTATGTTAGCCACTATGTAAGGTGAAATTCTCTTACTACATTAATGTTCCAGTAAAGCCAGCTCCTGTTAGACCACTAATGTCTATCTGTATTACGACTGAATGGCCGGTGCAGGCGCGTTCCCTGTTAGAGGGAAGCGTGAGACGCGGCCTCCAGCGCTCAGAGCCAGCAGAGCTGGTATGCGCGTCCAGGCGGCCTTGGACGCGCATACCACAGCGGCTCTGAGCGCTGTGATTGGCTGGCGCGGTCACGTGGGAGCGGGGAGAGGTGAGTTTTTTTGGGCTTTCTGGGGGGTTTCAGACAGCAGGGCACCCCCTATCGGGGTGCCCCACCGAAGTGGACCAAAACCCAGGATAGTCAAAATCCTGGGTGTTGGTCCACTTTAACCAGCCCGGGCACCAGCTATGCAGGGCTTGTAGACTAGGGCACGGAGGCGCGCCTCAGCCCCAAAGGCTATGAGTCCACATACTTTTTGGTCTGTGGGCTCTTCTGCCCCAGGGTTTTGGGGAGGCACGTAATGGGAGTCTGGGCGTTAATGGCAAGTCACTTGCTGATGGCCCCCAGGTGAAGAGAAGATCTGGCGGGAGGAATCGTGCACAGAGGTGAGTAAATGTCTTTTTTTTGCAGTGGCGGCAGGAGCGTAAGGCCCTGTTTCTGGCCTGAAGTTGGAAGATCCGGGGGGGGGGGGGGAATCAGAGGCCCCGGAGTGAAGAGAAGACCTGGCTGGATTGAACACGGGTTCAGGTGAGTTTTTATCTTTTATAGTGTATTGAGATTTAAAGTCAGCTCCGTGATTCTCCGACGGCTAGAGGGTTAAAACACAGTGCCCTTCAATGTATGTGGTTGGAATAAGCCCCATTAGAGAAATATAAGAGCACATACTCCCTCCACAGATGAGGATCCCGATTTTCATCACCCAAAGCTTTAAAACCACAGATACCAGGTTTTTGGAGCTTAGAACCCAAACAATCCAACCCAAATAAGCACATGGTTATTATAAGCAAAAAAAGTGACCCAAGGTTACAAACAAAGCATTGTTCAGTTTAAGGTAGCTGACATATTTACAACATGGTAGCATAACAAGTGATACATTTGCCAACTCCAGTACAGTATATACATTTTACTGCAGTGGAAAAACATTCTATAGGCACCTTGGTGCCCAAATTCTGGTTGGAAACCATGTCCCACAACATAAATATACAAGTACCTCCACAATAGAATACAATAATAGGTAATAAATAGTCTTTTAATGAAAGGATCTGCCAAACCTTCCGAAAACTATACTCATCCTTTGTCCCTTGCAGCTGTTTTGTCCTGCTCTGGTGTGATAACAATTATTTCAGAGATCCATTCCCCCAGAATGTAGGCCTAGTAGGCCTCGTACACAGCTGTCTCTTCCAGGGCAGGTGTCCACCCCCATGTCAGTATCAATATTTAGAGCACACGAAATCCATTAATTAAAATGAACGTTGTTAGAATGCCCCCTAGTAGACTTTTATGGGGAGCAGACATCCATCTTTAAACTCATCGGTGAATAGATGTCAAAGAATCTAAGTTTTATCACACCAGAGCAGCATTGAACAAACGGGACTAAAAGTGAGTATTGATTTTTTTTTTGATCATTTAATATATAAAATTAAAGCAGCTATTGAATGTAAATCCTAAAAAAGTTGATTTACCTTCTAATAATAAAAGTTTGCCTCTAGTCAGAGGACATGTAAGAAATGATTTTCCGAAGTGTGACATATTGTATTTACAGCCTACAGCGCGACTGTTTAAATTGTAACCTGAAACAAGCCCGTGTTAAAGGTTCTAACAAACCAGTGACTGGACAGACTTCTGTTCTGTATTTATTTATGCCAGTCCTCTGAGACCTAGCACTTAAAATATATTCCAATGAACCATTCTGTATGACTCAGAAGCCCGTCACTAGTCTCACTATTTGATTTGAAATAATCTGAAGGTTTATGGAAAATAAAAAGTTTTATGATGCATGTTCCAAATTCAATCGGTGTTCATGGTTTACTTGTACAATAACAGCACACAGCTCACTTCTGAGCCATATTTTTTTTAATATTTAATGTAGGCGTATTACGACTTCTATGGCTGAAGTAAGTAGATTTTATGGTGCTGAACGTGGAAAGATTTTTTTAAAGGTATTCTAACTACAGCTAACATGTATAAATTGAGTGTATTTGTTTTACAAAAGTCTAGGCTTCTCAGATGTACTTTAGACAGAACAAGGATTTTGCTATGGCAGCTAACAAATACATAATTTAGTAGAAAACAAGATTTTTTATCTACAACTACATAAATTCATTTTGGATTAGCACATGTCGTTTGCGGGAAAGTATCATTAAACTTGCATGAAAATGAAATACTTTTACACTCTTTAAAGCTATTGCCTTTCTGCAGGTGTCCTACAGAGGCTGCTTTTTTGTTATGGTCCTTATTTTCCATTTATATCCTTGTAATATTTCCACCAAGCATTAGGACAACTGAACTGAATATGTTTTCTATAATTGTGTAACATATGCAGTCTTATCAGAAAATATTCCTTATAGACCGTATTACATTTGAATTCTCATATACTGAGTTGTATCCAATATTCTTTCAATTATAATTCTGAAACAGAAAATTAAATGCTTTTAACCCTTCTAGCGGCAGCTACGTAAGATTCACGTAGCTGCCTCTCCTGTCGTTAAACGCCAGCTACGTAAATTTTATGTACCTGGCTTCCCCCCCTCCTAGCGGGCAAAAACAAAAAGCCACTCACCTGACCCCCTATCGAACCGTCCGGGTCTCCTCTTCATCAGGGGGGCCTTCGATCCCCCACCGAGGCCCCCCCGGCTGCAGGGGAGTGCCCGGAATAGGTGCCCCCCCGCTTCCGAGCTGCCAGTATTACATGTAAAAAAAAAAAATGTAATTTACTAAACTTGGTTCCCGATCACTCCCGCCGGCGCTCCTCTTCTTCGGGGTGGGGCCTCCAATCACCCCCCCCTGGCTCTTCAGTCTTGAGGATGGCGGCCAACAGGCCCCATTCCCCTGCCCTCCCGACGGTGCCGCCATCTTGCCAGGTAGCCCCTCCCCTTTGGGATGGGGCTTGTGGCATCATCCTGCGGGTGTCGTCCCGGCTCTCGGCATCTCAGCTGTCAGATGCCCAGAGAACGGTGGGCAGAGAAGAGAGGCAGGAGATCCTCTGATCTCCTGCCTCCCCCTCCTCTGGCTGACGATCTCCGGCATCTGTCATCTTGGCAAGGGACACAGGAGCTGACAATGGGACCCCTTTACCAGTTCACAAATCTCTGGGTCTGGCAAGTCACCTGCGGCTAGCCCCCCTACAAGCCCCCATAGCTGGTCCCGGGCTGGTTATGATGGGTAGGGGGGACTCTACGTCATTTTTTTGGTTAGGGTTAGGGTTAGCCTAGGAGGGGGGGCAGAAGAGCCCGGCCCACGGAGCTTGTAGCCGGCAGGACGGGGGGCCACCAAATCTGGCCCCTTCGCCCTGTTCCTACAAGCCCCCATAGCTGGTCTTGGGATGGTTATGATGGGTAAGGGGGACCCCACGTAACTTTTGGGGGGATTTTTAAGGGTTTTTAACCCTTAAAATTCCCCAAAAAATAGACCCCCCCCCCCCCCCCCAGGAGGGGGCACCCTATGTCATTTTTTTTTTAATTAACCCCTTATGTTTATAGTGTGGATAGTAGTATTTTATTTGTAAATTAAAGTGCTCTTTTCAGTTTGGGGGGTCTCCTGGGCAAGAATGGGAGGGATACCGATACATATGTGGTGCCGTTGTAATCAGGAGAAATGGGGCTTTCACATGCAATATGGTTTTAATTAATAAAATAAATGTTTTATTTTGTTTTTTTACGCAAAAATATTTAAAAAACAGTAGAAAAATTACAAACAAGACATTTCATGTTAAAGCCTAAACTCTGCAGCAAAATATATATATATATATATATATATATATATATATATATATTCCTGAAAATTCCGGCAAACATCACGGTTAAACATGGCTCAAAATGGGGAAAAATGACCTGTCAACAGAGGGTGACAAAACTTCAAGTAGGCTGGCAATTAAAAGGGTTAATAGTACCTATGCATGTCTGGTATTGTTCTGCTCGGCGGACCTTGAGCTTTCAGATTTAGCTTGTTTTTTCTTGTTTGCATACTTATATTTTAGGAAAACATGTTACTTATTCAGTTTTTTTATTAATTTTTTTAGGGAAACCCTGTGCAACCTAAGATTTTTTCGAGGGATTACTTCCAGAAAGGTGAGCCTACTACAACAAGCTGGGTACTCTTAGAAAGCTTAACATGCGTAATTTCAGGGAATATATGGTGTATTGGGGATATTCCAAATGTAAAGGGTTGTTTTGGTTGAAAAATTGCAAGGTGCGCACTTTGTCTGCAGAGCTGAAATTTTCAAGTAAAATTACTGTTATGCGCACACTTTACTTTGTGGTGTTTGCCAACTCTTCCCTTGACAGTACCTATGCATGTTGGGTATCGTTCTGTTCGGGGCATGTTGATTTTTGAGATTTTACTTGTTTTTTCTTGTTTGCATATATTTTTTTTTAGGAAAATGTGGCTTGATTCTTCCTTTTTATTTTTTTTAGGGAAACTTTGTGCAACCAAAGAATACATTGAGGGATTACTTCCAGACTACTAATCCCACATAAACAAGCTTGGTAAACCTAGAAAGTTTGAGGCGTATACTTCCAGAGAATATATAGTTTGTGGGGGGTATTTCAAATGTAAATGGTTGTTTTTTTGGAAAAACTGCAAGGTGCGCATAGCGTATAGCGCAGTTGTATTTTATCTGAAAATCTCCTAAAGCTCTGTTTCAGTTTGGGTGAGTCTCCTGGGCTGGAAAGGGTGTCTACCAATACATATGTGGCACTGCTGTGACCGGGAGAAATTGGGGTTTCGCAAGCAATAACATTTTGTTGAAAAGATTACATTTTTTATTACAAAAAAACACTACAAATTGCAAAATATAGTTTTTTAAAAAACTTTTTGCACATATTTCACCAAAAAGTATTGAGAATACACTAAAAAAAAGCCAAACAAGACATTTCATGTTGAAGCCCAGACTCTGTTGAAAAAAACAATATATAATTTCCCTGGAAAATCCCTGAAAATCCTTCCAAAAATCACAGTAGAACATGTGTAGCGCAAAATAGTGAAACATGGTCTGGCAACAGAGGGTGACAAAAGCTGCAGGTAGGCTGGCATCGAAAGGGTTAATAGGATAGGCTAGAGAAAAGAAAATGTTTGCTTACTACAGGGTCAATTCATGGCCGGAGTGCCGAAAACCCAAAACCAAGCACAAATGATTCCGCATTCGCCTAATCATAATCCTAATTCCGCATGATTCATGGCTTTTTGCGTGCACATGGTGCACATGCGGAGAACAGCAAATTTCATGCACCCGGGCAAGCGCAAAATTCCTCTTCTGATGCCTTCTGTCTGCTGTTTTAAAGTGCAAATGGCCCTGTCCCATGCGCATGTGGCCTGCTAAGCATTTAATGTCCCCCCATGTTTCTCCCCTTTCCTTCACTGTTTCTCCATAGCGATTTGATCTCTCCAGCTTCTGTGTTTTCTGCAAAGCTCTATTTGCCATTTCGGAGTGTATTCTCTGGAGATCCTTTTTTAGGGGGATACTCTGATTCAAGTTAACCTTTACCCTTTTTTTGCTCAATATTTTATTCCAGATGTTCTGTTTAACTCTCTCTCCCCTGTTTGGTTTGCATGCTTAATAATTCAAATATTATTTTTAGTTTTTTTTTTCTAAACTTTGGGGCCCAAAATCCATATGGTGTTTTTCCTTAATTTTTGTGATTTTTGACAGCTTTTTGTAACTTTTTTTAAGGTTCAATCCTTAAATAGAGCTTGTGGCTCACACTTTCATTGTTAAAAAAAACATGTCTGATGCTGCCGAGATGGGTTTTCGGAATGAAATAAGCCTGTTACTCATTGGAATCTGCAGTTTCCTCCACCTACTTGATGGGGGAAATTCACTCTTCAAATTGCCACATTTGCACACACTTTGCTGTCCTCTAAACATACTATAATTCAGGCGTCAAATTTGCGCTTGTGGAATTTTTGAGGCGCAAGTGCTTTGGTGGTTACACATGCGTAAATTGGCACACAAAAATAGGTGCATTCCACTTTGCCCACTATAAATCAGGCAGAAGCCAAGCGCGACATTTTACCCCATGCTTTGAAAAAAGAGGAGCGTTGCTCATAACTTGCATGTAACAGCTTATAACGTGGATCTTTGTCTTTTGATGATGGAATAACTTTGCTGTGCTAGCTCTTCCACGACTGCTGTAGAAAGATTGTGGTATGCCAGTGCTTACCTTAAAATATTCATTTATTTTGTCCATTAAAAGCATCCAACAGGTGAAGGCAAGCAGATATGACCAAGCTCTGCTACACGTTTCAAGGGTATACGACCCTCTTAATCATCTTCTAAGACTAGGTTTTCACTGATTACACAGGCTAATTACTGAAATTTGCAGATGATATCACAATCATCGGCCTCACTAAAGATGACAAAGGCCTAGCATAGTGCAATGGGCAACACGGCTCAGCCGGACCGGAAACTCCCCACGCTGTGCACTCAACCGCTAGCCCATTTAGGTAAATGGTGTCCTCTACAGGGCAGCGCCATTTTAGAAATCTTTGGCCTCCCAGAAGACACTGTGCCACCCCTCTGATCCCGCGCAGTGTCATTGCATAGACTGGCAATACCTGGCGTTAGTGGTGAATCAGCCTCCATGTTTTATCTACACTGATCATTGGTTCATTAAGGGGCAGTTGTGGCCTAGAGGTAAGGGAGCGTACTTGTTACCGGAGGGTGGCATGTTCAAATCCTGGTCTTGGGACATGACTGAAGTGCTCTTGAGCAAGGCACCTAACCCCCCCAACTGATCCCTGGGCGCCGTAATTAGAGCAGCCCACCGCTCCGGGCATGTGTACACTCACTGCACGGATGGGTTAAATGATAATTATTATTATTATTATTATTAATAATTATTAGATTCTCATTAAGCATTACTTTACATCCATGCAATGGTTGTTATTATAAATTGTCAGGGTATGTGAGAAACACATTGTAAAAAATTCAGAATCACATGATTGCCAATATCAAAAAAAGTGCAAACAGGCCCCTTCATCATGCACAGTGTGGCCAGAACCACTAAAATGGAAACTGTTGTTTCTTGGCTATGGCACATCATTTAAAGGAAACAATGGTCTTTTGTAGGTAAAAGTAGTATAGAGTACAGAGACAGGTCTGCTTTAGAATGGAAACTAATCCTGGTCAGATGAATCATCTTTCCACATGTTGTCAACAAGTAAATGAGTCCATGTGTGGCACGTGCCAAGTGAAGCTTTACGAGGGTTTGGTGTTATTTTCTCACAACACAGTATTGCTCACTAATTGCTTTGAAAGATAGAAAAGGGTAATGCATTCATGCTATTACGTCTAAAATATGGTTGCTCGAAGGTATTGCTAAAATATAAAACAAAAAGAAAGACGACAGGGCCTCTAGGCAATAAACATATTTTTCACATATTGGCATAGGCTTGAAGAAGAGTCAGGGGTAGGGAAGCCACAGTTATTTTGCAATGAGATGAAAAATCCCTAAAGCTGAGAGTGTTTAAAAAACTGCCATCCATGAATATGCCCAGCTAATCATTTCTGAAAATTAGTTTTTAACCTCATCAATCCACAGGACTAGAGGCTTGATTCAGAGAGACAAAAAAAAAACTTCAGTTTTAGTGCCGATCTGTTTTTTTTTGTGTGAAATGTTCCAGCTCTCGTATGAGTGTACGAGCGATTCTATGCATGCATTGCAATCCTTCTGTAAAGTTTCCGTCCGTTCGTATGGCAGATTACGAATACGAGGATGTCATTTTCCAGCATGACTTTTCCGTTTCATTTTCACATGTTACAACGTAGGCTTTCGTTTTTGCCCTTTTCCCATCCTCCCACAAATCCTTTACGTTTCCCGTTAGATTCTGTTTCCCTTTTTCAATAAATATTCATCCAGACGGAAAACCTTGCGATCTTGCGCCTGCGCACTACAAACTTGACTCATTAAAGTGCTCGCCTACATATTTGCCACCCTCACTTCTACTACAATGTTTAGCTAAATCACTTTGCACTATCCTCCATCTTCCCTTTTGGACCCTTAAAGCTCACCCAAATCACTTCTCGGTCATGTGAATATTCATCTTTAAATATTTCTGGGCCCATTAGTTTTGTGTTAATGTATTTTGTAAATGAAATTACACTGTAACATTTTTTTTTTTTTTGGATTCCATCATAAAATATAAAATTTTTAAAAATTTAGAAAATTTCCAATTTTTACAACTATAAAAAACAAAATACATAGCAATGGCAGGCCACAGAACATTATTCTTCGTCTGTGGTCCCCAACGAGTCGCGCAGCTCCTACATCTCGCCCACCAGCTGAAGGACCCTGACACTCAGTTGTGCCACTCTGGCACGTGTGGTCCCTGTTAAAAAACGTAAAATATTGGTATAACCTTGTTGGGGACATACTGCAGTGCCCCCCCCCCCCCCTGTATGGTCCAAACACCTAAATCTGGACTTCAAAAGCCAGAGGGCCCTCGCCACCATGGCCCGGGTTTTGCATAGTGCCCAATTAGAGAACCCCTGGCCCGCATTCTGCAGGCAAATAACGGGCATCAGGAGCAAGGGCAAGAGTGGATATCCTGAATCCCCTGAAAGAATTTAAAAATACTAACATAAAATACACATTCTAAGCTACAATATTGTTTAACATGCCATCAAGGGCTAAAAACAGCCTAGGTTAAGACATGAGTCATCAACTATATTCATTGCCATACAGTGAAAATGGATTCATGGAATGTGAGCAAACTTACCCTGGAGCCATCCACTTGATAATTCTCCTGACTCAAACTGACGAAAAAAGCCGGAGCTCTGCAATATATAAGCATCATGGGACGACCCTGGATGCCCTGCAAGAACACTGAGGAATCGCATAGCTGGACCAAACACTGCTTTTATGTTGTGTGAGTGGCACATCTTGCGGTTCCTGCAACCAAATATAAAATAATTACACAAAGCAAAGGTAACCGACTAAAACAATAACTCCTACAACAAATTAAGATTCAAATTCAACAATCCAAATATAATTCACAAAGGACATAAGTCTAAAAAATATAGCAATTATATGGATGTGTGGGAAAATAATGGTTTACACGCTAAGGACTAATTAAGGTCTGCATTAAAATGCTTCTATAAGGCATACATGAAATGTATTGATTTAGGTATGCATTGCTATACAATTTATGGCCTCGGCCATGCTGATACATGCAATGCCTTGGTGCTAAAGGCGCGCAGACTCCTCCACATAGCCGCAAAACATGTCCAACAATAGCAATCCGAGCCCTCAAAGGTCCCGTAAGTGGATCGGAAATGAAACGGATTTATAGGGTGGCGATCCGTCGGAAATCAGCTCTCTGAATCAGACGTAAGCCCATCCCAACAACGTAAGTTATCTGAACGAACGAAAAATATCAGATTTTGTTTGGAAAATGATCCGAACTAACGGAAATGATCCGATTTGCTTCCGTTCATCGAAAGCGCATATACACATTTTCCCGAACGTTCGTAAGAATGAGAAATGAACGAAAAAAAGCAAAAAAAAGACTAACACCCACCCAAACTTTCACAGACAGCTACGGAAGTCCGGACGAATGTGTCTTTGAATCGAGGTGTAGTTTCCAAAATGCATCAAGCTTGTTCAGATGTTCTGATATCATGTCATGTTTGTGCATCTGTCACTAAACAGTAGAACAATTTACCACAACTGGGGGCAGCTAAATCTGCCTGAAGGTCTTTTGCAGTCAAGCAGGGCTCTGATTTGCCTTTCTTGCCTTTTTACATTTTGAACTAAAATCTTTTTATAGCCTTCCCTTGCTTTGTGAGCCATTTTCAGAGTGTTAGGCAGCTGCTTAGATGAACCCATGGCTGCTATGTTTTGGGACAAGGTTAGAGGAGTCTGGCCTTTTCTAACCATGATTTCGAACAAACCTTCACTCTAACAGGCCAATTAAGGCCTGAGCCCTCAATCAATAGAGCTGATTCAAAGCCTCTTTCGCATGCACTTTCGCATGTGTCTGTGTAAGTTTTGTGATTTTTTGCATGCTTTTTCGGGATTTTCAATACTGTTTTCATGTGTATATGCGTTCATGCTAACGCGAATACGCCCTTTGATGACCGTATGTTTATCGTAAAATTTCTGTTATGCCGGCCAACTTATAGGTATGGGCTTGCGCATGATTCAGAGCCTTGATTGCCGATGACAACCCGCCCAATAAAACGGGTTTGTTTCCGTTCAATTTACGGGGTTGTTTTGTAGGAGAAATGTAGCTGTCAAGATGTTTGCTGAGTTCATGGAGGAGTACGAGCGCTTGCAGCTAAACGGCATGGTCTGCATCACCATGGCCGAATCCAGATTGCACCGCGCACGCATGGACATCGATCACATGCGTGGCGTTGAGCTGTTCGAGCTGACCCGCCTTAACTGCGTTTCCCTCCATAACTTGTATAGTGAGCTGTGGCCATGGTTAGCCCGCACCACAAGGAAGGGGCATGCAATTTCAGGTATGACCAAGATGCTTGGCTGCCTGCAAATTTTGGTGAACAGCACGTTCCAGAGGCTGGGTGCCCTCTCCGTGGGGATGTCCCAGCTTACGCTGAGCCGCACGCTCAACAAGTTTTTGGCATGGCTACCCTGTGTCAAAAATACATATATTTCCCTGACAACATGGTAGCCTGGAATGCGTTTAAGTTTTTTTTATCTAGCCGACATGCCCAACGTCATGAGTGCAATTGATTGTACACATGTTGCGTTGGTGCCTCCAGCAGCTGAATATCTATTTAGGTATGTGGTTTAGGTCAACATTATGACTTGTATTAACTCATTGAATCACAGTATGTTTTAATGTGTATCTAAATCAATAATTTTCATGTAGCCCTTATTTACTCATTCTCATGTCGCCCTTAACTAATCATTTTCATGCAGACCTTAATTATTTCTTAGCATGTAGACTGTAATTAATCATTCTCATGTTACCCTTAACTAATCATTTTCATGCAGACCTTAATTATTCCTTAGCATGTAGACCGTAATTAATTATTCTCATGTTGCCCTTAACTAATCATTTTCATGCAGACCTATGGCTTGATGCAGAGCCTCCCCGTTCAGCTCCCCCGTTTCCCCGTTGGTTTTGGGCTTTGATCGGGTCAGGAAAGGGTGCTACGTTGATTTTAGTGTGCGTTTATGCGCTCAGGTGTGCGCTCAGCCGCCTTTCCGATTGTCGGCTCGCATGAGGCTGTTTCCCGGGAAAACGGACGCCTCGTTCATTGGTCCATTTTTTTCAGTGATGCAGAGCCTTGATTTCCGATTGAAAACACCCTAATAAAACGGGGCCGCCGAGCCTTCACTTACGGCAAGTCTGACCAGCCGTATTGGAGCTCCGTGCTATTTGGGAATGCATTCCTCTGTGGGCCAACATCAAAAGCGCCAGCTACGCCGTCTGATAGTTCTGAGTATGGCAGAAACCAGGCTGCAGCGCACGCCTTTGGACATCGATGGCATGAGTGACGTTGACCTATTCGAGCTCACCCGCCTTAACCGTGTTTCTCTCCATGCCTTGTATAGCGAGCTGCGGCCATGGTTAGCCCCCACCACAAGAAAGGGGCATGCAATTGCAGGTATGACCAAATTGGTTGGCTGCCTGCAATTTTTGGCGAACGGCTCCTTCCAGAGACTGGGTGCCTTCTCCCTGGGGATGTCCCAGTCTACGCTGAGCCGCAGCCTAACCAAGTTTTTGGATGGCATGGCTACCCTGGCACAGAATTACATTTTTTTCCCTCAAACAGGGGAAGCCTGGAATGCGGTTAAGTTGGACTTTTATAACATAGCCGACATGCCCAACGTCCTTGGTGCAATCGATTGCACACATGTCTCGCTCATCCCCCCTGCGGACCAGGAATATCTGTTCAGGTATGTGGTTTGGGTCTGCTTTTTTTCTGGTTATCACACATTTTTTATGGCTCACACTAATTACACTTGTGTTTTGCTTGGCGCAGGAACAGGAAGATGGGCCATTCCATCAATGTTCAGGCAGTGGCGGGCCCTGATCTTCAATTTTTCAGTCTGTTTGCTGGCTTTCCTGGGTCCACGCATGATGCGCACATTTTGAGGAACTCCAGCCTCTATCAACGGTTTCAATCTGGAGATATTTCTGGAGGATGGTTACTGGGTATGTGTATTAAAGTTGTATTTCTTGGCCCCCAGGTTTGAATGTAGATTTGCCACTACCCCACTAATCTGTGAGACCTTTCCTGGAAACTTGAAAAGGTTTTTGGTTTAATTAATGGGTGAAAGTATTCTCCACTATTGGCTTATGTTCTGGCCCTCTTATCTCAGTAGCATTACGCAGACATTTTTAAGGAGTGTACAGGTTGCATGTGTTTGTAGGCTCAGTAAAAATGTCAATTCCTCCCACCATACCTAGCTCACCTATTTGTCCCTGTGTACTAATGTTTCTATGCACACCTAAACCTTTTTTTAGGCATCCACCTTATGTTTGTCTTTTGTATTTTTGCAGGTGACTCAGGCTATCCCTTGTTACCATGGCTGCTCACACCCATCCTGCACCCATCTTCCCAGGCACAGGAGCGCTACAACACAGCCCATAGGAGGTCTCGCTCTGTGGTGGAACGTGCCTTTGGGTTGTAGAAGATGCGTTTCCGATGTCTGGATCACAGTGGGGGTTCTCTTCAGTATCAGCCTGGCAAGGTTATCAAAATAATTATTGCTTGTGGGGTCCTGCACAACCTTGCCATTAGAAGCAGGATTGCTCGATATACTGACCTGGGTGCAGAACCTTTCCCTATTTCTGACGAGCAGACCCCTCCTTACACTGGTACACCAAGTGGGCCAGCACACACAATCCGTGCTGACCTTGTGGCCAATGTATTTTCTTGAAACCACCCCCTGTCTGCAGGCTGGGGAAGATTAAATCACACCTAATAAGTGTTACATGCTGGTCACAAAGCGACTCTAAATGCATTTGGCCTTTACCTCTGCTGCCGGCGCATGTCCATTTTTGGCCAACTATATGATTTCAGGTCCACAACTGTCCGCTTGATTTGTTCAGTATCTCGATGGACAGAACACCATAATCTACCCAAACAGCATTGGCAACAGCCATGCTTTGTGCTTATCAAAAACGGCCTGTTAGGGACCCACGGCATGGTTATCGCCCACATGGGTGTGTGTTGTCCCCTGCATCACTTGAAATAAATGGTTGGCTATCTGGGGAGTCGTGTGTGGTTTTTGGGCCGGTGGTTGAGAATGGGTTAATGTCTCCTTGCTCCTGCGTTTTGGGGAATGTGCCTGTGTCTGTGGAGTCCCCACCGTTTTAGTTGGTGCATGTTCTACATGTGTCTTGTGCCTGCTTTTGTGTTTTATTTAGGATGAGGCATGTGTGCGGCTGGCTCTTTGGGCTCCCTTTAGGTCTGCCCATATTGATATGGTATCCCACACCAAGCGGAGTGCCTTGAACTTTAAATATTTTTACAACTGCGGTTGCGCGCCTGCGCGCACGCACGCACGTCACCGCGGGGGAACGTCAGAGCTAGAATTTGAAAAAGAAGGCAAGATGTCCCCCGCCGTCTTTACAACGGAGCAGGACGAGCTCATCATGGATGTGAGTATGCGAGCGAGCGAGCGTGCGTTTATGTGCGCGCACACATTCCTTGTAATAAAAAAAGAAAAAAACGCAAGAATAGTCTGAAACAACTTAGTTTGTCACCTTACAGACCAGCCCACCTTAGTTTAACCCATGTACGCAGCTACAAACTAGCCTACATGCAGATAGCAGAACTAGGGCAATGTGAGGCAGCAAGAGGTTAATAAAGTGACTTGATTTAGGCCAGGAAACTTGTTAATGTGTTTTGTGGATTAATGGTGTGTCCTTGTCTCTTTTTCTAACAGATGATGCTGAGGAATCGCTACGACTTCCTGCCGTCTGATTATGCCAAACGGACGTTGGCCCTGGAGGTGGTGGAGGCGATAGAACGCCGAACCCAAACCACCTATACCTTCACCCAGATCGCCCAACACTGGTCTGATTTAAAAAGAAGGCATAAGCCCCGGGTGAGGCGGTACTTCAACCAACATTTTCCATGTAAGTGTAGAAAATGTAAATGCACCTATAACCCTGGCATCGCCTGGGCGTGGTTTAATGATTGTGTTTGTATTTCAGCCCATGAATGGAAACTACGGTTCCGCCCCACCCGGACCAGGACACGCAGCCCAGTGTTGGGCGAAACAGGTGAAGGTGTAGGTGGCCCACCGCCAGGGTCAACGGCCACCCCCTCCTCTGTAAGTGACTCGGAGGAGCCGCTGGACCTCAGCATGCAGGGGAGGGGGGGATCTGACGGCAGGGAGTCGAGCAGAACAGAGGCTGAACCTGACTCCGGTAAGGGAAATATAGTTAGATATGTTGAAATACATGCATTAAATACAGATACTCATGTGCACTATTGTTGTAGATTCAGACGTCGCTGGAACATCCCAAGGGATGAGTGAGGAAGGGGGCGAGGAGGAAGAGGTTGCTGGGGAAGGTGAGTAGATTGATACCTAGAAGCCTAACTTAATATTCTATTCATGAAAGAACAACAGTCTCTAATATCAGTGTGTTTGTCATCCATACAGATTCACAACAGCAACAGAGGGAGGCTGAAGGGAGACTCCGCCCCCGACACAATGTGCGGCCCAAACCTTGTAAGTGGTGTTTATTTAAACTAAAGAAAATGAGCAAACAATTACATTTGAAAACTAAAATTCAGAAACATTTCCAAATTATTTTTTATAAAAAAAGCACTTAAAGCGGACCTTAACTCTGAATACGAGTCTATCTTAAATATTTCCCACACCCTGTACATACAGATTGTCCACCTTACAAATCATCTTACCAACCTTTTCCAGAGCACAGCTCTGCTCTGTGTGAGCAAAGCACAGCTATAACCCACCCCCTGTACCTTATCCCACTCTCCTCTCCTCAGTAAGTGTGATGCTTCAGAGTCAAGATGGCGGCGCACGTATCCTAAATTCCTGAACTGAGTTGCAGCCCAGTGGGGGAAATAATAATAATTAATTGACTAAAAACTTACTATATATTATTTTAAGATGCTGCGGAATCTTTTAAAAATAGTTTGTGCTTTTCATGAAATCACGCAGAAGGTCCGGTTGGATATGGGCCCCAAAAAAAACACGCCCAACCAAACCAAAAAAACAATGCTAAACTAATGTTGTTTTTCATTCACAGATCAAAGAAGACATCCCGAAGACCCCGAGGCATAATTTTAACAAAAAAAAAAAAATTGTACATATTGGTTAATGTTTTACCCCCGCCCCCAAAAAAAACCTAAAAAATAACAACCAAACAAAAAAAACCTTTGAATAATAAAAAAAATTAACATATTTTGAGAGTTGGCTTTCCTGCAAAAGTACAATCACACAACATCAGCACACATTTCCATGACACCAAAGGTTTAGATATGGAACAATAATTCAGAAAAACGCACAAACAATTATGGTATGCATTAAGGACAAGGAAGAAGGATCTACTAGATGATTAAGGTATGCATTAAGGACAAGGAAGAAGGATCTACTAGATGATTAAGGTATGCATTAAGGACAAGGAAACACCCACAAAAAAAAAAAAAAAAAAAAAGATGTGTGTCACATTTGCATTTGTGGCCATATGCATATTCCAAGGGAGTTTGAGGGATGTGCGCTTGCGTGTAGCCAGATTGGCAACTGAAGAGCCATGGAGATGTAAGTATACTTGCTAAAACCACCAAAATGGAAGGTCAAATACGACGGAAAACAAGCAGGTACGTTCAAAAAGCCAGGAAAAATCAGGGAAAAACGGCCCGCCCGTGTGAACGTGAACGGGAGCCCCGATCAAATTGAAGGCACCCGAGAGAGCAAAAAAAGCTTTCCGAGTAAAGTGAAATTGACGGATCAGTTAGGGAGCCATTCCGACGGAGGCTCTGCATCACATTTGAGCCACGATTCAAACGGGAGACCCGGACAATCGGAGGGTTTTAAGGGCAGTTCAGAGGAAGCTCTGCATCAGGCCCCTAGTCCTAATTTCTTCCAGCAGAGTGGTGAAGTTGTTATTGAAGTTTTGTAAGTGTGCTGACAGCTGCTCATTTAATCTTTGGTTTACTTCCCTAAAGTAGCGGCTGTCATTGCCTCATGCTGTCTTCAGGATCG